>CM031935.1:35139974-35739974 GCA_018703725.1 Brassica juncea | reverse complement strand
CGCGTCCCGCGTGCCGCCGGCGCCAGGTTGGGGTGCCGCCGGCGCCAGGCCGGCCCGCGTGACGGGTGCCGCCGGCGCCAGGCCGGGTGCCGCCGGCGCCAGGCCGAGTGCCGCCGGCGCCAGGCCGAGTGCCGCCGGCGCCAGGCCGGCCCGCGTGACGGGTGCCGCCGGCGCCAGGCCGGCCCGCGTCCCGCGTGCCGCCGGCGCCAGGCCAGCCGGTGTCCCGCGTGCCGCCGGCGCCAGGCCGGGGTGCCGCCGGCGCCAGGCCAGCCCGCGTCCCGCGTGCTGCCGGCGCCAGGCCGGGGTGCCGCCGGCGCCAGGCCAGCCCGCGTCCCGCGTGCCGCCGGCGCCAGGCCAGCCCGCGTCCCGCGTGCCGCCGGCGCCAGGCCGGGGTGCCGCCGGCGCCAGGCCGGCTCGCGTGACGCGTGCCGCCGGTGCCAGGCCATCTTGCCGTCTGTGGGTTTTTCGTTGTTCGATCTTTCCCCCGTCAGTCGTTTGCGGGAAATCTTTTGAGTTTGGGAAGGTCTTTAGTAGTAGATTTCGAGATAATCGTTTCTAATCCAACAAAATTCCGCGAGTATCGGGATTTGAGATGGACTTGGATTTGTAGATTTTCCGTCTTCGAGGATGCGAGCAATGTGGCTTCGAGCTTTAGATGTGTTAAGAGATGAATCTTTTAAACAATCGGGAAGGCTTTACGGAAGACTCATTGTAGATCTCGGACGATCCAGACATGGGTTTCAAGTGACCAAGATGCCGCTATTGCCCGAGATCATGAGATGATCGCGCGGATGGGCGCCAGGATCCTCGCCGTTGGCGCCAGATGGGAGTGGACGAGCCTTCTGTGAGTTTTATCGAGCGACGACCCGTTTCTTGGATTTGATCGTCGCTTGGTTTTTCTTTCGAGGATTTTCGGGTGACGATTTCGTCATTGACCGATTTTGACCCCAACATAGTTGTTCCTTTCACCAACCAGTCTCAGCTCCTAAGATGTCGTTTGGTCTGAGACTGATGGTGAACCTTAGTGAACAAGTCTGATCCGCTCACAAATGCACCCTAACATCTACTTTCGTGTGGCTAGGGATGCAATGCTCAAACATGCAAGATCTAGCAACCTACAACACTTTTGATGCACATGTTCAACTTAAAATCATATGGTAAGTAATCAGATTAACATAAGCATTAAACTCAGCAGGAATGAAGGCAATCTAAGCAATAGTCTATTTGTGTTTAGCCGTGATCTACACTCTAGCACCCTTGATCAACTTCAATGACTACTCAGACATAGTACAAGAAAACATAAACATATTGACTGAAAGATACTGCATAAATCTTGAGATGAACAAGAGGGTTCGAGATGATCTTCGATGAGAAGAGTAGCCGTCTCCCTTAAAATAGCAAATCGCCAAATATGTCTAGGTCTTTTTGCAGAACTAGCGTAAGAAAAAAATAAAATAAGAGATAAGGGTCCTTTTATATGGAGGCGCCATCGACTTCTTAGAGATGGAAGGTGATTAGGGAAGATCTTCAAAGATATGGAAATTCCCATAATTATCGGGAACAGTCCGCCTGGTTGCTCCGCATGATTGCTCCTATGGGATCAATCGTCTGACTGCTCCATTTGATTGCTCCGCGGGGGAAAACTCCAATTCTTACATCTTTCTTCATGCACCTTCCTTTAGCTCTTTAGCCTACTCCAGACCTGAATTGACTCAAAAAGGACTAGACTAACTCGATAAAACATTGAAAACTGGTTATAAAACATATACACATTGGTGTCAAAAACACCATATATCACATGTTCTTTGTATTTCTAGCTTGAGCTTCTCGTAGTTTCTTGAACATTGATTCCACACTTGTGTCTTGAGACTAAGGTTGGGAAGAGCTTCCTTGTTCTTAAGGAGACTGGTTTCCTTTGTTGGAGAAACCTGGAGGATAGCTCTGCTTGGCTTGGTAACCACCTTGTCGGTTGTTATAGAAGGGCTTTTGCTGGTAGTTGTTGTACTGAAAGTTAGGCTCCTTCTTGTACCATATCCCATTAGCATTCACAAAACACAGCTCTTCTTGACCTTCTAGACCATCAACCTCATTGATCACAACAAGCTCTTCTTGGTTCTGGTCTCCAACAAAGTTCACATTCTCTTTCCTAGCCTTATCTGAAAGAAGCATATCCATCTTCTCTTGTAGAGACTTAAGCTCCTTCCTTCTTTGCTGATCATCACCTTTGTTGATGCTCCTCACTGTAGACTGAATCACTATGAACCATGTTGTCCACCAGTTCCTCTGCATCCTTCTTTGTTCTTCCCAAGAAGAACCCATTGCTAGCAGTGTCAAGCTGGCTTCTATACTTGGGAAGAACACCTTTGTAGAAGGTACTGAGTATATTCTCCTTGGTGAAGCCATGATGTGGGCATTGTGATCAATAGACTCCGAATCTCTCCCATCTTCACCAAAACCTTCAAGATTCTTCTACTGGAATCCATAGATCTAATTTCTAAGCTTGGCAGTCCTTGAGGTAGAGAAGAACTTGTTGAGAAAGACTTTCTTGCACTCATTCCAAGTGGTGATAGAGTCACTTGGAAGGTTCTTCTCTCATTGATGTACTCTGTCTCCCAAAGAGAAGGGAAACAGTCTCAGCTTGAAGGCATCTTCAGAGACATCATTGGTCTTTGACAATCCACAATACTTAAACTTGTACAAGTGATCAAGGGGATCCTCCAAGGCAAGACCATGGTACTTATTGTTCTCTATCATGTTAATCAAGCAAGACTTGATCTCAAAGTTGTTGTTCTCCACATCTGGTGCCCTGATACCCAGCCTATGTCCCTAGATGTGAGGCTGGTCATAAGTGCCAATAGCTCTAGCTTGGCGCTGTGGATGTCTTGGTCTAATGTTTTCAGCTCCTTGACCATTGCTCCCTTGGGCAACTCCATCTTGAGGTTGATTCTGCATTTCAAACCACAATCTCTGTAAGTGAGCCTATTGCTCGTCCTCTCTTTTCTTCCTTGTTATCTCCCTTTCAAGTGCTCCAATATCTTCAAATGTAGGAACCAGGTTTGATGCACCTCTACTCCTCAAGTTCATACACTTGAAATTCAAAAGGAGGGGAAGAAGGAGTATGAGTAACTAGACAAAAAAAAAAAAAAGACTTAGTCTCAAGCAAAGACCAAATCTCAATGTCAAAATCAACTTAGAACTGGCAACGGCGCCAAATTTGACAAGTAGTTTTTAAGTTCCTAAGCCAAAGTAGTATAAAGAGTATCAATCCAATCCTAAGTCATCCTGAAGCAAAGAGAATGCAAGATTATGCTTAAGCTAAGTGCAACTGATGATAAGACTTTTCTAAGGTCCTAATCAAATGTTGTAGAATACAAGATGTCAATCCAATTCTAAGAGATTCTAATGCAAAGGGAATGCAAGTTCATGCTTAATCTAAGTGCAATCAAGATGAGAGGATGATTATGAAACTAAGACAATATTAAAAATGCAATAAAAGATTGAACTTTCTTTCTCAATGAGGCAAGGGGGTTCTTGGGACAAGGGAATTGACTTTGTGTGATCAAGGTTCAATCCAAGATGCTAACTTTTCAATCAATCTAATTCCTTATGCCTAGACAACAAAACTAAGCAAGCTCTATCTCTAGATGGATGCTCTTTTGCAATGATCACCCAAGTACACCAAATCTCTTTGGCTGTAATGATCAAAGCAAACATGGAGAATGAGTCTAATAGCAATCCTAGCTCCTTTGACAACTAATCTCTTAGGCAAAGCAAGCTAAAAACATAGATGAGTTGGTTCAGGCATTTCATAGAACACCTTTCGGGCATGAAATGCCTATGGCTCTATGTTTGAGAGGCCAACCCAAATATAGCAAAAAGAACACCAAATCAATGCAAGGAGATGATAGATCTAACACTAAGCACCTTGGATCTACACTTAATCACCCTTAGTCTCCCTAGCCCATGAACCCTAGATAGATCTACTCACTAATAGCCATGGAAAACCTCAAAATCAATGATGATTCAAGGCTAAACATGATTAGAGAAGAAGATAATCTATTAAACACAAAAGAAATGAGATAAAAAAGGATCAAAGATCCAAACTTTCTTCAAGTTCTTATTATGTTTTTGAGAGAAAAGAAGTTAGATCTCTTAATGAGATCACAAGAGTATTTATACATAGGCTTGAAAGCCCTTGGAAACATAAAACAAAAATACTAAAATGCCCTTGGCCAAGTGATTTTCGACCAATGAGAAGCAAGGAGAAAGGAAGAAGCTGAGCCACCCGGGTCAGGCAGTGTGGTCCTTGGCCGGGTGTGTGCTGGCGTCCTGAGATTGCAGCCGTGCGGGTAGAAGGAGTCGGGTAGGTGCTGTCCGGGTGTCTTCATGCGCGGCTTCATCGTCCGGGTGGTACTGGCCGCGTCCGGAGCTCATCCAGTGTCAGGACGTGCGGGTGGAAGCAGCCGGGTGAGGGAGGTCGGGTATCTCCTGGTACGCGGGTAGGAACGGACGGGTGTGCTAGGTCGGGTGTCCTGATCAGCTCGTCCATCAGTTCGTACGCGGGTGAGGCAAGGTCGGGTGCGTCCTTGGTCGCGTCCAGTCCGTTCGTCCCTTGTCCATCCCGTGCGGGCAGTCTCTCCCGAGCATCCAAGACCGCGCATCTAATGCGTCCGTGATCCGTCCCGTGCGGGTGAGTCTCCCCGGGTGTGTGCACCAGCGTGTCGTCTATGTTCCCATCCCGTGCGGGTCCTCATCCTCGGGTGGTACTGGCCGCGTAGTGAGCTCATCCAGCATGACCTGATGGTCTGGCTCGGGTATGGTAACCCGGGTGGCTTGACGTGCTTCCATTCAATTGACTATAACTTCTCCAATATGACTCCAAATGTCTTGAAATCACTTCCATTGGAAAGCTAACTCAAAATTCCATGCCTCCACCAAATCGTAGCATCAGAAGATATTCCTAAGGCCTCTGTCCATGTTCATCTTTAAACCCTTCTTTTTCATCATAAAACTCCCAAACATCTTCAATATCTCCAAAGTGTGCTCCAACACCTAATAGGGACTTATGAATGCAAAATGAGCCTAAAGATGCCTAATTCCTAATCTAAATGAGAAAAAATGCACAAGATATGATAGCTAAAAACATGTAAATATGCAAGACATCAACTCCCTCACACTAGACCTTTGCTTGTCCTCAAGTAAACTTTTCAAGCACAAGGGGGATGGATGCAAGGATGGGAACAAAGCCAAAGGAAACACTCATAGAACTCAACCTGACATCCTAAAGAAACATAGCAAATAGCATGAGCAAACTCTCTTATTATGCTCTAGCTTCACAAGGCCTATCAATTACTCTTATGTCTCTACACAAGATGCAATGCCTATCAACCAACATGTTCTCTTAACCAGCCCTCACATTGATTCACACACACACACACACAAGGTAAAGTCTCACAAATGGACACATGATCTCAATCATTTGGCTAGGTGATCAAATGGTCTAAATAAGGATGAAAAGGAGGGTTCAATGCATCTTTTCAAGGTGGCAATCACTCAAAAATCAAGGAGCTTGATCATTATGCAAAATTTATCTAAGACTAGGAGCAATTCATGCATACATGGATCCATCCTCATCATTCTACCCAATTCCTAAGTGATTACAAGATCTACACCCTTTTTATTCATCCCATAACCCAAAATGAAGACATACTCACATCACTCACCCAATGAACATTTTCTTTCTCATGAATCAACCTCTAAGGACCTCTATTCACATTCTAACTCTAACTCTTAAGTTTTTCCTTCCCCACAAACTTATTGAATCTTTCTTTTTCTTTTTCTTTTCCTTCTTTTTTTCTTTTTTTTTTATATATACATGAGGGGGAAGGTCAAAACTTCAATCAAGAGTTTTTTCATTTTTTTCATTTCTAGGTCCCTAGGGTTTTTTTTTCTTTCTCAAAACTTTCTTTGTTCAACAATCTCAACATTGTCATATCCCCAAACCCAAAATGTAAACCATTAGGTAACAAACACTTCACTCACCATCCTAGAAGCTAGCTCAAATGATGACCCTATGCTAGCAAGAGATGGGAACAAATCCATGTCGCTCCCAATACTCTCAAGATTTTGCACATGACAAGCTATCAAAAGAGGCCTCACTCAAGCAAATCAATGTAGGCTTCAAAGAATGAATAGGGTTCAAGGGTATGGAAGTGCCATTTGGGTTAACAAAGAGTGGTACAATGGGAAAAGATAACCCAAACGTGTATGAGATCCATGACTAAGTATGCAAATGCCCATATGCAAGAGAGATTAAGTTCATTCAAGTCTAAGTTCAGGATGGAGCTGGTCTTAAGAACAATGCCAATATCAAGCAAGCAGCAAGTTTCAAAAACAGTTTTCAAGGCTCAAAGCATGCAAGCTTTTTCAAAAGATGCTCAAGCTACCTGATATGTTTAACTAAGGTGTCAAATTCAGTGCAAACGAGTGTTCTTTTCAAGGCAATGCTCCATATGCAAATGAATGCAACCTATATGCTCTAGACTCAATCTTAAGGATGCAAGTGATGCAATCTACATGGTTCAAAAATTTAAATTTTTTTGGATTTTCTATGCACTTATGAATGTACAATGCAATGCATGAGACTCAAAATCACAAAGCAAACATGATCAAATATCCGGTACCTCCCCCACACTTAAATCACACAGTCTCCTGTGTGAGTAAGAGAGTAAGAGATACCTCAACAAGGCAGAAGAAAATGTATATACAAGAAGGGTTGGAGTGATACCACACAAGGAGATTTGGGCATGGTGCTTGTGTCATGACTAGAAGCTGGCTTGGTTCATAGCAACTAGAGGAGGCTGCTACATGGATCATAAGGCTTAGGTGGCTTACCACCTTTCTTCTCTCCTCTAGTGCTTGGAAAAACCTGAAAATCTTGACCACTTTTATTAAAAACTTAAAAGGAAATTTGAAATTGCAAAGCTATATATAAGGATAACCATGGGACTTCCTCCCAAGTGAGCTTGTTTTGAGTCACTAGCTTGACTACCTTTTCTCTTGGACTAGTGAGAAGGAGGGTCCTTCCCACCTTCAAGAGTGATGGTGAGGACCTGAGAGAGAAGCTCTTGAAGCTTGATTGGGTCATCTTGGAGCTGAGGAGTGATGATGGCTCTAGCACTTGAGAATGGTGTGGACCTGCCCTTATGCTTGATCTTGTACTCAAGGACACCATCTCTGAGCTTCTTTGGATGGAGAGTGAGAGTTTGTGAGAGCAAATCAAGAGGTGGAGGATGAGGCTCTTTCACCATCTTCTTCTTGCCATGAGTGGCCCTTGAGGCTCCACTCATCCCCTCTTGTTTAGCACTTTCCAAGTGCTCATCACACAACTCTTGTGAAGACTCTCCTTCAAGACCTTCTTTCTTACTAACAACCTCGTCATCTTTGGGCTTCTCAACAGCTTGTGCATCACAAGTGATTGTCCCACAATAATCTGAGTCCATTAGAGGTTGGAGAGGATAGGAGACAGCTTTGTTGACATGCATGAGGGTGACCTTCTTGTTGGGAAAGTCAATGCAAGCTCCAACTGTTGTGAGAAAAGGAGTGCCTAAGATCAAGGGGACTCTCTCTTCAGATGCCATTTCCAAAACAGTGAGATCAATAGGTATGGTGCAGGAACCAATCTTCAAGGGGAAGTCCTTGATTATGCCAAGTGGGGTTGTAGAAGAAGAATCCCCAAAGGTGAGAGGAGCAGTGTCTGGTTCCATGCTTTCAATCCCAATACTCGTCACCATATCAAATGAAATGACATTCACACTAGCACCACTATCAACAAGGGCATCATCCATAGTTAGTGTACCAAGGGAGCAAGACAATGTGAACTTCCCTTGAGACTCAAGCTTAGGGAGGGACTTGGGAGGGATTGGTGGATCAATCTTCAGAAGTGAGATGTCCAAAAGCTCAGTCACTTTAGCTTGGTGGGTGAGAATGTCCTGTATGAGCATCATTTGGACATGAGCAGCATGCATATTGCTGATCTCTGGAAGCTTGACTCCAATATCACTGAGGTCTTTTCTGAATTTGGAGACCACTTTTTTCTGAGCTTTCGTGAGGAACCTTTGAGGGAAAGGGAGCTTATCATAGGGTGATAGCTCAACCTCATTGTCTTCTTCCTTCACTTCTTTCAGCTTGGGGTTAGCATTCTTCTCAACTTGTGGCTCAACCTTAGGCTCATCAATCTTCAGAATCTTTCCTTGAACTTTCTTATCAGCTCTCTGCACAACTCTAGCTTCAGCTGTGGCCACAACCAGTCTCTTATCATTTTCAATCTGATTTCCACGCACTAGCCTCTCAATCTCATCAACATCATTCTTATGATCACTCAACGCAATCCTTGAAGAAGTGGAGAGGATAACATTGCAAGTCTCCTTAGGGTTCTTCTCTGGTTTTCCTGGTAGAGATCCCATTGGGCTCTTGGAGGATGAAGACATAGAAGCAACTTGGCTCTCCAAAGCTTTGAGATGAGAGGAAAGTTGCATGTACTTGTTGTTGAGATCAGAATAGGTGCCATCAATCTTAGCATGGATGTTCTTGAACTCATCACCAATGGTCTTAGAATTTCTTTCTTGAGCTTCTAAGAGTTGCTTGAACATGGACTCCAAATTTGAACTTGGAGCCTGAGCTGGAGAAGAGCTTCCTTGGGGCTGAGTAGGCTGGTTTGCTTGGTAATCTCCTTGTTGATTGTTGTAGTAAGGTCTTTGCTGGTAGTTGTTTTGGTATTGGAAGTTGGGCTCTTTCCTATACCATGTGCCATTAGAATTGATGAAGCACAGCTCCTCTTGACCTTCTACACCATGAACCTCAGTAGTCCTAGCAGGCTGTTTCTGTTGCTGATTCCCAATGGAGTTAAGCTGCTCTTGCTTAGCCTTCTCTACAAGAAGCTTGTCCAACTTTTCTTGGAGAGATTTCAGGGCCTTTCTTGTGTGCGGATCATCTTCATCAGTGCCTCTGTTGGCCCTATCATGCTCCTCAATGTAGACTGAGTCACTCCTGGCCATGTTCTCCACCAGCTCCTCAGCATCCTGCTCAGTTCTGCCCAAGAAGAACCCATTGCTGGCTGTGTCCAATCTGCTCCTGAACTCTGGTAGAGCACCTCTGTAGAAGGTACTAAGCAAACTCTCATTGGTGAAACCATGATGTGGGCATTGAGACCAATAGCCTTTGAACCTCTCCCATGCTTCACTAAAGCTCTCAAGGTTCTTCTGCTGAAAGCTAGAGATCTCATTTCTGATCTTGGCTGTTCTTGAGGTAGAGAAGAATTTCTCTAGGAATGCCCTCTTGCACTCATTCCAGGTAGTGATAGAGTCACTTGGAAGAGCCTTCTCCCATAGATGTGCCTTGTCTCCCAAAGAGAAGGGAAACAACCGCAGCTTGAAAGCATCTTCAGAGACTCCATTAATCTTGGACAAGCTACAGTAGCTATCAAATGTGTCCAAGTGATCAAGGGGATCCTCCACAGCAAGACCATGAAACTTGTTGTTCTCAATCAAATGCAGCAGCGCTGATTTGATCTCAAAGTTGTTGTTCTCCACAGCTGGTGCCCTTATCCCCAACCTATGACCATGAATGTGAGGTTGATCATAGGCTCCAATGGCTTTTGCTTGGCGTGGTTGGTGATGTGGCTGGCGTGGTGGTCTTGGATTGTCAGCTCTTGGACCATTGCCCCCTAGAACATCACCATCTTGAGGAAGATTCTCCATCTCAAACCCCAATCTCTGCAAGTGAGCCTGTTGCTCTTCTTCTCTTCTCTTTCTTGCAATGTCCCTCTCAAGTGCAGCAATCTCTTCAACAGTAGGAACCAAGTTAGATGCCCCTCTGCTTCTTGTGATCATACACCTGAAAGTCAAAGATAGAAGAGGCAAAGAACCAATATCACAAAATAATAAAAATAAATAAAAATGACTTAGTCTCAAGCAAATGACTAAATCTCAATGTCAAAATCAACTTAGAACTTGGCAACGGCGCCAATTTGATGATAAGACTTTTCTAAGGTCCTAATCAAATGTTGTAGAATACAAGATGTCAATCCAATTCTAAGAGATTCTAATGCAAAGGGAATGCAAGTTCATGTTTAATCTAAGTGCAATCAAGATGAGAGGATGATTATGAAACTAAGAAAATATTAAAAATGCAATAAAAGATTGAACTTTCTTTCTCAATGAGGCAAGGGGGTTCTTGGGACAAGGGAATTGACTTTGGGTGATCAAGGTTCAATCCAAGATGCTAACTTTTCAATCAATCTAATTCCTTATGCCTAGACAACAAAACTAAGCAAGCTCTATCTCTAGATGGATGCTCTTTTGCAATGATCACCCAAGTACACCAAATCTCTTTGGCTGTAATGATCAAAGCAAACATGGAGAATGGGTCTAATAGCAATCCTAACTCCTTTGACAACTATTCTCTTAGGCAAAGCAAGCTAAAAACATAGATGAGTTGGTTCAGGCATTCCATAGAACACCTTTCGGGCATGAAATGCCTATGGCTCTATGTTTGAGAGGCCAACCCAAATATAGCTAGAAGAACACCAAATCAATGCAAGGAGATGATAGATCTAACACTAAGCACCTTGGATCTACACTTAATCACCCTTAGTCTCCCTAGCCCATGAACCCTAGATAGATCTACTCACTAATAGCCATGGAAAACCTCAAAATCAATGATGATTCAAGGCTAAACATGATTAGAGAAGAAGATAATCTATTAAACACAAAAGAAATGAGATAAAAAAGGATCAAAGATCCAAACTTTCTTCAAGTTCTTATTATGTTTTTGAGAGAAAAGAAGTTAGATCTCTTAATGAGATCACAAGAGTATTTATACATAGGCTTGAAAGCCCTTGGAAACATAAAACAAAAATACTAAAATACCCTTGGCCAAGTGATTTTCGACCAATGAGAAGCAAGGAGAAAGGAAGAAGCTGAGCCACCCGGGTCAGGCAGTGTGGTCCTTGGCCGGGTGTGTGCTGGCCGGGTGTGTGCTGGCGTCCTGAGATTGCAGCTGTGCGGGTAGAAGGAGTCGGGTAGGTGCTGTCCGGGTGTCTTCATGCGCGGCTTCATCGTCCGGGTGGTACTGGCCGCGTCCGGAGCTCATCCAGCGTCAGGACGTGCGGGTGGAAGCAGCCGGGTGAGGGAGGTCGGGTATCTGCTGGTACGCGGGTAGGAACGGACGGGTGTGCTAGGTCGGGTGTCCTGATCAGCTCGTCCATCAGTTCGTACGCGGGTGAGGCAAGGTCGGGTGCGTCCTTGGTCGCGTCCAGTCCGTTCGTCCCTTGTCCATCCCGTGTGGGCAGTCTCTCCCGAGCATCCAAGACCGCGCATCTAATGCGTCCGTGATCCGTCCCGTGCGGGTGAGTCTCCCCGGGTGTGTGCACCCGCGTGTCGTCTATGTTCCCATCCCGTGCGGGTCCTCGTCCTCGGGTGGTACTGGCCGCGTACTGAGCTCATCCAGCATGACCTGATGGTCTGGCTCGGGTATGGTAACCCGGGTGGCTTGACGTGCTTCCATTCAATTGACTATAACTTCTCCAATATGACTCCAAATGTCTTGAAATCACTTCCATTGGAAAGCTAACTCAAAATGCCATGCCTCCACCAAATCTTAGCATCAGAAGATATTCCTAAGGCCTCTGTCCATGTTCATCTTTAAACCCTTCTTTTTCATCGTAAAACTCCCAAACATCTTCAATATCTCCAAAGTGTGCTCCAACACCTAATAGGGACTTATGAATGCAAAATGAGCCTAAAAATGCCTAATGCCTAATCTAAATGAGCAAAAATGCACAAGATATGATAGCTAAAAACATGTAAATATGCAAGACATCAGCAACCAATTTATGAAATGATTTCAAAAGGAACAATGACTAACAAGAACAAGCAAATAGAGAGTTTAAACAATAAAAGGTAAGAGGACTCATGGGACTAAGCATTTGACTTTAGGTGATCAAGATCCAATCTAGAGTGGCAAGCTATCAATCAAAAGGTTTCCTTAAGCCTAGACACAATCCTAAACAAGTTCTTTGTCAAGATAAATGCTCATTTGCTTTAGTAAATCAAACATCAATTATCTTTGGTCCAATATACTCAAATAATCATTAAGAACAAGTCTATTAACTATATAAGCTTTCCTAACATCAAATGTCTTTGGTTAAGCAAGCAAAGAGCTATGAAGAGTTTGTTCAGACTTTTGATCAAATACCTTCCGGGCATGAAATGTCTAAAGATCTAGATTAGAGTGGCCAACACTAATCTAGCATTAAGAACACTCAACTAGCAAGGAAAAAGATAGATCTAACACTAAACATCCTAGATCTTCACTTAATCATCCTAATCACCTTAGCCCATGAATCCAAGATAGATCTACTCACTAATCTTCATGATTAACCTTAAACCCATGGTTGATTTAAGAGAAATCATGTTGAGAAGCAATTTTAACCCAACAAACACAAAGAAATAAGATGAAAAGTGACTAGAGATTCAATCTTTCTTCAAGATCTCAAAGTGTTTATAGAGAAAATAAGATATGTGTGGGATAACAAGAGTATTTATATGATCCTTAAAAACCCTAATGGGCCCATAAACATGTCTGAAAAGTCCATAAAAAGCATCAAAACGACCAGAAAAGTGCTCGGAGCGGGTGGGTCGACCGGCCGCTCCAGGTTGCTCTTCTCACCCGAGCGGGTCACCCAGGTCGCTCTAGCTGGCGCTCCAGAGTCGACCTTCTCGCCCGAGCGGGTCGCCCAGGTCGCTCCGACTAGTCGCTTCAGGGTCGACCTTCTCGCCCGAGCGGGTCGCCCAGGTCGCTCCAGGGTCGACCGCGGGTCAACCAGGTCACTCCGGTGGGTCGCTACAGGGTTGATATGCCTCCTGTAGATAGATCATAACTCCTTCAATACAGCTCCAAATGACGTGAAATCACCTCCATTGGAAAGTTAACTCAATTTCCTATGTTGTTCTCAAAATTTCAGCTTCAGAAGTTATCTTTAAGGCCTTCATCCATGTTCATCTTTCACCCTTTTGACTCAAAACCCCTCAAATGCCTTCAAACTCACGAACAAGTATCTCCAAGACCTGATATAGACATATGCAATGCAATGCAACCTAAATATTCCTAAAAAGTGACATATAATTTTTTATATATATATATATATATGTACAAGAATGAATGATTAAAACCATGCAAATATGCAAGATATCAGCGGGGACCGAATGCGGTGGTGCGATCGTGTGAACTTGGTGGTAGATCAAGCGTGAACCAATTTTGGTAACTTGATTGCATAAGGGCGTTGAACTCACGGGGACTGAAAGAGGTGGTGAACTCTCATGTGACAACATGAGGAACGCGGGGTCGAATGAGGTGGTGTGGGCTCATGTTTTCACCGTCGGGGTTTATCCTCGTTTCTTGTTGTTTGCTATTGTTTTACTGGATGTTCTAGTTTGATATTTTTCCAATGTTGTTTGATGATTGTTGGCGATTGAATTCGGGGTTTTTATAGCTTTTCTCACTGAGCATTTATCGAAATACTCTTCCTTTTCTTTTCAGGTGAATTCAATGAAATGCAGGAGTAATCGTCTCAATGTGGTGTTAAATTTTCGGATTTTTGGGTTTTCTTTAAAATTTCCTTTTAAGATCTGGTAGTTTGTTTTAAATCTTTCTTATTCGTTATAGTATGATTTTGTAAGATTTTTGGATTCAAACCAGAATAAGATTTACATTTATCTTTTATGTGTTTCCGGTGGATGAAGATAATGTGAATACATTCTGTGACAATTTATATCTTGTATATCAAATCATAGAAATAAAAAAATAGCATAGTATTCATTTATTTTTTATTCTGTTTCTGAATTTGATCCTGGAATATCACAAGTTGATAGAACCATTATATAATGTCTTTTTTTTGGCAAAAATTATAACCATTATATAATGTAATCACATTAAAATAATACAATTCTTCCAAATAATTATTAAAACTTTGTCTTCTTTGTTGCCCTCGATAAAACTATGCTTGATATTTCTATTTGATCAATTGACTAGTTTTTTTTTAAATGTCAACAGTGTTATATATATATATATATATAATGAAGTATCTATGTGCAGGCACAAGCATTGATTGCGAGGCTGGACCTATTATCTGAAAAAAAGCTGATATATATATATATATCGGACTTCTATTATTTTAATTTCAGAAAAAGACGTTTGTTAATGAATTAATAATGTGGTTATTAAGCTTAAGCACGACTTGATACAATAATATGCATCAATACATTATCATCCATATTTTAGTTAAATGATAACAATCAGTTGGCCTAGTCCACCCGTCAAGGAATAGTTTACAGGCACTCTTGATGATTGAAATTGGATGGTTTTATTAGAAACTATTTTGCACGTCTTGGATTAGCTAACCAATTTATCATTTTTTCTTAAGATTATCTATTTTTTTGGTCAAATGAAATATCAAACTAGTTATAGTATTATGTAACAGTTATTGAAGATTATTCCGTAACAGTTATTTAACAAGAAAAATATTTTTATTGTCAAGAAAATTTTACATAACCAAATTCTTTATCTCGCGAAAACTAAGTCAAACATAATTATATTTCCAAAAAGTCTACTACTTTGTTGTTGCTTTTTGACAAAAAGTCTACAGAAATTATTATATTCTTCACAGTTCTATAAAAATCGGTCCACTGGGAGAAAATTCTATAGAGTAGAGTGACAATTTTGCAACTTTCAATTAACATTTTTGAAGAAAATTTTGTAAGTATATAATTAATATTAATGTTAGTTTTTTGTTCAAGATCTATCATATTTTAAAACGAGCAAAAAATATGCTCTCGAGAATGTTTTTATACACATGATTTTGAAAGCAAACCATACGAGGATTAATTCTAACTATTCAACTCTTAAGCTCTACTTTAAATACATAAATGTTATGAGAGGCTCATAAGTTCAACTCAGAGAGAGATACAATGTGACGACCTGTCCCGTGGATCTACCCGTCCGTCTATCCAGTCTCACAGCGCTGCAGCGCATCGATCCCAATCCTCCATTATGAATTTTCACTAACTCTATAATTAGGTTGTTGGTGTCCCTCGAACCCAGGACCTCACCCTTTAACAACATTCCCACATGACAAGCTATCACCAATTGAACTGAAATTGTAACATCCCGAGTTGTGATATGTGGAAAGGCTTAAGAGAATTAATTTGACTACCTATGTCACCAAAGTTGACTTACCTTTTTCGGAGCACATCCAGAAAGAACTCCAAAGTTAAACGTGCTTGAGCTGGAGTAGTGGAAGGATGGGTGACCTATCGAGAAGTGATTCGCGATAGCGTGCGAGTGAGACCAAAGCACGGGAAAAGGTCGGGTGGTGATTGCAGGGTCAGTAAACAATGATTTCGAGCCTTGGAAAAATTAAAGGACTGACGCTGGAACGGGATGGGACTCACGGGCCGAGAGAGCGGGCATGGGTGGCCCATTAGCTGTGGGCGGTTGGGGAGTTATATGTGGTATCAGAGCTGGTTAGCCATCTCGGTTCTGACCCGAGAGACGTCTTGAGACCTGTTGTGGGGCGCAATGAGGGCGTTGCGTTCTTTGAGAGGGGGTGAATTGTAACATCCCGAGTTGTGATATGTGGAAAGGTTTAAGAGAATTGATTTGACTACCTATGTTACCAAAGTTGATTTACCTTTTACGTAGCATATCCAGAAAGAACTCCAAAATTAAGCGTGCTTGAACTGGAGTAGTGGAAGGATGGATGACCTATCGGGAAGCGATTCGCGATAGCGTGCGGGTGAGGCCAAAGTACGGGAAAAAGTCGGGTGGTGAAGCAGGGTCAGTAAACAATGATTTCGAGACTTGGAAAAATTAACGGACTGACTGCTGGAACGGGATGAAACTCACGGGCCAAAAAAACGGGCGTGGGTGACCCATTAGCTGTGGGCGGCTGGGACGTTACATACAATCCCTTAGTGCAACAGTTTTAAGGCAATTGATTAATATTGTCATACAATGATTGAACCGATCGTCTAAGAAAATGACATATGCAGTTGAAAATGAGATATGGACAATGCAAGTTGGGAATGCAATAATTTTATTGGACAAATCTGAATATGCAAGTAACACAAAGTGGCACTGTCTTTATTCATTGGTCCCGTGCACGTATTCAGTTTCAAACATTTCAGCGTTTCCATTTTCTTTTATCTCCAACTTGTACTATTTCCTTATACGACTGAAGAGTGGACAAAATACCCAAAATTTTCGTTGGATCATTAAATTTAGAAAGTATTACATATACATATATCCAATCTATATCTGTTTTCATAAGTATTTTCTTTAAAAACTGGAAATAAATATTTATATAATAAATATAAAATACATTTAAATATCATCAAAATTAAATTCATTTATATATGGAGTGTTAGTTAGGATTTAAAATGACTTTATTAAGTTTCAAAAATGACTTTTATTAAAATGAAAAAAAATTTCTGTTATTTAACACACTTTTGAAAAAATCAGTGTTATTGAAGTTTATCTTAATATATATATATATATATATATATATTCTAAGAAATATTTTTATAATTTAATTATTATTTAAAAATAATAATTTAAATATTATATTTTAAGAGTTTTTAAATTTTAAGATGGGTTGATAAAGAACCTATTTTATTAAAATATAAGCATAATATATAACTGACATTTAATTGACATGTGATTTACAAAATATTTTATTATAAATAATTATATTTTTAGATCCCCATTAATGTTAAAAATTCCAAACAAAATTTTAAATTAAATAATTAAAAAATTAAATTAATTCAGAAAAATTTCTTATTTTAATATATATACATATTTTTACTACTAACAGATCTTTTAAAAATTATTTCTCTTTTAAATAATTAATTAAATACGAACTTAAAGTAAAATAAATTAATATTATATGGATTTTATTTTATTTTTTAAATATTACCTTTAGATATTCCATATGTAATACTAAAATTAAACTAATGATAACTAAAATTATTAAATAATTTAATATTCTAAATTATTTTTATAGATTGTGCACATAAAAGAAAAGGAATATATTTTAATATGTTTTAAGAAATAATTATTTATATTAATGTTAATAAATTTTAATTTTGTAAGTAAATTTCCTAATATTAAAATATTAAAACCTAAATCAATAGATATAATTTGATAAAAAATATACACTAAATAATACTTCAAATACATTTATTTAGTTATATATTGAGTCGGGTTACCGTTGATATTTTTATAATTGCAGATTTTCTATCAATAATATAAAATATTTATATCAATACGATATGAATTATTCATAATAATTTAAATATAAACTTTGATAAATGAGAATTGAGAAACTGATTAAAATAATTGATGAACTCATCTCCTTTATTAAAAGGGGAGTACATATTGAAATTAAGTTTTATTATTTACATAAAATTCCAGAAAAAATGTTGATTTGATCAATATTACGTTAGTTTCAAAATATGATTTTTAACATATAAAGCTTATGGGACTTTATTTTAGGGATTTATAGTTCTGGGTTTTCATATAGAGAAGAGCTGGTAATATGTATTTCGAGTTCTTGATTTTTATTTAGAGAAGAATATGTTATAGGGATTTAGAATTATGGGGTTTGATCTGGAGAATAAATATGATAAAGAAAAAAATAAATGGAGGTTGGGCGTTAAATTTAACGTCCCTTTAATATTTGTTTAACGTTGACTTTTTTCCAACTCCAATGTTGTAAAGTCAAAACTATGGATAGTCATTAGGTATCCATTTGTATTCGATTCGGATCTATTTGAGTTTTGGGGTTTTACGGTGAAAGATTTTAGTTCTATTTGGATATTTAAAATATCGAATCAGTTTTGGTTCGGATTCGGATTACTTGTTTTAATAATTTCTTAAAATTTTAAATTTATATTTATTTCAAATTCCGTAAAATCTAAAAAACATAGAACATATAAATTTGGATAATGTAAACACAATACCTAAACTTAACATAAAAATTGGTTTGACTTAAATAGTTGGAAGGAGAATCAACAGATAACTCAAGTATTTATGGTGTTTTGAGTATTGTTTAGCTATTTTAGATATTTACATTTGAATATTTATATATCTTGTGGAGTATCTTTGATAGCTTCAAAATATCTTATTTATTTTGGATATTTGTTTGGATATTAACTTTAAAAATAACTAATCTACTTAAATATATAAATCTGATTTGGATACCCAAAATATTTCGGTTTTGATCAGGTTATGTTCCCGTTTTTAGATACCAAAGTTTTAAATTCATTCGAATATTTTACCAGTTTTGATTTGGGCTAGGTACTACTTTTTCGGAACAGATTTGGTTCAATTCTTCAAATTCGGATTTTTGGCCCAGGCCTAGTTGAAACAAACATGAAGTTTTAAATTGTGTACCAAGATTTAAAGAATAAAACTGTTAATTACAAATACACTTGGAATTAAATGATCATATTATCCAATCATATATATATATATAATATTTGTTTTGCCTTTATATTTCAAAATGTTAAAAATACTAAAAACTAACTTTATTTAATATATGTATAATAATGTTGAATTCATTTTAAAAAATAAAATCTGTTAACTAGTTTAAATATAAATATAAATCTATTTTTCTCAAATTGTAAGAAAAAAATAATGCATAAAAAGAAGAATTTAAAGTACAATATAAATAATGTAATTCATAGAATGAGATTTCCAAATTATTAAAATTTGGAACTTTAATCATTTTAAAGAGTTTTCTCTATATAGTATGTTTTATTAAGAACTAATAGCAAATTAATGTATTATGTATAAAAAATAAAATATTATAAATTAATAATGACGAACAATAAACATAAACAAATACGTTAAACAATTTCATAATGTATAATACAAAATATTTATTAATAACTTCTCTAATTTATACAAAATCATCTAAACTCATTTTTTGTAGAAAAAGTTTAAGTTCGGATCTATTAAAGACACAGACCTAATCCCCAGGTGAGAGATGCGGTCCACGATAGACCGTATCTGCAGCCGTGGTGAGCAGAACAATATAACTTAATTTCCATAGCAGGAGGATCGAATCCGGAATGTGTCTGCATCCAAGATCCATCTTTTACAACTAGACCACAAGGCCTGATCGATCTATTGGAATATTGTTTTCCAGATCCTCCAAAATACTAGATTCATTACACATCATACAGTTGGAATATTATTCTGAATATCCATTATAATTATGTTTTAATATATTTAAAAAATAAAGTTGAAAACTTTTGTACGATAATGTTTGAGATAAATGTGGTCTCTCAAATGGAAAGAGTCTCGTGACCCCTTCAAAAAATCTGACACGGTATCCAAACTCAAGCTAGGTAATAAGGTAAACTGTATAATACTTTAGAGAAAAGGATTGTTTACTTTTATTAAGATATTGTCATGATCTCTACTCTAAGAATTCTCCAAAACACCCATCCTTCCCTTTTTTCTGTTGGAGATGCATTATATCTCTCGACAAATTTTATTAAAGGAAAAATTCCCAAAAAATACCTGAAGTCGTAAACATTTGCTTAATAAATACTTCAACTTTTTAGGCTCCCCGTTTAATACCTGAAGTATTTTGTGCTACATGTTAAATTCACCAACTTTTGAAAATTGATATTTTCGAACCAAAAATTAGACGATGTTAAATCGGTAAACAGAATCGTTTAGACGGTGTTTATTTTAATTAAGCACGTGCTTTGTGCTAATAAGCCATCGGTACCCTTTTAAAAAAATCTCAAATCGATTTTCCCCAAATCAAACCTAAGAACCCTAATTTCTTCTTCTCTCTTTTTGCTTCTCTATTCTCCAGATTGATATCCTACATGGAGAGATAATCGTTTACAGAAGAATCAATTTCCTAGAATTTCAAATCCAAGAAGATGAGGTATCTCACAAGTTGTGTTCTGTTTGGATTTTGAACTCGTGTTTGTCTCTACTCACTTTGCTTCTTCGATTTTGCAGTGAACCAGGGACTATCAAAGTTAACTTGCACTACGGAGGACTAATGGAGTTTAAAGACAAGACCTTTATCTATCGGGGCGGATCACAGAAGAATGATATCGTCATAGACCCAGATTACATGACATGGTCAATGTTTGATGTGTTTTGTGAAGAAAATTCAGAGGCTGGATTGGTGGAACGTCTATGGTACAAGCTTCCACATGAAGATATGTGTTCGTTAAAACCAATATTTGAGCTCTCTTCAGATGCATCAATAGTTCAGATGTGTAGTGAAGCCAGCAAAGGAGGTGAAGTAGATATTTTTATTGAGCAACGTGTGTCACCGAGAGTTGATACGGAGAGACAAAATGATGGAGAAGAAATTCAGAACAATGGAGAAGAAGTTCAGAACAAAGGAGAAGAAACAGAAAATGAAGGAGCAGAAGTTTCAAAAGAAAGAGAAGAAGCTGAGACAGAAGAAGTTCAGAACGAAAGAGAAGAAGTTCAAAATGATAGAGAAGATGAAGAAATCATTGAAGAAGGAGGAAATGATATTCGGTTTCAAACTTTTTTTAACGATGTTCGTAACGAAGAATGTCGTCATGGAGTTGAAGAAGCAAGAGGTGACGCAGATTATGGAAACGAAGAAGGTGATGACAATGATCCTGAAAATGAGGCCGAATTGGAGAGACAACTAAAAGACCCTGAACATCCAGCTCCTGCAGTTGATACCGATGATGAATGGGAAGAGTTTAATCATCAGGAAACAACCATTTCGAGGACGAGATACAGTAATGAAAAGCCTCCCTACTTGTGGTTGATGCAAACATTCAAGAGTGGAGAAGAATTCAAAGACCAACTATTGCGCTATGTACTGAAGACAAACTATGATGTGAAGCTTTGTAAGTGGGAGAAAACAAAGTTGGCAGCAATATGTACAAAAGAGAAATGTAAATGGAATATTTATTGTTCCGTTGAGAAGCCAAAGAGAAAATGGATGGTGAAAACTTATGTGGATCAACATAATGACTTGAAGAGTAGCAAAGCAAAGATGTTGAAACAAGGCACCATTGCGAGGCTGTATAAGGACGAAGCAAGAAGAAGGCCAGGCAGTAAGTGGAGTGACATCAAAGATGAGATAATGATGAGGTACAATCTCTCGGTCTCTAAGTGGATATGCACCAAAGCAAGAAGATTAGCTCTAGATATGGTTATAGAAACTCAGAGGCAGCAATTTGCCAAACTGTGGGACTATGAGGGTGAGCTTCGACGTTCCAATCAGAACACAACAACAGAGATTGTGACTATTCCTCGTGAAGATGGTAAACAAGTTTTCAATAGGTTCTACGTATGTTTTGAGAGTCTAAGAAACACATGGAAGCGTTTTTGCCGACCTATAATTGGACTTGATGGAGCATTCATGAAATGGGAGCTAAAAGGTGAGATTCTGGCAGCTGTTGGCCGAGATGCAGATAACAGGATTTATCCTATAGCTCTGTTGAAACTCTCGGAGAGGTTGTTACAAACATCCTCACATCTTCCTTGTGAACTGAAAAATGCTCGACACCATGTCTGAGGTTCTGTTTTCATCAGGTCTTTATAGGCAACTGCATCAAACTCTTTTAAAGCATTCATGTTGTACTTATAATCACCTTTAGAGAAGCTGAATGCCACTGCCCAGAAATAATCTTCGTAGAAAAACCGCAGAGCTAGTGATCATTGCTCTGTCATTAAGAGTAGTGAAAGCTTATACGAAGTCACTGAATATGACTGTAGCTATGAAGTATGTCTTCCATATAGGCATTGTGCTTGTAACCAGTGGGATATTACAGGGATACCTTGCCAGCATGCGATTTATGTCATCAACGACCATAACTGTGACCCAGAAGAGTGAGTGACATTTTCAATGATTTTTTACTAAATTTTCATTCATTATGTCTAATGTACTTTTAGTGTAGGTATATTGATCCCTATTACCTGACTTCAAGGTGGAAAGACACCTATATGGACAACATAAAACCTGTTAATGGTGAAAGACTATGGGAGAAGACGGGCAAAGATCCTATTGATATCCCTGAGAAAAGGAAAATGCCAGGACGTCCAAAGAATTATGATAGGATCAAGGAGGCGCATGAGTCAAAGACAAATCCGACCAAGGCTACAAGAGATGGAAGAATCATGACCTGTAGCAAATGTAAGCAAACTGGTCATAATATTGGGACTTGTCCTAATGCCCCTGCAGCAGAAGTGCCTAAACGGAAAAGAGGACGACCTAGAAAAAATCCGGTAAGTATTAAAATTTCTTCTCTTGGTTGATGTGTATGAATATATTCCTGGTTTAGTTAACTTATGCATGTCATAGGATGATCAATGGAGCATTCAAAATGCACCTAAAAGGAGGAGGAATGCTCAAAGCCAGTCAACACCAAATCCAGTTTCTACACAACCTTGTGTCGACCCCCAACCTTCAAGTGCTCCGCAACCTTCAAGTGCTCCGCAACCTTTAAATGCTCCCCATCCTTCAAATGCTACAAGAGGAAGATGTCGAGGTCGTGGGCGAGGCTGTGGTCGTGGGCGAAGTCGTGAACGTGAACCTCCTATTCCAAGAGGTTATGGATGCTACATTTCTCCTTTCACTGGTCGTGTTTTTGATGTTTGGGGATCTTCTGCTGTTGATATCAGTGGTTCTACTCCACGAGCAGATAATCCACATCCAGCTCCTTCTCAATCACCCTAAAACTCTTAGGAACTCACTTTGATTTCTGCAGTTATATATGGATGATGATTTCTCTTGTTTTTCTTGGATTATGTATGATATCTATTTAGGATGATGTCTTCTCTTGTTTTTGGTTCAAATACAGAACTTCATTGATAAAGTGATGTCAAATACATGACACACAACAACGACAACAAGACAAACTAAACAAACTTAAACACAGCAACAAGAACTACAATACACACACGACACAAAGAAAATATAAATTAATTCTTAATAGCTCTTCAGCATGGTAATGATGATCCCAGCCACAACAATAAACTAGTTCTTCAGCATGGTAATGATGATCCCAGTCACAACAATTAACTAGTTCTTCTTCTCCTCTGCCAGTTTATCCACCATGGTTTAGTCAATTACTGCTCCACCAATATCAGTTTTCTGATTCACGACTCTAAATGAATCTTTGAGCTCTCTGATTTCTTCTCTTTAGCGATGAATCTCCTCTCTTGCCTCTAATAAGCTCACTTTTTCTCAACCATATGGCTTCTCCTTGTCAGCCCACGCAAATAACCCATGAACATCACATCTGTATGAACGAACGATCTTGCATCTGACCCTGAATTCTGACTCCTATCCATTTTCTTAGCTTGATCGATCTGGAGAATAGAGAAGCAAAAAGAGAGAAGAAGAAATTAGGGTTCTTAGGTTTGATTTGGGGAAAATCGATTTGAGATTTTTTTAAAAGGGTACCGATGGCTTATTAGTACAAAGCACGTGCTTAATTAAAATAAACACTGTCTAAACGATTCTGTTTAACGATTTAACATCGTCTAATTTTTGGTTCGAAAATATCAATTTTCAAAAGTTGGTGAATTTAACATGTAGCACAAAATACTTCAGGTATTAAACGGGGAGCCTAAAAAGTTGAGGTATTTATTGAGAAAATGTTTACTATTTCAGGTATTTTTTGGGAATTTTCCCTTTATTAAATAAACTGAAGTCAACTTATTTAATTAAGAGTGGTAAAAGTAGTTATGGCCGAGAAAAAATCAGTTATAAATAAAAAGAAATTAAATTAAAGAGAGGACATTCACAATTACGCAGAACTCCTCATAAGAATACATTTTACATAACTTACTTGTTTTTGCCAAGTTCATATTTGTTTACGATCGTACTATCTTTTCTTCTAAACAACCTTTGATCTCTCAATAAACATTTTCAAATAATTCATCATTGAATTCGTTGCATATTTAAAATATACGTCGAATTCATATAAATAATTAGTGTCATTTATGGGAAATTAAAAAACAATGCCAAAAAAGATTAGAGATGACCAGAGACGATGATACTCAAACCAGCACGGACACCGCTCTAACAGTTAGTTGCTTTGTCTGATGCGTCATGTTGATGCAAATGCTTCATTGGTTTTTTCTTCATGGTCATCATGGTGGCAAGATCTACAACTGTTGATCTCCCAATAACCGTTTTCAAATAATTTTTTTGCTAAATTGTAAATATCATTATGAAAATGAAAGTTCGGTTACAAATTTAATTGAAACCACAATCTGCTAAAAGCCAATTTGATCCTAGTGACCGCAAAAAAATAAAAAACCACTAGGATACATAGATATTAATTCCAAGTTTCTAACACAGAAAACTTGTAATTAATAGGGAAAAGATCAAGCAAAACAACAATATAACCACCCTAATCATAACTCTTCTTACTCTACTTGATATAAACCAGATGAAGCAAGAGAATGGCCAGGGAGAGTTCGGTCAAGAACTCACCGAAGTGGCTCCGAGCAGGCATCAACAGAAGCGCCTGGCATACGCCTCCGGAGCTCCGCTGGAGGAGGACCTCGACCAACAAAACCGAGCCATCTCGACGGAGAGACAAAGGTTCACCCATAGCAATGATGTTTACACGGAAGCTCGAGTTACGGTCAAGCATGAGCGGTACAACAGGCT
Source organism: Brassica juncea (assembly GCA_018703725.1). NCBI lineage: Eukaryota > Viridiplantae > Streptophyta > Magnoliopsida > Brassicales > Brassicaceae > Brassica > Brassica juncea. Next base: position 35,715,211 of record CM031935.1, on the reverse strand, counting down.
CCAACACCGCCCACACGACACAAAAGATACATCAAAGACTTCGAAGGAACACTAAGACAACTTGTCGGAGCTATGAACACAAGGGCATGAAGCACAGAAGGAGGCATAACACTCCTAGAAACAGGCCACCTAAAAGACAATAGAGAGCTCCGCCTAAAAGCAAGTGAGTCACCACATCGGATTGTCCTCAAACCCTAGCAGACAACATCGGTAGCAAGAAGGAGGGTACAAACACATCATCAAAGGAAGCCATGGTTGTTGTCGCTTGAGCTAAGTGAGAGGTCCCCAACGAGCTCCTCAGTCTCGTCACTTCGTCTCAGACCATGGGAACAAGACGGAGAAGCTCTAAAGTTGCGGCCGAAGAAGGAGACAGGGGAAAAACAGAGGAGGTTGCAGAACGGAGGAGAAGAGGCAGTGACGCGCTTCATTCCGGTGAGCCTCCGCGGCAGAACTGACCCAGAATCACCACTAGTCAAACCCTAGATCTACCAGGACTACGGCGCCTCCTGCAAGCATACAGACAGTCACGACCTCGCCCTCTCTCCAGAGACATTGGATACACACCCAATCATCAAATTGGTCACCGGATCTGGCCACAATCCGAGGAGAACCAGAGAAGGAGGCGCAAGGAGGAAGTGAGTAGGCTTTAGCACAGCAGGGAGAGGAATTGGATGAGCGGGGAGATTAGGGTTGGCGGACCGACGGGAAAGACCCACCGCCGGCCACCTGAAAAAATCAGAGGAGAGGTAGAGTCGAGGAAGAAAGGAGTCGGCGGAGAGAAAACGAGAGAGAAAAACGACTCTCTCACCTCTCTCTAGATCACGTGTTTTTGTGTCGATTTGTAGTTTATTCTCGTCCCGTTTTCAAATAATTCATCATCGGATTCGTGCATAATTGAAATATATGTCAAATTCATATAAACAATTAGTGTCGTTTGTGGGGAATTAAAAAGCAGTGCCAAAGAAGATTAGAAATGATCAGAGATGATGATAGTCAAACCAGCACAGACACCGCTCTACCAGTTGTAGATCTTACCACCATGATGACCATGGAGAAAAAAAACTAATGAAGCATTTGTATCAATAGGACGCATCAAATAAAGCAACTAACTAATGCCTTGATCACCTCGCCGCTGCTTGCACTCAACCCGCCGCTGCTTATCAAGAACTTAAGACTACAAGAAGCCAAATATCAATCAGATAGGTCAAGGAGCCGAAATAACTCAAGCAACAACTCAAGAAATCAACGTTCTTCGGCACTCAATACAGGACATCTTAGCAAGGATCAATCGAGCAGCGAGTTTGGTTCCTAAGATAGAGTGGGTTCTTACCGCAGCACAAAAGATCCCCTTCTTGAAAAAGATCACCGACATCCGATTTCAACACACAGACTAGTTAAAAGTCCCATGTTTCACAGGTGAATCTGACCCTAGCAATCATATGACTGCATTCAATATAGCCATGGGAAGAACACACTTACCGCGGAGGAGAAGATTTGGGATACCATCAATGTTCATGGAAAGTCTTAACAGACCACTTTGAAATTGTTCTCAAGGTGCAAGGAGGTTTCCATCAACAATTTTCACAATCTGTATACCAAGTTCCTAAAACATTACTTGGTGTTAATCTGGCAAGTAGATTTAGCCACCGATCTATGAAAGATTGCGCAAGGCGCAAAGGAAGGGCACATGGTTTTCATTGAGAGATTCAAGGACTGGTCTCCAAGGTCGCGTTATGTACGCCACATCGTGGAGGCTCTGCATAACTTACTTTGGATACATTCGCTCTGCATAGCCAACCTATATACCAATAACAACTTCACAGTCGAGAATGCTCTCCATCGAGCCAACTGCTTCATCATTATAGAGAAAGATAAAATTCATACATGATTAAGTACAATGCGATGAAGATCCTTGCCACCTCCAAAACAGTGGATGCATATCAAGAACCTCGATAACATTAGTCTTGTGACAAACAAGATAAGAAGAAGTCAAATATTAATTATGTTACTGATATCTAACATGTTGATTCCACTGCAATCTCATAAGACAAACCTTGAAACGTTTAGGATATGCAAACAGACAAATCAATTTATGAAGAGAATAAATACTGAAACTACCACAAGCAGAAAGGTCACGACAAAAAAAGAGTGTAAGCAGTTTGTGGAGCGCTCATGTCGGCATTCAACAAAGGAGTAGTAACACCTGACCCTCCAAAACAAAATACAGTCAAGAGCAATAAAATCTGGAGCAAAAACAAACAAATATCCTAGCAGAATTCTCATGACAGATTTCAGGTTAACCGTCTGACAAACAAAGACGCTACTGCCCAACTTGGCAGTGAGACGATCCTGAACCGCAAAGAGAGACCAGGAGTCACATGTCACATCTCATCAACATGATTGGAGCTGAATAATCTTTCTCATATGATGTAGAAATTCAAAGTCATGACCTACGTTAAAACCCCTAAAGGAAACACTTGCACCTATGATGCACAACATCTTCCGCTGATTTGCGAACAAAGCAAATGTCAGTTAACCTACCGACCTTCAAAGCCGACTTTCCTATTAGCAATATTTTTTTACGTTTTTCATTTCAGATAATATATTCTTTTATATACAAAATTCTAAGATATGTTAATTTTTATACATGTATTATATAATTTCTGAATGTTAAGTCGTTATGTCATCGTACTATATTTTTATCATAAATATTTTATATTTTTGATTTTTTATAAATTTATAAATTTAATGTAACATTATCATATCTAGTTCAATATAATAATTTCATTTAATGTGAATTATTATTATTATAAAATAGATAAAATAAGATAAAAAACTATTATTTTTTATTTTATAAATGATAACTGAATATATATTAATGCATAATATTATTTCATTGGTAATTAAGTTGAAATATTAACACAAACTTTTTGAAAATTAAGAAATTGTTAAAATATTTTTCAACAGATTTGTTAGAAAATTATATATATAAATATATATATCTTGTATATATTTAAAATGAATAGATATCATGATTAAAAAATTTTATATTATTAGCTTTAATGAAATACATGTTAATTTTTTGCATGTATTATATAGTTTACTAATGTTAACATGTATTACCTACGTATTATATTTTGAACATAAATACTTAAGAAAATAAAATATATAAATTTAACAATTTAATATTATTTTATTATATTTAGTTCAATATAATAATTTTCTCTTAAAATGATTGATTATGATTATATAATAGATAAAATAGGATAGAGTTTATCTTTGTAATTATATAAATATATAATAATATTTCATAACTAATTACGAAATAAGTGAAAATATTTACATATAATTTTTGAAAATTAAGATCTTGTTAAAATCTTTTAAACAGATTTGTTAGAATTTTTCAAAATATAGACTAAATTAGAAAGTTTAATAAAATAATATACAAATTTTATTTTTATTTTGTAATAAAATCTTAATTAGCATTAATTTATAATAATAGTATATTACTAATTACGAAATTAATTAATGCATCATTAAAAATATTTAAAAAATTTAATAAGATTTGTTTAGATTTTTTTGTCAACATATTTTTATAATTAAAAAATAAAAAAATTTTATAGGTGAAATTGTTATATATGTCAATTATTTAAGATGTGATATGCCAAAATGTTAGTTAGAAATAAATGAAATAAAATTTTCTAGGGAATGTCCATTTTTAAAAATATCACACCTGAATCAAGGTTGTGACTTCTCTTTTTAATATATAAGATATTTCTAACATTATATTTGATCGGTCGGTATATATATCAGTCACTCATATTTTGTAACTCGTCCAGATGCATAAGGTATGTATAGAAGCGGTCTTGAGATTTCAGAGGCTTTATTCAAGTAAATAAATATTTTTTACTAACAATTTTTTTTTTTAAATTATTTATTTTCTTTAAAAGATCAAAATTAATAACTTTAGTAACATTTTATTGTACTTTAATTTTTATTTATATTTAAATCAGAATAACAATAAAAGTCATTTTATATTTTATTATCTTCTTTATTAACTATTTTTTATCTTGAGTTTTTTTTCTGAATTTCGTTATATATTTAACACTAACTATAGTAATATATATGTATTTAAAAATATACTTGTTTCAAAATAAGGGTCCCACAAAGGGACATATGATATAATTAGTGTTCAAATCGTATAAATTTTACAAAAATCTTTACGTCATTTGAATAATATCGCAAAACTAACATATTAGCAAAAAACATTAAATAGGTGATAATCCGCGCATATAACAATAATTTTGTTTTCTGATTATAAAAAAAAAGTGTTTTACAATAGGTAATTTTTTCGAAATCTAAAATCAACTAAAACAAAAGTTCTGTAATGCATTGTTTAGGGACGAACATAAACCTTTGTTGTGGATTGGAGACTAATGTAAAAGACCTAGCCTTATTACTTATAGTCACTCCATACGATTTTATTTAGTTACTATAGTAAAACAAACCACAAAAACACTGTTAGGTTTAATTCTATAGATGTAAATGTACCTCCACGATCCACTTCTAATCGTAAAAATATGTGATGAGGGGTTTTTTCATATGTGAAACGGACGTCCACCTATAAACATGATGGGTAAAAATATTGTTCACTTTATTTGTTAATCATCAATCAAACAAAACGTATTCTTAATTTATATTAGATTTGTATAACTTGTTCATTCTATATATAATTGTGTATAGTATTATAGAGAATATAGTTTATATAGTTGTAACCTTGTATGATGAACAAAATATTTTCAAACATGATGTACCATTCAATCAAATATCGACAATGGTGTTTTTAAAATCTAGAGAATGTAGTTTAGGGAATATAGTTTATAAAAATATAAATGCAAAAATATTAATAAAATATTAATTGTTTATATACTGAAATGCAGAAGTGACTTCGGTTTACAAAATCATTGGTTTACAAATTGAAATCGTCTTATAAATTGAAATCGGTTTACTAAACTAAACCAAAAAATAAACCTAAAAAAACAATCTTCTCCGCCACACACATTCTGTCATTGTTTGGCAACATCCATAGTGTAATTAACCATCACTTCCGGTGAGCAAAGGCGAGCTTCCGAAGCTTCAGAGGAGGCGAGTAGAGGCAAATTTTTGGAGCTTGAGGAGAGGTGAGAGGAGGTGAACATCTGGACTTGAGCAGAGGTGGCCAACTTGAGTCCAAAAACCATGTTGAGATCAGTGAAGAAAGACAGGTTCAAGGTTGCACCACTGGAGAAGAAGAGATGACGAAATGCGGAGCATGACATGCTTTGTCGCAAGACGTCGCGGATTTTGTTTCTCTAAATAAGAAGCTAAACAAAAACAATTTAGAAAATTAAATGGGTCGATGAAAGAAAAAAGAAAAAGAGAATCAATCGTTTGAGGAAGAAAATGATAGAGAAAACAGAATAGAAAAGACTTTGAAAAGAAATCAATAGGGCCAGTATTATTATATTGTTATAAAATTACTCATTTGTATTGTTATATTTGTGAGGATGCTATCTTGAAGAATATTCAATTTTGTTAGCGTATTATATAATATGCGAGATTTTTACAGTATTATAGTTTGCTAGGAAGTTTATTTTTAGACTTTGCTCATCCTAAATGCTTTATAAATCTGTCACGTCAGTTATTTCAAGGCATAAACAACTACCACATAGAAAGGGGTGACTTTTTTAATTAATACAAATACATGTTGTAACTATTTAAAAGATTCTCAGTTAATATATAGGAGATTTTAGAGTGTTTTATGAAATGACAAATTCAATAACATTAGATTTTAAAGTGTCCATTTGAATAACAACGAATTTATCATTTTAATACAAATCATCTCAGATTTCTAGCTGAATACACCCCCTAAGATTTACGTAACTGTACGCATTCTTGGGAATCCATATCTTTTTTATGATTTCACTATCGTTTCTCTTGTAAAGAATCTTTGATCTTTCCATAAATATTTTCCAAATTCATCATCGAATTTTGCCTATTTACAATACATGTCCAATTCAAATTAAACATTTCTAAAACTCCACATCTCACTTTTCTATCCTTCTCTGGTCATTTTCCAACCTAGATTCTCTAATAATGTCTTTAATTTTCTCCGTTTCACTATAAAACCCGCTAGATAAAAGTATAATTGTGGATCCACACCATACGCTAACCTCTTTCTCAACCATTTTCCCATTTCTGATGTTTTTTTTATATAAATTGTTTCACCTTTGACGTTAGAGAGTTATCATAGAATCTTCATTGTCGTGTTTCTTTTGTAATATGGCCTCACTTTTCGTTTTTACAGGAAATTTATTTTCTAACAATAAAATCTTCAAACACTTTTATTTAATTTTATCTGTATGTATTATTTTAATTTATTTGTTATTTCATATTTACTGATACTATTTTAGTCATTTTTTGTGGATCTGGATCTAGATAATAATGTTTTGAATATGACAGATTCTTATCCAGATAACTTGAATTTTTTAGATATCAGATATGTACCTACTCGTAATACAATTTGGTTAATTTACTCGTCTACAGATAAGATAATTCAACATGTAGCATAGCAACAATGCGCGGATAATTAATACATAAAGAATAAACCGTCAAAAGAAGAATTTTTCAGAGGATTGTATACAAACAAATAATTAACGAAACTAAACTTCAACCCATCTTACACAACGGGTGGGCCAACTAATGTATAATGCCTAGGGGTGGGCATATCGGTTTAGTTCCGGGTTCGGTTTGGGTTCGGTTTGGTTTGGTTAGTTTGGGTTTTATAAAACTCAACCCAATTAAAACCAAAGTAGCTTTGGTTTGAGTTTGGTTTGGGTTTAGTTTGGTTCGGTTTAGTTCGGTTTGGTTTAGATTTAGTTCGGTTTGGTTTTGATTTAGTTCGGTTTACTTTATGATGGTGTAGTTTGGTTCGGTGTAGTTCGGGTAGGTTATAAAATATGATGACTAATCAAATTAACGTAAAAAGACTTGTAAGCATTCCAAAATCTATAAACTAAAAGACTATTTGCATCTATCTTTTTTGTTTTTATTGATCTTGTTATAACTCTGTTACATAATTTTACTTTTAGACAATGAAAATTGGAGAAGATGAACGAGACAAGACGACTATGATATATAGATGCTTATAGTTTTTAGATTTTGTTTTCAGTACAATCTTTAGGTATTAGAATTAGAGAATATATATAATAGTATTATTCATTTATTTGAATCATATTTGAATTTTTTTAAGAATATATGGAAGTAAAAAAAATGTGGAAAACGAAACTTTAACTAAAATTTACAATATGTTAATATATATATATATATTGGGTTTATCGGTTTGGTTCGGTTTGGTTCGGTTTAAAACCAAACCAAACCATTCGGGTTGAGTAAAACATGAACCAATTGGGTTATGTAAAGAATACGGTTTGGTTTGATTCGGTTTAACTTCGGTTGGGTCGGTTCGGTTCGGTTCGGTTTGGGTTTTTTGCCCACCCCTAATAATGCCGGTCAAGAGCGGCCTCTTACATGCAACCACAGAAAAACCAACTCAAGTTTATAAAAAATATTCTTTTCTTTTGAAAAACTCAACTTTATGATTGGACATGACATATTTTCATTTTATTATAATTATATCAATATAAGTTTTGACTGGTCCATTTGACCAGTAAAAAATGTTCTGTATGGTCCACAGAAGGAAAATGAGCTGTTTAGAATATTTGGTTCTGTTTTGTATTGCTAATTGTTTTGAGCATCGATGGTTTTTCTTTGGTACTCGATTGCTTGTTAATATGTAAAATTTTCCGGACAAATGTCATTGTGGAAAAAATCCCAGAATAGATTCAAGATCCAGGATATTTTTTCTCTGTGATGTCGATATGACAGCGTAAAATATTCACTACTCAGTTGATAATGTTGACAAACTATCTTAATCCACAAAATGGTCGGAGGGAAATCGAAGATGTGTGATGAATTCAATTTAATACTATAACAAATAAATTCAAATTATCAAAGTAAGTTCGCATTTATTAAAAAAACTAATTAAAATTTGGAATCGATTAATATCTAATCGTTATGCACCACCTAATCAGGATGGACACCATTGTATGGATTCAATGATGCAACAATGATATTGTGTTATCAAATAGATATTTTTTGGGTATGGTAAAGCAAAAACGTAATTGATTATTGTCGAGAACAATCATTTTCCCGGAAGATAATAGTATATGGTGATATGCTAAATAAATAGATTACTAGGTTGAGATCCGCGGAATGCATATTATATATACAAATTCTTTTTACATATTATGAAAGAAGAAATATATCGAATGATTGACAACGAAACAACTATTATTTATATAATTAAATTAGAGTAAACGCATATATTAAATAATCACTCTTATTTACCATAAATTTTTTATTGGTAAATAATCAAAACAATCATCTTTATTTATTTTACTTGATATATAATTAAATTTAAATGACACTTACACACATATAAATATATATTATATTTTTAATATGAATATTTATTAATTGAAGATTCTTACTCATATGATTTTACTAACATTTGTATATTTGCTGTAACAATAAATGTAAAACATTAATAAAAAAATTTAATATGAGATTTTTAATAGTTTTAATAATTTATAATCATTTTTAAAAATATAATGAAAATTTTGAATTAAAATATAAAGGTTTCAATGCAAATTTCAAAACTAACATATTTATGTAATTTATAAGGCATATAGTTTAATTTAAAAATTTTATATATATTATATGTTATCAGAATATCAGAATATCTATTAAATGAAACTTCACATTCATATAATTTATGATAATTTATATTTTGGTATAACAAAAAAAAAATAAACCATTGACCATAAATTTTCAGTATGAGACTTATAACAATTTTAGTAATATATAGTCGTTTTAAAAACTCAAAATATAACATATAAGAAAAAAATCTAAATTTTTATTATATAATTAATGTGATTGTTTAATTTGTTTTAACAATATAAAATTAAACAAAAATGATGGAGGATACAAATTTTTTATCAAATATTTATTATTCAAAATAGTTAATTATCATCTATTAATACTAATCATATTGGCTAATTCTATACATTTTATTTAAGGAGAAAATGAAGAATATTCTTTTTTATCACTACTATTCAATTTGATAGTTAGTTTATAAAAATATAATATATGCTTAGATGTACTAAATAAATTTTCTAAATATTCTAAAAATCATTCTAATGATAACACGTGACTACCTCAAATGTTATAATGCTTCTCAATTATATAGGAGATGTATCAGTGATTCAATGGAAAGCGAACCAATCTGATTCTTTTCTTTTTTGAAATGGCTTAAAGGTTTTGGATCCAAAACTTATACATTTGTTTAAGAAAATTTCAGACGATACTAAATTAATTTTCTTTTGGAGATTAATTTCAATGAAACTTGAACATATTTAGTTAGGAATTCAATTTTGACCATTTTGATTGTCAACTCTTTGAAATAAAAGTATGGTTATAACAATTCCTAGGAGAAACCGTAGTCTATTAACAATCCTTGGCGTTTATATCAGAATATATCACGTGATGAACTAGACATGAAACTAAACATACATGAAGATAAGTGATAGTTGAATTAGAAGCGGTCACAAGATAGAGCAATACCAAATATGTATTCAATCATCTTGGCCACCGACTTGTAATTTGTGTTTAAAAGCTACCATGGATGCTCATTGCATTTTCGTCAAAAACCTTGAATCGGCTGAGAGGCGGACCCACCTTGGTAGCTCAATTGGTCTGTTTCTTCCCAATCTGACCCACCTTTAATTGAGCAACCCCAGTTCGAAGCTTCCTTTTGCACCTTTTTTTAAATTTCTTTCATTTTAATTTTTAACTGGACCAAGCCTAACTATTGACACCCCTAAAAAACAATCCTAGGTCCGCCACTGAATCGGCTACAAGGAGAGCCAAGGTATCGATTCACATCGACTTGACTTTGATGCAGGAGGTCAGCCATGGATGGTGCAGTAAAAACTCACCGATGGAGAAAACATAAAGGAACAGAGGATTTTCATGAGTAAATCAGAGTGAGTTAATAAATATTTTCCATAGTAGCACAAATTCTACTAAATCCCTTAATAAATCATCAAAATATGTGAAGACGATCAATTAGGACATGTAAACACACAAACACAACATTTTTCATGTAAAACATAGAATAGATTAAATTTACTCTTCAAATTATTTGTTCTCTCGGTTAAATTTGTTTTAATATATAAAATTTGTTGAAAACTATTATTACTGTGACATGTGAGCAGGGGAGGATCTAGAAAATAGTTTAATATGTGGCACATTAATATATATACATATATATAATAAATATTAAATATTTAGTAAATTGAACTTTAAAAAATTACATTGGACACTAAAGTTTTACATCTTATTTTTAAATGAACCATATAAAAAAAATATTTTTTGTAACTTTAAATCTACATTTTAATTAATGTTATCAATTATATACTGTATATACTAGCTAAAAACCTTTATTCATTTATTCTAATTATAGATAAGTTAGTATTAAAAAGAAAAGAAAATATTATGAAGAAAGAAGAATAGTTTATGTAGAAAAAAAGAGTTAAAAAATGAAATAGTATCTAAAAGTGTGTAGAAAATTTGAAACAAAAAATAATTCTAGGTAGCAAAAATAAAGGGATAAAAGAAATAATAACTAAGGGTGTGTAAACAAAGAGTAGAAAGACAAATTTTGGGCATCTAACTTTAGTTAAGGTGGGGCACATAGTGGACATTTCTATCTGTACTTTATTTTATGGAAAATTTATATTAATCAGTATGTGGCACGTGCCACACCCTTCTCCAAGGTGGATTCGCCCCTGCATGTGAGTCGTATTGTAGCATGATCATTCATATAATCTCAACATTTTAAAATTTTCTATATTTACATAAGAGCTCAAAGAATTTCAATTTCACTAGAAAACAATATTTTTTAATAATATAAAAGTTTTTAATAACTTTTAAATCAATTAGTTCTTCCGTACATTTTTCAATATTCCATAACTATTCTTTATTAAGTATTTGAAAAAGGGTGATTTTGCTGTGTTCATGTAGGGATATAAATATTGATAATATAATAAACACAATAATTAATTAACAGCTTGTTTTTATTATTTATAAAAGTAAACTTTTATATATGAAGATCTATATAGGTTTTTTTCAATAATAAAAAGTTATCTTAGTTATACACGAAATTTATGTATGAAAATATGATGGTTCACTTATTCGTTTTGGTGTATGTGGGTTCATTTATTGAATTAAATTTAAAAATGGATCTTTTGTTATAGAAAAAGGATCTTAAATAGGTAAAATCAAACTCTTTTATTAATTGTATTTAATTAAGTTTTTTTTTGTCTAAGATTGGTAAGTACTTTCTTAAAAAAACCTATAAATTATTGTTTGATGATTTGAGAACAATAAAAATGTTAAAGTGTTAATTTAAGGGCCTCACTGGTTCAAACGCAACGCTTGCGGGTGCGGGAGTTTGCGGTTGTGGGTGATTGCGGTTTTGAGCGTTATTAAGAAATTTGTACGACTGGTACAACGGTTAGAAATTGTTGCATTTGCGAGATACTTACGACTGGTTAACTATTAAATGCAGTAGTGGTTAACTAAGAAATTAACAATATTTACATTTTATATAATTATAAAAATATAAAAAATCATATTATTATAATAAAATATTATATTATATTTATAAAATCATAATATGATATCTTTAAGAAAAATTAAAAAGTTTGTTTTGAAGTTTTATAAATATAAGTACAATATTACAGAACTATATTGCACCTGAGGATATACCCCTCATTAGGAGTATGACCATAAGTACAACTCATCGTCGTGATACATTCTGCTGGAACTATACCAAGAATGGACAGTACACGGTCAAATCTGGATATTTGGTTGCTAGGAACTTACTGAAAGATGAGGAAGAAAAAGAAGTACTGGAACCCAGTATAACTAAACTTCAAACCTTTGCTTGGAAGATAAAGGCACCTCAGAAGATTCGTCATCTTATATGGCAATTGATAATTGGGCATGTGACAGTTACGAGGAATCTCATTCAGCGAAACATGTGATGTGATAACTACTGTCCGCGATGTGGAGAACCAGAAGACTCTGCAACTCATGCAATCTTTGAATGCCCGCCAGCTCTACAAGTCTGGTCACTATCAACTACCCCATCAAGCCCATACATTTTTCCCGTTTCGAGTCTCTATGCAAATATGGATTATCTTTTCTGGAGAAAGAATAACATTGTTGAGCCTGAATTAGATAGGGATCCTTATCCCTGGATAATCTGGTCTATCTGGAAGGCTAGGAATGATAAGCTTTTTAGAGGAATCGATAGGGACCCATTGGAGCTAGTTCGCTATGCTGAGAGCAAGTGTCAAGCCTGGTTCAATGCAAACGATAGGGTAAAATCCAACCTACAAGAACAAAACAGGGAAGAACCTCAAGCCTTAAGCTTGAGAAATATTTGCATGATAGATGGATCGTGGACACTCACATCACGGTTTAGTGGGTACAAATGGGCCTGGATGGACAACTTGAGGAAGGTGCAACTCATGGGGACGAGGAACTATACACGGCGTGAATCTGCTTTGCACACAGAACTGGAGGCTTTGCGATGGGCAATGGAGAACATGCTTCAGTATTCGACATTCCAGAGCTTCGGGACGGATTGTAAGGATCTAATTGCCATGATCAAGGAGCCTCATGCTTGGCCAAGCTTCGCAACATAACTTGAAAGGATAGAGACTCTGCAGATCTGCTTTCCAGACTTCAAGATCTCTTACATTCCAAGAGCGCAGAATCGGACTTCAGTCTCGTTAGCTAAGACCGAGAGATCTTTTCATAGAGAACTATATTTTATTGGTTGTTCTATTCCGGTCTGGTTGCCCAGACCACCTCTAGTTTGAGTAATAGAATAGCCGTTTGAGGAAAAAAATATAAATAGAATATATTTCTTTTAATATTTATGTTATTTAAATTTAAATTTTTAATTGAATATTTTTATTTTCTATTTATATATTATTTTTATAAACAAAAAAAAATTTACATTCCCGAAACCGTCCGCAATCGCAAACGCTAGCTGGAACCAGCTTTTGAATTTGAGAGGTTTTAAGCGATTTATAGCGGTTTAAAGCATTTTGTGTGATTGTTACAAAACGCCAACAACCGCTACCAACCGCAAAAGCTGCATTTGTGGATGGTAGCGGTGAAACCAGTCAACCCTGCATAAGTGAACATTGCTAATCAATTATTAAAATTCATGTATATATATAAATATTACCAATTTAAATCATAAAATTAATTAATATTTTCACAACAAAAAACTGTATTACATCAAATAGTATCAGAAAAATAAGTGATATTAATTTGAATTATTTATTAGTAAATGATACAAAATGTGTTGTTCAACATCAATTACAGTAAATGATGCTTTATTAGTTTATATACCATCATTTCAAATAAATTGATACAAATATATATATATATATATATATATATATATATATATATATATAAGCTTACATCATTTAAAAAATGATACAAAAAATGAGTTTACATCACTCACATAACTGATACATGTACTAATTTGTGTTCAATTTACTTAGAGAAATGTAGAGTGAAATCATTTTAATAAAAGATGCAAATTTGACATCATTAATAAATTATTGTACTGATATAATTTTAACTACAATATTAATATACATAGTTGATTTGTGCTATTGAATAACTTTGATGGTACTAAAGCTTATTTTATAAGTAAAAACTAGAGCTTGACCTGTGCGTCTGCGCATGTATTGGTTTTTACGTTTTAAAATTTATTTAATGACATTTCTAAATATATAGGTTTTTTCATTTTTATGTTCCTACACATCAGAACCGAACCCATCCAGACAGGAAAAGACCCGATTCGAATTCCACTCGAAAATTTGTAATACTCAAACAAAGCTTAATTTAAAAAAAAACTCGATATCCGAAAGAACCGATCCTTACCCGAACGTATACTTGAATACCTATACCTAATTGATTATGTAATCAAAATAAAAATGTTTTTTGTTAACTGATTTGAATTCTTGTCACTGATGAAGAAAATTCATTCAAACATCTCTATTATTAAATAGAAGTACAAAAGTAAATTACCCCTTAGTTTTCCAACTTATTTACATTAGAATGCCACTGAAATAATAAATTTAACTATCTTTAATTAATGTTGTCTTTTCCAATTTATTAATTAATTTTCTTATTCTAAATTTTACCAAGAAAATCGGTAACAATAAAATAAAGAAGTCAAAATCGTTTATTTAAAAAAAAAACAAAGTCAAAATCGTTTTGCTGTCATACGAGTATTATTGTGACATAACTTAACTTTAACCTATAGCTTTCTTATAAAAGAACTCATATAAGGATTTTTTTTTCTTCACCTGTAGTTCATGAACCTCTATACAAAACAATAAGATAGTTTACTTTAGTCTTTTTTTGGTGTTAAATCAAGATCAACCGGACAAAGCAAAAGGTCACAAATGAAAGTTTACTTTATTTTTTTTAACCAAAAATTCGAAAAAATACTAAAATCGTTATATTCATACGCATAAAATTATTTCTATCATTTCTAAACAAACAAAATAAATACATTATCATATATGCTATAATATCTTTCCAAGTCCCCTCCATACATAATTCAAACATATTTATTTGTTAAGTTATTATTCTAACTTTTTTAAACAAACAAAATAAATAAATTCAAAAACCCAAACCATAATTATCTTTTGAGTCCATCTATACATAATCAATAATCAATGAGAAATAATTATTGTCGCTATAAGATATAGCACATAAAATCACTTAATTTATTTTCAAAATCTTTATTTTCCCTTTATTTTCGGATCAATCTACAATAATTATGAAAAATTAATGTAAAAATTCAATCCAAAAAATCTTGACCACTTACATCGAATAATTCATTGACTAATCTATATTGTGAATCATCAGAATCCAAACTATTGCCTAAATTTGCGCTAACCATAATATTGTGCATACCAAATATATATTACAATTTAATTCATGTTATATTTCTTTGAATGTGGCAAAAATCATTTATAAATGGGCTTTGAACTTATGGACCATTAACAATATTTTTTTTACAATATATAAATTGGAATGTATATAAATTTAAGGCCATTATTAATTTCTTCATCAGTTAAATTAAATTGATTTTCTTTTTATTTTCTATAAAAATTTAATCTTTATTTGTTATATGTTACAAATTTGATATAAGTTGAACAATCGATTAACTTCTTACAAATTCTATAACTAATATATCATTTTAAATATCATACGGCCTCATAGTTTTCTATTTTTCGTACTTTTAATTCATTAAAATTATTTTCTATATATCTTATACATAAGTCTAACTAAATAAATGTTGGATTTGTTTAAATAATACCCAATATCGGTGTAAAATGAAATAATTTTTTTAGTTTATGTAATTTTTAAAACTGTTATCTTTCATAATATTATATTACAACAACTATGTAATAGGAATATAAATTTAGTATAAATATAAATTCAATACTGAAAATAAATATCCGCGCGGTTGCGCGGCTCAGGATCTAGTATAGAATTATTATGGTTGACACGTAAACTGAATGTTGTTGAAATATTATGGTAAAGACAATTAATGAAGTAGTTAAGAAGTGTGAAAAAAGAATGTAAAACATATCATAAAATACTTAAAATATGTAAAATTATTTGGAAAATGCAATTAATAAATTAGTTTTTTTTACAACGAACGGCTATTCTATTACTCAAACTTGAGATGGTCTGAGTAATCAAACCGGAATAGAACAACCAATGAAACAAAGTTCTCTATGGAAAGTCCTCGCCCTCCTAGCTAAAGAATCTGAAATTTGATTTGGCGCTCGTGGAATATGAATGATCTTGAAGTCCGGGAATTATATCTGTAGAGTCTTTATCCTCTCCAATCCTATTGCAAAGCTTGGCCAAGCATGAAGCACCTTAATCATGGCGATCAAATCCTTGCCGTCTGTCCCAAAGCCTTGACATGTCGAATTATGGAGCATACTCTCCATCAGCTATCGTAGTACTTCAAGTTCTGAATGCAAAGCAGAATCTCGCCGTGGATAATTTCGTCTCCCCATAAGTTAAAGCTTTCCCAAGCTGTCCAACCAAACCCATCCACACCCATTAAACTATGTTGTGGATGTCCATGACCCATCCAACATGCAGATATTTCCCAAGCTTAAGACTTGGGGTTCCTCAATATTGTTATCTTGTGAAATAGGAGGCTCCATCTCGTTTCCGTCGAACCATGCTTGACACTCACTTTCTGCATAACGAACTAGCTCGAGTGGATCCCTATCAATCCCCCAAAGAGTTTGTCATTTCAGACTTTCCAAATATACCAGATTATCCGAGGATAAGGATCCATATCTAACTAATAAAGTAGTTAAGATAAGTGAAAATAAGAAAATAAAAGATGTAGAGTGTGATTGGGGGTTTGACTTTCAAGGCTTTAATGACTTTACAATTGTCTAAAGTTTCTAAAGTCAATAATTTTACCAATCACACTTTGGCTTTTCTAAATCTTTCAAAGCTCCTAAAAACACTCAAAGCTTCAACTTATTTTTTCCTTCACGTTTCTTTATTTTCTCCAAAAGCTAGAATTTGTGACTTTTAATTTTTTCTAAAGCGACAGCCATATAAGCGCGACAGCCAAAATTCTGGTTCCAATGGGATTTTAACTTTGATGGCTTTAGAGGCTTTGACTTATTTCTAAAATCTGTTTTTTTACCAATCAGATTTTTAACTCTCTAAAGTTCTAAAAGACTTCCTAAAAAATCTCAAAGCTAAAATAACTAACTTTACATTTAACGTGATTTTTTTTTCAAAGCCACAAATTTGGGCTTTTAGCAATTTATAAAGTCATTTCAATTTTTTAAAAGTCTAAAGTTTTAACAGCCAATTCAAAATTAAAAGCCTCAACAGTAAAAGTCGTAAAGTCATAAACAACCTGACCCTCTGTCAAGTCATTAGTTTTAAAAGCCATGGAAGTCAGAGTTCTACACAATTACACCCGTAATAAATATGTTGAAAATAACGTTAGTTTATTTTGCACTTCAGTTTTAATAAGATAAAAATTTAATTTTGATTATATAAAGTTACAAACACTGATATATTTATTGGCTATAAAGAATTTGTATTGGGTTGATAAATAATGAGTATAATTTTTGAAGAGTATATATGTACATGTATTTATATATATATTCTAAAGTAGTTTAGAAAATATATATATATATATATATCCTAAAGTAATTTAAATAAATATATATTTTGCATTATTAAAATAATAACTGGCAATAATTATTGATTATAATTATCTTTATTAAAAAAAATCTATAGATGATTATAAATATCTAATTAGTTAACAGAAATAAGCTACAAAATTGAATTTTACAATGAATATGCTAAAATTTTGCCATAACAAATACTGATAGTTAATTACCACTAGGTGATTTTTCCGTGCTCATGCACTGACATAAATATTTATGAAATAACTAAATTATAGAATTAGTAAATATTTTATTTTGTTTGTTTATAAGTATTAGGTTATTTTGTAATTTATATGTATGATAAAAAAATAAAAACAGTATTAAGTATCATTATGTTATCATCTTAATTAGATATGTGATTAAAATATAATACTTTATAATAATTCAAATATGTATTTTTGGTTGATTTGTTTTTCTTTTTTAAAATTGAGCAACATATTTTGTTTGTTTTCATAATTATATTAAAGTTGAATTATTATTTTCTTAACTAACTTCAAGTAGTTCAGTTCACCATCTTTTATTTGCACACATATTTTGTAATATTTTGTATATCTGATATATGTTATTTCGGAAAAAAGTAGAAAAAGATATTAAATCAAAGTTGCATAATTGACATAACTTGTATTATTTTTAAATTCATGCACATTTATGAATATAAATAATTAAATCATAACAATTGGTTGATATGATTCTTCATATCTTGAGTAGTTTGGTTATTCATATTTTGGTATATTAATTTGGTTATTCATATTTTGGTATATTAATTTCTTTTTTTTTGAAATGAATCAAAGATTTTATTACAATTAGACTAAAATAAGAATAATATTGTTAGTTAGTTTTGCTTACATTAAAAATTATATTTTGTAAGTTTGTGTATAATTTGATTTATGTTGTATTTGATAAAATTAAAAGATTGAAGTGTTGAGAAATTCATAAGATAGTAACGCCAAAAAACTCATAAATTATCTCTCCATCAATTTGCTTATGTTCAGTTCAGATGAAGCAATATTAATAAGTTTATTTTTCATTCTAACATTTTTAATTGTTTATTCAGTTTTAAGTTAGTAATTATAAAACAAATATGATATTATACGATAAATTTTTGTTATTAAAAATTATAATAATTTAGTCAAACTAATATTTATCGTAAAACTATTATTTTACCTTGTTTATTAGCCTCAAATTTTTTCAATATGTCTTTGGTTTTAAAATAGTCACAAAATCTAATTTTTTGTATTTTGAAAATGATATCATTTGATAAAAGATATATTTAAATAAAATTATTATTTTTGGATAAGGATATGTATTATTTTATTTTGCAATGTTTATGTTTATAACAAATACAATGAATAAAAATTCTTTTATATATAGAATATATATAATTTATATTATATATATATATATATATATATCTCTTTTCATTATTTATGTGTTTTTTAAGAAAATAAATTTAGGTTATAAATCTTAATAAAAAGGAAATAACAATAAAATATATTAAAGTTATTATATTCAAATTAGAGATATTATTATCTTTTAGAAGAATAAATCTAAAATAATTTATATTTTAAATGTTTTGTGAATCTACATTATATATACATATATATAAGTAAAAGTTTATATAATTTCCTTTTTATTTATGGTTTTTGAGAAAATTTAGAAAAAGATAATTAAGGTTTTGGTTATATATAAAAGTTTATATGTTTATATTTTATAAATATTTAATTTTTTATTTATGTGTTTCTACAAAAGTGAAAATTAAATTAAAAAGTTAACTAAAATTTTATCATGGAAACATTAATAACAATGAAATATATTAAATTACAAAAAAACATATATTAAAGGTAATATATTCAAAGTAAAATTATTATTATCTTTTATAAGTAAATTTTTTAAATAATTTATATTTACAAAAGCTACGTGATATATATATTTTAAAAATTATATATTTTCTTTTTTTATTTATTTATGGTGTTTTAGGAAAATTTAGAAAAATTATTATAATTCGTTTATATATAAAAATTTATATGTTTATATTTTATAAATATTTTCTTTTTATTTATGTGTTTTTTAAAAGGATTATTAAATTAAAATTTCATTAAGGTATCTATGTAATCGACCCTTGTGAAAATTAACGTGAGCGCGTCACATAGGAAACTGATTCGCAAAAAATATTATAGATATAAATATTTAACTTTTTATTTATGTGTTTCTGCAAAAGCGAAATTAAAAACGTAACTAAAATTTTATTATGGAAAAATTAATAAAAATAAAATATATTAAAGGTAATATATTATAGAGATCTATTGCTTTAAGTTATTTTTGTGATGTTTTTTTAACTAAAAATATATTCTCGTTACCATAAGTATATATTTTTGGTTTCTAGGTAAAATAAAATTAATATTGTTCATATAAGTATAATCGTCATATTCTTAATACATTGTTATAACAAAATATCGTCTATTTGTTCTAAATAGGTTAAATATTGTTTAACAGTTATTTTTGATTTTGAATATCAGAATAGTTGTGCTTTTTGCTCGTTGCATCAAACAAAACTTTTCAAAATGTCATTAGCCAAATATTATTTTTACATTTTCAAATAAATATCTAAAATATTTTTTCAAAGATTTTATGCCATATTTATATGTGTATATGTATATATAAAATCTTCGTGATGACAAAAAAATATTCATATTTTAGTTTTATAAAAATATATATATATATATATGTTTTTGTGGTTGGGAAACATTATAAACGAAAAGAAAACTAAAACTTAAAATTTATTTAAAATATTATTAAATAAAAAATAAAATAAAACACTTTTATCTGTTATTGTGTCTGTTATAGAACTTGTACACATATTAATAAAAATTAAATGTGCATTTTTATTTATTATCTTTTATTTGTTTCCCAATAAAATTATACCATTCATATTTTTAGATTTTAATTTATATTTTAATTTTAAAAAATACATTAATTAATTTTTTTTGTAACACGTACATTAATTAAATTATAAAACATTTTTTCAAAAAGAAACAAAAGCTAAAATATTAGAAACAAATTGCAGATAAAAGAGGACCTTTTGTATACAAAGGGGAGTAGTTTTTTTTTTGTTTTCTTTTTTTTTAAAAGAAAATTGGCATAAAGAAAATAGTTGCTATCCAACAAAAATAGATATTTCTTCAGTTAAGGAATCAATGATTCCATTATATTCCAATATTAACATTTATAACTCTTATTCCGACACATTACACCAAAAATCAATATATTAATTTTGAAAGATTATACCAGCATCATTTTCCAGTAATATTCCATCAAATTCTTTCTTTTACCATCGTAGTATATATACAACATTTCAAAATAAAATATTAATTAGTGTAACAATTATTAAAATCTATAAAATTGTTCATAAATAAAATAAAATATAGTATTTAAGAGAACTGGTAATTTTTTTGATAACTAGTATCTTCATAATTTTTGTAGCAGCTTTTAAAATATTATATAGAAATGGATTTTACTTTATAGTTTTTTTCAGTATCTCATGGAAAGTGTCACCCTGTGTGTACATATATGTTAACTTTGTAAACATTACTAAAATATATAAGATTCCATTGGGCCGCAGGAGAATCTTTTATATTTTATTTCTGATTTTTACGTTTTGTAATTTTGGTATTTTGTAGAGTGCCAGAAAGTCTTCTAACTCTTCACGTCACCAACTTTCTCGATCTCTGCACCCTCTCATTCTATAAGTACTCTTCACATCCACCTATATCATCACACAAACAAAACACGAGAAGATTTTATTCGATTTTATCTGTCATTTCTTCAACTGTTACTATCGACCAATCTCGGTGCTCGTAGCCATGAGTCTTCTTACAGATCTCATTAACCTTAACCTCTCAGAGACCACTGACAAAATCATTGCGGAATACATATGGTTCGTCTTCTTTCTCCACAAAATCGTTGTCGTTTATGTATTAGATCGTATGTACTCTCATGTTGACCGTAAATCAAATGGGTTCATGTTGTTTTTCCAACTCTCTACTCTATATTTTTTTGAGGGTGGGGGGGGGGGGGATTGTATGGAGTTGATTCTGCTAAAACACATATTTTTTCATCGTATAAGTCCTTTGACTTCTTATTAGTCCTTTAGATCCATTTTGTTCTGTAAAAATAGTAGTTTTTTTGTATAGTTTTATGATTAAATCTATTGTTTCAAAATATGCTGTAAAACTATGTCTACTCTGTTTCTGGCTCTGTTCCTAAAAAGAGTAATTTATTTAACAATGTTATTGTCTTGTTATTTCATATACCAAATCAGGGTTGGAGGTTCTGGAATGGATATGAGAAGCAAAGCCAGGGTAACTTTTCTTTCTCCAGCTATTTTTGGTAATTTGTAACTTTTATCTATTTCTATTTTTGATTACCAAAAGTTTGATTTGTAGTAATTCTTGTCTCTCTGTAGACTCTTCCTGGACCAGTGAGTGACCCTTCGGAGCTACCAAAGTGGAACTATGATGGTTCAAGCACAGGCCAAGCTCCTGGTGAAGACAGTGAAGTCATCTTATAGTTAATAATCGTTTCTCTCTGATCTTATAGCATACCAATTTTCTGCAATCTGCATAAACATTTCTCTTTGATTTTATTCAGATTCTTGTTTATTAATATTTTTTTTTTGTTTTGTATTATGTCTTTCTAGCCCTCAAGCCATATTCAAAGATCCTTTCCGTAGAGGCAATAACATTCTTGTGAGTTTTGATATTTCTTGTTGTTACAGCCATATTTTATAACATTTCATAACCTTTCTTTTTTACATTTCATAACCTTTAAATGGTTTCAATAATCAGGTCATGTGCGATGCTTACACTCCAGCGGGTGAACCAATCCCAACAAACAAAAGACACGCTGCGGCTAAGGTCTTTAGCCATGCTGATGTTGTAACTGAAGTGCCATGGTGAGTCCCTATTTAATATCGTTTTAGCTGGCTCTTGTAAAATTGCGTAGTTATTGATGAGATATTACTTTGAAAACCAGGTATGGTATTGAGCAAGAGTATACTTTACTTCAGAAAGACGTGAAGTGGCCTGTTGGTTGGCCTATTGGCGGCTTCCCCGGCCCTCAGGTGAAGAAGATGATTGATAAATGGGTTTTGATTCTTTTTGATGTTCAGATTTACTAAACTTTTAAGGTGAAATTATGTTTGCAGGGACCATACTATTGTAGTGTTGGAGCAGATAAATCTTTTGGTAGAGACATTGTTGATGCTCACTACAAGGCCTGCTTATACGCTGGCATCAACATTAGTGGCATAAATGGAGAAGTCATGCCGGGTCAGGTAGTTTCCGTAACCTACAAGAATTTTGATCTTTTGTATAAAAGATATGATATTTTTCTATTTGACATTAATTTATCATCATAAAGATCAAATATTTTTCCATAATGTTTTGATCTTTTTTTCTTGTTGATAATTAATTGTGATATTCAAGAATCAAGATCAAATCTTTTGCAGAAAGTACTAATTACCAAATCTTGTTGTGTTGAGAGCAGTGGGAGTTCCAAGTGGGTCCAGCTGTTGGTATCTCGGCCGGTGATGAAATTTGGGTCGCACGTTACATTTTGGAGGTAAGTTCTAACGATTAAACATTCGAACTTCAATAACTGTTGTGTAGATTTTGATTAATAACATTATTTGCTTGTTCTAAAAACAGAGGATCACAGAGGTTGCTGGTGTGGTGGTATCTTTTGACCCAAAACCTATTCCCGGTGACTGGAATGGTGCTGGTGCTCACTGCAACTATAGGTACACATCTCAAGAATCTGCTTTTGTAGTTGATCTTTTGATGCTGATTCATGTTAAAACACAAATGGTGATTGTTTCAGTACCAAGTCAATGAGGGAAGATGGTGGTTACGAGATTATCAAGAAGGCAATCGATAAACTGGGACTGAGACACAAAGAACACATTGCTGCTTATGGTGAAGGCAATGAGCGCCGTCTCACGGGGCACCACGAGACTGCTGACATCAACACTTTCCTCTGGGTAAACTGACTAACTAACTAACACTTTGTGGGTTTCGATTGCATTACATTTTAACTGAAGTTGTGATTGTTCTGTGTTGGATGTATAGGGTGTTGCGAACCGTGGAGCATCAATCCGTGTTGGACGTGATACAGAGAAAGAAGGGAAAGGATACTTTGAGGATAGGAGGCCAGCTTCGAACATGGATCCTTACATTGTGACTTCCATGATTGCAGAGACCACAATCCTCTGGAATCCTTGATTCAGATCAAAGAAGATTGTTGAATGTTCACTCCATTTGGGTTTCTTGCATGATTCAACGTTTGTGTGTTTCTCTATCAAGCATTGTCTCAGAACAAGTCAAGAGATTTGCTCTGTTCTTATGGCTTTTATTGTTTCAACATCCATTGAAAACATCGCTTTGTATCATTTATGAATAAAGTTTGGTTTGGTTCTTTTGGTTTTTAGTTTGGTTTAGATAGTAAAATCAGAACTGGTTTTTGTTTGGTTCATTTGTTTAGATAAAAAATATTGGAAATGTCAAAAATATAAAATATTGGATAATGCAAATAATTTGAATACTTATTTGATTATTTTAAAATTAAATATAAATCTATACTATTATTTGAGTTTTGCTTAGTTGTATGTTTTCAATTATTTTAGTTAATTTTGATCATTTGTCATGTTTTATTGATTTTAAGTTAACTGATGAATTTTTTTTTTTTTTTTTTTGCAGGTTTCATCTGGTTTTTTTTAGTTAAGATAGCAATATGTTTTCATAGGAAAGTTGTATTATATTGGTTGTTCTATTCTGTCTGGTTTTCCAGATTATCTCAAGTTTGAGTAATATATGAGTCGTTTAATGAAAAAAAATTGATGAGTCAATTTAAATTTATACCATTATTTGAAACATTATTAAATAAGTAAAAGTAATGATTAGGGTAAAATTCTAAATATTTTATTTGCCCCAATCTTTAAAATAGAATTTGTTATAGGATATGTAACGTAATATACATCAATAAATTTGTAAGAGTGGAAACGCTATAATATATAAATACTATATACTATGTGTTTATACTTTCTTCAGTCTATATATACCTAATGAATTGGTTGTAACTGTATTCATCAAAACTTTAAGGTCCTCATGATTCTCAAACAAATAATACCAATGAACTAAGTTTCATCTATATGTTGCTCGTCAGGTTAACTTTTGGGGACTTTAATGGCTTTAAAAACACAAAACGTGATTGGTAAACAAAATGGCTTCGAGTACTTTTAAACTAATCCAAAGTCTTAAAGCTCTTAAAGTCCATTTGCCAATCGGAATCAATTGTAACTAAAAACAGGTCTCCGAACTCATTTATGGAGTTAAGGCTACCCGAGGAAAAATGGAGCAGATACTAACCAGAATTTGTTCATCTAAGGAACTTTGGATGTTCTACATATGTTCATATCTCATAGAGGGCTAGTATTCAAAGGTCAGTTAAGGGACTGTGTCTTGAGCATCCATATGGTACAAAGGTGTTACAAGTTGGATTTTGGTGGCCACACATGTTTAGGAATACACAAGACTTCATCTCAAGATGTGACTCTTGTCAAAGGAGAGGGAGCATTACCGAGAGGAATGAGATGCCTCAAAACCCAATCCTTGAAGTGGATGTGTTTGATGTTTGGGGGATAGACTTCATGGGACCCTTCCCTTCTTCTTATGGCAACAAGTACATCTTGGTGGCTGTAGACTATGTGTCAAAGTGGGTAGAAGCCATAGCAAATCCCACAAATGATTCAAGAGTGGTGATCAAAATGTTCAAGAGCAATATTTTCCCAAGATTTGGAGTACCAAGAGTGGTCATAAGTGATGGAGGTTCACATTTCATCAACAAGCTATTTGAGGGTCTTCTCAAGAAGAAGGGAGTGAAACACAAGGTTGCAACTCCTTATCACCCTCAAACAAGTGGCCAAGTGGAAGTTTACAACAAGCAAATCAAGGGCATCTTGGAGAAGATTGTGGAAACTAAGAGGAAGGATTGGTCAGACAAGCTTGATGATGCTATTTGGGCATATAGAACAGCCTTCAAGACTCCTCTAGGCACTACCCCTTTCAACCTTGTCTATGGGAAGTCTTGTCATTTACCAGTTGAGCTTGAATACAAGGCATTGTGGGCTGTGAAGCTTCTAAACTTTGACATCAAGAGTGCAAAGGAGAAGAGACTTCTTCAACTCAATGAACTGGATGAGATAAGGATGGATGCCTTTGAGAACTCAAGGATTTACAAGGAAAAGACTAAGGCCTTTCATGACAGGCACATCCTCAAGAGAGAGTTCAACGCTGGAGATCAAGTTCTTCTCTATAACTCTAGAATGAAGATATTTCCAGGGAAGCTCAAGTCAAAGTGGTCTGGTCCATTTGTGGTTAAGGAAGTGAGACTTTATGGAGCCATTGTGCTTTGGAACAAGCAAGGTGGAGACTTCACAGTGAATAGCCAGAGACTCAAGCAATACATGTCCACCATACCAAAGGAGGATGGGACATCAACCCCACTCTCTGATGCTCCCCTTGCCTAACCTCAAAGGAGGCAAAGTCAAGCTAGTGACTTTAAACAAGCTCACTTGTGAGGAATTCCCATGGTTATCCTTGTAAATATTGCTTTAGGATTTCTTTTCAAAGTCCCTTGAAAGGTGTTGGGGCCATAGGAAGGTGATGGCTTGGAATTTGAATTAAAAAAAATAAAAATAAAGGAGGGGGTGAGAGGTTTGGACCGGGTAGGATGGACCGGGGTGAACAACTCGGTCGGATTGCTGATTGGAACAGACCGGGTGCATCCGTCCGGGATGGGGAACCTGGTCGTGAAGCTTGATTGGAACAGACCGGGATGACCTGTCCGGGGAAGCACACCCAGTCGGGAAGCCAAGAGGAGTGGACCGGGATGACCTGTCCGGGGAAGCACACCCGGCCGGGAACGTCCAGCAAGCAGGATCCGCGCACCAGACCCACAGAGCTCCATGACCCACGCCTGACCCGGCCGCAACCAAGGTAAGTTTTCTTCCTCTAAACCCGACCCAAACCAATCCACCCTGACCCAGACCCGACCCAGACCACCCCTAAAGCCCTAATTCACCCTCTCTCTCTCCTCATTTCATCTTCTTCCTCACATCTAAGTCCTCTCTAGCCCCCAAGAACCAAAAACACCATAACTTTCTCAAATCTCAACCAAATCACCCAATTCTTTTTCCTAAATCAAAGTCTTTCACCCTTTAGTCTACTTCCCTGAATCTTTTCTTCATTTCCCTTCATCCATAGCAAGGTATGAGTTCTTTAAGTTCAAATTCGTAACTCTCATGAACCCTAAAAATTTGAACTTGAAATTTGAGCTTTTTCTTGCTAGATTCTTGTAAAATAGACCAGGGAAAGCTTATATATCATGCTGGGTAGTTAATTTCATGGTGGAATTGAGATTAATTTAAACTTTGAGAAATTAGGGTTCATGAGATTTGGGGGTTTTTTATAAAGTGCTTGCAGCAAGAGAGACTGCTCAGTTTGGGAAAATTTTGGGTTCACAGCCTGGTTCATAGATTGAATGCTAGGTTGCTGGAGAACTTCAATTGAGGCTGATTTCGAGCTTGATAGTGTTTGATTAAGGGTTTTGCTTCTTGGAGATTCTCATTGTTCATAAAAAAAAATTGAACATGAGAATTCTCTAAGTTAGTTTAAAGCCCTTTCTTGGCCTAATTCTTTGCTTCTTATGAGTAGTTGATCATTAGAATTGCACTCTTATGATTTTGATCATGTCTCTCTTCTTGAGAAGTCTTTCCTTCTTAAGCTCATTATTTTCCAAGGTTTAAATTTCAGGTACCAATGGGGCGAAAGAATGAAGCTGAGATAGAAGTTGAAAAGCAAGAGCTTGCAGCAAGAGAGACTGCTCAGTTTGGGAAAATTTTGGGTTCACAGCCTGGTTCATAAGAGGAGCGTCGACAACAAGCTTTGGCAATGCTAAGGAAGAAAGCACAAGCCAATAGAGATGGGAAGAGAGCTGCTGTTGATAGGAGTGTGGCTGATGGTGCTCACAAGCAAACTAAGAAAGATGGGAAGAGAGTTGTTGCTGATAAGAGTGTGGCAGATGGTGCTCACAAGCAAGACAAGAGGGATGGAAAGAGAATAGCTGTTGAGGACAGTGTGACTGAAGGTGCTAACAAGCAGGCTCCTCCCAAGAGAGCTAAGGCACCAAGGAACACTAGTGTGGGAGCTCTTGTTCTGGAGAAAACCAACAACAAAGGTGATCATGCACTTGCTCCCACTATGAAGGCTATGACTCCACCTAAGAGAGCACCAGATCCTGTGCAAGAGAATGTAGAAAACCTTAATCAGCACACCATGGAAGTGAAGTTGGCAAGGACTAGAGCAAAGAAGCAAGGCAAGAAGCCAATAGTTGAAGAGAGTGAAAGTGAAGAGGCTGAGATGTCTTCTGGCCATGAGCATGCTGATCCTAAATCGAAGTATGACAAGAGGGACAGGTCCAAGATACCTACTGAGGATTAGCTGGTAGATCTCTTGAGGAATGACATTGCTTGGCTCCCTACCAGATTTCTTGATAAGAAGATCTTGAAAGAGATGTACTTTGAGGATGATGTTCAAACCATGCTTGAGCACATGAAGGTGGGAAGTCTCTACACAGTGGCTTACCCTACCTACAAAGAAGTTTCTTGCCAATTCTTGGCTTCACTGGAAGCAACCTTTCACACTTCCAAGCATGCACAGCAAGGATGGGGGGAGATCAAATTCAAGATTGAGGGCGAGGTGTACTCCATGTCTTTTACAGAGATTGGTGAAGTTCTTGGCCTTGAAGATTAGAAAAACCCTTCACTTCCCAAACTCAAGACGGCCCCTAAGGAGAAGACCATTGCAGAATCAATGTGGACCCTGTTAACAGGAGAAGGGAGAGGAGGCACCAAGAGAGAGAAGAACGGCTCTATAAGACATCCCACTGTGCGATATCTCCATAGGCTGCTCCACCACACCCTTTTCCAAAAGAAAGATATAGGGAATGTTGCTGGAGAAGAGCTGAGGTTCCTTCACCAAACCGCACGACACTTTGCCTCCTTTCCTCAGTTCCCTGTTGTCCCTGATGATTTCTACTCAGATATTGGTATGGTTGGCTTCCTGGTTCAGCGCTTTATGCACTACAAGAGTTGGGCTTGGACATACCGTGACCCAGGTCCTCAAATTGGTATTGGTGGATGGATAACTCCATTATTGGCTTACTAGGGAATTGATTTGGGTGATGATGGAGTAGGTCCTACTTTCTTGGATGGATCTTACCTGAAAAAGGCTCAGTTCCTAAGTGGAAGGTTCAATGGAAGATGTGTCTATTTCTATTCAAGAGGTGGCAAAAAGGCTGAGCTGTTACTTCCTAACTATGAGCTCACCTCTTTGGAGACTTCAGGAGACATCAGCTTTGACAGCAGCGAGCAGCACCTCCTTCGGACTCATGGAGCCCTTGGCCCTATGACTCTTCCCAAGGGTGAGAAGGCAGCAAGAAAAGTGTCTGCTTATGATCAGGAGCACACCAGAAGAGCCACTGCTCATCTCTTTGGTCCTCCTCGCTACAGGTTCGAGCAATGCACCAGTGCTTTGCCTCTTGGGCCCATTTGCCAAGATCATGACCAGATTAGCACTCTCCAGAGGTGGAACAGGGCTCAAGATAGAACTATCTTCAAGCTCACCAACCAGCGCAAAGAGCTGAAAAGAACTGTGAAGAGGCAAGCTGAAGCTTCAGCTCGGTTTATGAGGAAAGTGGCTGATGTTCTGGCTAGGGGAGCTGTAGCTGGTTGTAAGGCTGAGGACTTTGATCTTGATGCTTTCAATGCACCCCCTCCTCAGCCACTTCATGACCCCTCTGCGCCACAAACCAAGAAGCAAGCTCTCCGCCGCTTGAGGAACCCATACATCGCCCCATCCGAGTCCGGAAACCAGTCACCTTCTCTAGACACCACTGCTGATGAAGATGATTCTGAGGGTGAGGCATCAGCCTCATCCCACGCTCCATAGAGGTACTCCAACACCCTCTCATTGTATATACCATTTATCATTGCATTTAGACTTTTTCCTCTTTGGGTCCTTCTCTACATTTAACAAACACATTTAACAAACACACAGACTGTGTGAATTAAGTGTGGGGAGGTGTCAAGTTGCTGATCATTTTGTGTTTTATGTCATATGCATGCATTTGTAGATAGTTATTGCATAGAAAAAGCCATAAACATTTGAAAAATTTGAAAAGCACAAAAAGAATCATGTAGATGCATTAGGATTGAGTCTAGACCATTTACTTGCATTAAAAAAAGAAAAGAAAATCACCATATAGGTTGCATCATGCATATGGGGACAAGGATGATAGTTTCCTTGTAAAGATGCTCATGCTAAGTTCTTAAAGTGATAACCTTTATAATCATAGTAAGTAGCTTGAGAAATCTTAGTATAGCTTGTAAACTTCGAGCCTTGAAAACTCTTCCTAAAGCTCATTTGATTGATTGATGCTCTCTCTCTGAAGTTTGCTCTTGTCATATTTAGACTCTAAGTCTCTTGCCCATGGTCCCTTGTGAACTAAGTCATGGATAGAACACTTGAGTTGTCTCTCCCATTCTTTGCCTATCTTTTTGACAAACTCAAGTGGTACTCCACTCCAATAAACCCTTCCTTCCTTTCAAGCCTATATTATCTTGATGAGTGAGTCCTTTTTCTGAAAGTCTTACATGTGCATAATCTTGAGAGTATTGGGAACAACAATGCTTAGTCTCCATTTTTGCTAGATTAGACACTCTATTATCTAGCTCATAGGATTGGGGGGTGAGTGTTCAAAATTTTTATTTGGGATTGTGAAAAGGTTATGAAGGAAAAGAATGAACTCTTAGAACTCAGTGATTTTAGTCTTTTTGGGAAATAGAAAAGAAACTCTCTAGCTCTTATTGTGAATAAGTCTTGGCCCCCATATAAAACAAAAAAGAAAGATAAAAGAAAAAAAAGAGAGAAAAGAATAAGAAAGGGGGCTAGCAAGTTATAAGAGAGCTAGAGAGAGTTTTAAAAGTGAAAAAAAAATCCCTTGTTAAGGCTTCAAAAAGAAAGAGTTATTTATGAGAAAAGGTACCTTGAGTTCTTGGGAAGTATTTGGGTGAGTGATGTGAGTTGGGTTTGGCATTGTAGATAAGAGTTTACCATGTTTATGTTTGGGGAAAGGGTAGAACAATGGAGATTGAGCATTGTATGCATGAGTTGATCCTTTTCTTAGATAAATTATGTGCAATGTCAAGACTACTTGTTTTGATAGTGAACCACACATTGAAAAAACCCTTTGAACATCTTGTTTCACTTTGCATCAAAGCCTTTTTCACCAAACCAAATGACTTGGACCATTTGACCATTTGCAAGAGATCTTTTGAGTTTGCTTAATGATTGTTAGAGAGTAAATGGATTTGTGGTTTGTGGATTCATGATGAATGAGTGTAGGGATCAAAAGAGTTGAGATATACCTTGAGAAGTTAGAGTTGGATAAAGTGTTTGCTCTAGCTAGTTGGTATAATTATACAAGGTTATCAAGTTGAGAACAAAGAAGAGCATTCTTTTGGTTATGAGTCCCCCTCCTTCAAACCTCTCCTCCTTAGTCCTTGCTAGTTTACTTGTGGACAAGTAAAGGACTAGTGTGGGGGAGTTCATGTCTTGCATATTTTCATTGATTTAGCCATCTATATATTGCATTCTTTGTCTTGTAAGCTAAGTTTTAGGCATTTTTAGGATCATTTTGCATTCATTTGTCCTTATCAGGTGTCGGAGTATGCTTTGGTGTGATTTGAGGTGTTTGGAAACCTTATGACCCAAAAAGAAGTGAAGATTCAAGTTTGGCTATGAAAAGAGAAGTGAACTCATGAGATGGAGAAGATGGACCGGGGAAACTAGACAAGGGAGAGGAACCCGGCCAGGAAGAGAAGCGTCCGGGGAGAACAGACCGGGTACACACACCCGGACGGCTGGACACTGAGAAGAACACGTCCGGACCGGGTAGAACAGACCGGCCACACACACCCGGTCGGGAAGAACACGAGCAGGACGCGTCTGACCGGGAAGTATGGACCGGCTGGACGTACCCAGTCGGGAAGGACACAAGCAGAGCACGTTCAGACGACCAGGAAGGATGGACCGGCCGCACGTACCCGGTCAGGAAGGGAGAGATCAAGGCGCGTCCGAACGACCGGGGAGGAGTGACCGGGGTGCTGAATCCGGACGGGCTGGACGGCGACCAAGACAGGCCTGGACCGGGTAGTCAGGACCGGGTTAGGTCATGTGGCTTACCCCTGACCGAAAATTCAAGCCTTCTTCCTATTGGCTGAGGCCAATTTGACTCCAAGGACTTTTTAGTAATTTGTAATACTGTCCCTAGGTTTTCTAAACCTAGTATAAATACTCTTGTTATCCCTAATTTGAGACTTATGTTATTTTTTCTCTAAGAACACAAACCTATTGAGTAAAGCTTTATCTTTGAATCATAATCTCATCTCATCTTTGTGTTCTTGATTGTTTGATTTCATCTCTTTTCTTTCTCTACATGTTTAAGCTTGAATCTCTCATGGGTTTAAGAGTAAGCATGTGGATTAGTGAGTAGATCCATTTAAGATTCATGGGTTAGGGTGATTGAGAGTGATTAAATGTAGATCCAAGGTGCTTAGTGTTAGATCTACCCTTTCCTTGCTTGATTTGGTGTTCCTAATGCTATATTTGAGTTGGCCTCTCAAATATAGAGCCATAGGCATTTCATGCCCGGAAGGTGTTCTATGAAATGCCTGAACCAACTCATCTATGCTTTTAGCTTGCTTTACCTAAGGGATTAGTTGTTAAAGAAGCTAGGATTGCTATAAGGCTCGTTCTTAATGTTTGCTTTGATCATTACAGTCAAAGGGATTTGATGTATTTGGGTGATCATTGCAAAAGAGCATCCATCTAGGGATAGAGTTTGTTCAAGCATAGTGTCTAGGCATAAGGAATTAGATTGATTGAAAATTTGGCATCTTGGATTGAACCTTAATCATTTAAGATCAAGTCCCTATACCCATGGGTCTCATCTCCTCATAAAGAAAGAAAGTGTTATCTTTTATTGCATTTTAGATATTGTTTTAGTTTAATAATCATCTCCCTTAATGATTGCATTTAGATTAAGCATAGGCTTGCATTCCCTTTGCTTTGTGATCACTTAAAACTAGTTCGACAATCTTATATACTACATCATTTGATTAGGACCCTTGAAAAATCCTTTCATCATTTAACCATAAAATTATTAATCTATGTGCAGTAAAACTTAGAATCTGGCAACAAACACGAAAGTAAAACTTCGAAGGTTTTAGTAAAACTAGAAACTCTGTGAAATTTCAAAGACGAAAATCGTTAAAAAAAATATACCGCCCAGCTTTTCGAATTTTCCCTCCGATTTTTTCGAAATTTTCATCTCCCCAAAATCGATACAAAATCGAAGAAGACATGTATTAAACCCTTTTTTCGGTTTCGCCATTTATCTCAACCACATTTCTCTCTCTCTCGATAATTTATCTATCTCTAACTTTCATTCAACTTTTTCTCTTGTTTCAAATCTTCTTGTTAAATCGGAATCATGACTTATCCACACGAGGAGGACAAGTAC
Source organism: Brassica juncea (assembly GCA_018703725.1). NCBI lineage: Eukaryota > Viridiplantae > Streptophyta > Magnoliopsida > Brassicales > Brassicaceae > Brassica > Brassica juncea. Next base: position 35,682,023 of record CM031935.1, on the reverse strand, counting down.
ATTACACAACGACATGCTTGGGTTCGTGGTGGATGCCGAGTACGGGATTCCGGCCAGCTGCCCTTGTGGTGGGAGAATCATCAACGAGGTGTCTCCGGATTCGAAGTATCCCACGGATTTTGATACTTTTCCAGGGAGAAAATACTTCATTTGCATAAAATTTGAGGTAATCTATGGATACTTTCGGGGTTAATGTTGGGGTCAAAATTGGTCACGACGGAATCGATGTCCGAAAGTCCTCGGAAAAACCAAATCTCGGTCAAAACTTCAAAAGCCGAGAAAACTTATAACCAAAACGGATCGCCTGGCGAGTACGACCACATTACGGGTCAACTCGCCGGCGAGCTCGACCGTAGCGCGGGTCAGCTCGCCCGGCGAGTACGACCCCATTGCGGGTCAACTCGCCGGCGAGCACAACCGAGGCACGGGTTAACTTGCCCGGCTGGTACGACCACATTGCGGGTCAGCTCGCCCGGCGAGCCTGGCCAACCCTTCGTGGACCATTCCAAACCCGGTCCCATCCCATAACCATGCATCTTCGTCCGAAGTTTCCGTAACTCAGTCCTAGGGTCCGTGGACACGATACCAATGTTTCGTCTAAAAACATCGTCGAAAGTCATCGGGAAATTGGGAAGGTTATGTCTCTCGAACGGTTTCCCACTCTTCGTAATAAAACAGGTTATGTTTAACTTAACATCAACTGCCTCGGCTATGCGAAGAGACGAGGTTCCGTTGGGAAAATCATGCCTATGCCAACGGCTACTTCGCGAGTAAAATCGTAAAAACGCTTAAGTCTCGATACGGCCAAAAGAGGGTTCGAATTTCGGACAACGGCCCATCCATGATCCCAAAATACTTGAGCCCAAAGACTAGTATGACAGTTTATCTCGTCCGCGGGAAGAGATAAATGTCAAATTTCCGAAGATAAATGTCAAGTTTCCGAAGATAATCACGAAGGAAAACGAGATATGGAAAAGTCCGCTTCGCGACAAGTCCGGCCCGCGAGAAGGTAAACAGAACTAAAGGAGGAGTATATAAAGAGGACTTAGGACGAAGAGCAAAGGGAGAAAAAAGAGCATATCAGAGCAAACTTAGCACTTAGAGCAATTTAGGCAATTTTCCGTTTTTACTATCGAGCTGCGACTCAACTAGGTTAGAACTCAGGTTGCTAGACTAGCGAACTTACCGAAAGCTCTCGTAGCCGAGACTCTCACATGTTGTTCACGCTCAAACGCAGATTCGGAAATAAGATCTTTTTGCTCTCTTTTTGTTCTTACGATTCATTATCGCATACTTTTCGTCTTATTGATTGTGTTGTGCGTGGCCCAGCAGATAACCGGGACCTTCAGGGAAAGCTAGGTTAACTTGGCTTTCCTCCAATTAACAAACTCGACGGTGTGAATCTCTGTTCCCACAGTTTGGCGCTATAAGGGGGGGGGGGGTACAGATCTATCTCTCACACAACCACACACGCTCAGTCAGGTACGACGACCGACACTGACAAAGACAAAAAGGTGCCCGACGGGCCTCCCGTCGATCCCAGTGTTAATCTAACCCCAGCTGGAAACATGTCAACGGTAACCACTGACGCCGCGGCATTAGCCCAGATGAAAGAACTGTTCGCTTCTGCTCAGAAAAAGTCGGACGAACAGGATAAACTCGTTGCCTCTCTCGCAAAACAGGTGGAGACCTTAACTGCGAAGGCTAGGAGTACAATCCCACGCGGCACCACCAGGACCCGCGGCGGTAGAAGACTCGATTTCGAGACCCCAAACGACCAGGCCGCACGGATGGACAGAGCTTCCTCGGGAAAAAAACCCTAGCGATACAGCCCCGTCCGATGCGCAGCCGATCGTGGAGAAACTTCCACCTCCTCCTGGGAGAGACGAAGGAGATGACGTCGAACATATCGATCTGGACATAAGTGACCAGTCCGATGGCTCGGACCAGGACGTATATTCATTCGAGAAGAACGCAAAGCCAGTCCGCTCGGCAGAACGCGTCACTCGAAAAACCTATGACGGAGGAAGAAGAAAACCTCTATTGGGTGGAACAGGAGGAACTGGCTGAAAAACAAGCCAGAATCCACCGGAGCCAGCGTCGACAGACTCGAAGGGCATCTGGAAGGCCCGATGAGATCCACGACCTCCGCGAGTACATCGCAAAAACCGCGGCAGAAGTAAAAGCGGTAAAATCGCAGATTCACCCCGCGACAAGCGCTGCGCCCGAAATCGACAGGCTACTCGAGGAAGCACGCAAGACCCCTTTCACTGCCCGGATCACGGAAACCCACATCTCAGATCTAGGGAAGGTAAAAATTCCCGTCTACGATGGCACCTCCGACCCGAAGGCACATCTGCAGTCATTCCAGATCTCGATGGGAAGATGCAAACTCAAGAAGCGCGAAAAAGACGCCGGCTACTGCCTCCTCTTTGTCGAAAACCTCAAAGGAGCCGCGCTCGAATGGTTCTCTCGTCTGAAGCGTAACTCAATCGGAAGTTTTCGTCAACTCGCTTCGGAGTTCCTCAAACAGTATGCCATGTTCATGGACAGGAAAACCTCGGACGTCGATCTCTGGAGTCTATCTCAAAGGGAGGACGAGCCACTCCGCGATTTCATGAAAAGATTCAAGCTAGTAATGGCAAGAGTCACTGGAATCAGCGACAAAGTAGCAGTCGACGCTCTGCGGAAAACTCTCTGGTACCGATCTAAACTCCGGCAGTGGATATCTCTCGAACGGAACATAAGTAATCTGGGGATGCCAAAAACAGTCAAGGCTCTGCTACTTGGCCGAACATAAACTTCGACTAACTCGGAACACACAAGTGGTCAACCCGAACAAATTGAAGAAAACTCAGGAGTCCTACCAGAGCTCCGCAAAAAGCGATCCGGAACCATCGGATCAGGCAACGACTCGGGACGATAGCATCGTTCCCGAATCCATCACCTCACCGGCGGACAACCCTACTCCGGAAACGATCGTCGACCCAGCTTTGGCCCCAGTAGCCGAAGTAACGGAGGCGACCCCCTCCAGCGAGTAGGAACACCCGTGGAAACCAGCAAAACTACGAGATGGCTTGATCCTCGAAAGAGGTACGTAGGCAACTTGTCCTATTGACAAGTTCAGCTATCCCCCTCTCCAAAAAGGGGGGGGGGATTGGGTACGTATACTCATATACTCCCATAAAGTTCGAAATATCCGTGCGTGTACTCAAAATTTTCGAAACTTTTTAATAAAATTTCGTTTTTCCGATCTCACGAATCACTTGCAATAAGCCTCTACACCGTCCAAGCAATCCTTGGACGGAAACCAGTTCCTGTTTTAAAAACAGTCACGGTCAAGTAAGACCTAAATGACACGTTTTCTCCAAAAAGAGAGAAGATCGAAACCACCTTATAAAAGATATATCTTTCGGGAAAAGCGAGACGTCGCAAACAATCCTCGAAAGATCTTATCTAAGCACACAGTCCATCCGCGACTTTAAAAATGATGATCGTCGATTGGCCCCGATGAACATACCTAAAAAACATTCTCCAAAAGAGAACTCGTAGTCAAACCTTTCATAAAAAGTAAAGGTTCTCTTACATCCGACAAGGATATCATAGCGCGCTATACAAAAAATCCAAAATTTTGGTCAGCCCTCCAGACGGTCTCTGGAAGATGCTCGGTTCTTCCCATACAAGTCGTATAAGCCGGCATCAAGCCGCGGACTTTAAAACGGAAAGAACCAGGTAGAAATCGCCAACAGGCAAAACGAAAGCCGATTAGTCATCGCATAGCCTTAGTGCCGAAAGTAAACCTAGGTCTTGCCCTAAACCCAGTCCTACTGGTCCACAAACATTACGAGACATGATACAAAAATGTCCCATCGCCCACATCTATAACGCCCACGAAAACTTCGTGGAAACTCCAAAGCATTTACGAATATCTTTATCTCGAAAAAAGCCAGCGGATAAGCGACAAAACACGAGTCGAGATACGAAGTGACTACTCATATCTCATCCTCGACACTGTGGGAACCGAAATTCGCACCGTCAATTTCCGATAAATATTTGTGGAGGAAAACCGAGTTAACCCGATCTTCCTTGAAGGTCCCGGATATCTGCTGGGCCGCACACGAAACAATCAATAAAAATAGAGAATAAAGTTACGAAAATAGAAATCGTAAAAGTTGAGCGGAAAAAGGATCTTATTTCTGAATTCTCGTTTTGAGCGTGAACAACAGGTGAGAAGTAAGCTACAAGAGCTGTCGAAGGTCCGCTAGTCCGGTCGCCTAAGTCTATCCTAGTTGAGTCGCAGCTCGCTAGTGAAAACAGAAAAAAATGCTAAATCGCTCTAAGTGCTAAGTGCTCGAAAATTTGTGATCTGGTTTGCTTCTTGCTCAAAGCTCTCCTTATATACTCCTCCTATGACGGTCTATCTTCTCGCGGGCTGAGTCGGGCTTTTTCCATTTTCGTCCATCTTCGTATTTATCGGGAAACTTGACATTTATCTTCGGAAATCTTGACATTTATCTTCTGGAAACTTGACATTTATCTCTTATGTGAGGATAGAGATAAACCGTCATAGTTATCCTTCCTTTTCGGAAAATCGTACGTGGGCCGTTTTGGCCACGTTGGGCCGTTTAGACGTTTTTACGGTTTTTCGAAAGGACAGTCTTTGAAGGTTTCGGTGTTTCCGAAGGAAACTCAATTCCTTGTTTAGTCGAGAAAGTGGCGTTCTAGAGTAACCGCGATCATACCAAGCTTGCGTAGATTGATCCGAACAAGCTAAGATGGGATTGAACCGTGCACGATAGGACCGAGACCGGGACGAGGGCCGTGGACCGACGCCAGGCCGACCCGCATGACGGGTGCCGCTGGCGCCAGGCCGGGTGCCGCCGGCGCCAGGCCGGCCCGCGTGACGGGTGCCGACGGCGCCAGGCCGGGTGCCGCCGGCGCCAGGCCGGCCCACGTCCCGCGTGCCGCCGGCGCCAGGCCGGGTGCCGCCGGCGCCAGGCCGGCCCGCATCCCGCGTGTTGCCGGCGCCAGGCCAGCCCGCGTCCCGCGTGCCGCCGCTCGCCAGGCCGGGTGCCGCCGGCGCCAGGCCGGCCCGCGTGACGGGTGCCGCCGGCGCCAGGCCGGGGTGCCGCCGGCGCCAGGCCGGCTCGCGTCCCGCGTGTCGCCGGCGCCAGGCCGGGGTGCCGCCGGCGCCAGGCCGGGGTGCCGCCGGCGCCAGGCCGGCTCGCGTGACGCGTGCTGCCAATGCCAGGCCATCTTTCCGTCCGTGGGTTGTTCGATCTTTCCTCCGTCAGTCGTTTGCGGGAAATCCTTTGAGTTTGGGAAGGTCTTTAGCCGTAGATTCTGCGATAATCGTTTCTAATCCAATGAAATTCCGCGAGTATCGGGATTTGAGATGGACTTGGATTTGTAGATTTTCCGTCGTCAAGGATGCGAGCAATGTGGTTTCGAGCTTTAGATGTGTTAATAAACGGATCTTTTAATCAATCGGGAAGGCTTTTGCGGAAGAACCATCGTAGATCTCAGACGATCCGGACATGGGTTTTAAAGAACCAAGATGCTGCCGTTGCCCAAGTTTATGAGATGATTGCACGGATGGGCGCCAAGACCCTTGCTGCTGGCGCCAGACGGGAGTGGCCGAGCCTTCCCGTGAATTTTATCGAGCGACGACCCGTTTATTGGCTTTGATCGTCGCTTGGCTTTTCTTTCAAGGACTTTCGGGTGACGATTTCGTCATTGACCGATTTTGACCCCAACAGTTAGCCCCCCAGCTAGCTAGGAGCCGTAGTGCCTGTCGGATCCTAGCTTGCGGTATAGCCGTATGGGAAGGTGTTGAGACGTAATCGTTTGCCGAAAGTCGGGGTAAATAGTGATTTTACCTCCTTTATATGGATGGAGTAAGAAATCTCATTCTTACTTCGCCATAAGAAATTTACTCTCTCTCTCAAGAATCCTTTCTCTCTCTTTAAGAACAATGTCTTCAAGATCCTCAAAGAGAAACTCTTCTTCCCATTCATCCTCGGATGACTCTCCTGCCCATGTGACGGTGAAGCAGGAGGAGTTGGTCGAGGAGGAAAAGAAGAATGCGTATTACCGAGTCCTTGTAGGTTCGCCCCCAACACTGCCAGAGATCCCTGTTCCGAGGAGGCCTCTAAGGCAGCCTGGTGCTCTTTTTGCGCCTAGCTCGGTTTCTAGTAAATATCTCAAGGTTCTTCGAGATTTTTACCAGGTTCCTGAGGGAGTCAAATTCCGGATTCCCGTTGGTAACGAGAGTGCAAGGAATCCTCCGCAAGGTTTCTTTACATGTTACGAAGCTTTCTTTACGTACTGCCGTATGTGGTTCCCGATCCCTGGTGCCATTGTTCGTGCGCTTCACCGCTTTGAACTCTCGATCAGCCAACTCAGCGTTCCTGCCTTGGAGAGTTGGCTTGGCGTACTGATCGCTAGCTACGAACTCGGGATCGATCTCGGTCCCAACGATTTCGAAGGTCTTTGGGGCACTCGGCCGACGGGGAGTGACGGTTACTACTCCATGCTGCCTAAGAAGGATATGGCCGTGATTCAGGGGACTACTTCGAATCCCAAATCGTGGCAGGAGCGTTTCTTCTTCGTTCAAATAGATGGCGAGTCTGTCGAGGAGAGCTGCCTCCATCTATTTCCGCGAGCATGGAACTTTAACCGAGGTAATACGACAAAAACCCTGTTGTCTATTTCACCTTTTCGGAAATGCGAGTTCTAGTGAAAAATTTCGTTTTGTAGGGAACAACCCTACTGCGCATTTGCCTGGTAACGTCTTTGTCAAAAGAGACCTTCTTCGTTAAAGGCCGTTTTTCTGGAAGTCCTTCACCCTCGAACGGATTCGAGACGCGGTTAGACTTCATCGGTCCCGTGATCCTGTCCCGTCGTATGATGCCGAACCTGTCACCGCAGCTCCTATCCGGAGACGCAGACAGAGGTCTCGTAAGGGGAAGGAAATCGATGATGGGGAAGGCTCGGAAAGTCCTTCGCCGTTGGGAGAAAAACCTAGCTTTGCTCCAACGGAGAAAGGCGGAGCCAGCGGTTTTCCACCTAACAACTTCTTTGATGGCCTTCCTCCGGAGTTTACTACTGACGAGTCGCTGGAGGATGAGGAGAAACAACGGGTTTTTGCCGAGGGCTCCCAACGCGTCAATGAGGTTTGGCCCTTCGAACTTCTTAACCTTGCGTTCGAATCTGTATATAAGCATGCTTGCTGATCTTGAGTTTTATGCAGGGACTAAGAGTGTTTAGCGAGGCGCTTGACTCGAGTTTCCGCAAATCCAGGATTGCTAACTTCAAGACCACAGAAGCGGAGCGAGAGCTTTTCCGGTTCAGACAAGAGGTGAAGGCACAGAACGCGAAGCAAGCTGAGCTTCATGCTCGGGCTCTCGTTCGGGCGGAAAGGAGAGGAAGAAGGATGGTCGCAGCGGAGGTGGCAAGACGGGCGGAATCGTTTGCTGCTGAGTTTCAATGTTTTAAAGAAGCTCAGGAGTTTGTCGGTGATTTCCGCGAGTGACGGGGTTCGGTCGTAAACCTTTACAAGTCTCAGAACCCGGATTTCTCTTTCGATTCCGAGATTGCTGAAATGAAGGCTTTCATGGCCGAGTGTGCCCATGCTGAGTCCTTGGTTCCTCCGGTAGAAGAAAGAGTCCGGAGACTATGGGAACCTATCGAGGTTTCCGAGGATACGGTGGAGGCCGGAGCCGATGAGAACGCCGAGGATGGTGGGAATGCTCGGGGCGTAAATGAGGAAGTGGACCAGCCTGCTAGTTCATTTGGGATTTCCGCATCCGGATTTCTCAATGTTGACTTCCTTTTGTGAATTGAATTTTTTGGCCGTGTGTGGCCGTTTTTAGTAATTTTATCCTGCGACCGTCTGAGGTTGCATTCTTATGTTTTGGGACTGGCCGTTGGTGGCTTTGAATCCTGCCGTCTTTTGCGACTTTTATGAATATGAAAATTTGCGAGATTTCGTCTTTTGTTTTGATTTATACATTCGTCAAGTGTAGAGGGAAGGATGCGAGTAGTCACTTCGTATCCTAACTCTTTTTTGTCGCTTGGTCCGTATGCTACTTTTTAGCAAGCGTCTTAGGTGTAAGCGATAAGAGACATGTTTTGGGATCTCGTATACGATACTATGTCTGTGAGATGTCAAGATCCAGAAAGACTGGGTTTAGGGCAAGACCTAGGTTTACTCTCAGCTTTGAGGCTGTGCGATGACTGATCGGCTTTCGTTTTGCCTGTTAGTGATTTCTTCCTGATTCTTTTCGTTTAAAGTCCGCGACTAGTCGCCGGCTTATATGACTTGTGTTAAAAGAATCGAGCTATCTTCGGAGTTTATCCGAGATGCTAAACCAAAATTTTGGGTTTCTTATATAGCGCGCTATGATATCCTTGTCGGATGTAAGAGGACCTTGTAGGTCTGACTACGATTTTGTATTGAGTGAAACGTTTCTTATGAGCGTCCGTCGGGGCCAATCGACGGGCGTGAGTTATTTTTAAGTCGCTGGTGGACCGTCTTTCGCGGATAATACGAGTTTTGTTATCTTTTTAAGAAGTTGCGACGTCTCGCGTTTCTTTTGAAGATATGATTTTCGTTTTTCCGAAGCGTTGATGCGTTTTAGTGAGCATGAAAGATAGAAAGAATTTTATTAAAAATTTGGAGAAGTTAGAGTACATGTGCGGATTTTTCGCGTTTTTGTGGGAGTGTAGGAGTATACGCACCCAGTCCCCCCCCCCTTTTTGGTGAGGGGGATAGCTGAACTCGCCGGGTTTCGACGAGCTGCCTACGTACCTCTTTCGAGGATCAAGCCATCTCGTAGTTCTGATAGTTGCCGCGGACGTTTTTACTCCCCGTGCGTTGCCGTTCCGATCGTGCTGGTCGGACCAGTGGTTTGTGCGGGGGTCGAGCTGTCCGCTCTTACGGTGGTGGATTCAGAGGCTTTGTCGCCGTCTTGAATCGTTGCCTGTTCGGATGATTCTGGATCATCTTTCTTCGAGTCTTCGGGAATGTTGTGTGATTCCTTTGCTCGTTTCGGGTTGGCCGCAGGGGCGTTCCGATCTTTTCGCAGCTTGAACTCGGCTAGGTAACAGAGTCTTGATTGTTTCTGACTACCCCAGATGGCTGCGGTTCCGGTCGGAGTCGGAAACTTGATACCGAGGTGATATGTGGATGGTACTGCCTTCATGGAGTTGATCCAAGGGGTTCCCATGATGGCGTTGTAGATGGCCGGGTTGTCGACTACTGCAAATTCGACGATCTTTGTAACTTCCTTTGCCATGACTGGGAGTTTTATTCTCCCGAGGGTCATGGTAGTGACGCCCGAAAACCCCGTCAAAGGTTTTAGCTCAGGGACGACTTCCCCAAGTGGGATCTTCATCCTGTAGAGGGTGTCGCGGAAGATGACGTTGACTGTGCTTCCTGTATCGACGAGAATGCGGCCGACTTCGAGATCCTGGATGACCAGGTCGATTACCAAAGGATCGCAGTGAGGTTTGTCGATTCCGACGGTCTCGTGTTCCTCGAAAGCGATTGTGTGGTTGGGAACATCGCTGTCCGGGAACCAGTTGGAGCTGGTCTCGGCTTTTCGCCGGTAGGCTTTTATCGATGAGACAGAGTCTTGGTAGAACTGTGATCCTCCGATGATCATGTTTACCCTCTGGCGACTGCTGTTGTTTCCTTGGTCGTCCTGTCTTCTTCCGCGCTTTTCCCCCGATTGGTTTTCGGTAGCGCGGTCCTCGGAGACAGTTTTGTTAGTCTTTGGGCGGTCGGAGTCCAGGAGCAAGTCCTTTATACTCTTGACCTTTGATAGTTCGCCGGTGAGGAGTTTTGCGGCGAGCCGGGCGCCGAGAACCTTGCAGTTTGCAGTGGAGTGTCCTCTGGTCTCGTGGAACTCGCAATAGGAGTTATCCTTGTACTGGTTCCTGGTCCAGGTGTTTCCGGAGGTTTTGCCTTGCTCCGAGTTGATGGCGTAGTTATGCTCGCCTTGGGCGTCTTCCCCTTCGTGATGGACGTACTTGTCGTTACGAGAGGGTTTCTTCTTGGACGCGGTTTTCTGCGGTCCGTGCTTCTGCGATAGAAGCTTCATCTCTTCTTCCATGATGATGAAGTCCGTTGCCTTGTGGAGAGTATCCTGGATTCTCCGCGGCTTTTCCAGTAGTATCCACTTTCGGAACTTCGACTTGTACCAGAGAGTTTTTCTCAGGGCGTCGATTGCGACATTGTCGCTGATGCCTGTTACTCTGGCCATCACCAGTTTGAACCTTCGCATGAAGTCGCGGAGTAACTCGTCTTCCTTCTGAGCTAGACTCCATAGATCAACGTCGGACGTTTCTCTGTCCATGAACATGGAGTACTGTTTGAGAAACGCCGAGGCCAGCTGGCGGAAGCTTCCGATGGAGTTCCTTTTGAGCCGGGAGAACCACTCGAGCGCAGCACCTTTGAGGTGCTCGACGAAGAGAAGACAATGACCTGCGTCCCGTTCGCTCCGGGAGTTTGCACCTACCCATTGCGATCTGGAAGGACTGCAGGTGCGACCTAGGATCCGTCGTACCGTCATAGACCGGGATTTTGATCTTCCCTGGGTCTGAGATGCGTGTTTCCGTGATCCGAGTGGTGAACGGCGTTTTCCGTGCTTCCTCGAGAAGTCTGTCGATCTCGGGGGCGGAACTGGTCGCCTGATGGATTTGCGATTTCACTGCTTTCACCTCGGCCACCGTCTTTTTGAGAGATTCGCGGCGATCATGGATCTCGCTATTGCTGCCGGCGTTCCTCCGAACCTGTCGGCGCTGGTCGCGATAGATCCGAGTCTGATCTTCCGCGAGTTCTTCCTGCTCCATCCAGTAGAGTTCTTCTTCCTCTTCTGTCATGGGCCTATCGAAGGATACCGTCTGCCGAGCGGACTGGCTTCGGGTTCTCCTGGGGTGGATGTCAGCGTCTTCATCGGAAGGATCCGATCGGTCGCTGATATCTAGATCGATGCGCTCGACGTCGCTTTCCTTATTTCCCGCAGCCGGGAGTGGAAGGTTCTGCGAGGTCGTTTGCTGTCCTTTCGGAGCCGTTTCCTCGGGAGTGGGCTCTTTCGGGGCATCTTTTTCTCGTGCTCCGGGAGATCCGAAGTCTAGTCTCCTGCCGCGGCGTGCCTTGGTGGATCCGCGCGGCAACTTGCTCCTCGCAGTTAAGGTATCGACCTGTTTTGCGAGCGAGGTTATCAGCTTGTCCTGTTGTTCCGCCCGTGCCTGGGCGGAGGTAAACAGTTCCTTCATCTGCCTGAGTGCCTCAGTGTTTGCATCAGCAGTGACTGCGGACGCGTCTCCAGCTGGAGTCTTCTCAGCGTTGGCGTCGACGGGTGTTCCGTCTAGCGCTGGCTGATCCTTGGTGGCGTCGGCTGACATGATCGAGCGTGTGCAGTTGCGAGATATATAGATCCGTAACCCCCCCTCCTTCTAGCGCCAAACTGTGGGAACCGAAATTCGCACCATCAATTTCCGATAAATATTTGTGGAGGAAAACCGAGTTAACCCGATCTTCCTTGAAGGTCCCGGATATCTGCTGGGCCGCACACGAAACAATCAATAAAAATAGAGAATAAAGTTACGAAAATAGAAATCGTAAAAGTTGAGCGGAAAAAGGATCTTATTTCTGAATTCGCGTTTTGAGCGTGAACAACATGTGAGAAGTAAGCTACAAGAGCTGTCGAAAGGTCCACTAGTCCGGTCGCCTAAGTCTATCCTAGTTGACTCGCAGCTCGCTAGTGAAAACAGAAGAAAATGCTAAATCGCTCTATGTGCTAAGTGCTCGAAAATTTGTGATCTGGTTTGCTTCTTGCTCAAAGCTCTTCTTATATACTCCTCCTATGACGGTCTATCTTCTCGCGGGCTGAGTCGGGCTTTTTCCATTTTCGTCCATCTTCGTGTTTATCGGGAAACTTGACATTTATCTTCGGAAATCTTGACATTTATCTTCTGGAAACTTGACATTTATCTCTTATGTGAGGATAGAGATAAACCGTCATAGTTATCCTTCCTTTTCGGAAAATCGTACGTGGGCCGTTTTGGCCGCGTTGGGCCGTTTAGACGTTTTTACGGTTTTTCGAAAGGACAGTCTTTGAAGGTTTCGGTGTTTCCGAAGGAAACTCAATTCCTTGTTTAGTCGAGAAAGTGGCGTTCTAGAGTAACCGCGATCATACCAAGCTTGCGTAGATTGATCCGAACAAGCTAAGATGGGATTGAACCGGGCACGATAGGACCGAGACCGGGACGAGGGCCGTGGACCGACGCCAGGCCGACCCGCATGACGGGTGCCGCCGGCACCAGGCCGGGTGCCGCCGGCACCAGGCCGGGTGCCGCCGGCGCCAGGCCGGCCCGCGTAACGGTGCCGCCGGCGCCAGGCCGGCCCGCGTCCCGCGTGCCGCCGGCGCCAGGCCAGCCCGCGTCCCGCGTGCCGCCGCTCGCCAGGCCGGGTGCCGCCGGCGCCAGGCCGGCCCGCGTGACGGGTGCCGCCGGCGCCAGAACCGGTGTGCCGCCGGCGCCAGGCCGGCCCGCGTCCCGCGTGCCGCCGGCGCCAGGCCGGGTGCCGCCGGCGCCAGTCCGGCCCGCGTCCCGCGTGCCGCCGGCGCCAGTCCGGCCCGCGTCCCGCGTGCCGCCGGCGCCAGGCCGGGGTGCCGCCGGCGCCAGGCCGGCCCGCGTCCCGCGTGCCGCCGGCGTCAGGCCGGCTCGCGTCCCGCGTGCCGCCGGCGCCAGGCCGGGGTGCCGCCGGCGCCAGGCCGGCCCGCGTCCCGCGTGCCGCCGGCGCCAGGCCGGCTCAAGTGACGCGTGCTGCCGATGCCAGGCCATCTTTCCGTCCGTGGGTTGTTCGATCTTTCCTCCGTCAGTCGTTTGCGGGAAATCCTTTGAGTTTGGGAAGGTCTTTAGCCGTAGATTCTGAGATAATCGTTTCTAATCCAATGAAATTCCGCGAGTATCGGGATTTGAGATGGACTTGGATTTGTAGATTTTCCGTCGTCAAGGATGCGAGCAATGTGGCTTCGAGCTTTAGATGTGTTAATAAACGGATCTTTTAATCAATCGGGAAGGCTTTTGCGGAAGAACCATCGTAGATCTCGGACGATCCGGACATGGGTTTTAAAGAACCAAGATGCTGCCGTTGCCCAAGTTTATGAGATGATTGCACGGATGGGCGCCAGGACCCTTGCTGCTGGCGCCAGACGGGAGTGGCCGAGCCTTCCCGCGAGTTTTATCGAGCGACGACCCGTTTCTTGGCTTTGATCGTCGCTTGGCTTTTCTTTCAAGGACTTTCCGGTGACGATTTCGTCATTGACCGATTTTGACCCCAACAGACACTTGACAGAAGTATAAACTAAAAACATTCGTTATATATATTAGGAGCCGCAAAACGGCTGGGATTCAAAGCCACCAACGGCCACTCCCACAAATAAAGTCAAATGGCCCCGAAGGCCATAGTACACTCATATAAACGGCCACACTCGTCCTAAAAACTCAACAATACAGATAAAGATAAGGGAAATCGCCCACGAATTCCTGAGCATCCTTAAAGCTCTCGAATTCAGTGGAAAACAAAGCGGCCCTCCGCTTCATCTCGGCGAAAATCGTTCTCTTTACTCTCCTCTCCGCACGGACAAGGGCTCGAGAATGGAGCTCAGCCTGTCTCAGGCTCTGTTCCTCGACCTCCTTCCGAAACCGAAAGAGTTCTCTTTCAGCCTCCTCGGCTTTGAAGTGAGAGATACGCGATTCCCGGAAACTTCCGTCAAGCGCCGCATTGAACACCCTCATCCCCTGCATGAACTTAAGATCGGAAAAGGAAACAAAAAATAATATATCGAAACTCAGATCAAAGTTCAAAGGATAAACCTCGTTGATTAAACGGGAACCCTCAGCGACTACTTTCCTCCTCGACTCTTCGTCCAGCGACTCATGAGTAGTAAAACCGGGAGGGAGGTAGGCAAAAAAGTCGCTAGGAAGGGGAACCTTGCTGGTTCCACTCCTTTCCCCTGGGGTGAAACTAGGGTTCCATCCTGGCAGCGGAGGGTCTCTCGAGACGTTCTCAAAGGCAACCCCTTTGCCTTTCCGAGACCTGTTTCTCTGCCTCTGAGCAGGCAAGACATCAATGACCGGTTCTACGTCGTACGGAACGTCAAGAGGCTGGGAGATGGCTCGAGTTCGATGGAGCTCCACCGCGCTTCGAATCCGTTCAACGGTGAAGGAGTTCCAGGAGAATGGCCTGTCGCGGAGAAGATCTCGCTTGGCAAAAAGATCGGCAGGAGTCGGCGGAAGGATCCTGTTCACTGCTAGATAATTAAAAAAACAATCATCGTCACGTGTTTTCAAGGTATCAAAACGAAAAACGCAACTAGTCGTATTACCACGTTTGAAGTTCCACTCCTGACGGAATAGGTAGAGGTAGCTCTCCTCGACAGACTCCCCATCTATCCGGACAAAGAAAAAGCGCTCGAACCATGTCTTGGGGTGCGAAGTATGCCCCTGAATTATCGCCATGTTTTTCTTTGGCACCATGCGGTATGAGCCATAGATCCCCGTTCCTTTCGTAAACCAAAATCCCTCGAAGTCGCCAGGGTTAAGATCTATTCCTAGCTCGTAACTCGAGATCAACACGCCAAACCAATGCTGCAAGGCCGAAACGTTTAGCTGGCTGATCGAAATCCCAAAGTGGTGAAGCGCGCGGACGATGGTGCCGGGGATCGGAAACCAAATACGGCAATACGCCAGGAAGACCACGTAGCAAGTAAAGAAACCTTCAAGAGGGTTCCTCGCGCTCTCGTTGCCACTCGAGATCCAAAATACGACTCCACTTAGAACCTGGTAAAAGTTCCGGAGAGTCGTAAGTTAGTCGGGAGAGACCATGCTCGGCGTGAGGGGTGCGTTCGACAACCTCACGGGCCTTTTAGGGATTGGAATGTCTTGCAGAGGCGGGAGCGAGCCGCAAAGAGCTTTGTAGTACGCATCCTTTGCGTCTTCCTCAACTTCAAACTCTTCTTTCAGGGCGATCACCTCATTAGCAGAAGAGTCACTCGAAGATGAGTGTGAGGAAGAATGCCTCTTTGAAGATCCTTTTCTTGAAAACATTTTCTTTGTATAAGCAAAGAGAGAAAGAGAAGAGAAATTCCTATCTTAGAGGTAAGTTCTAGTGAGGAGTAAGTAAAGAATGATAAAAAAAACTTACTCTGTTATGAAACGAGGTTTTGGAGAATAGACTTAATCTTATTACTCGAGGCCGATGGCTATATATATATATATATATATAAATGAATACACCGTCATAGTTTATAGATAAACCTAAGCCCATTAGGAATAGGAAAACATAAAGATAAACATAAAAGGAAAAGGCTAGCCGCCTATCTCTCTCTCTTTGGGCTGGCGGCTGGATCATCTTGTTGGGCTGGTTATGGTCATTCAGAATACAAGATTTATAACACTCCCCCTTGAATGTCATAACCATACAAGACTTTTAATTACGCTTGGGATGCTGCCTCGTTAAAACTTTATCAGGAAAACCCAGTGGGACAAAACAATGATGAAGGAAAAAGAGTACATCACGTAATTACTCCCCCTGATGTGAACCTGCCTTGATGAATAGATCTTTGAATCTTTCTTTTTTTTTTTGTCACAAAGATCTTTGAATCTTTCTTGTCTCTTAATTTCGTGGGTGAAGAAGTCCTGGGCAGTATATGCTTCTTAGGCGTTAACCACTCCACTCCCTTTGGCGATGATAAAGTGCTGATGAGTCATGGACTGTATGATCTTCTTCTTCTCTTGGACTTTTATGATATTTTGTCTTCTTCATTATCATCGGTCATGCTGTAATATGATTGATCCATGTTGAGTCATAGACCTCGTCTATACATGCCCACAATTCGTCCCACGAGTGTTTAAGATCATGAGTTTATTAATGATCACTGCTGCAATGAGTTTTCACTGAACCATTGAACCATGGACCTGCGGCCAAATAAACTCATGGACCTCATACATGACTATCGATCTTTCTTTCCTTTGGCAGTGTCACATACTGATTTGATGGTTGTTCCTGAAAGATATTGCAGTCCCACTCTTATGTAAAACATAACCTGTTTGAAAACATAATCCACAAAACCAAATAACCCCTCTTTGGGCTGGTTAGTATATAATAAACATAAGAGTATGTCTAACCCCGTTCTAGTGCCTTTTTGGGTCGAATATGAGCTAAGTCTAGATAGTAAATACATGGGAAATATGTATCTGGTCTAGTGTGGCTTTGCCAGATACACCAAAGCTCTTATGGCACTGCGATATGGCATTTCGAGACCAAAGGACTTTATCCTCGTCTCTCTATTTGGATCATGGACGAATTTTTCCATATCAAAACTCCTGAGTACCTTTTCTATATATGCCATTTGATGCATAAGGATTTCATTATGTACTCAAGCAGTAAAACCCAAACAGAATTTTGTTTTTGTTGCCTAGGTCTTTCATTCTAAATCTTTCTCGAGATTTTAACTGTTTTGGGACATGTATCCAGAGGTTTAGGTTATCAACATACACTGATATTTCTTTATGCAATGTTGTATTTGAGAACCTTTCTTTATCATTGAGCTCAATACCCTCTGGTACTTTCATCTCTTTATCCAGTGAACCAAATGCTGCTTACTACATCCTTTAATCTGATTTCTTTCTTATGTCCAGACTTTATCAATTTCAAAATCTGTAGTAGCATCCACCACATCGGAATATATCTCCTCATAATTTATTCCTGGTCTCTTGTGAGGATCCTTATGCAATAAGCCGTGCCTTACATCTCACGATTTCTCAATATCCTTTCCTCACAAGACCTATTCCACTGGTTTTAACATCATTGGGCGTTACATTACCAAATACGCCTCTCTCTCTTCTTTAAAGAGTCTTAACTCCACGTCCTCATTAGTCTAATCAGACATACGAGTGTACACTCTTATATTTGACGTGAATTCACGATCCTCGCGTATATCCATATGTTCAAGTGCTACCTTTATGCGCTTTCTTATATCATCTTTATGTCGACATTCTTTCTATGTTCCATTATGTATACATGATACAATCGATTGAGATTTCATTATTATCAGGACCACTTAATACTTTGCAGCTTGGCGTCCCAAGCCACATTTTATGGTACCTGTACCTTAGAGCCGGCCGGCCTTATCTCAATGTCTGGTATGGTTTCCTTTCAACTCGGATTTTATCATTCTATGCACCTTTCTTTTCTTTCCGAGGATTCTTATCTTATGGAACTCATTGGTCTACCCTCTCTAGACTCTGTAGCAACTTAATTGTGTCTCTCTTAGACATCAAAAACGTTGGTGCAAGCTGGTATGACTTAGTCATTCTTTTCTTTTCTTTTCGGGTCAATGTGTCTGGCATCTAGTTTTGCTAGCTTTTGTATCATTTGATCACATTCTTTGGACGTCTTAAATCATATTCTTTAGTCCGAGGATCTTGCCAAGACAATGATGGTTAATACCATTTCATTTCTCTTTACACTTTTACTCTTTACCAGCCTATAGCTTTCTCCTTTTAAATGTTGGATAATTAGATTACTTATCTCTTGCAATCTGTGTTCTTGGCCACTGATTAGATCACCCATGTTTGGCTCAAGTTACCTTAAAACTCGTGGGAGAAAGACATTTACATCCAACATATATTCCCAATCTTTTTCTCATCCTCTCCTGAGGTTCCATCCTAGAAGGCACATATGGTTGTGGTGGTTTATTCATAATCTCTTAGGACGGTTGATATCACTCAAATTACCCTAAGGAGTGACTTTACTCTCTCAAATAAGAGGTTCAGTTGTAGTACTTAGGGATCGAATCCACAGAGAGCTAGTGTACAAATAAGATGCAATCTTAATGACTATGCTAGGTTGAAAATAGTTTAAAGTAAAGTGCAGGTTTGCTGAGTAAGGATGAGATTACTCAGTTGAAAGGATTTGGTTTTGAAAACAGTAAAGAAAAGTAGTTAGATTCAGGGTAAGTATTCAGGAATTCAGGATTATAAATACTATAAAGGCTAACAAGTTGCTTGCATGATATGTCAGAGCTCAACACTTATTAAATGAATCCATCAGCTCTCGCATTATTTAGACCATCTATTACTTAGATGCTAAATGGTGTTGCGGTCGGCTACTTCTGCCGCTGGTATCGCTCGATAGTTCGATAGGAATATCGACCGATACACCTCTAGCTACGTCGATCGATTACTCTATTGGAGTATCGATCGATACGGCTCTAAGCAAGCTTTATGCGCGAGTTGATACAATGCTCACCATGATCTTAGATCAGCTTTCGCATATCTCAAGAGGGTCATAGCATGTTTAGGATGTTATCAGGTATTGCATGTAATGAATCAATGCAATCCAAGTTCATGTTCTAGGTAGCTAAGCTAGAAAAGCATTAGTGAACAATCCTAACAATAAATATCACAACTATAGCAATTATAGGCTGGGGCTAATCCCTCATATCCTATTTAAACCCTAAATCTAACAAGTGAATCTACTCAGACATGGCTAAGTAGTTCATAGCAACAAGGTAATAATAGAAGTTCATAGACCTATTAGAGGGTGAACACTTAGGTTCAATCACAAATATCTTTGGATCTCTCCTCTAGATCTAGAATTCTATAACCTTTGTTAACAATTAAAGAACTGAATAGAACTTTACTGAGAACTTGCAAAGTAATGAAACAGTAAAAGCTAATGAGTAGAAGAAGAAGAAACTCTTAAAACTATGAAAACTTGTATTAAAGGCTTGTATATGAAAAAAGACTTGTCTGTAATGCCAAAACACTTAGGCATATAAATATATGAGTTCATTAGGTTAAAAAACTCGTCAGGGGCATTCTTCTAAAATGTGATATCTTGGGCTTCAAGTTCGGCCAGGTCCAACTTGTCTTTCAGCCGCCTCAGTATCGATCGATAGTACAGGGTGTACATCGATCGATTATGGTCTCGATGTATCGTCCTTCGGCTAATGTGTGTCGATCGATTGCACAGAGTGTGCATCGATCGATGTGTAACTCTGACGTCGACCTCTGGTCTTGATCTCGGGTGAACTCTTCTTTAAGCTCCCATAAGGCACCTAAACATCACTTTTCTCCAAAATGCTTCTGAACCTGAAAACATACCTAATAGACTCCAAAACATAGATAATAGTAGGAAAAACACTCATATACCAGGGGTAAAAACGGGTAAAATCCATGGTATATCAACTCCCCCAGACTTAACCTTTTGCTTGTCCTCAAGCAAACACACAGGCAGTCTTTATGAAAGAGGTTTTAAAAAGCAGGGACTAAATCAAATTCAAACTTAGAATCATAACCTCTACTTTGTTGCAAACCACATCTAAGAGTCTGTCAATCACAGAAGCACATTATGCAATATCCTAGTTAAGCAACCTTGATCATCTAGCCAACAACTTAGCAATCATGTCTGACTAACCCCTCTACTGATTTCATTTCTGTACATAAAAATAAAAGTGCAGGCTTTACCTTGGGAGTATTGATCATAGGATGCAAGGTTGCTCAAACAAGTATCTGGATCTGCAGGTAAAAAATTAGTTCCTATCCTCTCTCTCTACTATTTCTCTCCTAGTCAAGTCTGCTTTCATTTGCAAGACATTGACCAAGATTAGACAGGCTTCCATGAATCAAGTCTTAATGGTTGCAGCCACCAAGTCATGTTCACTTCTTTTTGACCTATATCCTAGGATTCATTGCGAAGCAAGTCTTAAAGGGGGTAACCACCAAGCCCTGTTCGAACCCTTTACCTATAGAATTCTTATGAATCAAGTCTTGAGAGGGGTAACCGCCAAGCCCTGTTCGAATTCCTTCCTAGTTAATATCTAACTATTCATAGAACATAAATTAAAGATAATTTTTGATTTTTTTTTAACTGAATAAAAATTTAATCTAATTTCGAAAATGAGAGAGAGAGGGTGATAAAACTATCTACACAAGGTTTTTAGCTTCCAGACTTGTTTGAAGCATCCGATCCCATGTATACCAAGCCCCAAGACAAGCAAAGAATTTTCAGGTTAGGTTGGAAATCAGCTTTGGTTCCTCCAGACAATCAATGAAAGTGTTGTCATAGTTGATAGGTGATCAACTTTAGCATCTATAGTACATTTTGCATCAACAAATCTAAGAATGGTGCCTAAAAGATTGTTAGATAAAAAGTAAAAATTAAAATTATCATTATCCCTTTCTTGACTCAATAAAAACCATTTTGAAAACATTTTTGGATGAAATCAAAAGGTAAACAGCATCAGTAACATCCCCCCAGACTTAAATCATACACTGTCCCCAGTGTATAACCAGTCCAGTGAAGGCATAGGCAATAATAAAGTACACTGATATCAAAAAGTTTAGAACGATATACCTGACCGCGATGCGTATCGATCGATGTTGAGTCGTCTTCGTCGTTCGCTTCTTTTAGGTTCATGTCGATCGATATCGACAGTGTCATGTCGGTCGATTTCATTGGTAATCGTCTAATTGTAACTGCAAAGAAAAACAAATACGAAAAATAAAATCCTAAAGATAAAAATAAAATGAAAAACTACCTAACAGTGCGTTGCCTCCCACTCAGCGATTTGATTATAGTCATCTAGCTTGACTTTGGATGGGATGAGCTACTGAGATGAAGTCCATGTACTTGTTGAGAAACAAGTATCCTCTGTATCTTTCTTCTCACCGAACCATGCGTCAAATAGGCTTCTTGTGGCTTTATATTCTCTGGTTCGTTTCTTCTTTAACTCAATCAACTCATCAGTGATCCTTTGAATCCTTTCTTCATGACTTTCAATGCTGACCGCGTGCCATCCTAACTTCCTGTAGGCATGTTCTGAAAGATCACTAAGCTCTGCTTGCATTGAATCAAGGCGTTGGATCATCTTGTTGTGGATGGAGCTGGTATCGATCGATTCCTTGGTTGAAATATTGGTCGATGTCTGTCCATCGATCGATGCGCTGGTTGCTTGGTCGATCGATTCTAAGGGCGCAGGTCTGCTCGCAAGCTGTCTCTGAATGGCTTTAATTTCTTTCTGCATCCCTTCTATGCTAGATTCCATGCTTCCAACCTCGTTAACAAGCGGGAAATACGTTTGGTCTAGACGTCTATCTTGTGAATCATCCACGCTTGTTATTGCTGCGTAGACATCATCAGCTAATTTATCCAAATCGGCTCTGGTACAGATCTCTGAAGTCTGTATATCGATCGATGCAATAGGTTGCTTATCGGTCGATTTTCGCTTCTGTAGATTCTCGTGAAGCTTCTCTGCAAAGAGCTTCATCTGGCTGTCGATTTCAGTCAATCGCCTATCGATCGATGTGAGGTTGAGCTCGTCGATCGATGCAATCGATGCAGCCTGATAATCAAGTTGATGTTGGAACTTCTCAGCCTCCTGCTGCGTAGTATCTATGCGTAGTGCGAGTTCCTCCACTTCTTTGTCTACTAAGAAGTGTATATCAGCAATTTTCCTCTCAACTACTTTCAGACGGGTCAATCCTCCAAAAGGATTGCAAGGTGCAGCGGGGTTCATATCTGCATGTGCTTCATTGATAAGGCGGATAGATCTCCTCATCTCTTCTGTGCAGATTCTTAGATCTGCTAGGTTGTGCAAGATCCCCTCATAGGTTGTGGTTTGTTTGATGCTGAGACGAGCTTCTGGTTCTTCAATTCTTTCCAGATATCTCCAAGAGACTCATCAACCTCACGTTTTGAGTAAGTTGTCGATGGTGTGGGCTCCGTATCGATCGATGTGGATGTTACTCCGTCGATCGATATTGATCTTTTCTGGCTATGGTTCTGTGCGTTGTGAAGATCTTCAAGTTCCAGCTCAAGACGTTGAACCTTCTTGAGTAATCCTTGGTCTACACTGAACATCCAGTTCATCTCACTGCGAAGCTTGTCTGTGGTCTCTTCCAAACTCTTTTCCATGGAGAGCTTTTCCCATTTGCGTTCTCCAAGTAAACCGGCGAACATCTCGTTGATCTCGTCCTTGGTGTAGGTTTCTTGCACCAATTCTCTTCTTGTAAATGAACTAGTGTGCTCTGGTAGACAGATGTAGGAGCGCTCGTCCATTGAAGTTCTTTGGAGCAGTTTCTTGATGTCGTCTTTAGAAATTCTAATGACGTCACCATCTATTCCTCTAACAAAACCATTCTCGTCTCTGTAGACCCCATACTCATCTCTCTGCTTCCAAAAGAATTTTCGAACTCCATATCGAAAGGCTCTCTTTCCGAATTCGGGACACTTATCGATCGATGCGACACACTCTATATCGATCGATTTTTGTTGAAGATATGGATCCTCCTTGTTGAGATGGTTATCCTCAGCTTCCTTTGGCTCGGTTATTGTGTCTGCCTCCTGGTGCTGATAATGGTGGTCTGGTCCGTAGCGTTGTTGCTGGAATAGGTTGTGGGATAGGACGTCTGCAATGTCTTCTTTGGATATGTGGAGTGTTCGTCCATCCATTGAGCGTGCAAAGCCTTGTGAATCCCTGAAAATACCAAACTCATCCGGGATTAGATTACCGAAATTAAGTACATTTGAATTTGTTACCCGGGATGGTTGGTTGTATGTATCGGTCGATTGCACTGGTTCTGAATCGGTCGATGGTTGTTCAGGCCTATCGGTCGATTGTACTCGTGTCGTGTCGATCGATGAGACTTCTTCGGGTTGGGTGATGTATGTTGGTGTGGCGGTCTCGACCGCGAAGCTCTTGTACTGGTAGTCGCTTGCCCAGCTCCCGATTGAGTAGTCTCCCTCTCGCGTGTTGTTGACTGTGTTGTTGAATGATGCGAGGCAAGTAGTATCGATCGATGGGGAGAAGGCCCTGTCGATCGATGTCGCGATTCTGAGGTTGTGGTGGAGAAGTCGATCTTCATCTTCTCGAAGGTTTTGACATTCTATAGCTCTCTCCTCCTCGTAATCATCAGTATAGTCCTCAATATGAGTAGTATTTGCAACATATGGTGGGATGTAGTAGTCGTTCTCCCACGTGTTTACTTCGAAATCACCTTCTGGAAACTCCTCCTCGATCTGATTGAATAGTAAATCGATCGATGACCATGTGTGGCTGTCGATCGATGTCGGTTCACCAGAGATGATCGATGAGACAGTCTTACTATCGATCGATTCTGCGGTCTCTGTCTCGTATTCGCCTTGTGAGTCGTATTCATCTCCACAATAGCAAACAGCTACAAGGTCTGAGTCGTCTTGGATCTTCTTAGGGACCTTGATGACTCGTACTGGATCATAGTAGACTGTAGGGTTGATCAGGGTTAGGCACAGTTTGTTTGTCTGAAGGTTGTAGACTGCTCCAACTGTGGCTAGGAAGGCTCTTCCAAGTAGCAAAGAAGTAGGTAGGGCTATCTTGACGTCCAAGACATGGAAGTCCACTGGAATTAGGGCTTCTCCTATGGTGACCTCAAGGTTTCTCACAATTCCTCCAGAGTTCTGCTGAGAACAATCCACAAAGATGAACGATTCTTCAGTAGGCTCTATCTTCAGACCTAGATGGTCTTCTATCACCTTGGGTAAGATGCTAACTCCAGATCCTGTGTCACATAGGGCACGTGGGAAGTTGATCCCATGGACTGAGCAAGGAACAACAAACTTCCCTGGATCACCCTTCTTCTCTAGTTTGATCCTCTTCTTCATGCTTTCACTGACTTGGTTGAACATCCTCTTGATGTCTTCTTCTGTCTCCTTGGTTTCTCTGAAAAACATCCACAATCTGTGTGAAAAGTAGGCTTCTTCAAAGGGTTTCTCTGTAGGTATCCTTAGAACTCTCTTTCTGAAACTTGCCAACTCTTTCTCATTAACTCCTCTTTTAAGGTGTTTAGGAACCTTCTCTTCCTTTTTTCTGAGAACTCTGCAATCTTTTTCCTTTTCTGTCTCCCTTGGATCAATAATATTCGTGGGTTTCTTCATTATGGCGGTTGGTGGGTTTCTTGAAGGTTTAGATTGCTCCCGGAGTGCATTAAGTCGTGCAACATCTATCTTGGGAAGTTGCACTCGCCGTGTGATAACTGAATATCGATCGACAGGTTCTGGAGTGTGTCGATCGATTTCTTTATCATTCGGTCGATCGATGGGTCGTCTGTCCGGTCGGTCGACGTGGTAAGGGCTGGGCGGATGTGGGTGTTTTTCTGCGAACTCCTCGTGAGTAAGTATCTTCACGGCATTGCACTCGTTGGTAAATCCTTCAGGATCCATCGGTCGATGCTCGTCTTGTTCCATCGATCGGTTGGTGTTGGCGTACGTCGATCGATGTGGTGACGTTGTGGCCTGTTGTTTCTTCTCCAGTCCCTTTTCCTTAAGCTTCCTGCTTTTTAACAGCTTCTCCTGTCTGAATCACTTGAGTCTCTAGTTTCTTCACATGGGTACTCGAAGCATCAAGCTTTGTGTTCAAAGTGGTGTAGACAGCGTCGATCTTTCCATTGAAGTTCACCTCTAACTGCTGCTGGCTTTCAAGAACTTTGCTGAGCATGTCTTCTAGCTTTCCTTCTGGGGTTGGTGTGGGTGGCTTCATGTAAGATGAGTTTCCATAACTCCTGTTGTTGTTGGGGTTGCTGCTGTTGAAGTTTCCTCTCTGTCCTGCGAAGTTTCTATTTCCTTGGTTTCCAGACCTCTGAAATCCGGTTCCACTGATCCAGTTGACTTCTGCTTCTGTGTAGTCATCTTCTTCATGAGCTTCTGCATCCTCTACTGAGCAGATTTGCTTTTTAAAAAGTTTATGAACATTGTCAAGTGTAGCTTTTACCTCATTTATCTGTTCCTTTCCAAGGAACGCTGCAGATCTTGCTCTTACAATGTTCTTTGTGCTGTTGCTGGATGCTAGGTTGTCTATCAGCTTCACAGCATCTTCAGGATTCCTCGTGGTGAAGTTGCCTTCACTCGCAGTATCTAGAGCCATCTGATATTTCAGTGCGATGCCTCTGAAGAAAGTGCAGAGCAGCTGCACTTTGTTAAATCCATGGTGTGGGCAGTCTTGCTGGTAAGACTTGAATCTGATCCAGGTATCCTTGAATGACTCTCCAGGCTCCTGATTGAATGTGCCAATTTTCCTCCTTAAGTCTTCAGCGCGCGTATCATCAAAGAAGTTACGCAAAAATGCGTTTTTGATGTCGCTCCAGGATGTAAGAGATCCTGGTGGTAGCTGCTTAAGCCACTGCAAAGATTCTCCAGATAAAGAGTGTTTGAAGAGCTTACAGAGAAGGTAGTCCACAGGGACTCCATTGGCTTTGATAGCAGATATGAGATCCTCGAACCTCTCCAGATGGTCCATGGGATGCTCACTGGACAGCCCATAGTAAGGTATCTGTGCCACAAGGGTGTAGTACTGCGGCTTGAGCTCGAAATCGCCTCTCTGAATAGCAGGGGGACGAATGGCTGATCTGTTGGTGTAGAACTGATCTGAACGGTTGTAGTCAGCTAGTGTTCGAGCAGCCTCTTCTACAGGTTGAACAGCTCCTGTAGGTGCAGTTTCTGGCTCAGGGATTACTTCATTCTGAGCGTTGAGTTTCTGACCTGCTTCATTACGAAGGTGACCTTCTTAGTCACGCAAGTCTCCATTCTCATCTCGTGTGAGAATAATAGGCGCAACCATGATTCGCGGAGTAGTATCGATCGATATACGGTTAGGGGTATCGATCGATGTCGGATGAAAAATGTCGGTCGACGGTGAAGTAGTGTCGGTCGACATGAAGGTGCGAGTGTCGGTCGACGTAGACGGTGTCTCGGTCGGCAGGGGTGCATCGGTATCGGTCGACAGGCAGTTGATGGCGTCGATCGATGCGGAACGGATTTCCTTGCGGATTGAACGTTCCAAGCTAGCAGGGTCTTCTGAGGACAAAAGTTGGGATTCCTTGTTGCTTCTAGTGCTACTGGGCATGTACCTGAAAAGACAAGAAAAAATTTTCGTGTCAGAAAACAAATTAAAACAAAAATAGAAATAACCTAGACCTAATCAGATTAGATCCTATTGTATCAAAGCTCCCCGGCAACGGCGCCAAATTTGATATCACTCAAATTACCCTAAGGAGTGACTTTACTCTCTCAAATAAGAGGTTCAGTTGTAGTACTTAGGGATCGAATCCACAGAGAGCTAGTGTACAAATAAGATGCAATCTTAATGACTATGCTAGGTTGAAAATAGTTTAAAGTAAAGTGCAGGTTTGCTGAGTAAGGATGAGATTACTCAGTTGAAAGGATTTGGTTTTGAAAACAGTAAAGAAAAGTAGTTAGATTCAGGGTAAGTATTAAGGAATTCAGGATTATAAATACTATAAAGGCTAACAAGTTGCTTGCATGATATGTCAGAGCTCAACACTTATTAAATGAATCCATCAGCTCTCGCATTATTTAGACCATCTATTACTTAGATGCTAAATGGTGTTGCGGTCGGCTACTTCTGCCGCTGGTATCGCTCGATAGTTCGATAGAAATATCGACCGATACACCTCTAGCTACGTCGATTGATTACTCTATTGGAGTATCGATCGATACGGCTCTAAGCAAGCTTTATGCGCGAGTTGATACAATGCTCACCATTATCTTAGATCAGCTTTCGCATATCTCAAGAGGGTCATAGCATGTTTAGGATGTTATCAGGTATTGCATGTAATGAATCAATGCAATCCAAGTTCATGTTCTAGGTAGCTAAGCTAGAAAAGCATTAGTGAACAATCCTAACAATAAATATCACAACTATAGCAATTATAGGCTGGGGTTAATCCCTCATATCCTATTTAAACCCTAAATCTAACAAGTGAATCTACTCAGACATGGCTAAGTAGTTCATAGCAACAAGGTAATAATAGAAGTTCATAGACCTATTAGAGGGTGAACACTTAGGTTCCAATCACAAATATCTTTGGGTCTCTCCTCTAGATCTAGAATTCTATAACCTTTGTTAACAATTAAAGAACTGAATATAACTTTATTGAGAACTTGCAAAGTAATGAAACAGTAAAAGAAAATGAGTAGAAGAAGAAGAAACTCTTAAAATTATGAAAACTTGTATTAAAGGTTGTATATGAAAAAAGCCTTGTCTGTAATGCCAAAACACTTAGGCATATAAATATATGAGTTCATTAGGTTAAAAAACTCGTCAGGTGCATTCTTGTAAAATGTGATATCTTGGGCTTCAAGTTCGGCCAGGTCCAACTTGTCTTTCAGCCGTCTCAGTATCGATCGATAGTACAGGGTGTACATCGATCGATTATGGTCTCGATGTATCGTCCTTTGGCTAATGTGTGTCAATCGATTGCACAGAGTGTGCATCGATCGATGTGTAACTCTGACGTCGACCTCTGGTCTTGATCTCGGGTGAACTCTTCTTTAAGCTCCAAAAAGGCACCTAAAACATCACTTTTCTCCAAAATGCTTCTGAACCTGAAAACATACCTAATAGATTCCAAAACATAGATAATAGTAGTAAAAACACTCATATACCAGGGGTAAAAACGGGTAAAATCCATGGTATATCAACGGTATATGTATACATCTGGTTTATGACCCTTAATCAATGTGAATATCTATGCTCACTTATATGGCCTGATGCATAGTTACCTTTTACATGTAAATCCTTGTGTCCCCAAGCTTTAGGTAGTGGCCTTTATGGTATAAATAATTCGGCCAATTCTACTATGGTCATAGACCATGTCACACGGATTTGTAGTATGTTCATGGATCAGTTTGTCCTCACTCCCCCTCATGGACATACTATAATCACGTGGTACTTGGGACAACAGAGCCTAATGAGTTTCCCTTGTGTACATGTTACACAACGTGAGATTTTATGGGATAACTCTTTGTGCCTGTTGCAATATCAACCTTTGCATCAAGTTTGAACCAGGATGGCCAATCCGGTTTTGCCATAAAGTGTATGATTTCGTGGGTAAACCCTTTTGGTTACCATGGCTATTGCCTCTATCATACTGATCATAGCATAGTCTAGCTCAGTAGAGAATGCAGGTATAGTCTCGACCATTTTCTATGGTCTTGGACGATTTTTCTTTTCTTATATCTAAAGGAACTTTTGTTTCCTTTACCCATTGTTTCTATATGGAAACCATTCTTAAATTCAATGGGACTTTCTTGGGTGAATATAATTCATGCCCTCTAGGCAATGATACATGCCCTGGCCGTAGTCCTTACTTGGACTGGCTATATGCCTTGGCCGTAGTCCTTACTTGGACTGGCTATACCCGCAATTATATGTCTATATTGGTCCCTTTTATTCATACATATTATAAAGTTCTAAATCAGATAAAGCAATATCAGTTCACAGAGATAGAACAAAAAAGAATAAAAGCAAACAAACAAAGAAGTCGAAATTATTCATTTGGATAATTGGATATTTCATATTCCGTAAGATCATTCTTTGATCAATGTCCGAAATTATTTTCACCATATTTATAAACCAAGTGGGTTTCAGGATTTTTCCCTTTCAGACTCTCTTTGATAGAGGTCACAAAACTGTTTGGGAGACCTACATATTTTATCCCAATGGTTCCCCATTACATGTCTTAGAGCACACTGACATGGCCGAGTGTGGTGGCTTAGGAATGCCACGGCTTCCTCTCCTTTTGACCACGGCCAGAACTGAGTCCACGATCACGGTTATAGTGATTCCCTTGTCCATGGTCGTGTAAGGTAGAGTGGATATGCCCACGTCCTTTCCATCTATCATGGTCACAGCCGTATGATTTATTACTATGGACGTGGTTGCTTTATATTTTTTTCTTTCTGCAGCCTCATTGGCTTCATGTAATGGGGTTAATCCAGGAGGTCTCAATTCTCTGTTTCTCATCAGTAATCCATTATTGCTTTGTGGTTTGAAAGACACACTTCGGCCACGGCCTTTGCCACAGCTAAAACCGGGTGTGTTACCACGGCCACAGTCTCGTCCTCGCCCATATGTCTTATTATTTCCACGGCCACGTCCATATACTTATCCGACGGCCATAGCCGGATTGATTATTGTGTTGGACGGCCACAGCTAGCAATAGATGCATCCACAGACTTATGGTCTTGGATTCTGAGATTCCTCCAAAATAGAGCCTTTGGTAATAACACCCTTCTTTGGTGATCATATATCGATTTTTGAACTCTGTCCAATGGTCTGGAGGATTCTCTATAGTAATATACTGATCTTTGAGACTCTTAATAACCGTAACCCTGCAGATAAAGTACATTACATAGTCCGTTTTAGGGATTGGTGACAGAATTCTTCGTTTAATCGGAAAAGCTGAACTCCTAAGATTCTCACCTTAAAAGAAGATGATGGCTAATAATTAATATTGCCCTATATCAATCTTTCTCATTTGGCAATATCGCCTTCTGTGATTCATTCAACAAGTCCCTTTGACTTTAGGATAACCTCAATATCCAGTGCTCATTTCAAATGATTATCTTCTGTTGATCCAAGGTGATTTTTAACATCTCAAATCATATATAACTCAATCTTTATAAGAAAATCAATGCATATAAATAGTGTGACCAAGCAAACAATCGAGTTAATGCAACCATAATAAACAAGCCACACGGCTATAGGGGTGATATGCAATGAGACCACACGGCCTAGGTGATGTATGATGCGGCCAGGCAAGCAATCAAGTAATGATCAATGCATCAGTAAGTAAGCCATACGACTATGAGGGTTTAATGCAATACAATCAAGGCCACATGGCCATACGGTTATGATGCAAACAAATAGGTCATACAGTGTTGGGGTCAAAATCGGTCAAAGACGCAATCAACGCCCGAATGTCCTTGGAAGGAATCAAGTGACGAATAAAACCAAGAAAAACTAGTTACTCGACGAAAGAAAGAGCGGCCACCGCCTAGCCCCGGGCGCCGGCGCGAGCACATGTTGGGGTCGAAAACGGTTATCTCGAAATCAACGCCTAAAATCATTTTCTGTCTGAGAACCTTCCGCAAAAAGGATCAACAAAGGTTGGATCGGAAAAGAATAGGCATGACCAAGGTCCCGGGCGCCGGCTCACCCATGCTGGCACCGGGCGCCGGGCGCCGGCTCGCCCGTGCTGGCACCGGGCCCCGAGCGCCGGCTTGTCCGTGCTGGCACCGGGCACCGGGCGCCGGCTCGCCCGTGCTGGCACCGGGCGCCGGCTCGCCCGTGCTGGCACTGGGCACCGGGCGTGCTGGCCCCGGGTGCCGGGCGCCAGATCGTCCAAGCGCCGGGCGCCAGCTCGCCCTTGCTGGCCCCGGGGGCCGGGCGCCATCCCGTCCAGGCGCCAGGCGCCAGCTCGGCCTTGCTGGCCCCAGGCGCCGGGCGCCAGCTCGTCCAGGCGCCGGGCGCCAGCTCGGCTGTGCTGGCCCCGGTCGCCG
This sequence comes from Brassica juncea, assembly GCA_018703725.1. Taxonomy (NCBI): domain Eukaryota; kingdom Viridiplantae; phylum Streptophyta; class Magnoliopsida; order Brassicales; family Brassicaceae; genus Brassica; species Brassica juncea. The sequence goes on along the minus strand of CM031935.1, from coordinate 35,651,608 downwards.
GGCACCAGCCCGTCCAGGCGCCGGGCGCCAGCTCGGCCGTGCTGGCCCCGGGCGCCGGGCGCCAGCTCGTCCACACGCCGGGCGCCAGCTCGTCCACACGCCGGGTGCCAGCTCATCCATGCTGGCCCCGGGCGCCGGGCGCCAGCTCGCCCGTGCTGGTCCCGGGTGCCGGGCGCCAGCTCGCCCGTGCTGGTCATGGGCGCCGGGTGCCAGCTCGCCCATGCTGGTCACGGGCGCCGGCGCCAGCACCCATGTCCAAGTCCCGGGCGCCCGCGTACGGATTACTCGACAAGTGCGACTTTCTCCCCGCAAAACTGTCTCGACAACTGGTCCAACTATGCATTTTGTATCTTTGCTCGAAGACTCACCGTTCAACTCTTTGGAGACAAGAAAACTAAGAACCCCATTTCGTCTTGGTCGAAATAAATCGGAAAGACTTCGGAAGACTACCAAAGGTTCAGTTGACGAATGGATTTCGATTCGTCGTATAAAACGATCACGGTTATTCTAAAAACACCTGTTATCGAGACTATACGAGGAGTTGGGTTTCCTTCGGCAAAACAAGTACCATGGCAGGCTAGTTTCTCGGAAAATCGTAAAATGTCCACGGTCGAAACAACGGCCCCAGAAGGCCCGAACGCGACCAGAATGGCCCACTTACGGTTTTCCAGGAGATTAAGTCGAAATGGACATGACGGCCCATGTTTATCTTTACATAAAGAGATAAATGCCAAGTTTCCCGAAGATAAATGTCAGGTTTCTTGAAGATAAATGTCAAGTTTTTCGATAAACATGAAGACCGACGAAAATGGAAGAAGCCCGATTCGCAATAGATTCGGCCCAAAGGAGGAATAGACCGTCTTAAGAGGAGTATATAAGGAGAGCTTGGGGTGAAGAGCAAAAAGAGGAGAACTAAGAGAGAGCAACATAGCACTTAGAGCAACTTAGGCACTTTTTTCCGTTTTTACTAGCGAGCTGTGACTCAACTAGGTTAGATATAGGTGGCTAGACTAGCGAACTCATCGACAGCTCTTGTAGCCGATCTCTTTCCTCTTGTTCTCGCTTTAACGCAAATTCAGAAATAAGATCTTTTGCTCTATCTTTTTTCTTACGATTTTTATATTCCATTTTGTTGTCTTTCCGTCGTATTGATTGTGTCTTGTGTGGCCGAGCAGATAACCGGGACCTTCAGGGAAGGCTAGGTTCACTTGGCTTTCCTCCAAATCAACTAAAATCGACAGTGTGGATTTCGGTTCCCACAGTTTGGCGTTAGAAGGAGGGGAAATACAGATCTATCTCACTCGCAACCACACACGCTCGGTCTGATATGACGACTAACACTGACAACCCGAACTCCCGCCGATGCCAACGCAACCAACACTCCAGCTGGAAACGTATCAACGGTCACCGCCGACACCACGATACAAGACCAGATGAAAGAAATGTTCGCCTCCGCTCAGAAACAGGGGGATGAACAAGGAAAACTCGTGGCCTCTCTCGCAAAACAGGTGGAAACCTTAACGGCGAAGGCCAAGAGCAAGGCCCCGCGAGGGATCACAAGAGCCCGCAGCGGGAGAAGACTCGATTTCGAGACTCCGGGAGATCGAGGTACACGTGCGGACAAGACTTCCTCAGGCCAAAACCCTGACGAATCTCTCCAACCAGGTGCACAGCCGACTACGGAGAATCTTCCACCTCCCGCTGAGGACAACGAAGAAAACGACGTCGAACGGGTCAACCTGGACATTAGCGACCAATCCGATCATTCGGACGATAACGCTGACGTTCATCATAGAAGGACCCGAAGTCAGTCTGCTCGATAGACGGTGTCCTTCGAAAAACCCATAACAGAAGAGGAAGAAGACCTCTACTGGATAGAACAGGAAGAACTGGCGGAGGATCAAACTCGGATCCATCGTAACCAGCGCCGACAAGCTCGGAAGAACGCAGGTAGTAATAGCGAGATCCACGATCTCCGCTAGTCTCTCGCAAAAACAGTGGCCGAGGTAAAAGCGGTGAGATCGCAAATTCACCAGGCAACGAGTGCCGCTCCCAAGATTGATAGACTCCTCGAAGAAGCACGAAAAACGCCGTTCACCGCTCGGATCACAGAAACACGCGTCTCGGACCCTGGGAAGATCAGAATTCCCGTCCACGACGGTACCACTGATCCAAAGGCACACTTACAGTCCTTCCAGATCGCGATGGGAAGATGCAAACTCCCGGAGCGTGAACGAGACGCCGGTCACTGCCTTCTCTTTGTCGAGAATATCAGGGGCGCCGCGCTCGAATGGTTCTCTCGGCTCAAGAGAAACTCCATCGGAAGTTTCCACCAACTAGCCTCGGCGTTTCTCACATTATTCCATGTTTATGGATAGAGAGACTTCCGACGTGGACTTATGGAGTCTGGCTCAAAAGGAAGACGAATCACTTCGCGACTTCATGAGAAGGTTCAAACTAGTGATGGCCAGAGTGACGGGTATCAGCGACAAAGTCGAGATCGACGCCCTGAGAAAAACACTCTGGTACAAGTCGATGTTCCGAAAGTGGATATTGCTGGAAAACCCACGGACGATCCAAGATACCCTCCACAAGGCAACAGACTTCATCGTCATGGAGGAAGAGATGAGAGTCCTATCGCAAAAGCATGGACCCTAGAAGATGTCCTCAAGGAAGAAACCCTCTCGTAACGACAAGTACGTCCATCACGAAGGGGAAGACGTCCAAGGCGAACATAACTACGCCATCAACTCGGCGAAAGGCAAAACCTCCGGAAACACCTGGACCAGGAACCAGTACAAGGATAATTTCTACTGCGAGTTCCACGAAACCAGAGGTCACTCCACCGCGAACTGCAAGGTTCTCAGCGCTAGGCTTGCCGCAAAACTCCTCGCCGGCGAACTGTCGAAAGTTAAGAGTATAAAAGACTTGCTCCTGTAGTCCGACCGCCCAAAAACCGACAAGACTGTCTCCGAGAACCACGCGCCTGAAAGTCAATCGGGTGAGAAGCGCGGAAGGAGACAGGACGACCAGGGGAACAGCAGCAGTCGCCAGAGGTTAAATATGATTATCGGAGGGTCGCAGTTCTATCAAGACTCGGTCTCGTCGATCAAAGCCTACGGGCGGAAAGCCGAGAAAAGTTCCAACTGGCTTCCGGATAGCGATATTCCCAACCACGCGATCATTTTCGAGGAACAAGAAACTGTCGAAATCGACAAACCTCATTGCGATCCTCTGGTTATCGACCTGGTGATCCAGGATCTCGAAGTCGGCCGCATCCTTGTCGATACAGGAAGTACGGTCAACGTCATCTTCCGTGACACCCTCTATAGGATGAACATCCCACTTGGGGAAATTATCCCAGAGCCAAAACTTTTGACTGGGTTTTTGGGCGTCACCTCCATGACCCTTGGGAGCATCAAGCTCCCGGTCATGGCTAAAGAAGTTACAAAGATCGTCGAGTTCGCAGTAGTCGATAACCCGGCTATCTACAATGCAATCATGGGAACCCCTTGGATCAACTCCATGAAGGCAGTACCGTCCACATATCACCTCGGCATCAAATTTCTGAGGGTGTACGTATACTCATATACTCCCACAAAGACACAAAAAAACCTGCACATGTATTCTAAATTTTTGAAACTTTTTCAATAAAATTCTTTCTATCGACCTTTCCATGCATGCTTAATACAGCAACGCATAAAAACTTCGGAAAAACGAAAATCATATCTTCGGGGAAACGCGAGACGTCGCAATTTCCCAAAGGTATCAAAATCATATCATCCATCAAAACAGTCCACCTGCGACTTAAAAACCGAACGCCCGTCGATTGGCCCCGACGGACAAACACATAAACGTTTCACTTATACAAAACCGTAGTCAGACCTGTTCACAAGAATAAGGTCCTCTTACATCCGACAAGGATATCATAGCGCGCTATACAAGAAAACCCGAAATTTTGGTTTAGCACTCCGGATAGTCTCTGGAGATAGCTCGATTCTTACTACACAAGTCGCATAAGCCGGCGCCAAGTCGCGGACTTTAATCAGTAAGAATCAGGAAGAAATCACTAACAGACAAAACGAAAGCCGATCAGTCATCGCATAGCCTTAAAGCTGAGAGTAAGCCTAGGTCTTGCCCTAAACCCAGTCTTGCTGGATCTTGACATCTCACATACATAGTATCGACACCAGATACGAGATCCAAAAACATGTCTCTCATCGCTAACACCCAAAACACTCGCTACAAAGTAGTACACCGACCTAGCGACAAAATAAGAGTTAGAATAAGAAGTGACTACTCGAATTCTACCCTCTACACTTGACGAAAGTATAAATCAAATCACAAGGCTGCAAAAACTACACATAATATATATTCGAGCCGCGGAAACGGCAGGGATTCAAAGCTACCAACGGCCAGTCCCAAAAATATACAAAGTTACGCAACCTCCTACGGTCGCGGAATATACAAATAAATGGCCACACCTGGCCGAGCATACAATCATTAAGATAAAAGGATACAATCCCAACGATCCTCAGTAATCAAACTCAAGGTATTCGGACGTAAAGATCCCGAACGAAGTCACAGGCTGGTCAACTTCTTCGTCTACGCCTTTCGCGTTTCCACCTGCTCCGGTCTCCACCGTGTCCTCCGAGACCTCGATGGGGTCCCAAAGCGTCCGGACCCTTCCCTCGATCGGAGGAACCAAGGATTCAGCGTGAGCACATTCGATCATGAGACCTTCCATCTCAGCGATCTCGGAGGAGAAGGAGAAGCCCGGGTTCTGCGACTTGTAAAGGTTAGCGACTGAACCCCGACACTCGCGGAAATCACCCACAAACTTTTGAGCTTCCTTCAAACTCTCGAGCTTGTTGCCGAACTATTCAGCCCTCCGCGCCATCTCGGCCGCGATCGCTTTCCTCCCTCTCCTTTCCGCACGCACGAGGGCTCTAGAATGAAGTTCGGCCTACTTCCGGCTTTGTTCCTCGACCTCTTTCCGGAAACGGAAGAGTTCGCGTTCGGCTTCCTTGGCTTTGAAGCGAGAGATCCTCGATCCTCGGAAGCTTCCATCAAGCGCCGCTCCAGACACCCTCATTCCCTGTATGAACTTAGGATCAGAAAAATATATGTGCAGCAAAGGTAATATATACGATCAAAGTTCAAAGGATAAACCTCATTGATCAAACGAGAACCCTCGGAAAACACTTTCTTCTTCGCTTCATCCTCGAGCGACTCATCAGTAGTAAACGCTGGAGGGAGACCATCAAAAAAAATTGCTAGGCAGGGGAAACTCGCTGGTTCCACCCCCTTCCCCCGAAACAAAGCTGGGGTCTCCTCCTAGCAGGGAAGGATCTCCCGAGATCGTCTCGCATTCGACCTCTTTGCCTTTCTGAGATCTATGTCTCCGCCTCCGAACAGGCAAGACAGCAACTGGCTCGACATCACACGGAACATCGGAAGGTTGAAGAATGACACGGGATCGATGGAGCTCCAACGCATTTCGAATCCGCTCAACGGAAAAGGTACTCCAGAAGAATGGCCTTTCCCGGAGAAGGTCTCGTTTGACGAAAATATCGGCATGAGTGTGCGCAAAAATCTTGTTCACTACACGATAAACAAAAGTTTTATCTTCATGCACGTTCAGAGTACAAAAATGAAAAACAGAATTAGTCGTGTTACCGCGATCGAAGTTCCACTCCTAAGGGAACAAATGAAGGCAGCTTTCCTCAACGGACTACCCGTCTATTCGGACAAAGAAGAAGCGGTCGAACCACGATTTGGGGTTCGAAATAGTCCCCTGAATTATGGCCATGTTCTTCCTTAGGATCACGGAATACGCACCTTCGATCGACGTTGGCTTAGTATACCAAAGTCCCTCGAAATCGCTAGGGCTAAGGTCCATGCCTAACTCGTAACTCGAGACAAGCACGCCAAGCCAACTCTCTAAGGACGGGACGATGAGCTGGCTGATCGAAAGTCCGAAAGAACGAAGCGCATGGACAATGGCACCAGGGATCGGGAACCACATACGGCAGTACGCGAGAAAGGCTTCATAACAAGTAAAGAAGCCCTGCGGAGGATTCCTTGCACTTTCGCCAACGGTCGGAATCCGGAACGTAACCCCACCCGGAACTTGGTAAAAGTTTCGAAGAATCGTGAGGTACTCGGGAGAGACCATGCTTGTTGAGAAAGGCGCGCCCGGCACCCTCTGAGGTCTTCTAGGGATGTGGATGTCCAGCGGAGGTGGACACGAGCCACATAAAGCTTTGTAGTATGCCTCCCTCGTATCTTCCTCAACTCCTTCCTCGTGCTTTGGCGCAACCACTTCATCGACGGGAGAATCACCCAAAGATGAGTGAGAAGAAGAATTCCTTTTAGAGGATCTTGATCTTGAAGACATTTTTTCTTGAGAGAGAAACTTTAGAAGGTGAAATCCTTGTGATGAAGTAAGAATAACTAAAAATTCTTACCCCATCTTTATAAAGAAGGAAAAGTTACTATTTACTCCGACTTTCGGTAAACGATTACGTCTCCACACCTTCCTATCTAGCCATACCGCGAGCTAGGACCTGTTACCAAAAACCACGGTCCTAGCTAGTTGGGGGGCTAACTGTTGGGGTCAAAATCTGTCAAAGACGCAATCAACACCCGAAAGTCCTCCGAAAGAATCAAGTAACGAATAAAACCAAGAAAAACTAGTTACTTGACGAAACGTCGGAGGGGATGATCGCATCGTAGTCCCGGACACCAGCAGGATCGGCCACAGCCTGGCCCCAGGCGCCGGGCGCCGGCTCGCCCGTGCTAGCCCCAGGCGCCGGCTCGCCCGTGCTGGCCCCGGGCGCCGGCTCGCCCGTGTTGGCACCGGGCGCCAGCTCACCCGTGCTGGCACCGGGCGCCGGGGGCCGGCTCGCCCGTGCTGGCACCGGGCGCCGGCTCGCCCGTGCTGGCACCGGGCGCTGGCTCGCCCGTGTTGGCCCCGGGCGCCGGGCGCCGGCTCGCCCGTGCCGGCCCCGGGCGCCGACTTTCCCGTGCTGGCCCCGGCGCCGGGCGCCGTCTCACCCGTGTCGGCCCCGGGCGCCGGGCGCCGCCTCGCCCGTGCTGCCACCGGGCGCCGGGCGCCGGCTCGCCCAGGCTGGCACCGGGCGCGGGCGCCGGCTCGCCTGTGCTGCCACCGGGCGGCGGGCGCCGGCTCGCCTGTGCTGCCACCGGGCGGCGGGCGCCGGCTCGCCCGTACTGGCACCGGGCGGCGGGCGCCGGCTCGCCCGTGCTGGAACCGGGTGCTGGGCGCCGGCTCGCCCGTGCAGGCACCAGGCGCCGGCTCGCCCGTGCTGGTACCGGGCGCGGGCTCGCCCTTGCTGGCACCGGGCGCCGGCTCGCCCGTGCTGCACCGAGCGCTGGGCGCCGGCTCGCCTTTGCTAGCTCCGGGAGCCGGGCGCCGGCTCGCCTGTGGTGGCACCGGGCGCCGGGTCGCCTGTGCTGGCACCGGGCGCCGGGCGCAAGCTCGCCCATGCTAGCACCGGGCGCCGGGCGCCGGCTCGTCCATGGTGGCCCCGGGCGCCGGGCCCCAGCTCGCCCGTTCTGGTCCCCGGCGCCAGGCGCCAGCTCGCCAATGCTGGCCCCGGGCGCCGGGCGCCAGCTCGCCCGTGTTGGTTCCGGGGGCCGGGCGCCAGCTCGCCCGTCCTAGTCACGGACGCCGGGCGCCAGCTCGCCCGTACTGGTCACGAGCGCCGGCGCCAGCATCCATGTCCAAGTCCGGGCCCGCGTACGGATTACTCGACAAGTGCGACCTTCTCCCCGTAAAACTGTCTCGACAACTGGTCCAACTATGCATTTTGTATCTTTGCTCGAAGACTCACCGTTCAACTCCTTGGAGACAAGAAAACTAAGAACCCCATTTCGTCTTGGTCGAAATAAATCGGGAAGAATTCGGAAGACCACCAAAGGTTCGGTTGACGAATGGATTTTGATTCGTCGTATAAAACGATCACGGTTATTCTAAAAACACCAGTCATCTAGACTATATGAGGAGTTGGGTTTCCTTCGGCAAAACAAGTACCATGGCAGGTTAGTTTCTCGGAAAATCGTAAAATGTACACGGTCGAAACAACGGCCCCAGAAGGCCTGAACGCGACCAGAACGGCCCACTTACGATTTTCCAGGAGATTAAGTCGAAATGGACATGACGGCCCATGTTTATCTTTACATAAAGAGATAAATGTCAAGTTTCCGGAAGATAAATGTCAGGTTTCTTGAAGGTAAATGTCAAGTTTCCTGATAAACATGAAGACCGACGAAAATGGAAGAAGCCCGATTCGCGATAGATTCGGCCCAAAGGAGGAATAGACCGTCTTAAGAGGAGTATATAAAGAGAGCTTGGGGCGAGGAGCAAAAAGAGGAGAACTAAGAGAGAGCAACATAGCACTTAGAGCAACTTAGGCACTTTTTCCGTTTTTACTAGCGAGCTGCGACTCAACTAGGTTAGATTTAGGTGGCTAGACTAGCGAACTCATCGACAGCTCTTGTAGCCGATCTCTTTCATGTTGTTCACGCTTAAACGCAAATTCGGAAATAAGATCTTTTGCTCTATCTTTTTTCTTACGATTTTTATATTACGTTTTGTTATCTTTCCGTCGTATTGATTGTGTCGTGTGTGGCCCAGCAGATAACCGGGACCTTCAGGGAAGGCTAGGTTCACTTGGCTTTCCTCCAAATCAACTAAAATCGACATTGTGAATTTCGGTTCCCACACACGCTTCGAAGAATGAGTATCAAACTCGGAGAAGTCGTCCTGGAACCAAAACCTCTCACAGGTTTTTCGGGCACGATGTCAATGACCCTCGGATCCATCTAACTTCCCGTAATGGCTAAGGATGTGACAAAAATTGTCGACTTCATGGTAGTCGACAATCCTGCCATCTATAACGTCATCATGGGAACCCCCTGGATCAATGCCATGAAAGCAGTACCATCGACTTACCATCTCGACATCAAATTCCCAACCCCGAACGGAACATCAGTAATTTGGGGATGCCAAAAACAGTCAAGGCTCTGCTACTTGGCCGAACATAAACTTCGACTAACTCAGAACACCCCAGCGGTCAACCCGAAGAAATCGAAGAAAACTCAGGACTCCTACCAGAGCTCCGCAAAAAGCGATTCGGAACCATCGGATCAGGCAACGACTCGGGATGATAGCATCGTTCCCGAATCCATCACCTCACCGGCGTACAACCCTACTTCGGAAACAATCGTCGACCCAGCTTTGTCCCCAGTAGCCGAAGTAACTGAGACGGCCCCCTCCAGCGAGTAGGAACACCCGTGGAAACCAGCAGAACTACGAGATAGCTTGATCCTCAAAAGGGGTACGTAGGCAGCTTGTTCTATTGACAAGTTCAGCTATCCCCCTCTCCAAAAAGGGGGGGGGGAGTGGGTACGTATACTCATATACTCCCATAAAGTTCAAAATATCCGTGCCTGTACTCGAAATTTTCGAACTTTTTAATAAAATTTATCTTTTTCCGATCTCACGAATCACTCGCAATAAGCCTCTACACTGTCCAAGCAATCCTTGGACGGAAACCAGTTCCTGTTTTAAAAACAGTCACGGTCAAGTAAGACCTAAAACGCACACGTCTTCTCCAAAAAGAGAGAAGATCAAAACCACCTTATAAAAGATATATCTTTCAGGAAAACCGAGACGTCGCAAACAATCCACGAAAGATCTTATCTAAGCACACAGTCCATCCGCGATTTAAAAAAAAATGAATAATGATCGTCGATTGGCCCCTATGAACATACCTGAAAAACGTTCTCCAAAGAGAACTCGTAGTCAAACCTTTCATAAAAAGTAAAGGTTCTCTTACATCCGACAAGGATATCATAGCGCGCTATACAAAAAATCCGAAATTTTGGTCAGCACTCCAGACGGTCTCTACAAGGTGCTCGGTTCTTCCCATACAGGTGGTATAAGCCGGCATCAAGCCGCGGACTTTAAAACGGAAAGAACAGGTAGAAATCGCCAACGGGAAAAACGAAAGCCGATTAGTCATCGCATAGCCTTAGTGCCGAAAGTAAACCTTAGTATTGCCCTAAACCCAGTCCTACTGGTCCACAAACATTACAAGACATGATACAAAAAATGTCCCGTCGCCCACATCTATAACGCCCACGAAAACTTCGTGGAAACTGCAAAGCATTTACGAATATCTTTATCTCGAAAAAAGCCAGTGGACAAGCGACAAAACACGAGTCAAGATACGAAGTGACTACTCATATCTCATCCTCGACACTTGACAGAAGTATAAACTAAAAACATTCGTTATATATATTAGGAGCCGCAAAACGGCTGGGATTCAAAGCCACCAACGGCCAGTCCCACAAATAAAGTCAAATGGCCCTGAAGGCCATAGCACACTCATATAAACGGCCACACTCGGCCTAAAAACTCAACAATACAGATAAAGATAAGGGAAATCTATCCCGACGATCCTCAAAAGTCAAGGTCGAGATACCCGGACATCGAAATGCCAAACGAGCTCGCGGGCTGATCGACCTCTCCCTCCTCGTCCGCAGCACCGGCTCCCGCTTCCGCCGTGTCCTCTGAGACCTCGATGGAATCCCAAAGCTGTCGGACCCTTCCTTTGATCGGAGGAACCAAGGATTCGGCATGGGCGCACCCGTCCATAAAGTCCGACATCTCAGCGAACTCGGCAAGAAAGGAGAAGTCCTTAGCGACCGAGCCACGGCACTCGCAAAAATCGCCCACGAATTCCTGAGCATCCTTAAAGCTCTCGAATTCAGTGGCAACCAAAGCAGCCTTCCGCTTCATCTCGGCGACAATCGTTCTCTTTCCTCTCCTCTCTGCACGGGCAAGGGCCCGAGAATGGATCTCAGCCTGTCTCCGGCTCTGTTCCTCGACCTCCTTCCGAAACCGAAAGAGTTCTCTTTCAGCCTCCTCGGCTTTGAAGTGAGAGATACGCGATTCCCGGAAACTTCCGTCAAGCGCCGCAGTGAACACCCTCATCCCCTGCATGAACTTAAGATAAGAAAAGGGAACAAAAAATAATATATCGAAACTCAGATCAAAGTTCAAAGGATAAACCTCGTTGATTAACCTTCAGCAACTAATTTCCTCCTCAACTCTTCGTCCAGCGACTCATGAGTAGTATAACCGGGAGAGAGGTCGGCAAAAAAGTTGCTAGGAAGGGGAACCTCGCTGGTTCCACTCCTTTCCCATGGGGTGAAACTAGGGTTCCATCCTGGCAGCGGAGGGTCTCCCGAGACGTTCTCAGAGGCAACCCCTTTGCCTTTCCGAGACCTGTTTCTCTGCCTCTGAGCAGGCAAGACATCAATGACCAGTTCTACGTTGTAGGAAACGTCAAGAGGCTGGGAGACGGCTCGAGTTCGATGGAGCTCCACCACGCTTCGAATCCGTTCAACGGTGAAGGAGTTCCAGGAGAATAGCCTTTCGCGGAGAAGATCTCGCTTGGCAAAAAGATCGGCAGGAGTCGGCGGAAGGATCCTGTTCACTGCTAGATAATTAAAAAAACAATCATCGTCACGTGTTTTCAAGGTATCAAAACGAAAAACGCAACTAGTCGTATTACCGCGTTTGAAGTTCCACTCCTGACAGAATAGGTGGAGGTAGCTCTCCTCGACAGACTCCCCTTCTATCCGGACAAAGAAAAAGCCCTCGAACCATGTCTTGGGGTGCAAGTATGCCCCTGAATTATCGCCATGTTTTTCTTTGGCACCATGCGGTATGAGCCATCGATCCCGTTCCTTTCCTAAACCAAAATCCCTCGAAGTCGCCAGCGTTAAGATCCATTCCTAGCTCGTAACTCGAGATCAACACGCCAAGCCAATGCTGCAAGGCCGGAACGTTTAGCTGGCTGATTGAAAGCCCAAAGTGGTGAAGCGCGCTGACGATGGTGCCGGGGATCGGAAACCAAATGCGGCAATACGCTAGGAAGGCCTCGTAGCAAGTAAAGAAACCTTCCGGAGGGTTCCTCGCGCTCTCATTGCCACTCGGGATCCGAAATACGACTCCACTTGGAACCTGGTAAAAGTTCCGGAGAGTCGTAAGGTAGTCGGGAGAGACCATGGTCGGCGTGAGGGGTGCGTTCGGCGACCTCACGGGCCTCTTAGGGATTGGAATGTCTTGCAGAGGCGGGAGCGAGCCGCAAAGAGCTTTGTAGTACGCATCCTTTACGTCTTCCTCAACTTCAAACTCTTCTTTCGGGGTGATCCCCTCATTAGCAGAAGAGTCACCCGAAGATGAGTGTGAGGAAGAATGCCTCTTTGAAGATCCTTTTCTTGAAGACATTTTCTTTGTATAAGCAAAGACAGAAAGAGAAGAGAAATTCCTATCTTAGAGGTAAGTTCTAGGGAGGAATAAGTAAAGAATGATAAAAAAAAACTCACTCCACCTATATAAGCAACAAAGGAGAGTTACTATTCACTCTCGACTTTCGGCAAACGATTACGTCTCTACACCTTCCAACGAGCTATACCGCGAGCTAGGACCTGTTACCAAAACTCCACGGAACCTAGCTAGCTGGGGGGCTAACTGTTGGGGTCAAAATCGGTCACGACGGAATCGATGCCCAAAAGTCCTCGGAAAAACCAAATCTCGGTCAAAACTTCAAAAGCCGAGAACACGAATAACCGAAATGGATAGCCCGACGAGCACGGGTCTAATCGCCGGCGACCACGACCATAGCACGGGTCAGCTCGCCCGACGAGTACGACCACATTGCGGGTCAACTCGCCGGTGAGCTCGACCAAAATACGGGTCAGCTCGCCGGGTGGGTACGACCGTGTTGCGGGTCTACTCGCCTGCGAGCATGACCCTAGCACGGGTCAACTCGCCGGTGAGCTCGACCACATTACGGGTCAACTCGCCGGTGAGCTCGACCGTAGCGCGGGTCAGCTCGCCCGGCGTGTACGACCACATTGCGGGTCAACTCGCCGGCGAGCTCGACCAAAGCACGGGTCAGCTCGCCGGGCGAGTACGACCGCGTTGCGGGTCTACTCACCAGCGAGCATGACCGTAGCACGGGTCAGCTCGCCCGGCGAGTACGACCTCATTACGGGTCAACTCGCCGGCGAGCTCGACCGTAGCACGGGTCAGCTCGCTCGGCGAGTATGACCCCATTGCGGGTGAACTTGCCGGCGAGCTCGTCCAAAGCACGGGTCAGCTCGCCGGGCGAGTCGACTGCGTTGCGGGTCTACTTGCCGGCGAGCATGACCGTAGCACGGGTTAGCTTTCCCGGCGGGTACGACCATATTACGGGTCAACTCGCCGGCGAGCTCGACCGTAGCGCGGGTCAGCTCGCCCGGCGAGTACGACCCCATTGCGGGTCACTTCGCCGGCGATCTCGACCGAGGCATGGGTCAACTCGCCCGGCGAGTGCGACCACATTGCGGGTCAGCTCGCCCGGCGAGCGCGGCCAACCCTTCATGGACCATTCTGAACCCGGTCCCATCCCATAACCATGCATCTTTGTCCGAAGTTTCCGTAACTCAGTCCTCGGGTCCGTGGACACGATACCAATGTTTCGTCTAAAAACATCGTCGAAAGTCTTCGGGAAAATGGAAGGTTATGTCTCTTGAACGGTTTCCCACTCTTTGTAATAGAACAGGTTACGTTTAACTTAACATCAACTGCCTCGGCTATGCGAAGAGACGAGGTTCCGTTGGGAAAATCATGCCTATGCCAACGGCTACTTCGTGAGTAAAATCGTAAAACGCTTAAGTCTCAATACGGCCCAAAGAGGGTCCGAATTGCGGACAACGGCCCATCTATGATCCCAAAAGACTTGAGCCCAAAGACTAGAATGACATTTTATCTCGTCCGCGGGAAGAGATAAATGTCAAACTTCCGCGAAGATAAATGTCAAGTTTCCGAAGATAATCACGAAGGAAAACGAGATATGGAAAAGCCCGCTTCGCGACAAGTCCGGCCCGAGAGAAGGTAAACCGACCTAAAGGAGGAGTATATAAAGTGGACTTAGGACGAAGAGCAAAGGGAGAAAAAAGAGCATATCAGAGCAAACTTAGCACTTAGAGCAATTTAGGCAATTTTCCGTTATTACTATCGAGCTGCGACTCAACTAGGTTAGAACTCAGGTTGCTAGACTAGCGAACTTACCGAAAGCTTTCGTAGCCGAGACTCTCACCTGTTGTTCACGCTCAAATGCAGATTCGGAAATAAGATCTTTTTGCTCTCTTTTTGTTCTCACAATTCATTATCGCATACTTTTCGTCTTATTGATTGTGTTGTGCGTGGCCCAGCAGATAACCGGTAATTTCAGAGAAAGCTAGGTTAACTTGGCTTTCCTTCGATTAACAAAACTCGACGGTGTGAATCTTGGTTCCCACAGTTAATGTCCAGATTTTGATACTTTCCGGTTGTATGTGCAGAATGATGGCCTCCATTTCCGTCATTATGGATCCTCGGTGTCCAGCAAGAGGTCGAAAAGTTAATTAAGCGTGTGGAGGAGATGGCTGCAGAGGTTGATGAACTTAAGGATAAGCTTACCCGTCCATGAGACGAGTCGGCTCTTTGTAATCCCGTTGTTACTCTTAAAATTCGTTGCAACTCTTCATTTTGTCTGTTTAAGACTTGTAACTCAACTACCTGAATTCGAATTCTCTTGAATTCTGACCTTCTATCTTATGTTCTTCAAGTCAATCTATTGCAAGTTTCACGAAGTCAATCTATTACAAGTTTCACAAAGTATTATGGAGTTGTACGATGACAAAGTGAAGCATTGTAAAAGTTTCACCTACTTGGGCATTCACGAACAACAAGTTTCACGAAGTTTTACAGATGTGTACAATGACTTCGTGAAACTTTCCCAAAGTTTTACCTACTGGCACAATCATGAACCACAGGTTTCACAACGTTTTACAGATGTGTATAATGACAAAGTGAAACCTTATGGAAGTCACACCTACTTGCACAATAAGAAAGTGTAACCGTTGTAGATTTCACCTAATTTCACAATGACAAAGTTAAACCTCGGGAAAGTTTCACCTACTTGCACAATGACGAACAACATGTTTCACGAAGTTTAGCGGAGTTGTATAAAGTTAAACGAAATAACATAAGTCATACAAATCAACATAGTTGTCTCATAATTAAAAGAGAAAGAACGACATAGGGGGTTTCAATTCTTCTTCACATTCTTCTTACCTCCCTTCTTGTCCTTGTTCTCCTTTTCCTTCTTCTCACTTGCCTCCATCACAATCTGATTGACTCGTGTAAAAATGGGAATCCTCACAATATCCATTGTCTTTACCCTTTTTGGAGGAATTCATTCTTTAGTTTTATGTTTCCTTTCCCTCTTGTATTTCTTCATCTCGGTTTGTATTCCTTAGCATTATCCTTAGCGACATCATTCTCTGCCTTCTCAGACATCCCAAAAAATTCTCAAACATCTCAGCCAATCCATGTCATCAATCTCAGCATCCTTAGCAAAACCATCTTCCTCATCACCCATACCCATACCATGTTCACTCTGGATTTCTTGAGCAATACCGAGAACATCTGGATTTTCCGGAACACCCCCATCCTTCTGACTGACAACAATCTCATCACCTAACGGAGGATCACCATCATTACCACCACCGAAAACAAAGTAATATCACTTCTTTTTCTGGAGGAGTTAACTGGTTACCCAATGAATCGACTTTTATTTTCTTTTCCTTCATAACATCTCAGATTGCATTCATAAGCCGAACTTCAAGCTCTTTTAAAGCCTCAACTCCAACAGCCTCAACTGATTCTGCATGAGCTTCTCCCTCAATAGCAGGAATGGTGGGAGCTTCAATCTCAGTTGTACTAGCAGCCATATCGATCTTGTACTGTTCTTCTAAGAAAAATTATTTTTTCCTTTATGTATTATCCTGGTCCAACCATCAACTGCTGCATCATCCTCGTCATCGGCAAAACAACTCTCCTTACCCATTATTCTTTCCAGAAGTCCCTCCTAAGGTGGTGTAGCTACCAAGATACTCTCAATATCCTGTGGATACAAATTACCTTAGTTTCACCGAATTTGTCCTTAGTTCGAATACACATATAACATATATATTACCTTAGTTTCACTGAGTTTCCCATTCATTTCTTTCAGAATGTATGCCTTGGTTACAACTATGCGTTTGTACTGCATCTTGCACATCCGCAGGCAATCAGCATGTGCAGCAAACACCTTTTCTCGGAAATAGTTCCTCAAGCTTGGAATTGCCTCAAAGGCCAACAACTACACAAAACAAGAAACATTAACGTCAAATTAACATTATACTATCCTAAGGTACAAGAAGAGGTTCAAAATACCTCCAAAGGAACATGAAAGCTTGTAAAAACCCAACTCGTCGGCACAACCCCTTTGCACTTCTGCAAGAAGCTAGATACATCCTTCAAGTTTTGCTCGAATGCATACCGTCCCCAAGGGAATGTTTGGCACACATCTAGGTCTTTAACAATTCTCAGGAAGAAACTGTCCACATGTGATGCTCCGTCTCCACTCTTTCTTCCTCCGATGATGATGCTGGCTAAGAAGTACATAACATCCCTGTTCTGACGATCCAGAGATGGCTTTTCCTTTCATTGCGAACATCTGCTCCTCAACACCAGCATGTGTAACCCTTTTCCTTGCAAAATACTTATTCTTGAAGGATGTACCACCCAACATCTCATGGTTTGGGGGGTAATCATGGCAGTGTGTCCAGAGATGAGTCCGAGTTCTCTGAAAGAATATCAGATTGGAACGCCATTAACGACAATCCACATTCCGTCCACTTCTGCTTGCGGTTTTTCAAATGGAAGAAATGTTGGAACTGTGGGTGCTCTATGAACCAGTCCAACTGCTTCGGTCTCAGTATCTTTTCTATATTACTTAGTGTCGTCTCCATGTAACATTTTCCGGAAAGCTTTAATCTTTTTTGATATTGGCTTGGAGGAAATTGCAGCTTCAGTGTTTGCATGCCTTCTTCTTCATCATATAGATGCTGCACTCAAACAGAACCAGAACACGTACGTCATATTAGAAGCATCAACAAAAAGTTTCACGAAAGATGGACTTAGTTATACAATCATAAAGATTTAGTTTTTCTTAGTTTCACAAATTTAAACAATCGATACATTTGATTTTCAACTTAGTTATACAAAGTTATTCAATCGATAAATTGGTAATAAGAAATCAGTTCTAATTTAAAAATGTTTTTCACAGTTATACAATCTTAAAGATAAAATACACGACAAGTTTCACCACTTTCCTAGGTTATACAAATTCCTTAATTCAGTAGTTACTTAATTCAGAAGTTTCCTCGGCATTCGACTTAGTTTTGTGTTGGGGCACTGATTCGGTATCTTCGGCTCCCTTCTCCACTATCTCTTCATTATGTTTCACATTTCTTCCGGATTCCTCATCTCCTACTCCGGATTCCTCTCTCCTTCTTCGAATTCATCCTCTCCCTCTTTCACACTTGAATTTTCTTCACTTTCTTGTGCACCTGAGGGAGGTTTGTCGGTTTCTAGGACAACAGATCTCTCGATGGTGCTTGGGAATACGAAGTCACTTACTTCACCGTTTTCTACTCCTCCACCACTCGATCCGTCTTCTTTCTGCTTCGCGTCGACTTGATTCAACATGACTAGGGTTTTGTTTCAACTACGATTTCAATTGATGGGAGATAATCTCGAGATGAAGGTTTTCTGCGAAATTAATAATTTCAAGAACAGAGATAGAATGAGTGAAACCTTAAGTTACTTAAACGAATATGGGAAAATTTAAAGAATTAAATGCACTCTTAACCGGAATAAAAAATTTTCCTCTTCCAAAAATGAATTAAATAAAACTTTATTGTTTTTTTAAAACTCAAATAAAACTTTATTTTAATGGGATTTGGTGTAACTGTAAAACTTCCGAAAACATAGTAAGACTTAGTGTAACTGGGGAAGTTGGTAAAACTACGTAAAATTTCAACTAAATTTAATTGTATTTTTACATTTGCAATATGTCCTTTTTCCGATACAGTGTTGTTATTTATGTATTTAATGAAGTTAAAATATAAAAAAATTAGTTTATAGAGCAAAATAAGACATTGCATAATGTGAAATGTATTTTACATAAACTTAGTAAATGTAGAAAAATATTACGTGTCATAACACACACAACTAATCTCCAATGGGCCATGACGAGCGGTCAAATGAATGTCATTTCAGAAGTCCCAAGCTGCACATTGCCAGAAACAACGATCGTATCTCCACCGTGTTCTTGATCCATCTATAAAGACTTCAAACACTGGTTCTATTATTTTGGAGCACCAGCAAACATTTCACACCTTGGGATCTATTCTTTCCAATAGAGACATAAACATCTCAGGTTTATCGTAACCCCCATAGCATTTGAAACTAGTGATCATATGATGCACCCGATCAACATATTCACGAGTAAAACTAGGATAATTGTGAACCAATCCTCTACCATCAACGCTGAGTACTAAGTTCATCATACCATCAACGTACTTGGCCAACAAGAATCCTCTCTCAGCAGCAAGACAAAAAATTTCACTTTGTTCATCAAGTAAATGGAGGATGAAGAACTCATACATACCTCGCAATTAGATGGCCTATGGATTACCGAAATCATAGCACATAAGCCGGAATGTTCTAACAGTGTTGACCTCATCTATCCAGTCATTCAAGTACATGAAATTTGCAGATCTGTAAAAGTATTCTTCTCGTCCAATATTATTGAACCCGGAAAAAGCAACTCTTGCACTACCAAAGTCCCGGAGATTGTTTGTTGCTACCTTGGAAAGAATCTTATGAAGTATGGGATGAGGGAGAGAAGCCAATTTCAAGTTCGCCATGTATCCGCCTAAACTGTAATGATGATTATTAGTCGAAGAGATATTCTCTATAAGGTTTATTTATTTGGAGAATGTGATATATCCCTTGATACTGATCTCACTGATTCTCTAACCCAACTATAAGTTGTAACTCATCCATTTAAATGTGATTTGACGGGTGCCTTGGAAATACACAAGTGCCTTGGAAAGACACAAGTAGTTACATCAACAGCCGTGAAGAGATAAGATTGTATTTGAATCGTATAAATAAGTTGGTAAAACTTAATTGGAGAGGTAGACCCTTGAATTTAATGGTCCTCCTACCAAACTAAAACTAGTATCTTTTTCATTTAAGTGTTATTTGATGGACGCCTTGTAAAGATACAAGTAGTAACTGGAACCATCGCCTTTAAACCTAATTGAATACTTTAATTGTTATTTGATTAATATTGTATAACTATGTAGAACTAATTGAAGACTTTGATCAAAAAGTATATTACACTATAATGAAGAGATAAAATAAAATGGGTTACTAGTCGGAGAAAATAAACGAATATGGTAATTATAAGGTTAATTTAATGATACGCTCTAACTACAACAAGTAAATTCTCCTCCATTTAATTGTGATTTTATTGAAAGACACGATTAGGAACTGCGACAGTCGCCTCTCTTGGGAATAATCATCATTTGTATTGACTTTCTCTCTTCTGCTAATTGCATTAAATTTAAGTCCCACTAAATCGTATCCTTCTCGAAACCTTTCCTTCTCTCCCATCTCCATTTCTCTTCAAAAATCACCAAAAAGAAAAGCAAAGAAACTACTCGTCATCTCTTAATGGCACAGCGCTATGATACGCTCGGTGGAGTTGTTTATAACGAGAGTATCACGTCATGGCATTTCAGAGTGAAAATACTCAGGAGCTACAAGTACTATTCCTATGTTACCGGTAGCGGACCCCATTGGGTTTGTGTCCTAGCGGATGAACATGTAAGTGTAAAAACAGAATTAACATCATCTCTCATATATCTAATAACATGCAACAATGCAAAATTAAAAACAAAAAAAAATTTATACTTAAACTTTATTTATGCAGGGAGCCAAGATGGAGATGACCAATAATGCACTAACTGCAGAGAGCTATGAAGGCCTAGAGACACAAGAGGGAAGATGGGTGGAAATCTGCCGGGTAAAAGTTGACCGTGCCTTTGCAGGTTTCAAAGCAACAAACTCTCCATATAGACTAACTGCTATGTGGTATACACAAATCCGCATCATCCATCCTCTAAACAATCGACATTACATGGAATTTAAGAATATCCATGAAATCCCTCAAACAAGCAGCAGGAACAGAAACTATCCTATATGTATAAATGCTAACCACTAAAACATTTCGGATATATAGATGTAAGTAACAGAATCGAAACACTTATGTGGTAGATATAATGGGAGTGGTCTTCAACACGGAAGCCCATTTTGATGACCCTGAAATGCCAAAGATGGTGTTTTACATTAGGGACAACATGTAAGTACAAAGAAACATATGATCAGAGCCAAATGTTTACACTAGTGTAATTGATACATATTGTTTTATGGTTTCTTGTATTAAGATAATGCAATCTCTAATACTCATCCAAACCACAAAACTTCCTTTTTTCATAACTTAGATGTCCACCTATATACTTCTGTATTATAAAATCAGAAAAATTGTACCTTGTAAAACCTGTCAACCTTGATTTGATCAGATTTGCAGTGTAAATGACATTTTAATTGATCGTTCCCCTGATTTTCCCTTGATCCCAAATATCCTCCTACGAATCAGTTTTCTTCATGTCTCTCTCTTTATAAAAAATTACCAGTCTTACAGATTTTTATGTAATCCTCATTGTTCCTTTTCGAATCTCCATCCAGATCCAGAAGTTTCCACCAAGAATTCGAATCGTCTATCCTTTAGATACACCAACGATGAAACCTCAAAAAACCTCGAAACATCAAAACCACAAATATAAAAATCCTTCTTGCCATGTTTTTCAGAAAGAACCCAGATCTTGTAAAATTTCAACACATTTGATGAAATCAAACAAACCTTCATCTTCTGTCGACTCTAAAAATCGCCTTTTTCGCGAGAGCTTTTAACTTGTTTCAGTGATTTGCTAAATTCTCAGTG
The DNA here is from genome assembly GCA_018703725.1 of Brassica juncea. Lineage (NCBI taxonomy): Eukaryota > Viridiplantae > Streptophyta > Magnoliopsida > Brassicales > Brassicaceae > Brassica > Brassica juncea. The sequence continues at coordinate 35,630,582 of CM031935.1, read as the reverse complement.
ATTTGCTAAATTCACGTGTTGGTTGGTTAATAAGAAATACATAAAATATAAATTTAATAAAAATCATAGGTTTTAAATATTTCAGTTGCAGAGATCTGAAAATATTGTTGAAATCCAAGGAGACCTAAAAAAATGCCCTTTAATTTTAATAGTATTGATTAGGCAAATCGTTGGTATAGAATCAACATAACAAAAGAATATATAATTACCGCTAATAACGCTCTAATATGGTTCCTAGTGATCTTATACTCTGCATTTTCGTCTCTATAAGCCGCCAACAATTTGTCCATAATTTCACCACCTTAATGATAATTGTCCACTTTCTCTTCGTATCTCACACAATGATCTTTTCCAGGAGATCCTCAAATCTGTATGAAACACTCATTACCTCCTTTTTAAATGGTGGTAAGATTCCAAGTTTCTCAAGTGGCTTACGCAACATTTGTAGTAAGAAAACCTTCTGGGCCAAGGCAACGAATTCCACACTAAATCCCTGAGAATTTGGACTCGTTGTCCTCCTCTGAAAAACTCCTCGCTCTTCTTTCCGAGGATAGTGTTAACAAGTCTCACACCGCAATAACGTTTCTCAAAACCGCACCCACCGCAATTTTTAATGTCTCCAAGAATAAAAGTGGATAAGAATGGCGACTAGGGTTTTGAGCGACAAGGAAGGCGATTGGCAGATCTAGGTTTGACGGCGCACGCAACCGACTTTTAAAACCCTTTCCCCTTGTGCAAGGTAGACTATCGACACTTCTTAACGGCGGGAATAGTTTTTTAAGGGCTATAAAAACGGATCTCAATATCTAGTAATATACTAAGTTCTCGCCTACTTCTACTACACGTCTTTTGCTTGGATCTCTTTGGTGTGGGCATCTCTCTTTCTTTTCTCTAGCCTGTGCTACGATCTGTCCCTTAGAATCAATCTCTTCCCTGTAACAATGGTCTCTCAGAGCAACCTAATCCGACAAGGAGGCTCTTCGTCGGTGACAAAATGCTGCTTGGACTGAGAAGAGAAGATAAAATCATACGTATTCCAGCCTGTGATCTGACCACAGTTGCTGAGCGCTTCAAGAGGACGCTGAACGGCAGAGCTCTACACAGAGGAGGACGCAGTGTTGAAGTGATGATTGCCCTTCTCCCTAGGGCATGGATCTGGAATGTGGAAGGTAGAGTCCGAAGTGTAAACTTGGGAAACGGACGCTTTTAGTTTGATTTCGACAAAGAGGAAGACTTGGTCATGGTGCTAAATAAACGACCTTGTCACCTCGATCACTGGATCTTCACAATTGAGCGATGGGAGCCTTCCACAAGTGATAACTTCCCCAATACGGTACCTTTTTGGGTTAAAGTTACAGGGGTTCCAGTACATTTTTGGAATGACCAGACGCTTGGTGAGATTGCGAAGGCTCTGGGGAAACGTCTGAACATTGATGCCCCAAATGCACGCTTACAAGTCTCTATTGATGCTGAAAAGCCACTACAGTTCGAGAGAAGAGTTGGCTTCCCCAACAGAGATATCGGCAAAGTCTCGCTTGAGTACGAGGGCCTCTCTCGACACTGTTTCGGCTGCCGAAGAATAACACATGATATATATTCATGTCCTGAACTGACTCAAGAGGAGCGAGATCAGAAGATTAAAGAGTTTCAGGAACTCAACAAAACTGATGCTCTACCTCAACAGTTCAAAAACCGGGGTACCCTGAGCAACCACAGTAATAATACGAACAATAAAAGACCTCGCTCTCCTTCTGATGATGGTCTAAAGAGGTCTCCTGGACATTCACAGTATCCTGGACACTCCAGAGAGGAAAATAGAAGAAAGGAATCAGAAAATTACTGGTCCTCCAAGAACCATGTGGATTATCATGAATCTAAGAGACATGCTGAGCGTAGAAGGGATGATAGCCATGATCGCCTCTCTCTGAGGAATGCAACAGTTTGGAACCGACTAGAGACTCGGCCGGAGAAAAGATCAGGGGAAATCTATGTATCTCTGAAGAAAAATCATGACATAGCAAGGGAGTACACGAAAGAAAGATCACATGACCGCCATCATGCGCTATACTCCCGACATTCCCAATGAGTTTGGAGACCTAGAAGCCAGGTGACTGATTCCCAAAGCAACAATCAGTTGTGGGAACCGAAATTCGCACCGTCAATATTTTGTATAAATAAGGAAAGTAGGAAAACCCTAATTTCCCTGAAGTCCCGGATATCTGAGAAACCACACGCCAAGCAATCAGAACATGAAATAAAACGAGAATAATAAGAAATCGTAAAAAGAGCAAAGAAAGATCTTATTTCCGAATTCGCGTTTGAGCGTAACAACAAGGTAAGATGCTTCGGCTATGAGAGCTGTCGGCGAGATTCCTAGTCTAATACCCGAAGGCGGCTAAACCTAATTGAGTCGCAGCTCGAATAACAAAAACGGAAAAATGCCTAAATTGCTCTAAGTGCTAAATCTGCTGTGAAAAAGTTCTCTCCCCTATGCCTCTCGTCTGGAACTCCTTATATACTCCCTTCTAGGTCGGTTTACGCCTTCCTCTTTTTCCCTTAAGCCGTCATAGTCCAAAAAATGGAGATATTCCATTTTTCCGATCTTCATGGTTATCTGCGGAAACTTTCCATTTATCCGTGGAATTTGATGTTTATCTCACCAAGCATAACCGTCATAGCGTTTATGGGTTTTAAGAAATCGTAAGTGGGGCTCGGATCAAGTTTTAGGACTCCTTGGACCGTCTTTTGATTCGGGACGTTTATTACTGTTTCTTTGATAAAGATAATTTCCGCGGTTTTTATCGTAAAACCAGACCAAGGATTCCACTTGATTGGAAATCAAGAAATGGTTAATCCGTGGTTTGCGGAAGGTTTTAATGAGGATAGTCTAGACTGCATAGTTTTACGTCGTATCGTCATTTCGGAAGACTTCGGACGCTACGGAAAGACCGGGATGCATGCATGTTTGGTCGCTATAGCGACCGAGTTTCGTTTCGTGATTTGATCGCTATAGCAACCGAGCTCTTGTTTGTGACTCGGTCGCCATCGTGACCGAGTTTGCGCCGTGGACTGAAAACTTTGTTGTGAGAACCCAACGTCCAAGCGTCCGAGACTGTCGCAATGGTACGATGCTTGAGATGTTGTTTACGGACGTTTGGACCAATGATAGCATTGTGTCGTAAAAATCTTATGTTAATTTTTATGGACATTTGGATGTCAACTTTGTCATATCCGATTTCGTCCCCAACAGTTAGCCCTCCAGTACGCTAGAATCGTAGGTTGACGAGATTCTATCGTGGGGTTTGGCGGGTTTAGGCGAGTTTAGGCGAAGTTTGCATCCAAAAGTCCGTTCTAATTCCTGGAGCTTATAAAGAGAAGGTAACTCCTTTCATTTTTTACTCACTCATCTTCACAAGAATTTCTTTTGAGAGAAAATTTATTTTGATTCCTCCTCTCTCAAAATTTCAAAAGATGTTTAGAAGTGGAAAAAAATCGTCCAAGAAGAAAGTTTCTCAAAATCCTTCCCCTGAATGTAATCAGGATGAGGAGCTTCTTGTTCCGAAGTCCGAATTTTCGTTCCATCCACCGGATGCGGCTGAGCGCGAAGCGTACTTGAAAGCGTGCAGCAACCAAATCGACGCTCCTACCGAGGAACGTTTTCCTGTTATGCGCATCCGAGATGTGGCGGGAGGCCTTCCGAGCAAGACTACCAGCACCTTTCTTGCGAAATCCCGGGAGTACGCTTGGGTTCCGGATGCGGTGGAATTCTGAATTCCCAGGCGTGGGGAGAGAGGTGATAATCCTCCGGAGGGTTATTTTACATGCTACGAGGCTGTGTTGGTGTGTTGTCGCCTCTGGTTTCCGATCCCTGATATTATTGTCCGCGTGCTGGATCGTTTCCAGGTTTCGTTTAGCCAGTTGAACCCTACCAGCTTCGAGATTCTCATTGGTCTCGTAATTTTAAGTTACGAGCATGGTCTATCTCTCATTACTGATCATTTCGAGGCACTCGTACGGGTGCAGTTCGTTCGGGAGTCGCGTTGCTGGCGAATGACCCCTCGTACGATGATGTCCGTGATCAGAGGACCTGTCACCAACTTCAACCAGTGGAATGATTTTTTTTTTCGTCCATCTCGATGCTGCATCTGTCGAGGAGGAATTCATTCCGATGTTCCGAACGATCCCCAATCCTGCACCCTATATCAGTTTGGCACATCCGTGGCCTGCGGATATCATGGAGGTGAGGGATACCCTCAGGAGCGGTCATCATTGGTGGACCTTTTTTACTCGCAAAAGGGTTCGCAAGGCGATCAGATTGGCCCATCCTGAGTTTGGGACGGAAACGGACAGCGATTCCGAGCCCGTGGATCGTGTTCCAGAGCGTGTTCCGGCTAAGAAGTCGGACGATTGGTTCTCCAAGGAAAAAGGCGTTGACATCGGAAACCTTGACTTTTCTGTCGACGATTTTGATCTTCCGGGATGGGACCCGAATCTCGCTTTTGGCAATGGAAGCGGCTCGAGTGATGTGCCACTTCCTGATTTTGATAACTTTTTCGACGGTCTTCCCGCAAATCCTGATCCTCCTCCGTTCGTGGAAGAGCCGAAGAGGCCTGAGATAGTCGCGGAGAGTTCTCGCGCGGTCAACGGGGTTAATTCTTTTCCTCCTTAATTCTTCCACGAGTCATTCATATGTAAATTCGTTTTTTTTAATAATAACGAATTTTCTCGAATTTCGTAGGCGATGAACAAGCTTGGTTCAGCATTAATGGAGAGCCTCAGAGAAACGAGGATTTGGTGTTTCAAGGCGGAAAAGCATGCGAAGGACTTTGCGCGGCTTCAGACGAAGACCCTGGAGCGAGATTTGAAGGTAGCCACCGATCGTGCCACCGAGATCCGTCGAGCGAAAAGACAAGCCAAAAGGGAGATCGTTGCCGAGATGAATAACCGCGCGACGCATTTTATGGATGAATACAAAAATCCCAGGGCGGCCGATGACTTAACAGGCGATTTTCGCGAGTGCCGCGGCTCGGTTGGTACTCTCTTGAGAACGCAGGAAGGAAACTATGTTTATGAAGATGAACTGAACCTCATGAAGGAAGGCATGGAGGATTGTGCTCATGCCGAGTCGCTTGTTCCACCGATCAAGGGAGGATTTGGGGACTTTGGGATCCAATCCCGGTTTCTCCTGATACGGTGGAGGTCGCGACCGAGGTGGATGGAGGCGAGAATGAGGTGAGCTATCCAGCGGGCGAGTTTGGAACTTTTCCGTCGGAGGATTTTGTCCTCTATTGATTTAAGTTGGTGTTTATCGGGAAAATAATTCCCTTTTATCTTTCGTGTTTCTGCGGCCAAGGGTGGCCTTTTTATTTTTATCCGGCCGAGTGCAGCCATATGACTTTGTTCTGGCCAGTATGGCCTGTTTGTAATATTGGGACTGGCCGTTGGTGGCTTCGAATCCCAGCTGCGGGGCGGTTTATATATATAACGTGTTTGTTAATAGTTTTCGTTTGTTTGGGATAAATCCGAATTGTCGTTTCGTACTTATCTCCAATGAGACGTTCGATCTGTTGTTTCCTTTAAAGGTCCGTCGCAAGACTTGCGGTGATTGGAACGCTGAGATATGGAACGGAGAGACATGTTTTAAGATCTCGTATCATTTTTAGATATCATGTCTTTGAGATGTTAGAGACCAGTGTGCTGGGTTTAGGGCAAGACCTAGGTTTACTCTCGATTTTTAAAGGTTTATGCGGTGACAAGCCGGCTATGAGTTTTCCTGTCGTGATTTCAACCTGATTCGTATCGATTTAAAGTCCGCGATAGGTTCTCGGCTTATTTGACTTGTGTGATACGAATCGAGCATCTCTCCAGAGACAATTTTTAAGCCAATTGGAAGTGCTAGACCAAAATTTCAGGATTTTTATTGCGCGCTTTTATCCTTGTGTCGGATGTTAGAGAATCATTCTTTAAGGAACGATTGAGTTGCGTTTGTTTAAGACGGCTGATGTGCTCGTCGGGGCCAATCGACAAGCGGGGTATAAGTATTGATGTTTTGTTATCGCGTTTGGATGGTCGTTCGTATAATTCTGAATCTAACTTTGACGACGTCTCATCGTTATTTTCAGAGGTTATACTTTTGTGTTTCGATTTTCTGGAATACTTGCGTAATTTTCTCGACTTTTATCAAACGATAAGATGAGAATGTCATGCGATTTTTATCTCGAAGAGTAAAAAGATGCGTATTGTAAAAAAAAAATTATTGTTTAAAATAACTCGATTATAAAGGTGCATCGGAAAATTTAAAAGGTGGGAGTATACGAGTATACGTACCCACTCCCCCCCCCCTTTTAGGGAGGGGGATAGCTGAACTCGTCTTTCGATGAGCTGCCTACGTACCTCTTTCGAAGATCAAGCCATCTCGTAGTTCTGATTGTGCCGCGAATGTGTCTTACTCGGCGGTTAGTGGTGCGTCGACCGCCTTAGTCGCAGGGTCGACGTCCTTGTCGGGATTTTTCTCTTCCCGCTGAGTTGCGATGTCGTCGTCAGAACCGAATTGGGTTCCGATTTCCGAGTTTGCTTCTGCGGAAGATGTCGCCGCGTCTTTCGACGGAGAATCTTCGGCAGGAGGCTGAGTGCGCTTGCGTTTTACCATGGAGGTTGTCGTGACCTGTTTTAACTTATGTTCCGCCAAGAAGCAAAGTCGCGACTGTTTTTGACAACCCCAGATAGCTGTAATTCCAGTTCTCGTTGGGAATTTGACGCCCAGGTGATACGTTGAAGGAACGACCTTCATGGCGTTTAGCCACGGAGATCCCATGATCACGTTGTAGACATCCAGGCTGTCTACCACTGCGAAGTCAACTATTTTCGTGACATCTTTTGCCATGACGGGTAGCTGGACGGATCCTAGAGTCATGGACGTTTGTCCAGAGAAACCCGTCAATGGCTTAGGCACAGGGGTGATTTCTCCGAGCTCGATGTTCATTCTTTTGAGGGTTTCGCGGAAGATCACGTTGACTGTGCTTCCAGTATCGATGAGTACTCTCGCGAACTCAAGATCCCTTATCACGAGATCTATGATGAGGGGGTCGCAATGAGGCTGATCCATTCCGCTGGCTTCTTCTTCCGTGAAGTCACCGAATTGTCCTGACCATCTCGGGGAGGAGACCATGTGGGATACTTCGCACTTGACTCGGCTTTCCGTTGGTAGGATTTGATGGCCGAGACCGAGTCCTTGCAGTACTGCGATCCCCCGATGATCATGTTCACCCTTCTGCGGTTGTTATCGTTCCCCTTGTCGTCCGATCTCCTTCCGCGTTTATCTCCTGCCTGATTTCTTGGAGAGGAGTTTTCCGTGGGAGGGTTTTTATCGGGTCTCGGTGGACGATCGTTGTCGAGAATGAGATCCTTGACGCTGGTTACTCCAGAGAGTTCTCCAGCAAGCAGCTTCGCGGCCAGTCTCACCCCCAGGACTTTACAGTTGGTCTGATGGAACTCGCAGTAGACGGTTTCGTCGTAATTCTGGTTGTGAGTCCACGTGTTCTCCAAAGTTTTGCCCTGCTCCGAATTGATCGCGTAGTTGTGTGCGCCTTGGAGCTCTTCTCCCTCGTGGTGGATGTACTTGTCGTTACGAGAGGTCTTCTTTTTCGATTTTGGATATGCATCTTTCGAAGAATTCCTCGTCGGCTTATGTTTCTGCGACAGGACTTTCGTTTCTTCTTCGATCATTATGTAGTCCGAGGCTTTGTGGAGAGCGTCTTGGATCGTGCGAGGTTTTTCGAGTGTAATCCACTTTCTGAACTTCGACTTGTACCAGAGCGTCTTCCTAAGCGCGTCTACGGCAACTTTGTCGCTGATTCCGCTGACCCTTGACATGATCAGTTTGAATCGACCCATGAACTCTCGGAGGGGCTCGTCCTCTCTCTAGGACAAACTCCAGTGGTCGACATCGGAAGTTTCTCTATCTATGAACATAGAGTACTGTTTGAGAAATTCCGATGCGAGCTGGCGGAAACTTCCGATGGAGTTTCGCTTTAAGCGAGCGATCCACTCGAGCGCCGCTCCCTCCAGATTCTCGACAAACAGAGGGCAATAGCCTGCGTCTCTTTCATATTCTTTGAATCTAGCCCTTCCCATAGTGATATGGAATGCCTGGAGATGCACTTTAGGATCGGTCGTACCGTTGTAAATTGGTACTTTGAGCTTCCCTGGATTAGACACCTTGGTGTCGGAGATGCGTGCGGTGAAAGGCGTCTTACGAGCTCCCTCGAGTAATCTGTCGATTTCTGGGGCAGCACTCGTGGCGTGATGGATCTGCGATTTCACAGCCCTTACTTCCGCAGCGGTTTTGGTGATGTAATCGCGGAGATCACGAATATCCGGATTCTCCTCAGTGGCTTTCCGCGCTTATCGGCGTTTGCTGCGAGTAATCTCGGTTTTCTTTTCAGCCAGCTCCTCCTGTTCGACCCAGTAGAGGTTTTCCTCTTCTTCCGTCATGGGTTTGTCGAACGGGGAATCTTCCCGAGCCGATCGGCTCCTGGTTCTTCTTGGATGGACGTCGGCGTCTTCCTCGGAGTTTTCGCTGGGCTCCAAGTCGATGTGCTCGACTTCATACCTCGGTGTCCTTTTCGGACGGCAGAGGATTTTTCGGGTTGCTTTTCTCGACAGGGGATGTTTTGCTAGGGTTTTGTCCGGAGGGACGTTCCTGCGAAGTTCCAGGCCTATCACGTGGGGTTGCGAACTCGAGCCTCCTTCCGAGGAGCTTCGTAGCTCCATGAGGGAGGACTGCGCGGGTCCTTGCCGTTAGGGTTTGAACCTGTTTGGTCAAGGTTCCCACGAGTTTATCCTGCTCTTCCGACCTCTTTTCATAGGCAGAGAGCATCTTTTTGAACCCGTCGAGGGTCGCGGCGTTAGCAGGTGCGTTGGCCGCGGATACATCCGCTGCTGGAGTGTTCAGAGCGTCCATTTTTACTCTGTTGAGAGGAGTCTGCAAGTCCGCCCCGTCGTCAATTGTCATGTCTGGTTGAGCGTTTTCTGGCTATGAGTAAGATTGATCCGTACCCCCCCCTCCTTCTAGCGCCAAACTGTGGGAACCGAAATTCGCACCGTCAATATTTCGTATAAATAAGGAAAGTAGGAAAACCCTAATTTCCCTGAGGTCCCGGATATCTGAGAAACCACACGCCAAGCAATCAGAACACGAAATAAAACGAGAATAATAAGAAATCGTAAAAAGAGCAAAGAAAGATCTTATTTCCGAATTCGCGTTTGAGCGTAACAACAATGTAAGATGCTTCGGCTACGAGAGCTGTCGGCGAGATTCCTAGTCTAATACCCGAAAGGCGGCTAAAACTAATTAAATCTGCTGTGAAAAAGTTCTCTCCCCTATGCCTCTCGTCTGGAACTCCTTATATACTCCCTTCTAGGTCGGTTTACGCCTTCCTCTTTTGCCCTTAAGCCGTCATAGTCCAAAAAATGGAGATATTCCATTTTTCCGATCTTCATGGTTATCTGCGGAAACTTTCCATTTATCCGCGGAATTTGATGTTTATCTTACCAAGCATAACCGTCATAGCATTTATGGGTTTTAAGAAATCGTAAGTGGGCCTCGAATCGAGTTTTAGGACTCCTTGGACCGTCTTTTGATTCGGGACGTTTATTACAGTTTCTTTGATAAAGATAATTTCCGTGGTTTTTATCGCAAAACCAGACCAAGGATTCCACTTGATTGGAAATCAAGAAATGGTTGAGCCGTGGTTTGCGGAAGGTTGTAAAATAGTCGAGACTGCATAGTTTTACGTCGTATCGTCATTTCGGAAATCTTCGGACGCTACGGAAAGACCGGGATGCATGCATGCGGGGCTCGGTCGCTATAGCGACCGAGTTTTGTTTCGTGATTTGATCGCTATAGCAACCGAGCTCTTGTTTGTGACTCGGTCGCCATCGTGACCGAGTTTGCGCCGTGGACTGAAATCTTTGTTGTGAGAACCCATTGTCCAAGCGTCCGAGACTGTCGCAATGATACGATGCTTGAGATGTTGTTTACGGACGTTTGGACCAATGATAGCATTGTGTCGTTGTTTTAAGAAATAGCTGTTTGAATTCTATAAAACAAGATTTTACCGCAAGTTCTTTGTATAAGTTACCTTTCTCGAGAATGTAAAAATCTTATGTTAATTTTTACGGACATTTGGATGCCAACTTTGTCATATCCGATTTCGACCCCAACATCAGTCCAGATCCGCTGCTTTTTCAGGAAACCAGGTACTTGTCTCAAGGGACGGGATTGATTCTTTGAGAACAATTTCCGAAGTCCCCCCGAGACATGGGATCCGTGAGACACAAGGCAACGGGGTCATGGTGATCCATAGAGATGAAACACCGGAGGAGAGATTGAGACGCTTAAAAGGGAAAGCTCCAATGTTCCCGGAAGGCCTGGAGAAAACTCCCAAGTCTGCAGCAAAAGGATCACCCACCGGCCTTCTTACTAGAGATCGAGGCATCATCAGGATCAGGGACGGCGAGGCTCCTCCGCGGATAGAAGAGACAAGGTACGTTCCACCACTAGATAATCTGATGGCACCAAAGCAAATAGATGATATGGTTATGACTAAGGAAGATGAGGCTGTAGTTGATAAATTAGTTGAGGATTTTCGTGGCGTGGTCATGGATGATGAGATGATGCAAAATGATGATCTTCTTGTGGATGAGCCTGGTTTTGATGCAGAGAAAATAGAGGTTATCTCACAGCTATCTCCAGTTAATGCTGAGCGCAAGGATGAGCGGAGAAAAGCATACCAAAGAGCTCAGGAGAATGATATCATTGCACGAGCCAGTAATCACGTAGAAACAAACCCAGATGCTGACAAGGAAAAGCAATTAGCTGATGCATAAAGCCAGGACAGGAAGGGGAGGAACAAGAACAACAGCGTAGGAGGGACACCGAGTAGGAAACGGCACCCACGCAGCCCAGTGGTGAAAGGAGCTCGAGCATCTAAGAAGCTGAATCTCCCAAAAGGTCGACCGTCCTCCAAACTGCCCAAAGCGCAGGGTACTTCCAAGAAATCTCAAACCAATAATGTCCCTCGTAATTAGGTGTTTTCGTCTACTAAATGTATGAACTCTTCTGCTGTCTCAGGTTCAGTGGTGTCCCAGAAACCACCCAGTAAGAAAATATGAACACCATCTCTTGGAATTGTCAAGGGGCTGGAGCCTACTTGACCAAGAAGCATCTCCGGGAACTGCATCGTTTTTTCGCACCTTCTTTTCTTTTTTATCTGAAACAAAAAACAATCGTTCTTTTCTGCAAGAGTTTCAAGTTTCTTTTGGTTATAATAAACTGTTCACCGTGGAACCGGAAGGTAAAAGCGGTGGACTAGCACTTTTTTACATGGATTCTTATGATGTGTCGATTCATTACTTTGATAAACGTATGATCGATATATTAGCCACCATAGAGGGAGACAAAGTATACATGACATTTATATATGGTGATCCGGTTGTAGAGTGCTGTGGATATATATGAGAGCGCTTGACGCGCATGAGCACTAACAGATCGGGAGCATGGTTCATGAGCGGAGATTTTAATGAAATTATAGGAAACCATGAAAAGAAAGGGGGGAAGGAAGAGACCTGAGACATCTTTCTTACCTTTTCGCACGATGCTGGCAGATTGTTGTATGGTAGAATTCCCTTACGAGGGTAATCATTTGTCTTGGGTTGGTTACCGTAGCTCCGGGAAAGTTCGATGCAGATTGGATAGAGCCTTTGGTAATGAGGAGTGGCATTACCTTTTTTCCCACACTAATGTGGAGTACTTGAAACTATGGGGCTCCGATCATCGACCGGTACTAACATGCATTCAATCTCGTGAGGTGAGACTGCGCAAGTCTTTCAAGTTTGATCGGCGCTGGCTTTTAAAGGACGGCTTGAAAGAGGCAATTGAAGAGGGCTGGGGACCGCAGGATACTAACAACTCTTGGCCGATCCATGTTAGACTCGGGGATGTGCGTCGTACTATAGCTCGATGGAAACGAGATAACCCTTCAAACTCGGAGAAAAAGATCGAGGCCATTAAGGAACAACTGGAGAGAGCACAGTCGGATCCTAGTATCCCGATTGGAGAAATCTTAAATCTGAAATGGAATCTGTGTGCAGCTTTTCGAGAAGAGGAGTTATACTGGCGACAAAAGAGCCAAGCTCTATGGCTTAAAGACGGAGATAGAAACAAGTTCTTCCACGCAATAACGAAGCAGAGAAGAGCTAGGAATTGGATCATTAAACTCAAAAACACGCGCGGGGAGGGGGGGAGGGGGGCTGAGAGCGAAATAGGAATTGAAAAACTAGCATCAGACTATTTTCAAGGAATTTTCACTACTTCCATACCAGGTGACTTTGAGGAAGCACTTCGTTATATCGATACCAGAGTCACCCCGTCCATGAAGGCGTCCCTAGTGAGACCACCAACAGACTTGGAAATCAAGAAAGCTGTAGAAGAAATAAATCCCAACAAAGCACCAGGACCAGACGGCATGACAAGCCTTTTCTATCAGCGTTTTTGGGAGGTTACGGCCCGAGATGTAATCTCAATGGTGAAGGAGTTTTTTCGATCAGATTCCTTTGATCCGAGGATGAACCAAACGAATATATGTCTGATCCCCAAGACGGAGAGGCCCATGGAGATGACCGAGTTCCGACCTATAAGCTTATGCAACGTTAGCTACAAGATCATCTCAAAAATCATATGTTCCCGTATAAAGAAGTTTCTACCAAAACTTATCTCAGAAACTCAATCTGCCTTTGTGGCGAGAAGACTCATATCTGATAATATACTTCTGGCACAAGAAGCTTTTCATGCTCTTCGTACCAACCCCATGTGCAAAGCGAAGTGTATGGCAGTCAAGACCGACATGAACAAGGCATACGATAGAGTAGAATGGAGCTTCCTGGAAGCCCTTCTTCTCAAAATGGGTTTCGCAGAAAAATGGGTATCATGGATACCCTGGTGTGTATCTTCGGTATCATACCAAATCCTCCTGAACGGAGAACCCAAAGGAAACATTCAGCCATCCAGAGGGCTTCGACAGGGCGATCCTTTATCCCCTTTCCTTTTTATATTGTTGACAGAAGCTCTAATTTCACAGCTTAAAGGTGCAGAGGAGGAAGGCAGGCTAACCGGCTGAAAAATAGCTCGGGCGAGTCCTGCATTTTCACATCTCTTATTCGCCGATGATAGTTTATTCTTCTATAAAGCAGATGTCCATCAGGGTGCTGAGCTGATAAGGATCATTAATTTATATGGGAGGGCCTCGGGGCGGTTACTTAATCCATCGAAATCATCTATCTTGTTTGGTAACAAAGTAGGACATGAAGTCAAGACAACGATGAAACAGATACTGGGTATCAATAAAGAAGGTGGAATGGGTATGTACTTAGGACTCCCGGAAAAAATATGTGGCTCAAAAAGGCAGGCTTTTGCTTTTATCAGAGATCATCTTAATGACCGTATCAATTCATGGTCGGCCAAATTGCTATCTAAAGGTGGCAAAGAAGTCCTCCTAAAATCAGTAGCACAAGTTTTGCCTACTTATGTGATGTCCTGCTTCTTATTACCAAAAGACATCATTAATAAACATCAAGGAGCCATAGCTAAATTCTGGTGGAGCACGAAAGGGAATAATCGCGGATTGCATTGGATTGCCTGGGAGAAAATTTTTGTTCCTTTGGATAAAGGAGGTTTAGGTTTTAAAGATCTTCAAAACTTCAATCTGGCCCTTCTAGCGAAGCAGCTGTGGAGGCTGTTGCATCATCCTACCTCCTTACTAGCCCGGGTACTTAAAGGCAGATACTATCGACATACTAGTCCAATGGAGGTAAAAACATCTAACTCCCCTTCGTATGGGTGGAAAAGTATTTTACCAGCTCAGGATTTGCTCAGAGAGGGACTGCCGAAAACGATTGGATCAGGGTACAACACTCGAGTTTGGATAGATCCGTGGATCCGACCATACCAGCTCGTCCGGCAACGGACAATGGAGTTTATCGCGACCTCGACCTGTTTGTAAATCAGCTTATTGATCGATAATCTAAGCACTGGAGATTAGAGATACTTGAGGCTCTGATAGACCCGTGAGACATCCCTTTCATCCTGAGCATTCGCCTCAGCCATATGTTTAGAGATGATGGATATTTCTGGAGTTATATTTGTATACAGTGAAGTCGGGGTATAAACTTGCAAATCAGATGAAAGAGGAGAAACAAGAAAGTGCAGTCGTGAAGCCGAGCATCAATCCCCTAAAAGCTATGATCTAGACGTTGAAATCACCAAGGAAGATGAAGCACTTCCTATGGTAAGCTTTGTCAGGCTGTGTCGCGACGTGCAGTCGTCTCGTGGACCGTCTCTGTGGAACAGATCGATCATGTCCCCGGTGTGGATATGAAGAGGAATCGCTCAAGCATCATTTGTTTCTCTGTCCTCTGGCGTTTCAAACGTGGACAGTTTCTGATACACCTACTATTCTGGGGACATTCCCGAGCGAATCTTTATATGATAACTTTGACTACTTACTCTTACGTGCCAAAAAGATTGGCGCCCTGGATAATATTCTCGTTAGGTTTCCGTGGATCGTCTGGTTCATATGGAAAGCTAGGAACGAGAAGACTTTCAACGGTAAGCAAATTTTACCTCCGGACACGGTACTACACGCAACTCAAGAGGAGGAGAACTGGCGAGTGGCACAAGTAATAGCAAGTAAGGAAGTTACTGGAGGAAGCCATCACTCAAATGGCGGGAACGGGGAGAACGAGTCACCATTTCCAAGATGCCAAGTGGATGCATCTTGGGTGACAAATTCGACAGTTTCTGGAGGAGGTTTTGTTATCGACATGGCGCATGGAATCCATACGTATGGCTCCATCGGTATGGAACAGGTTCTCTCTCCTATGCATGCGGAGTTTACCATCTTGCTTTATGCAATGGAAAAATCCCTCCAGCTAGGAGTTTCATCGATGTCCTTTGAATCGGACTGTCTTCAGCTTGTCAAGCTGATTAACGATGAGGAAGATTGGCCTGCTATGGCTTCTGAATGAAACGAATTCATTCATCTTTTATCCTTTTTTACTGAATTTTCGATTTCTTTTATCGCAAGAGAGCGAAATGTACGAGCGGATCTCCTTGCAAAAGGAGCTCGCTTGCAAAACTCTATTTTCTCCCATGTAGACTCTGTAATTTTGGGGTGGCTAGCTCACAAGGCTAACCTTTTCCTACTAAATTAATAAAGCATGGTGTTTGTCATAAAAAAAAAAATAATGTCTCCAAGAATATTACGACAATGCTTCTTGCAGCAATGCAATGTCACGGACTACAACAGTGAGTCTGTGTGTCTCGACAAAAATATAATAATTAACAAAAAAAAAAATATTAACACAATGTGAAATAGTTTTTTTACATTAATAGCTTTGATTTTTTTGAAGCACAAAATACAAATAGCATTGATTAGTTTGTTGAATATAATCCATGCACAAAAAAAATTTAGTTGAATATCTTATTAACCGAAGCCACAGATCGAGTGTCATGTAAATGTGCAACTTTACGTTTGGTTACTATTTAAGGTAATGGGTAAAAGACTACTCGACACCAACAATAAATCGATGAACTCTTGAAGTTAGATGTTCAAGTCATGTTAATTACTTTCTCAAAAAAAAATTTATGGGGAAATTTCATAACTACACTTTGTGTGGTACCACAATTCAACAATATCACCAATAGAGGGACATTTTCACAAATACACTTTTCATTAATGTGTAAAAGACAAAACTGACCCTACCTTATCTTCTCCTCCATCAGATTTTTCTTCTCTCGTTTCTGTCATCGTCGACGTCTCTCCAGCCTCGCGTCGTCAGTCTCGCCGCCGTCGTCTTTCTCGTCGACGTCGTCGAATCCGTCGAGATCCACAGTCGCCGAGATCCATCATCGTCTCCGTCGAGATCTATCGTCGTCTCCGTCGAGATCTGTCGTCGTCTCCGTCAAGATCCATC
Organism: Brassica juncea; assembly: GCA_018703725.1. Lineage (NCBI taxonomy): Eukaryota > Viridiplantae > Streptophyta > Magnoliopsida > Brassicales > Brassicaceae > Brassica > Brassica juncea. Next base: position 35,614,550 of record CM031935.1, on the reverse strand, counting down.
GTCACTCTCTCACACAACCAGCGACAAGAGATTACAAGAATCACGATTAAAACCTCAAAGATATTGGCTTCTCACCACGATTCACACATGTATGTTTCTAATTTGTATTTTTTTGTTGGATTCAAGTAATTTTCTGGATTTGTTATTTCTGATATAAAACAAATCGTTTAGAACATGTAGATCGAAGGGAAAGAGTTTCAATAGTAAACATTGAGTTTTCAAAAAATTATTAACCTTTATAAATCTGGGTTCAAGTGATTTTATGATTTTCGTTTCTCTGTTATCCGAAAAACAAATAAAATTGATTTAGACTTGTCATTTGAATAATTCTGGTTAGGAGAAAGATTTTTGGATAGTCAACATTGCATTTTAAAGAATTATAACCTCTTCTGGGTTTTAGAATATTGTTGATAGTACAACTCAATGCATTACAAGGTTTTATAAAGAAAGTTTGTAAACAAGAGTTGATCATATATGTCAATAAAAACTTATAAATGTGTGAATTTGAGAAGTTTCGTCTTTTATTATCCTATATTCTTTGTAAGGTTGTTATCGAAATACATGAACAAGTATCTTTAGACCATGATTAAAAGTTAACATCATCTTTTTATTTCGTCTTGCAGTTAGATAGCAATGAATTTTGCACATCTTTGAGATTGCCTCTGAGGATTTATGAAGCTGGAACAGAACCAGTAGAAAATCCAAAAGTGATTATCCAATCGGTGTCTTTGTCAATAATGTGAAGTGTTTTATAAGAGATTATAAATGTAGTTTTATAAGGGTTTATAAAATTATAAATTAGAGATTTGTAGAGACTTATAAACCATCGTTTATTCTTTGTTACATCTTGTGGTTAATACAATGTTTGGATTCCCTAAGGAATACAAACATTTCGTGAACCCAACACCTCCTGATCTTGATGACATGGATCTTGTGACATGGATTTTGACAGTTCAACAAGGATATAAAATGAAGGCAATAACACATGAAAGAAGATAAAAATGAAGAGCAAATGAAAGATGAAGAGCAAATAAGAGTTTATAAATCATTTATAAAAATTTATAAAACAATTTGTAAAGTTTATAGTCTATTTATAAAGGTTTATAAATTATTTGTAAAAGTCTCTAATCCATTTATAAAGGTTTATATAACAATTAGTAAAGTCTATAAATCATTTATAACTGTTTCTAAAAACGTTAGAAAAGTTTATAAACAATTTATAAGGGATATGCATACAGTTTATAAGGCTTATTGGTTTATGAATCACTTTGAAAGTCTCTTAAATTATTTATAAGAGGCTATAACAATTTATAAAGACTTATAAAAACATTTTGTAAGCGTTTGTAAAATAATCTTTATAAGGATATATTCAAAAATCATTTAAAAGAGTTCATATAAATCATTTTACAATGTTTATAATAACTTATAAATATATTATAAACCATTTATAAAGGTTTATCATGGTTTTAAAAATGTTTATAATGGTTTATAAGAATTTATAAAGGATTCACAAAATACTTACATGTGTTTATAAAGATTTTATATAGAATTATAAGGGTTTATAAATGTTTATAAAGGGTTTAAATACGTTTATCAAAAGTTTATATAAGATTTATAAGGGGTATGTATACTATTAATAAGGGTTTATAAAAACTTTATGAAAGCTTATATTTAATTTATAAGGGGTATTATAAGAGTTGTATAGGTTTATAAATCAACTAAAAGAGTCTAACCATTTAGAAAGCCTTCTAAAACAAACAATTTATAATGGTTAGTATGATAATTTATAAGGATTTATAAGGGTATGTAAATAATGATTTATAAGGGTATGTAAATAATTTATAAGGGTTTATAAAAATAATTAATAAAGTTTATACACCATTATAAAGGATTATAAAACAATTTATAAATGTATGTAAAATTTATGAAGCGGTGGAACCTTGCTTGCTGTCCGCATGTGCCTCAGAATCTACCATGTAACATCATCTCTTTACAAAGCCTGCACGTGTTCTTTAGTTTTATAATATATATATATATATAAAAAGGTTCAGAAAAGAAAATCTCTTCTTAGACAATTTATAAGGATTTATAAAGGTAAAATAAATCAGTTAGAAGAACTCTAAATCATTTAAAAAGTTTATAAAACATTCATAAAGTTTATGAAAACAATTTATAAAATTTATACACCAATTTATGAGGGGTTTATAAGGGTTTTTAAATGGTTTATAAATCAGTTTATGTCACTTTTAAAACTAATATTATTATAAATCTGGGTTTCATGATAATTTATAAGGATTTATAAGGGTATGTAAATAATTTATAAGCGTTTATAAACATAATTTATAAAGTTTATACACCATCATAAATGATTATAAAACAATTTATAAATGTATATAAAATTTCTGAAGCGGTGGAGCCTTGCTTGCTGTCCACATGTGCCTCAGAATCTGCCACGTATCATCATCTCTTTACAAAGCCTGCACGTGTTCTTTAGTTTTATAATATATATATATATATATAAAGGTTCAGAAAAGAAAATCTCTTCTTAGACAATTTATAAGGATTTATAAAGGTAAAATAAATCAGTTAGAAGAACTCTAAATCATTTAAAAAGTTTATAAAACATTCATAAAGTTTATGAAAACAATTTATAAAATTTATACACCAATTTATGAGGGGTTTATAAGGGTTTTTAAATGGTTTATAAATCAGTTTATGTCACTTTTAAAACTAATATTATTATAAATCTGGGTTTCATGATAATTTATAAGGATTTATAAGGGTATGTAAATAATTTATAAGCGTTTATAAACATAATTTATAAAGTTTATACACCATCATAAATGATTATAAAACAATTTATAAATGTATATAAAATTTCTGAAGCGGTGGAGCCTTGCTTGCTGTCCACATGTGCCTCAGAATCTGCCACGTATCATCATCTCTTTACAAAGCCTGCACGTGTTCTTTAGTTTTATAATATATATATATATATATAAAGGTTCAGAAAAGAAAATCTCTTCTTAGACAATTAAAAGGTTTATAAATCAGTTTATGTCACTTTTAAAACTAATATTATTATAAATCTGGGTTTTATGATATTCTGATAATACATCAAAAAAATTTATAAGTTTTTATAAAGTAGTATTTGAATAATATATATATATATATAAAGGTTTATAAAACAGAAAAAATATCTCTTCTTAGACAATTTATAAGGGTTTATAAAGGTAAAGTAAATCAGTTAGAAGAACTCTAAATCATTTAAAAAATTTATAACCATTTAGAAAGTCTAATAAAAGAATTTATAAGGGTTTGTAGAATATTTTATAAGGGGGTTTAAGGATATATACATAATTTATAAGAGTTTATAAAACATTCATAAAGTTTATGAAAACAATTTATAAAGTTTATACACAAATTTATGAGGGGTTTATAAGGGTTTTTAAATAGTTTATAAATCAGTTTATGTCACTTTTAAAACTAATATTATTATAAATCTGGGTTTCATGATAATTTATAAGGATTTATAAGGGTATTTAAATAGTGATTTATAAGGGTATTTAAAATTAATTTATTAGAGTTTATAAGTTGATTTTAAGTGATTTTTTGTCAACTGAGTGATAATATTTATGAATATTGATAGAGTGAATATCCAGCCTACTGAAAGCTAGGAAAAATGAATATAAGGAACTCAAAATGATTTATAAGCGTTTATAAAATGATTTATAAAGGATTATAAGTTGATTTTTATAATGTACTATTCCCCTTCTTGTTCTTTTTTCGTAAAAGTTTCCTTTCATGTAATTCATTTGGTAACATGAGTATCTGCACAAAATATAAATCATTCAATGTCAACTTAACCAAGCTTAATTTCTGTAACAAGAAACAAAATGTGGTAAAAAAAAGAGTAGTCTCAATTACTTAGCCGCAAAATAACAGGACATTTCATGGAAAGAGCAAGACTATGAGTTAAGACGACTTCAAAACATTAGAGATAATTACTTGGAACCAAAATAACAGGACATTATAACCTAATCTGAGAACATCAAGGCTTCTCCATATCTCACTCTTCTATAAAAGAAACGATTGGAACCAAACTCACTTACACGTCCAACTAATCTCTTCAACTATGCAACTCCTAAGAGAGATATACAATTGATTTAGTATAAGAGATATCTGAAGAAGATGAGAGAGAAGAGTGTATTAAGAAGCTAACTCTTAAACTTTTATAAAGCGTTATAAATATGTGATTCTTTGATCACACAAATTAACCACGTTCTTGTTCAGAGTCTCTCTTGCTTCTTCAAACAGCTTACCAACCTCGTCGATCTTCAAAATCTGAAAGCAAGCCAATCACATATTATTCCTACGCATCAGCACTCACTTGCAAAAACAAAATTCAAAAATAATATGCTTTCGTAACTCAACAAACTCATGCTCCATCTCCACTGCTTCTTTAGATATTATACGTAAAACAAGACATAAAAATGAATCTCATAAAGTACCAAACAGAACGTTACACTACCAAAACACCAACCTTCCACCATATAATGCACGTACTAAACTTTGCTAGTCAAACTACAAATAGTAGCATTGTATTACCTCAAGAAAGTGAGGTACTTGATATGCATATCACCATACATATTCTCCACAGCATCCTTAAACTCCAAAAGCTCACAGCACACCTTTGTAATTCCCTGCAACATTACCAAATCAACCAAGAGAAGAAGTAATCATGGAATAATCTTACTCTTAGGTTAGTATTTTCTCATGAATTAGTTATATGTTAAGCTCTATGTCTTTTGATTGCTAACAGATCAACAGTAAGATTCGAAAGGCCCATTTTATAAGGTCTTATAAATTTGAGATTTGAAAAATTCATGAGAAAAACTTCGTCTTCCTTCCCAAAAACATATCGATTTTGATAAACCAAACTACAATTACAGAAAGAGACGAAAATCACCATCTATTATCCTCTTACCTTTGTTAGTGTTTCTTAGTCGTCGGAAGAGAGATCGTCTCGTTCGTCTGAGCTTGTAGGGCCTGTCAGCTTCGCCGGAGAACTCGTCAGCGTCGTCAGATCTCGCCGGAAAACTCGTCAGAGTCGCTAGATCTTGCCGGAAATTTGTCAGTGTTCGTCAAATCTTGCCATGAACTCTTCAACGTCGTCGGATCTGGCCGGAGAACTCGTCAGTGGCGTCGGATCTGGCCGGAGAACTCGTCAGTGTCGTCGGATCAGGCCGGAGAACTCGTCATTGCAGGAAACTCTTCCCAGATTTGATCACGTTAAATTTGAATCTGAAATTTTAAGAAATCGTGGGAAAGAAAGAGTAGTTTTAGATCTAATTAGTTAGGGGTATAATGGTATTTTGCCTATTAAAATTTTAAGGGTATAGTTGGTTAGTGTATAAATGAAAAGTGGTATCATGAAAGTGGTATTTTTGACAATTTCTCAAAATTTATATAGTTTGGACTTCTGGGTGTAAGGGTTCACAGACCCAAAATATTCTAGTTATTGAAAAAGTACTAATCAAAAGATGTAAAACATCTAATTTGTAACGTTATAAAATGAATGGATATATCCTAAACGAAAGATGAATATAGTCTTCTCTATCCTCTATATGAACATCAATCAACCCTTAATTGTGTGTAGTTTAGGACAAGCGTACAAGAATAAAGAAAGAGTTGAGAAATCAACGGATCAAATGCTGGGAATGGACAAAAGGGTTCAAAAAAATCTATGATGGACCACATGTATTTTTGTTTAAAAATTAAAAAAAAAATCGGAAATAGGGGAAAAAGACTAAGTAACCAAGAAACTTCAATTTATTTACAAGCCCAACCACCGAAACCCATTAACCTGACCCGACCCTACTTCGAAACCCTAAATTCCCAATTTCATCTTCCTTCCCCACTCACGATTTCAAACTCCCTCTCCCATAACCATCACGGTTTCAAACTCCCATCTCTAATCCACCACGATTTTAAACTCCCATCTCTAATCAAACTCAGATTCAAGCACAATCATCTCAAAACAACAATCTCCATCTCCAATTCGTGTCTGCAATGTCGCCAAAAACTCGGCTCGCCGAAAAAAAAAAAAAAAAAAGCGGAAGCGTCGGAGAAGAAGAACGCCGGCCTGAAAAGAAAAGAAGCGGCAGCGAAAAGGAGAGCCGCCGTTAAGAAAAAGAGAGATGCGGCGAAGAGGAGTGAGACCAAAGAGAAGAAGAGGAAGCGAAACAGTGGTCTGGACGGTGGGTCCTCGTCGAATCCAACCAAGAGGACTCGTAAACGTGTGAGAGAAACCGCAGGATCTCCACCGGAACATCAAGGCGTTCATTCCCCCACACCACGCCCAGTGCTTCCGAGTCAGTCACAAAAATCGCCAACGCCAACTCATGCAGCGAGTGAGGCCGAGAATCCACAACAAGAGAATCCACAGCAACCTCGAGTAACCTCAGGCTCTTCCACAAAGAGTCCTTCACATCGTGTAGACGAGCAGAATGGCGAGGAGATTGGATCTAACAACAGAGATCCAAACGCATCCGAGGTTGCCGTTGATAATGACGCGCCAAGAACTGTAAACAAGTCAATTTAAAATGGTTTTAGAATTATTTATGATAGGGTTGAACTAAGAAATATGTAGTAATTATATAAGTAGTGTAACTAGTACAACTAAAAGAATAAAACTAGTTCAACTGGTAATAATATGTTGTAAACAGAATCAATGGAACTAGTATAACTAGTACACCCACACTTCTTATAAATAATATAACTGGTACAACTATCAAAAGTATAATTAGTTAAACTAATACACCTGAGTATTGAATAACTAGTACAACTAAAAGAATGAAACTAGTTCAACTTGTAATAATATGTTGTAAAACAGAATCAATGGAACTAGTATAACTAGTACAACTACACTTCTTATAATTAGAATAACTGGTACAACTATGAAAAGTATAATTAGTCTAACTAATACAACTGAGTATTTTGTTTGTGTTTTTCAGGTTGAGAGGGATGATATGACCGTAGAAGCTGACAGACCTGCTGGTTTTTTCTTTAAACCGAGCGACTATGGAAAGAGTTGCAAGCTCTCCTCAAGGTGCCAGCAACACGATTTTCTGAAGACGATTGATGATTTTGATGCCTCAGAGAAGAGTTGGTTTCAAGATCATCCTCAGTTCAAGCATATATTCCACATGGATTGTTCCTCGACAAGAAAAGTGATGGGATTGTGGATGTTGCTACTTCGTACTATGCATACAGAAAAGGGTCGACAAGCTTGGTTTGGGGTAAACGGTGTTCCAATTAGATACTCCAACAGGGAACATAGCCTCCTCTGTGGTTTATACTACCACTCATATCCAGAAAACTATCTGAGAATAGGGAGAATGAAGTTTGCGAGAAAGTATTTTAGAGTGAAGAAGACAAAGGATGGGAAGGAAAAGAGTCTGCAAGTGACAGAAGCGAATGTCAAAGAGAAACTTCAGAAGATGAAAATTTGATGGTAGTGGCGATCGTTTGAGGATGGTGGTTCTTTACTTTCTTGCTAGAGTTTTAAGAGGAAGGTCAAAAGGAGGATACTTCATTGAGTATTTCCTTCTCCAAGCAGTAGAAGATCTGGAGTTTTACACCAAATTTCCATGGGGCCGTTACACATTTGATGATTGCATGAAGGAGATTTTCATGTGAGGGATCGTTTTCGTGATGGGATCCCAGAGAAGGCACAGTGGGTATTTCCTGGGTTTATCAACCCTTTGGAGGTATATGAATTGTATTTTTCATAAGCATATTTGTTATAATATAACTAATGTGATTGTGTGAAATGATGTGCAGATATTAGCATTTGAATGTACTGTCCTTAGGGAAAGATTCAGAGAGCCTGTTCCAAACTGTCTTGATGGTTGTCCAAGAATGTGAATGGAAGCTCATGAGGACCGGAACAACAGGATTTCCACTTGACATGATTTATCGGACGCTAGAAAACACAAAGGTAGAAGCTTATAATTTTTAAAGTGTTGTTTATGTCATTTTCTTCAAGTTCATAGTTAATTAAATGTGTAATTTGTTGTTGGTCATATCAGGAGATTATCAGTATTTTGGAACCACAAGGATATGAAGTAGACCTTTTGTATGAAATAATGGATGAAGGGACTTTTGAAGACATGGAGCTGATAGATGATTCGGATACTTCAGACATAGCTGTTGACAGTTGAAACAAGATCCTACTACAACCAGGGAGTAAAATATTCTGGCCGGATCTATATGAGATGGATGTGAGAACCCGAGAGCAACAAGAGGAAGCAGGAGGCGAGGCAAGGAGCGAGGCAGGGGCGAGGCAGGAGTTGAGGCAGGAGGCGAGGCAGGAGGCGAGGCAGGGGGTGAGGCAAGTCGTGAGAGTTTAAGAGAATTAGAGTTGAAGTTGAACAAAAGAATGGATGATGGATTTGCATTGAGAGACGAAACAATTCGTCTTCTGGCAGCAAGAGTAAAGGAGTTGGAAGAAGACAAGATTCAGAGAGAAAGGTGGTCATTCCAGTTTAGTGAAGCTGCTTCTGGTTATGCTTCAAGAGGCAGAAGAAGAGATAAGGAGGGCGAGATGCATGGTGATAAGGTGGCTGATGAAGAGGCTGAGAAGAAGAGCTTGGATGATGGTGACAAGGATGGTGATGATGAGGCTGATAAGGAGGGCGAGGATGGTGATGAGGCTGACAAGGAGGGAGAGGATGGTGATGAGGCTGACAAGGATGGTGATGAGGCTGATAAGGAGGGTGATGATGAGGCTGATAAGGAAGACGAGGATGGTGATGAGGCTGATAAGGAGGGTGATGATGAGGCTGATAAGGAGGACGAGGATGGTGATGAGGCTGACAAGGATGGTGATGAGGCTGAGAAGGATGGTGAGAAACAGATTGAGGCAGAGGCTGAGAAGGATGGTGAGAAACATATCGAGGCAGAGGCTGGAAAGTTAATGCAAGGTACGTCATGATAACATATAACTTCAAATTATATTTTTAATGATGATGATCTAAGTCAGGATGTATTTTTGTTCAATGTAGATACTGAAGAGAGATTTGATGAGGATGGCGATGAGCAATCTACACTTCAAATTATGGCAGACACTGCAGAGAGATTTGAGAAGGCTGCTGCGGAAAAAGCTGCTGCGGACAAGATAGATGAGGTTGTAGATGATGAGTCTTTGGAGAAGGAAGGTGAGTTTAGAGTTGATGATGCTTTAGAGAAGGAAGGTGAGGTTGGAGTTGATGACGCCTTAGAGAACGCAGCTTTGGTTGGAGATTCACAGGATGCTGCTGAGATGCCAAAGAGGGTGCCCAAGCGTTCTCATTTGTTGAGGTCTCCTTTTACGCCAAACTGATTTGGCGAAGTGCTGAACTGTGTTGTTGTTTTTGGATCTAATATGTGTTTGTTTTAAAACCTAAAACAGATGAACTTGTATGTGTGTGTGTTTTAATACCTAAATCCAAACTTGTATGTGTATAATTTATTTGGTGGTTGAACAGGTTGCATTTACAGGTGGAAAAATTGAGCAAGTAAAACTGCATCAACTATGCCAAAAAATATAAAAGTAGTACAACTAGAAAAACTAGTACAACTAGTGTTGAATTAAAACATGTAGGACTTATCTGGGTATCCACTTATCTGAAACACATTATGCACACAAAGTTGTACTAATTTATTAGTTATACTGGTTTCTACAAAGTTGTACTAGCTTATTAGTTATACAGGCTTGCACAAAGTTGTACTAGTTTATTAGTTATACTAGTTTGTACAGAGTTGTACTTTGACAGTGAAACCTGAATATATTAGTTATACCAAAGAAAAAATACCATTATCTAAGTTGTACCACTCATTTATGTTATCATGTGTTTGCCCGGATACAATGATATCATCACTATTATGAAAATACTTGTCATGTATGTTTTGCAAAAAATATGTGGACAAATAAGTTAACAAACCTTAAAAGTACAAGGTAGATCAAGTAAACTTTTGTGATGGAGTTAGAAATCCAGAAAAAAAAACAATACAAAACACAAAGAAACCTATGCAAACACTTAAAAATTTGACTATTTGATTGTTTTATTAATATGGAAAGCCCAAAAGAATATTTAAATTTCAGAACCTGCATAGTTGTACTAGTTGTACTAGTAGAACCTATTTTAGTAAACTATACATAGTTGTACTAGTTATACTAGTCGAACCTATTTGAGTTTTACTAGTTGTACTAGTACGACAACACAGATATATGAGTGTTATGTTTTATGAAGTTTTACCATGTTGCACTTGTATTACCTGATTGAAACAACACAACGCATAAATAAATTCTACAACACATAAATAAGATCCATAACAAGTTAACAAATAAGACTCATTCATCATTTTTTCATTACCACTTCCTTCGTTGTCACCTCCCTCGTCCCCATTTCCCTCGCTGCCACTACTGTCACTGCCGTCACTGCCACTGCCATCACTGCCACTTTCTTCGTTTTCACCAATCAATGGTGGAAACTTTTTCTTTTTCTTCCTCCTATATTCTCCGGCAAACGGGAATCTAGTGACTTGTAGTCTTCCTTTTTTTCTCCACATACGGAGGGAAGACAACCTGTGATCGAATTTCCTGAGGAATTTCAGAACTTTCTCATGTTGAATGATGAGGCACTGGATATATTGTCCTGTAATATGCCAAAGTCCACTGCTCAATCCAGTAATACCTAGAACAATAATGTTCAGCCATTTCTCCACGCGCCATGACGGCAGCAAGTGCATGCACACAAGGATACCGATCAATATCAAAACACCTACAATAGCATTTTTCATTGCTCAAATCAACAAAATAACCATGACCGTCTTTGCCAACCACATTGTAGTGACCTTCAAATGTATTTAGCTCGGTCACCTCAAGCTTTTTTGCCTTAGGATAATTGTGATGCAATATCCCATGCACATGCGGGACTAGTATCTGCCTCTCTGGTACGCGTAAAGATAATAAACGGTATCTGTTAAACCATTCTGTCATCTTTGCCACGATCACATCAAGCATTGGCAACAACGCATATTTCCTTGGTTCCTTCAAAACACCATTGATAGATTCAACAGTGTTGTTGTGTCTATGTTGTACCTTTCTCCCGGAAATTTACATCTTGCCCATTTGGTCTCATGAACACTGTCATCAAGATACTCGGCCGCTTGAGGATAACGTTCTCCTGAAATCATTGTAGCATTTTCTGAACTCCACCTCGTTGTACATACCAGCAAATTTTTCTAAATTTTTTGGCAACCCCTTTCTTGTTAACATTGCTGCATGCTCCGCTGACATTATTAGACAAGTGATAATTGCAATATCCATGGATCGCCAACGGGTACACCTCGTGTACCTTCTTGATGATGCTCTGGTTTCTATCAGTACAAAATACAAGCTGAGGATCATCTGGTATCAAAGTTTTTAATGTGGTCAAAAACCACTCCCAGCTCGCAATTTTCTCACCATCTACTACCGCAAAAGCGAGGGGATAATGATGATGATCTGGATCCTGAGCAGTTGCAATAAGAAGCACTCCTTTGTACACAATCTTCAGGTGAGTTCCATCTATTATTATCACTTGCCTCATCGCCTTGAACCCTTCGATGCAAGCTCCGAGCGCAAAGAACATATACTTAAACTGGTTCTTCTCATCCACTTCTACTCGTGTAATGGTATCAGGATTCATCTTTTCTAACATGTACAAGTAAGATGGCAGCCTAGCAAAGCTCTCATCTAGGTTACCACGCAAATCACTCAAAGCTTTATTTTTCCCTCTCAAAGCCGTAGCATATGAAACCTTAACACCCAGTCTGTTCTTCACCAAACTTATGAGAGTCTTCGGATCAGGAGTCTTGTATTTGCCGGGATAATCAGCATGCACTACTGATGCAACCAAGCTTGGTGTGCCTCTTTTCTTCTTCTTCATGACACTTGCATCTCTCCGAGAGCACGTATGCATCTTTCTATACGTTCTGATAGAGAAAAAAAAAAGCAGAGTTCTTCAGTTTTGCAGCTCGTAAATACCATCTGCATCCAGCCCCACGACATTTCAATATGTAAACCCGAGGATTCGACTTCATTATATCAACCTCAAAACAATTTGAATGCACACCTTTGTCCACTAAACCCCTCACTTCATCTCTAGTCGCAAATTCTTGATGCAAACTTATATCAATGCCATCATCCCACTATGAATTAACAGCTGGAGGTTCAACGGCTGTAACAGCAGGCAACTCCTCCCTATCATCCATTTCATCACTCTCTTCACTGATTTTCTCATGCTCAAACTCATCCTCCTGAATATGAGGAACAATTTCCAACTCTCCAACTCCAACCATGCCATCATTAGCTCTGGCATCACTCAGATTTTCCTCATTCATAGAAAACATCTCGTTACTCTGATTTTCTGAGACGATTTCCTTAAGCTCCACATGCAAGATACTACGTCGGTTTTTCTTATCTACAGTCATTAAATATCCTAAAACATCTTCATCATCCAAGATATAACAAGGCCTCTTCACCATGTTCAAAATGTATCACCACAGACCCATTACTATCCATAGTTCCTGAAAATGACTAAAACCAACATTATCATTTATTCGTTTTACCAGTTGTACCAGTTCTAGGGTCACAATAATATCAGTTATATTAATATTACCAATTAGACTAGTTTACATGTAACAGTAGTTATCAGTTATACTAGTAAGATCAGTTATACTATATCAACTTTGCACATGACTACTATAAGTTATAAGAGTTGTACCAATACTACCTATTCAATGTGTTACTCCGAGTTGTACCAGGTTTACTAGTCGTATGTTTCGTATGATTTACTACTTTCAGTAATACTAGTTCTGCTAGTTTTACTATTTTACATTTTACTAGAGTTGTACCTGTCGTAACATAGACAAAACAATTTATTCTACAATATCAAGCTTCATACTTTAACCTAATTATATTAAACTTTCTAATATGACTCATATGGTTAACACACATTTTATTTGACTAAACTGAAACAAACAACAATAAAAAAGAGAGTGGGAAACAGAAGAGAGAGAGAAGGAGAGATTATACACTTACCAAACGATTTCAGATCTAAAGACGACGTACATGACCTGTTTGACAGCGTCCTAACCTATAGAAAACCCCCAAGAAGCAGAGGTAAAGGTTTGTGGATGAAGAGTTGAAGAAGAAAGCTTTGGTTGGTGAGGAGAATGAATTTTCGGTAGTTGAATATGGTTGTGGGAGGAATGAAGAAGAAGAAGAAGGATTAATGTATGTTGTGGGACCCAGGCGAGAGAGAAGGATTTAGATGTGAGATCCGAGGGTCAAGATTAAAACAGAGACATAAGATCCGACGGCTAAGGGATGAGTTTCATTAATGGTATTCTTGTAAATATCTCATCCCGCAAGATCGGACGGCTCATGTTATAACATGAAGGATTCTGATCTAATGGTTGATATTGAACTTTCATTAAGGGCACATTCATAATTTATACTCATTTGTCCCATGATAGATTAGTTTTGGTGGTTGTAGATTTTTTTTTTGTCCTTTGTCCCTTTCTAGATCAAAGTCCGAAATCAACCCAATAGCTAATTATATTCTAAAGATCAACAAAAAGACAAACAAAGAAAAAACTGGAGATTTTTTAAGGGAAAATTGCCAAAAGAGAACAAAAAAATTAGTTTGTTGTCCCTTTGGTATAAAACTATTTTTGTCCATTTTTTCTCCTTTTTACCTTTTGTATTTCTGAAAACTAATGAAATAAATATTTTTGTGAATCAAAAAAATTATTAAAAATATAAAAATTAATAAAACACCCATATACACAAGACGGTAATTTTTTTGTTCAAAAACTTGATAAATAAAATTTTTAAAATACGTTCTACTTAAAGTAGAATGCGTCTTCTACGAAAAATGGTATAGTAGAAAACGATTTCTAAAATAAACACGTTTATCTACTTTATTTAGAACGTCCATTCTACTATTTACTAAATTTCTAAATAAGAGGAATGCGCATTCTACTAATCGTAAAGGTATCCACTTTCCTTCCGAATGCATCTTCTACTTTTATAAAGTATTCTAAATTTCGGAGAATGTGTTTTCTACAATGTACTCTTACGTCTACTCGAAGTAGAAAGTGTACTCAGGATTTTTATCATTCTTCTAAACTTTTAGAAGGCGCCTTCTACGGATAAGAATACATGACTTTTTGCGAAAATTAAGGAAATTTCAGTTAAGGAAATATTCTAAAAATCTCCTAAAAATATTCTAACTTTCTAAAACGTGTTATGGTCAATTTTACTTGTGAAAAAATGATTTTGCATTTTTTCTTCATCTCTATGATATCTCCATAGTTTGTCTTGTGATTTTCACAAACTCTTGTTCTATTTGTTTTTAAATTTAATAAAACTAAAAAATTTACAAACGTCTTAAGCATTTATAAAAAAAAGACTTTTTAAATATTTTTTATAAAATTTTTTAAAATTTTTTTACTGAAAAACTTTTTGTAAAGTTTTATTTTATTTTAATAATTTTACTTTTATTAAACTTTTATTAAATAAAATTTTAAAAGTTTTATTTTTATTATAAAGTTTATAAAATTAAAAAGTTTACAAATGTTTTAAACTTTTTATAAAAATAAAACTTTGTAAAATATTTTGTCTAAAGTTTTTATTAAAAACTCTTTGTGAAGTTTTATTTTTATTTTTATAAAGTTTACAAATTTTATTATATTATAGTTTTATCAAAAACATTTTAAACTTTTTATAAAAATAAAAATTTGTAAAACGTTTTTTATAAATTTTATTTAACGTTTTTATTAAAAATATTTTTTAAATTATTTTTATTTTATAAAGTTTACAAATTTTATTTTTATTAAAAACTTTTTAAAAAGTTTTATTTTTATTTTCTCTTTTTAAAACGTTTTAGTTAATTTAAAAAAAATTATATAAGTTTAATGTGTTTAATTAGATTAATCAAGGGTTACTTTGGAAATATGAAAAAAAAAATATACTAAAGGGACAACTAAATGATGGTTTTATACTATATGGACAACCAAGCTGAATTTTTGTTCTGTTTTGTTTTGGTAATTTTCTCATTTTTTAAATGACCAAAAAAGGACATAACATTTGGCCTACATAACATTTTACCCAAAAAAAAAAAACATTTAGTGAACGTAAATAGAAGAGAGATTATAACACGTACTCACATGCTTACAGCTAGATTTTAGATACGACTAATTTCTTGAATGTGACATTGATCATAAAAACTCAAGAATGATCAGTTGCACACTCTAATCACTCTACATATTGATTCAATAGGTTTCCAAGCGTCATCGACTATGTACGACTAAATGACAAAGGTATAGACACAAGTACATAACAGAGAATTTTCGATTACTGTTATTTTAAAAACTCATTCAACATGTATAATTTTATAGAACGTAACATGTAATCGTCGGAATACGATGCAGAATTCCAGAAAATATGAACATGTTTAGAATTCTCACCAAACTTAAACATTCAAGATTCAAAGAAACTACATACCATAGCAGGGAAATTTCAAGTCAGCATCTACAATTTATAGAATTTAACATAGTTATAGTAAGCATCAGCATAAAATACCAAATTCTGAAGATGTCATTTATGTTTACAATGATCACTGAGGGTTATGAGCCTAGAAGAAAACAGAAACAATCAAGAATCAGTGAAACTACTACCATAATCTGCAGTCTTTCACACATGTTGATCTACATGAAACTCCAAGGTGCATCTATTTCATAAAATGAGAGTCCTTATAATACATTCAAGCACCAAACTAAAGAAATTACTAGCACTGTTAGAATGATCGCTGAGGGTTAGGAGTCTAACACAAAACAGAAACATTTAAAATTCGAAGAAATTACCACCACAATCTGCAGGCGTCTCTCACCTACGTTGATCCGCAAGAGACTCCAATGTACAACAATTTCACAAACACCAAAGCAAAGCTAATCGAAACATAAACAACATATACAATTAAAATCTAACATAGTAATCATCAGCGTTGAATGCAGAATTGTGAAGATGTCATTTGATCACAGAGGGTTAAGAGCGTACACAAAACACAAACATTCAATATTCAAAGAAAATAATAATGCAATGTGCGCCGACAAAAAAAAACTACAATGTGCAGTCTTTCGCATATGTTGATCTAGAAGAGACTCTAAGATGCATACATCTATTTCATAAGATGAGAGAACTTATTAGTTATTAATACAACAAGCGCCAAACTATAAAGAGATTACTAACATTAGAATGATCACTGAATGTTAGAAGTATAACACAAAAGAGAAATATTCGATTTTTTTTTTTAAACTACCACCACAATATGCAGGAGTCTCTAAACTACTTTGATTTTCAATTGACTCCAACAAACATTCATTTCACAAAATTAGAGATTATAAACACTTTAAACACACAAAGCAATGCTTGCAATCAATTTCGAGAATCTCACGGATGCTAGACCAATGAAAGAAATGTTGACAAGTCAATTTTTCTTTCAAAAAAATCAGTTAAAATGGTGTTTAGATATTCATTTCCAGTTTTAGTTTACGTACTTTGTAAATTTTTACAAGGTAAAAGGTCAAGAAAAGCATGTACCTGAACAAAGCCTTGGCCTTCAGCGAGTAATGAACAAGCAAGCACAAACCTAATTAAATGAAACTAGTCTTTACTTACATGTATGTGTCTCCTTCTTGTGATTTTCATCAACTAAATTACAAACAAGTTGGAAAAACACATACATACCTGAGAAATTCAGAAAGTATAATTACAAAGAAATCTGCTACACTTCAAATGAACACGTTCTAAAGTACCTAAAAAAAAACAGAATTCATTAGTCTTTTCTTCACGTTGTGAGCGGAAAGTGAGGAATATGTTATATTCATAGTCTTTTTCTTAAGACTTCCTTTATGACATTGATCAGTTTTTCTCTATTCAATTAGTCAAATCTTTGCAAAGACTTTATGATATCTGTTTTCACTTATCATAAAAGAGTCTTTCTATTCTGTTCATAGTCTAAGGTTTATGTATCTGAGAACATTTTACCCAACCAACAAAGTCAAAAGACCAATCAATGTGTGGTTCATACACTCTGTTTTAAGACTTGGTTTAAGCCGTTGGTTGTTTTTCATCCAACATATAGTCTTTGTCTAAATACTTTGTCAAGTCTTGTGGTCAAGTAAGGAGGAGTCTGTTTTTGATTAATATAAACTCCAAAACCAACTCATAGGATTGTTGTGTAAACTTCTTGGAAGCCGTGGGTACTGGTAAAGCAATGAAACCGTTTTCAATTTGTTTAAAGACTTTTCATAAGCCCTATGTAAGTAGTATTGTTAAGACGTTTTCTCCATTCTATCCACAGAGCCCAAAACCAACCCTGAAGACTTTTTTAAATCTGTGGCAATATATCTGTTTAAGATTCAACAGTGTTTGTCTAAAGAGTCTTCATAAAGCCGTGAGTAAGTAGTTTTCTCCAGGTTGAGTCTTTGTCTAAAAAGCCTTTACAAAGCCGTGGGTAATAGTAGTATTGTCTAGATTCAGTCTTTTCTCAAAAGACTTTTCATAAGTTGCTGGTAATATTGTTGTCTAGAAACTCTAGCCGTTGGTAAGCCATGGGTCGTTTGATCCACTTAACGTTTTATAGTATTTTTTGTCTAGAGACTTTTTAGTAAGCCATGGGTTATCCATCCAACGTTTCAGTCTTTATCAAAGACCAACTCAATTTTCGGTACATACTTTCTCTCTCGTTCTCTCTCTCAAGACTTGGTTTAAGCTGTTGGTCGTTTTTTCCATCCAACAAGCTAAACACTGGCATGTAGTCTTCGTCAAAATACTTTGTCATAGTCCCTGTTTTAAGTTGTTGGTTGTGTTCACCGTACAACAACTCAAACAACCATAGTTTTGTGTAAGACTTTCGTAGTTTCCATCTTTAAGACCTTTTATAAGCCGTGGGTAATAGTAGTATTGTTCAAGTTGAGTTGAGTGTCTAAAAACCCTTTTGTAATGCCGTCTGTAATGGTATTGTCTAGATTCAGCCTTTTTCGAAGGACTTTTCATAAAGCTGTGGGTGGTGGTAGTATTGTTGTCTAAAGACTCTTCATAAGGTTGTGGCAGTATTGTCTAAAGGCTCTTCTTAAAGCTGTTTCTAACTCAATAGTTCTAAAGACTTTTTATAAGCCGTGTGTAACAAGCAACTCAAAGTCTCTCTGTCTAAAAACTTCTCATAAGCCGTGGGTAATGGTATTGTCTAGATTCAGCCTTTTTTGAAGGACTTTTCATAAAGCCGTGGGTGGTGGTAGTATTGTTGTCTAAAGACTCTTTATAAGGCTGTGGTAGTATTGTCTAAAGGCTCTTCTTAAAGCTGTTTTTAACTCAATAGTTCTAAAGACTTTTTATAAGCCGTGTGTAACAAGCAACTCAAAGTCTCTCTGTCTAAAAACTTCTCATAAGCCGTGGGTGGATATTGTCTGGAAACTCTTCATAAGCCATATTCAGTTCAGTCTTTTGTCTAAAGACTTTTCATAAACTGCGTGTAAAAAATTTTCATAAGCCGTGGGTAGATATTGTTTAGAAACTCTTCATAAGCCGTTTCCAACTCAGTCTGTATCTAAAGACATAAGCCGTGTAGCAACCAAGTCAAAGTCTTTTGTCTAAAAACTTTTCTTAAGCCGTGGGTATCATCTCATAGTCTCTTCATAGACCTTTTTCAAGTTGAGTTGAGTCTTTGTCTAAAAACCCTTTTGTAATGCCGTGTGTAATTAATGGTATTGACTAAAGACTCTTCATAGACCGTTTCAAGTAATGCTCTTTGTTTAAAGACTTTATAAGCCGTGGGTGTCTCATAGTCTTTGTTGAAAGACTGTATGGTGCACCGTTTGTCATTTATCCACCCAAACATGCATAGTCTTTATGTGTCTAAACACTTATTTTTTGTAAGTCGTGGGTCGTTTGATCCAACGTTTCGTAGACTTTTAGAAAGCCACATGACATTTGATCCGTCCAACGTTTCCCAAACATTTGATCCATCCAACGTTTCCCAGTCTTTTTCTGAAAACAGTCTCTGTCTACAGGTTTTTCTTAAGCCGTCTGATGTTGTGTATGTAGGCCGTGGGTACATATGACAATCTCTGTCTTAAAGAATTTTCTTAAGCCGTCTGATGTTGTGTATGTAAGCCGTGGGTACATAAGACAATCTCTGTCTTAAAGAATTTTCTTAAGCCGTCTGATGTTGTTTATGTAAGCCGTGGGTAACTAAAGTCTGTCAATACTCTTTCCATCTTTACTTGGACATGCACTCCCAAACCAATAGTTGTTGGGGCCATGATTTAAAAAAATCTCTATAGGTCTAAGACCCAAGCAATGGGACAATGTCCCCAAATAAGAATCTGACAGCACACTATTAGATTAGTGTCTGCCTATGATCTTTTTGGGGGCTTGATAAAAAAAAACAAAACAAAGATTTTCTGTTTTGATAAAAACCAAATCAGAAAAAGATCGTCTCTCGGATTTGATGGAAACATTTGAAAAATCTTATTAAAAGGCGAATTTTCTGTTTGTTGTTGAATCAAGAAAAAGAAAAGAGGAAGTGAAAGAGCTTATCTGTTTTGTTGCTTCAGCTTTTTGGCTCACAGATTCAAACTTATCTTCAGTTGTTATGGCTTCTCCACACAAACACACTGAAGAAAGAAACATACAGAGGCTAAAGTGAGAGATATTATTATTCCTACGGTGCAAACAGCTAAAAGAACAAACTTAGAACTCAAAACAACCCAAATCTCTCTGTCTGAATACTGATTCACCGATGTCTATTCGCAACAACCATTTAATTTAAAGTAATCGTTCAATATGTTCAATATGATCGATCGTAAGACCCAATCCATGAGAAAACATCAAATACACCAAATCTAAAGCACGAATCAAACTTTACAAGAGATCAAACTCTAGCAGAAGACAGAGAAGTACCTCAACGACGGTTTCAAGCGCTTCCATGTAATGTAGATTCAACATCACTACAGCAAACAAACAACGAACAATTAAGGAAACTTGAAACCCTAACTCACAAAATCGCAAAACACAAAATAGCACGAAACCCAACCGATCGCATCAGTTTCACGCGAAACCCTAAACAAGAGATAAGAACAATACTAATCTAGAGATTAGAGAAATTGGAAAAAAAAAAACAAAAACATACTAATCTAAGAATCTCACCACTTCGTAAGAAGAGAGACGAGACGAGACGAGAGGATAAGTATGTCTTTGTTAGCAGCCGTCTCCTAACGGATATATATTCAAACACCAAAACCGAATCGGTTTGAGATCTTTTGTTTATCCGTTAGATACCTCCAATCGAACGGTCCTTCATTTTTTTCACGACTCTCAACCATACGATCTAAATTCACTCTCAACGGTCCGACATATTAGATGGGTTTCAATATGGGCATAACCGACTTTGAAACTAAGGCCCATAAAAAGCTCATTAATTCAAATTTTCAAAATCTTTTAAAAAAATCTACTTTCTCTCCTACGCTCTCCTTCGGTATCTCACAACGTTGCATGTAACATCCCGAGTTGTGATATGTGGAAAGGCTTAAGAGAATTGATTTGGCTACCTATGTCACCAAAGTTGACTTACCTTTTCCGGAGCACATCATGAAAGAACTCCAGAGTTAAGCGTGCTTGAGCTGGAGTAGTAGAAGGATGGGCGACCTATCGGGAAGTGATTCGCGATAGCGTGTGAGTGAGGCCAAAGCACGGGGAAAGGTCAGGTGGTGATTGCAGGGTCAGTAAACGATGATTTTGAGCCTTCGGAATTTAACGACCGACCGTCGGATGGGATGGGACCCATGGGCCGAGAGAGCGGGCGTGGTTGGCCCATTAGCCGTGGGCGGATCGGGGCGTTACAAGTGGTATCAGAGCTGGTTAGCTGTCTCGGTTCTGACCCGAGTGGCGTCTTGAGACCTTTCGTGGGGCGTAACGAGGACGTTGCGTTCTTTGAGAGGGGGTGAATTGTAACATCCCGAGTTGTGATATGTCGAAAGGCTTAAGAGAATTGATTTGGCGACCTATGTCACCAAAGTTGACTTACCTTTTCCGGAGCACATCCTGAAAGAACTCCAGAGTTAAGCGTGCTTGAGCTGAAGTAGTGGAAGGATGTATGACCTATCGGGAAGTGATTCGCGATAGCGTGTGAGTGAGGCCAAAGCACGGGGAAAGGTCAGGTGGTGATTGTAGAGTCAGTAAACGATGATTTCGAGAGCCTTCGGAATTTAACGACCGACCGTCGAATGGGATGGGGCCCACGGGCCGAGAGAGCGGGCGTGGGTGGCCCATTAGCCGTGGACGGATCGGGGCGTTACATTCCATCTCTGCGGATCTTTCTTTACAGTTTTCCTTCTTCAATGGCGAATTCAAACACATACCTAACCACACCTACTAAAACCCGATCTTCTAGAAGAAACAACCAGTCTCAATCGAAGATGCAATTTTCTAAATAATAACCATTATAATATTGATGAGAATCCTTCTTATTTTTAAAGAAATACTTGACGGGGTCCAGTATCTGTCATCTCTATGGGCCTCCGGTTAAATTGTATTTCCAAAATAGTAAGGCCTTAAAGTTAGATGGATATAGACCAACCAGCGAAACCCGCGGTCATAAAGCATGTGTCTTTCTTTTCTTTTTTTTTTACAAAGCATGTGTTGTTTGAAAGAAGGAAGACATCTTATAGGTTAGATCTGGGCGTTTGGGTACCTGTACTACCCATTGGCATTCGGATCGAGTTTTTTGGATTTGGTTATATTTTATAAAACTTCCTAGGTCCCATTCTAGTAGATTTGCAAGTACGGGTCGGATTCGGATATAACATATCGGTTTCACGTCAGTTTCATATTACATCATAGAACCCATAAAGTAATTTTATATCGTTTGGATTCCTGTTATATCGGATTGATTCGGATATACCCGAAATAAAATCTAAAATTTAAAAGCAAAACATAAGAAATATACACTTATTTATATATAATTAAGTATCTAAAATACTTATTTAAAATTTAAATACTTATTGTTAGATATAATATCAAAATAAATATAAAATTAAATATTTGAAGTATATATTTATGTTTCATATAATTATATTGTATATTAGTTTGCACATTCAGATCGGTTTCTTCGGATATCTTTTCAGATTTTTTGGTTTCTTCGGTTTTTCAGGTTATCCGTTTGGGTTCGATTAATAAGACATCGGGTCCGGATGTGTTCTATACCACCTTACAAGATTTATTCGGGTATTCTTTTCTATTTCAGACCGGGTACGAATCGGATTTTTCGGTTCGGGTTCGGGTTCGGTTCTCATTTTAAAAGGACAGTTCTCCCAAATAGCCATTTTAAGTTTTTGTCACAAAAATAATTCTCAAAAAAATAAAATGGCCAAAATAGCTTTTTATTTTGAAATTTTTAATTTTTTTAACAATTTGAAACTCCATCCCCAAAAAGACCAAAATCCACCCCTTAACTCTAAACCTTAAGTCTAGATATATATATATATATATATATATATATATATATATATATATATTATCCTTTAATATAATTTCTTTTGATCATTTTCCTCTTTGAGAACTATTTTGTGAAAATAAACTAAAAAGGACTATCAAAAAAATTTATCATGACAGAATTATGAATTGTATATCTTAATTTATGAAGTGATTTCATATCTGCTGGGAACATTTGAGCATCGTCACACAGACGCGCAAAAAAAAAACTGAGATTAATCTCATATGCTAATATATGGGATTAAATTCTTGATAATACTTTAATTCTAACACAAACAAAGGAAGAAAATGATTCAAGATCAACAGAACAGATCCTGGAACAAAAAGTAAGGAAAATGAATTCTTATAAACTAATCTAAGCAATTTACTAGACTTAACCATTTGATTTATATAGTCCTAAAAAGTCACCACAAAAAATAGAGATCATATATCATTAAACAAAGAAATCCACACGTTTTCACAAACGCTGCCGTAACTGGGCGCTTTATAAAGAACTAGTAATTAGGTGGATTATTCAAGGTCTAGACAATAACGAATTATTGATTTACTTTACATATATATTACATTTATATGATATTTTTTCATTTTTAGGTTTATTAATAAATTTTTGTGATGAATTATCAAATTAGATACACAAAAAATAAACAAATTTGTTGATTTATAATAGCATTATTGTTTAATTTAACATATTAAACTAATTTAGATCGATTTAAACCGATTTTAATCGATTTGGAACAGTTTAAACCGATTTGAATCTTATAAGTCGGTATAATCAGATTTTAAGAAAATCATTTCGGATAGGACGGAGTTGCTGCCTAAACCGATTTTTAGAACACAAAAACACTGACGAATATTTTTTACTCTGCCGGTAAAGTCTTCGGCCACCATATAAACAGGTCACCAGAATCTAAATAAACATCAAATCATTTGAATTTCCAACCATCCAGATCGAAAGCTCCGAAACCTTTAACTTGCTCCTCAAATCCACGTAACACGTCGACTTCTAAAGAATCTGATGACACTCGTACCAACTCCATCACCATCTTCTCTGTTTTCTTCAGACGACGGAGGAAGAAGCATAGACGGTGGCAGTGGTGGTGGCAGAGGCAAACCTAATTCGTCATCAAAAACTTCGAAAAGATAACCGAGATCCGGCAAAGTTTCACTGGAGCTTCTCTCTGGCATGGTCGGTAACTCATCCTCGAAGTTTTCATCAACGAGTCTTTTCTTTGAACAACTTTCAACAACGAGTGAAGATCTTGAATTTCTAGATCATGACATGAGTCATCGAACAAATCTTCTCTCAACCGCTTCACGTTAGGCGAGTCAAGAACTAGCTCGTCCAACTTGTGTCTGGCTTGCTTCTTAACAACCAAGTCACTCCAAGTTAGATTAGATGACAACCTCTAAAAGTAAATAAAAGATAGGACCATAAATTAATAGATTAGATGAATAATTGAATAACAATGCAAATCTGTTTGGTTTTGTCAAAAAAAAAAAGAATAACTGTTATAAAATAAAGGGAAAAAAGATATCTTATTCATAAACATATGATCCCTTTATATAGGGAATTTCTGGATCATGACATGAGTCATCGAACAAATCTTCTCTCAACCGCTTCACGTTAGGCGAGTCAAGAACTAGCTCGTCCAACTTGTGTCTGGCTTGCTTCTTAACAACCAAGTCACTCCAAGTTAGATTAGATGACAACTTCTAAAAGTAAATAAAAGATAGGACCATAAATTAATAGATTAGATGAATAATTGAATAACAATGCAAATCTGTTTGGTTTTGTCAAAAAAAAAATAACTGTTATAAAATAAAAGGGAAAAAGATATCTTATTCATAAACATATGATCCCTTTATATAGGGAATTACACCGTCATAGTAATATGGAAATAGTACAAATCCTAAGTAAGAAAGGAAAAACGAAAACATGCATAACCAGCCGGCTAGAACCAAATCATAAACCAGCCGGTTATTACATCCACTAATCTAATGGTTTATAACACTCCCCCTTGGATGTCATAACAATTTAGAGCTCGTGATACACTTTACCAATATTGGTGTTGCCTCATTAAAACCTTACCAGTAAAACCCAATTGGGACAAAACCAGGTGAAGGAAAAAGAGTACAACATGTATCACTCCCCCTGATTTGTACCTCCGTGCATGTTCTTCAAGTTGGCGCATGGACAATCCGATAGTTGAGCTTCATGGGCGCCAAGTCTTGAACTGGTCCTTTAATTTGGCACGTCCCAAACTGATAGATAAGTTTCATGGACGTGGAGTTGGTGTAGACATGGTGAAGAAGTCGGCTGACATATTATATGACTGAACTTGTAGTACTTTGAGCTTCTTCATCCTTTTCCAAACGTGTATAACCTGTTTGAGATCTTGTATGGATCAAATGTTATAACCTGCATTATTATCAAAACCAAACAAACTTCTCTTTGGGTTTGGTTAGTATAAATCAATCTCAAACATTTAGTTCCTTTGAAGGTAACATAGGATGTATTAATCCTATCCCATTGCCTCATGTTCGGACATGCCAAATTTATCTAAGCAAGGTGCCAATAGTACTTATGGCAAGGGATGTGTATGTCTTTAGTTCCAATGCCTTATATGGTCTAAACATATACATAAAACTATCCGACCTAGTATGGCTTGCCATATCAAGGCGCCAATTATATCAATATAGTTCACTTTTGGTCGGATGTGCATAAGCTTTAATGGTACTTATGTAAGGCCTTTCCTGGACCAAGGACATAAGCCTTGTCCAATCTTAGGATCAAAAGGATATGTGACCAAGCTTAGGGATCCTCAAGACTATGTCTTTTCTTTGGACTAAGTAGGTCTGAGTCCAAGGACCTTACGACCATAGGACTTACAATGGTTTGTGTCCGGACCAATGTACAATTTCTTTATCCTTCCTGTGAATAAATGGGTCTATGTCCGAGCAAGAGATTTTATAACTATGGGACCATGTAACCATACAATGGGCGAGTCTTATTCTTATGAAACGTTTGAGTACCAATGGACCTTATAGGACTTACTCAATGGTCCATGTTAATCATTTTAGCACCTTTCTATGTATGCCTTTGATCACAAGGATTTCATCTTTAAGATACTCAATTTGTAGTTCCAAACAATCTTTGTTTGTCCCAAAACTTAGTCTTTCCCAAATCTTTCATTTCAAAACTCTTTCTTTAGATATTTATTTGGGAAATGTCTCTCCGGAGGTTCCTAGGATATTCTTAGATCATTAACATATTTTGTACAAGTTTGTTCTCGAGAACTTTTTGCATTTGGCAACTCAATACCCTCTGGGACTTATATATATATTCATTATCCAGTGGACTTATATAAGTAGGCGGTTTTTACATCTACGAACCGCAAGTATAAGTTTCTTTCTTATGTGCCAGACTTATCTAAGAATCTCAATGTTTGTTGCATCCACCACAAGGAGCATATCTCCTTATAATTGATTCCTGATCTTTGTGAGAATCCTTGTGCATATGACCATGCCTTATATCATGCATATGGTCGTGCCTTATATCAAGCATATCTCGCCATGTTCATTTCTTTCACAAAGATTTATTTCTGTCCAACTGGTTTAACATCTAGAGGTGTCCGAACTTGTGAGACCAATCCTTTCTTTTCTTAATAAGTTTAACTCCACGTCTTCTTTCCATATGATCTTATTCTTATTGTTGAGTGCACTCATATATAGACGTGGGTTCATGATCCTTATTCATTTCATAATCTCAAGTGCTACATTGCATGCATAGTATTAGTATATCATTGATGTCGAGTACTCTTTTGTTCCATTGTGTCCTAGACATGACTTAACTTATTGAGGTTTCATTATGCCATTCAGTACCCTGATGCTAGGCATCCCAAGCATCATTCTAGGCACCTTAGGTACAACCTCATCCATGGCCATGGCTTTTAAGTTTGTACATCTTATGATTGATTATGTCTAGGAGTCCCTCATCCACGGATTAGCACCTTTCTTTAATATCCGAGGGATCTTATCTTTAGAATTCATTGGTCTATCATATCTTAGACTCAGTAGCAACTTGATTGTGTTCTCTTGAACATCAATTCGAATTTGGTGCATTCATAGCTGGTATAGATGACTTAGTCATTATATTTGGGTCTGCATTGAAATCTGGTAATTTGTTTAAGCTAGCTTTTGTATAATCTTTTGGACTTCTAGATCTCACTCTAGAGTCCGAAGATCTTGCCAATATATGGATGTTTGATTCCATGTAATTTTCTTTTACCCAGCTAATTCTTTTCTCTCCTTAATGTTGGATGTTCGGATTCACTGAAATGACTATCCGTGTACCTGGCCTTTAAATCAGATCATCCGTGGTTGGCTCAAGGTACTTTGAAACGTGGGAAAATCATATTAATTCATATCCAACATATATTCTCATCCTCCCATCTTATATCTCTGTGGTGGAGCTATTGGATTCATAAACGGCACATCCATATATCTTAAGATGGGATATGTTATGTCAGGCTCTTGACTCGTTAGTACTTGGGATGGGGTATCTATGTTCACTTAGATCCGTGTGTATGTCCATGTGCCAAGGAGTGTTTTATACTTATCCCCATGGACATACCATACTTAATAAATGATTTGGGATGTGAACATATCAAGACATATAGTCTTTTAGGCAATTTTAAGGAACTCTTTTCCTTTGCCATTAGTTTCATCTATGTTTACTTCTTGTCTTTATCCATTATTTGTGTATGTCCACGTCCATATTTCTACCATGGGAAGTTTTTATACTTACCCCATGGACATATAGTGGTTATTAAACATTTGGTACGTGAATTCTTTGATATATAGTCATTTGGACGTTTTGAAGTAACATATTTCCTTTGCCTCTTGTTTCATCCGGATGAGGATTGTCTATCTTTATTTCTTGTGGACTCATTGACACGTCCATATTGTGTATGTCCATGTGTCATAGAGTGCTTGACACTTACCCCCATGGACATATCATATTTATCGAACGCTTGGACGTGAACTCATTAGCTTTTATCAAGACATATAGTCTTTGCCACTTTCTTATTTCTTTGGGCGATCTCTTAAAGAAATTCTTTGTTCTCTCTTGCCCACGTTTCAATATGAAACCATCCATTCTTTCATTTAGACAAATGAGTATTGTACTACAGTCTCTGATGGTACACGGCCTATATGTGACTACAATGCACAGTTTCTATTAAGGACACAATGCACCATCTATTTCTAGATGTGTACCCTTGAGGCTATAGGATATAAGTTTGGCCGTGGCATTTTGTTTCTTAAGATGTTGTGGCTTGATCCACTATACACCATAATGATATTCACAAGAATGGAAGTTTTGTTTTAGAGATAAAAGCTTTCATTCATTCAAAGATAGCAAACAAGGAAATGAAACAAGTTCAAAAGGAAAACGAGAGATCATGAAAACTAAGTAAAGACACTAAGTGTTTTGATGTCGAATCAACTAGACTCATTAGGCAATCTGAAGTTTCAAACTCCATAAGATCATTTTTATAAGCCATATGAGCTTTTTGGATTCTTTCCTTTTAAACTTTCTTGGTAGAGCTCAATTAAATAATTGGGAGTTTTACATGTCTTAGCCCAATGGTTACTCGTTCCACACCTATAGTACACTGATTTGGACGTGCCTCTTCTAAGTCCAGAATTGGACTGATGGTCACGTCCATAAAGAGTTCCATCTTGAAACCCCGGCCATGGTTTCTTCTACCACGGCCTTGTCCATGCCATCTGCCACGTTTATAACTTCTTTGGCTATCATGGACATGGTTGGTTTCTTTATTTTGTCTTTTTGGCTAGGTGTGTATTAGGTAATGGAGTTGATCCCGGAGATCTCGTTTCACTATCTTTTATTAGCAACTCATCGTTTTGCTCAGCTTGCAATAAACATGATATGAGAGATGCATAAGTAGTGAAGCACTTTTCATGGTATCGTTGTTGTAACAACATATTGGTGGAGTGAAAGGTGGAGAATGTCTTCTCCAACATATCTTTATCATTCACTTCCTCACCACATAGTTTCATTTCAAAAAACTATCTTAAGTAGGGCCGAGTTATACTCGTCCACAGACTTATAGTCCTGGATTCTGAGATTCCTCCAATCATATAGAGCCTTTGGAAGTATCACCATTCTTTGGTGATCAGATCTAATCTTTAGCTCTTTCCAAAGCTCTAAGGGATCAATGGTTAGATATTGATTATTTATATTTGACATCTGAAAACATGTGTTTTACAAGTTAGATCCTTGGAACATGTTCTGAGGAACAAGTTTTAGATTGTCTAGAATTTCATCTGGTCGGTTAATGGTCGAGTGGTGCATCCAGACATCTTGTCCGGATGGTTAGCATTGTGTCCGGTTCTTAGAACATGGACCCGGACGTGTATAAGGGTATACATCCGACTCTTAGGGTATAAGAGATAGGGTAAGAACCGGATGATGGATTGAGTAATTTAGGAGTGTGTCCGGTTGTTAGAAACAAGACCGGTAGAGCCATTTTGGCTTGGTTGAATTTTGCATCCGGACCATATGTCCGAATGGGTGATCAAAGGTTTATGTTTTCAAGTAAGTTTAGACAATGATCATAAAACTAAATCGACCCATACCCTTATAACCTATCGACCATGTATAAAGCAATGCTAACAATCTTAAATACCCAATCAATTCTAATCAACCTAATAATGTGATTTATCAAGATTTCTTTTCAAAGATTTTAACAAGTTGATTGAATTTATAAAAAAAAATGAACTCGAAATATCAATCTTAGCAATCGGATTTAATCGGTTTCAATTTTCAAGTATGCGATTTTATCAATTCAAATTCAAATCGATTTCTAAACAATTGATAATCAATCAATCTATCAACTTAATCTTTTCAATATGACCGAATCAAAACAATCAAACAATTTCAAACAGATTCAAAAAAAATTTATTTTTTATTTTAGGATTTTAGAATCGGTTTTACATGATATGCGGATTGCATATATGTGGTTTTGGGGTTTGATGTTTTAGGGATTTTGATTTGATTATAGATCAAGGGAGTTTTAAGCACACGATATGATCATTGGATCATAGGTTTTGAGATTCAAAAACCGATTAGGTTGTGATTTTAATTGATCAAATCAATCTCGATTTAGGAAAGAAGAATTCATGCTTCTAGCAACTTAGCAACCATTGATCTATCAACCTAAATAAGTAATCGATCTAATCCAAAACCTAGTTCCTTATTAATTAGGGTTTGATCGAACTTATATGAGCTTCGATTTACTCAATGGGGATTTGATCTATTATCCTAGATTAGGGTTTATCAATTCATGATTTTTATGGTTCAAATCCTTATCAAGCAACCGTATTCGATGTGGGTTCTCTTTTAGGATTTCGAATTACCTTAACCTCAAGTAGGGTTGAATGGACCACCGAGAGAGAAGAACCGCGAGTTGATTGTTGCTGAAGTCGCGAGCTGGAACGAACTTGAGATCGTCGGTCGTGAACAGAATCGGATTTGGTTTCCAAAGCAAATCGAGCGCACTGTATCTGTGCGTGAGGGCGCGTCAGTGGTCAGATCGACAAGCGGTTTGCACTGACAGATTCGTCTCGGCGAGGGCTTCGATTTGATATCTTGATCGTTTTTGGGTCCTCACGGTTTGAGAGAACGGTCTCTTTGAAGTTCTGAGGTGATTTTTTTTTCGTTTAGGGTTTGATGATTTTTGGATGATTTGAAGAATATTTCGTGGGGCTTAGGACTAAAGGCTATTGTGCTGATAACGTGTTATAAAATAAAGGGAAAAATGATATCTTATTCATAAACATATGATCCCTTTATATAAGGAATTACACCGTCATAATAATATGGAAATAATACAAATCCTAAGTAAGAAAGGAAAAAAGAAAACATACATAATCAATCGGCTAAAACCAAATCATAAACCAGCCGATTATTACATCCGGTGATCTAATGGTTTATAATAATAACAATGCAAATCCCAGCTTTTAAAGGAATTTCGTCAAACACCTGGAGCGCAATTCACAAAACTCCTCCAAACATGTCAATGACTCGAATTATGTCGGCTCTCCTCAGACGAACTCATTCCTTTTCTTCTTCGCGGGCTCCCATCTCAACCACTTTTGCTACTTCACTCTCCGGTAACTTCAATATTCGACTCTGTTTCTTAGATCTATCAGTTATGACAATCCTGGAACTTTCATTCTCTCTTGTGCTTGTGACACTCCGTTGGGTTTCTTTTCTCCGTGCAATCCTGGTAACTTGACCAATGCTTTTTGCTCTCTTTTAGTTTATTCACCCAATGATATAACAATGTACTAGATACTTGAACAATTTTGTCTTTTTTTCTCTGTTTGTATTCTACTATTTGAAGAAATGATAGCACTTTGATTGAATGTGATCTCCAAGTCTGAGCCTTTTAGATTCTCACCTACTTCACTTTGAGTAGGAATGCTGTTTAATGATAGATTTTGTAAGTACAAAAGGTTTTGGACTTTCTTGTTGGGGTTTTGTATCTTAATGATAAAGAGTTTTGTCAAAATCTTGTGAAATTTGGATCTAAGAGGAGTCTTTTTAGTTGCAGGGAAACCAAAGATTTCGTATAAGAATGATTCCGGAGGCCATACAAGGAATTTGCATCTCTTGGATCCTCGGCTTTGGATTATCTTTTCTGGACAAGCTGGTGCGTTTTGTTGAGCTCAAGTAGGTTCTTGATATTTTGTGATGATTATAATATCTCACTCTTGTTTTCTTCAGCAATCCTTGGGTTTTGTGGGAACGTTGCAATGGCTGAGGATGATCCTATCAAGCCAAGATCTGGAGATAATACGGATGGGAGTGGGCTAGAAAGAATTGAGGACGGCTCGGTTGTATCTAATATACACACATCTAAGTGGAGGGTGTTTACTGATAGTGGAAGAGAACATTTCTTTCAGGTTGACTGATTATTTGAAGAATGTAACTCAAACTGTTTTTGTTTTTTCTGTGCCTCTGAATAGGCTATTTTTTTTCTATCTACATAGGGGAAACTGGAGCCTGCAGAGAGGCTTTTTGGTTCGGCAATACAGGAAGCTAGGGAAGGTTTCGGAGAGAGGGATCCACATGTTGCATCTGCATGCAACAATCTGGTTGGTCTCTTCAGATCTTATGTTTAGCTCCTTAAGATAATAGTGCTTGTTATTTCTTAGACTAATTGCTTTATCGTTTCCTTCCTCTACGTAAGGCAGAGTTATACAGAGTTAAGAAAGATTTCGACAAAGCAGAGCCCTTATACCTGGAAGCTGTAAGCATACTGGAGGAGTACTATGGCCCTGAAGATGTGCGGTGAGAACACTCTCTTGAACCTCTTCACGTACATAATATCACACTCATAATTTAGCTGAGAACATTTCTAGAAACTGGCTCATAAATTGTTTGTACTTTTCATTTCACTCTGTGTCCCTGTCGGGTCGCTCACTTCTGCCCTCCATGCATGTCCATGACATGACAAATTATGTCCATTATCTCTTGGTATTTTTAGTGAAGATCTTTCGGAATCCCACTGGATATATTTGAATTCACCGGACTAAAAGCAATATCAGAGTTCCATCTAGAATATTGTTACATGCTATATATTCTTAACAATGCAGTGTTGGTGCTACTCTGCACAACCTTGGACAGCTTTATCTTGTCCAGCGAAAACTTGAGGAAGCTCGTGCTTGCTACGAGGTTAACTCTTATTGTTATACTATCAATGATCTCTTGATATATTGCCACCAACAGTTCAAATGATAAGCTTTATATTCTGTGATGCTAACTACTTATTTTTCATTCTCTCGTTGATGGCTCCCTGTGCAGCGTGCTTTAAAGGTATGTATGTCCAGATTAATCTTTACTATTTTTTATTAACACGTAGCAATTTCTACTATTTATTTTTGCTTCTTATGATTTCCTGTGATTCTAATCTAGATGAAAAGACGAGTCCTGGGACATAATCATCCGGATTATGCAGAAACAATGTATCATCTTGGAACGGTACTCTCACGTTTGATTTTTCTTCGTGCTTTAAAAATCTCTACTAGCCCTTTTAAAACTTGTGATGAACGGTATGATTCTTGTTTAGCATATTAATGCTTTTCTTTTTTTAAACAACAATTCTGTATAAAGGGTTGCAGGAATTTTTTTTCTTGAGTTTATTGCCATCTATCTTTCATTTTAAACTTCTCTTTTTAAACGTATAATTTGATATGCGACAGGTATTACATCTGCAAGGAAAAGACACAGATGCGGAGGCTCTTATTCTGGATTCTCTTAAAATACTTGAGGCATGTCAATATTTCAGTGATAAAGTGAAATGTGCGCTATCTTGATGTTGCATTTTGTCAGTTTTATTTATTTTATAATTGGTTTTGTGATGTAGGATAATGGTCAAGGAGAGTCAATGACATATATCAGGAGACTGAGATACCTTTCTCAGGTTTGGACGCCTTAAACGTTGCATCTTATTTAAATGCTCCTTTCTATTTTTACAATGCATTGAACACAGCATTTTGTGTTGAATAGTGTTCCATCATGAATCTGAATTTTTTTTCTTCACTTTTTCTTTTACTGCTCCAGATATATATACGATCCAATCGTCTGGCTGAGGCTGAAAACATACAGAGGAAACTATTGCACATGATGGACTTATCAAAGGTGTGTGGTTTTGTCTTACTTAACTTTCCTTCTGTTTTATAGTATCTTTTGAAGAGAAAAGTTCCAACTTCCTGATATATGGCTGATAGAATGCGCAAGTTTAAGTCTATAATTGAAAAGATAGTATTTTGGTTACGTTTGAACTTAGTAATGCTTTTCCACTGCGGACTATGCATTGACGAGCTTAGTTGTTGTGTTCTTATGATTCTTACTTTAAAGTTCTTGGTGAATAAATTCGATCACAGGGATGGAACTCAATGGAGGCAGTAATTGCAGCTGAAGCATTAGCGGTTACTCTACAATTATCTGGGAAGCTGAGAGAAGCTCAAGAACTTTTTGAAAAGTAAGCACATGATAGACCCTTGATAAGCAGTATGCGGATCCTCAGATGTGTATAGAACTAAAGCTTTATGACAATTTTGCTGTCAGGTGTCTCAATACCCAAAAGAAGTTACTTCCAGAAGGACACATCCAGATAGGTGGAAACTTGCTGCATATGGCGAAGACATTTATGCTGCAGGCTAGTCAGTTGAGAGGAACTGATAACAGTGAAGCTCTATCTAAACTAGAAAAAGCAAAGGACTATCTTGGAGACTCATCTAGGTTGGTTTATATATATCTTTCTCTACTAGCTCTCTAGTCTCAGCTTAAACTAATGTTATTTCATCTTCACATAGAAGAATGTAACGAGAAGAACTTGTTTGTGGTGGAAACCAGGATAGCAAAAGATGTTCTACTTAAGCTGAAAAACCAAAAGGGAAAAGAGCAGAAACAAGGAAAATCCAGTGAGACCCTAAGGAATTATGAACACGCAGCTTTAGTCATATTGGTAAGTCTTGGTAGAAGCAAACACTTAATAGGTACTATTATGTTGTGTTTTCCTAAGAAAAATGAGTTTGGGACTTCAACTGTTTTGTTGCAGCTACGGTCTCTTGAGAGTCTTGCAGTTTTGGAGACGAGCAAAACTGAGATCCCGGAGGCAAAGGTTAGTACTGTAATATACATAATTTCAGAGCTGTCAGATGAAAATTAGTATAGATTCAGGTACAAACTTTCGGCTTATTGATGACAAAGACTAGTTGCACAACTGAAAGATGTGTTTCTCAAACCGAAGCCAAGTTCTAGACTATCACTTCA
The DNA here is from genome assembly GCA_018703725.1 of Brassica juncea. Classification (NCBI taxonomy): domain Eukaryota; kingdom Viridiplantae; phylum Streptophyta; class Magnoliopsida; order Brassicales; family Brassicaceae; genus Brassica; species Brassica juncea. The sequence goes on along the minus strand of CM031935.1, from coordinate 35,580,039 downwards.
TATTGATGCTTTACTTTTGTTTTTTAAAACAACAATCCTGTGTAAACCTGTTGGGTTCATGACATTGCAGGAAAGGGATCCACATGCAGCAGAAGATGCACTTGTCCAATGTCTTTCAGCTTATAAAGAGGTGAAACAATTGATCTCTTCTCCAGAAAATGAAACTGGCATCCGATGATTCGAACCTAAAACCTAGAGCTCATTTGCATCCTAACCAAAAGAGTAATTTGATGCAGTGTGCAAAGAAAATGTTGGGACACTGTTTATTCAATCATCTTTCCTTTTGTTGTATGTAGTTTGGTAGTGGAAGTCAGCTACAAGATTCCCCGGAAGTAAAGGCTGAATACGTGTCGTGTCTTAAGCATCTCTCGGTTTTATTAGCTAACAAAGAGAGGACGACGCTTCGCTCAAAGCCAAGTTCTATTTCTATAGCAGAGCTGAAGGAAGAAGTTCGGCGTATTGAAATGGATCTTCTTGGTTCGCATAAGAAAGGAAGCTAAAAGCTGTTTTTTTTTTTTCTTGTTAGAATCTTTAGATCGAATAAAAAGAGATGAAGAGCTGACCTTATACCTTCACTAAACTCTCAACTTCTTTGTTAAAATGTCTCGTGTGAGAGAAAATACCCTACAAAAAAAAAAAAACGAGGCCCATGTGATTGCACGTGTTGGATCATTCAATCTAAATAAAACGGCGTAGTTTTGCTTAACCATCCTCGAGTTCTCTCAAAACAGATTCTTGGCTTTCAAACTCCTCTTTGCTTCGGATTCGAATCTGTTATTGATTCCTTGAATCCCGATTCCCTCCGCAGCCTTTTTCTTTTTCGTGGTGAATTGTGGTTTCAATCTTCAATCAAGGCAAGGGCTTTAACAGTAAGTTTTATTCCCAATGGAGAATTCTCAAAGCTTCGATCTTTGAGTCTTTCTAATGCTTTTTTCGAGTCTTTGATGTCGAATGTTCTTTCTCTGTCCCGATTGATCTGAGGATCTCAATTATTTAACTGTCTTTTTGTTATTTTCTTTGAATTTTGGGGAAAAAAAAGGAGGAGAAGAGGACGTCGGTGAATGATCAATGGCCTCTGATAGAGAAGACTTTACCCTCTGTGGACCCTCACACCTAACAGATCTTGATTGGTATTGAATCTCATTCTCATATACTCTTCTAATCATTGATGCTACTACTTGAGCTTCTCCTTGATATGTCTTTTTCACAGGGCAAACGAAAATCACCAACGTTGTGTAGCAGCTTGTTTGGTTCAAGGGATCTACATTGTAGAGCGTGACCGTCAGCTTCAACGCCAAGGCTCTCAATCTCTAGCATCTCCATGGTGGGACTCCTTCCACTTCAAACTCATCCGTCACCTTATAGATGACGCTGATTTCTCCATCTTCGGCGCCATTTACGAACTCAAACCTCCACCACAACTAGACACCACCACCGTTGTCTCTAAATCTCCGCGTTATGTCATAGCCTTTAGAGGGACGTTGACTAAACCTGACTCCATCTCTCGTGACCTCGAGTTAGACATCCACATTATCCGCAACGGCCTTCATACTACATCACGTTTCGAGATCGCTATGCAAGCCGTTAGAAGCATGGCTACTTCTTCTTCTTCTTCTGTCGGAGCTTCGAATCTCTGGATAACGGGACATTCTATGGGTGCAGCGATGGCTCTTCTCGCTGGCAAAACGTTGGCGAAGACTGGAGTTTACCTCAAATCCTTCTTGTTCAACCCTCCGTTCGTGTCTCCTCCTATCGAGAGGATATCTAACGAGCGTGTTAGGAGCGGCCTTAGAATCGCCGGGAGCCTTGTTACAGCAGGACTCGCTTTCTCAAGAACACTCAAGCAAGCACAGCAGCCTCAGCCTCAGCAGCAACTGCAAGAGCGGAACTTGTCTGAAGATCCGTTAAAGGCTCTGTCTCTGTGGCTACCTGACATTCATGTGAATCCAGGGGACCATTTGTGTTCCGAGTACATTGGGTTTTTCGAGCACAGGGGAAACATGGAACAGCTTGGGTATGGAGCTGGAATCGTTGAGAGGATGGCGATGCAGCATTCCTTGGGAGGTTTGCTGATGGATGCCATGGGAGTTAGTAACGCAGTCGACGTGCAAGAGCCTGTTCACGTCATCCCATCTGCTAAGCTGATTGTAAACCGGACTGCTTCTCAAGACTATAAGGAAGCTCATGGGATACACCAGTGGTGGAGAGACGACCAAGAGTTGGTTTCCAACATTTATATGTTCAAATAGCTCACCAAGATGGATTTGAGAAGTCATTTTGTTATGTGTTGCTCCTCTCAATTTGATTCTCACGATGGTTGTTTACATTAATACTTCTAATGAATTAATAATATTGCATTTAAATACTATTATTGAAATTTTTTTATTTAATTTTCTTTTTAAAAATTTTCAAATAACATATATAATAAAAAATGAAACATTTATAAAGTAAAAGAAAACGAAAATATAAAAAATATATGTATATAAAATATTATTCATTAAAAAGAAAGTTTACAAAATAGAAATATTCCAAATTTACATGTTTACAATTTGTTTAAACTGCTTATTTTAAGAGATATTAAAGAAAACAATTAACAACAAATATCTTTTGATCAAATAATCAGAAAATATTTTAAAATAAATAACTATATATTTTAATGAGAAAGATATATTATATTTTATCATTATTAAAATTATTTGTTTTCTTTATATTAAATTTGCTTTTAAAATTTTATGTTTTTACTTTTGTGGAACTTAATATAACCATAATCATACCAAAGCAAATCTGAATTCTCATTTTTAAAATTATTTAAAATAAATTTCAGTTTATCATTTAATAAATCTAAGACACTAAATTGTTTAGAATTTATAAAATGTTTTAATTGTTGTAAATATTGGTATGTGTTTATGAACTTCCAAAATGTATTAGTTACTTATGTATGTAACTTCCAATTGATCATCGTTTTATTTTTTAATATGTTTTTATAAAATGTTTTTTAAAAAAAACAACATATAATTTGATAAATGTTATGAAAAAAATACATGCACATTTAAACGATAAATAAAGTTAATTTGATTTTACTTAATAATAATAAAAAGTAATTATACTCGACTAATCCAACTTATATCTAAAATCATAGAGTTAACTACAATAAGAATATATAATTTTCTAATGATAATTTTATTTTATAAATTTAAATTATGGGATGACTCAAAACATATTAACAAATGAAAATAAAATATTAACCAACTGTTACAGTTTAGTTCTTTTGTAAAATTTATATATATGCATGAGACTATAGAATATTATCGTTATATTAATTTATGAACTTTGGAATCAGACACTTTAGTTTATTTTTTATTTCAGTCTAAGCACAATATATCTTAAGTTATACGTAATCTTCATCAAATATATTTGCATATCTAAGACAACAACTAACATAAATAAAAATAAGAAAAATTAATCATAATTTTAATATATTTAAAATAAAAATATCATAGTTGAATTCAGAAAAATAGATACAATCTAATATACCCAAATGATAACTAAATTGACTATAAAAATAACAAAACCGACTAAATATAACATATCTAAAATCATATGTCTAATTAAAGTAATATAATATTATTAATATAATAGTGCATACAAATCATAAATTAATTTAAAATTAAAAGTAAATAAAATAAATTATTATAATATATTTACTTTATAAATATTTATATCCGTGCATGAGTACGGAAAAATCACCTAGTGCCCTTTATTTTGTACTAGGATCGGCCCGTCCTACGGGCGGGATATATTTTACTTGTGATCTATGTTATCTTTTATATGATTTTGAGATTTGTGTTTTAGGTTTATATTTGCAAGAGATGTATATGATAATGATTTTTGTCTTCTAGAAAGTTTTAAGTATGGAAGGATTATATTTGATAAGATATATTTAAAACTAAATAGTTGTTTCTATATTAAAGAGTTGTATTGTTGATATGTTGTGAAGGCTCCGAATAGTCTTCATGTTGTTTCCTTTAACAAAAATTAGATCCATTATTCGGATGGTTTGTAATATTTTGGATTCAGAAGGATTGGACTGTGGTAATTTTTGTTTATGTTATAAGAGTAATTACTTTTTTTTTAATGTTGAAATCATATCCTATCGACATGTTATTAGAATGGAAGTGGTGATTATTTGAAGCTGCATTTCTTATTAAAAATATAATGTTATATTGAATGTGAAGAAGGTAAAATGAACCTAATCAAAAAAAAATATTGAAATTGGAAAATGTTAAAACTGAGTAGTGGTCGACGAATGTAGGCACTTGTTAGGCACCATAAAACCAATTCCAAGAACTTCTCCATTTGTTTATAGTAATAACAAAGAATGCATCCATTTATAACAATTATAGTTATCTACAGTATAACAAAGTAGCAGAAAATGACATTATAGTGTCTGTGTTTTTAATGGATAATTATGTTTTATTCGGTTCTTTATATTTAAATTATTTTGGTATAATCTTTATGGTCTTTATAAGGATGAAACACAGTTCATGTGATTAATATATAATTCTATGGTCTATGAATAACGGGGTTATGGGTATATTTCCTATGAATTGTCTAGACTATTTTTTTTCTTTTCGTAACACGCAGATTATATACCTAAACTTGTTAAATTTATTAAAAAATATATGTAGTACTTGCATTGTACATTATATTTAATTTAATTCTAAATTTTGAATAGTCTGTTGGTATGACTTTGTTCTTCGGGTGGGTTAAGTTCATCCATAATTATTGTTTTTTCTTTTACATTTGTTTCATAATGATCGTCTCTTAATGAAAATAAAAAGCTATCGATTTTACTACTATTTACGTAAAATGTGCTAGTTTGAATCGTCAAAGGCAGAGTCAACATAACAAAAAGTTCACTATGAGTGTAATGAATTGATTTTTATATAAATTTGGAATTAATTTAACCTTGAAGTAATTTTATAATTTCATTTGCTCTGGACTCGATCCTTTTGAGATACTCGATCAAGATTCGTTGCTGGTATGAACCTCCTTCCTGGTAGGGCCATCAACATAACAATGGTTAAGTGTGAGAAATTTTAAAAACCAGATCAAACAATTGTATTATCATCTGGTTTAAACCCAAATTAAACTCGGTTAGCGTGTTAGACTTTTCTTTCACATGGTTGTGTTTTTTTATTATATGTATAGAGAGACATTACATAAAAGAAAGTTTATGTTACTTACAGTTCGATTCAGGGTGCACCCAATTCGTTTCTTTATAACAGCAGAAAGCTCATCAGGCATTACTTCACCTTTCCCGAGTGTTAACCCTTCTAAGAAAAGGTTGTTCCATTGTTCCTCAGGAGCTGAAAAGACATAATAAACCAAATGTGAACTTCTTTGCGTCGACTGACTGCATGGAAAATAGGGTTGCAGAAAGAGACCTTTGATCAGAGTTTCCAGAAAATGCTCCGCCTTTACAACTTCGTTCCCTGTGATCGGATGCAAACGTAATGAGATTCTGTTTGTGGACAATAGAAGATTAGAGTGAGCGAGTGACTTGAGCAATGTACCTTTCTTCGCGTAGCTACGCTTGGAGAGGACCGTAGCAGCATAGAGTGGTATAACTTTCTGAAGCATAGCCGCAAGCCCTGGTTTGTCTTTATCTTTTTTTGCCAGAAAACAACCTTCAGCCTCTCAAACTATCATTAAAAAAATACATTGATACTCTATTAGAGGAGAGACCTTTTGAAATAAAAGTCAATGTCTTACACGTGAAAACAACAATCATAAGACTTTACCTGCCGTAGCTGAGCACTAACTACTGAAAGAAACCCTTCGTCTAATTGCCCTTCTTTTCCCCGTTGTATCATCTCCTGTTAATACATTGATATCATCAGTACCTTTGTATACAAGATGTTGAACATGTCTTGGTCAAAGGAAAGTGAACATATGTGTACACGCCTTTTCCATTTGATTGATAGCTTCAGGATCTCTTGGAGGCCATGAAATTTCTTCCACTCCTTCGACAACAGGTCTTAGTATCCCTTTCAGAACATCAGTAGACGACTCTATCTTCTCCTACATACATGGATACAATAAACTCTCAGTCAACTAACAAAAACTGGATATGTAAGGAAATTGAAAAATAAAAGAAAGAGAAGAAGAAAAAACCCGAGTCTTATTCACAACGCAGTCAACTATGGTCATCACAGTTGCAGCTAACTCTTCATATTCCTTCTGCAAAGAGACATAACCGGAAAAAAGAGAGCTTTTGAAAATCTGCTTGATGATTGAAATAATAAAGAAGAATAGAAACGCTTGCCCTGTCATCAAATAATAAATAATAAAGAAGAATAAAGATTCACCATGCAACATAATTTCAAAGAGCACTTGCCAGATTTGAGGTCGGAGAGAAAAGCTCTGTAATTAGCCATTTCAAAGTATTTCAGTATATGAGATGTAAGAGATAGGAAGAGGAGATGTGTTCAAGAGGAGGCATCCCACCTCTATTTATACAGATCCTGGCACCGCTCCTAAGATCGAAAGGAAGTTTTGAATACACATCGTGACGAAGCCAATAAATACGATTTATGAGGAAGCGATTAACAACACCGTTTCAGGTCGCAGAAAAGCGCAGAGGTCACCGACCGCCGCACATCGAGAAGAGACGAAGTAATTTCCTTCGAAGTAGGGTATTAGGGTTAGGGGGTCTTCTTCACGTCGGCCCAGAATCCTAACAATTAAACAACCTAATATCACCATATATGTGTCAAAAGAAGCCCAGAAAGATAGATGTTAAATGAAGCGTTGCATTTTGAAAGCAGAGACAGGTGTCGCGCAGACAGAAACTAAATTTCCAAGCTGGCATCCTATGTGGCACAAGGAGGAGAGATTAAATTCATCTTTATAATATTAGATGTTTGTGTAATGCTATGTATCACGGTATCTCTTTAAATTCTTCGTTTATATGTGCAAAAGGAAGTTTATGAAAATTTTGGAAGATGTTCTTGTGTACAAAATATATGGGAATGAAATAATCTCGAGGTAGACAAAAAAAGGCATCTGCAGATATTTTGTTGTTCTAAGAGATAGGTGCTCTTATAGAACATTTCAGTCATGAACATTACTGAAGACTCATCAAAGATGACTAAGCGATTGAAGAGAACAAGTGTTTTAAAGCATTTCACTTAGGGCTTTTTGCAAAAGTAACTCAAAACTTGGAGTCAAACAGAAAACTAACATTTTCTTTTGATTCATTTTTTTTTTGAGATTTTCACCCCACACCTGCATTTTATCTACGAAAATGCCATTAACTTTTTTTTTTTTTTTTTTTTCGAAAATGGCTTCTTTACTGTCTCAACCTCATCTTCTTCAATTATTTACAACAGTCTCACTACCATGAATAGTTCAACAACCTTGTACTAACTGTTTGGAGCTTTTAATGCCCTTTAATGCACGTAAATCTCTTTACACTCTCTCTGTTTCAATTGTTATGAACTAAAAACAACATTTCTTTCACTTTCTCTCCATATTCATCCAAAAAACTCAAGCTTTTGATTCAAAATATTTTATGGTTGACAGAGCCATATTTCTTTCGTTTTGACTTACGGTTGCTTTCGTTTGAGGTTCTGGGTGGTTGGAGAAGACCCTGTGTGCAAACGAAGTCATCTCACCTAGTTTAAGGTACGAATTTTAATTTTTTTCAAGATCTGTTCGCGTAGAAGACTTACTAGTAAGTCATCTGTATGTAGAAGACTTACTGATAAGTCTTCTGGTCAAACGGACGACTTAAACTAAGTCGTCCGGCTTTGTTTGTTAAAAAAAAACTCCAGACGACTTATATATAAGTCGTCTACGAGAAACGGGCTAGTTTTGCATTTGACCGAATCGTGTCAGATCTTTGACTATTTCTGGACGACTTATAATTCAGTCGTCTCTGGGAAAGTTAAAATTTCAATATTTTATTAAACTAGACGACTTACGTGTAAGTCGTCTTAGGTTAGTTTTGTAATTGAAAAATAAAACTTCATCGTTTAACTTTTACCAGACGACATAATATAAAGTCGTCCTGACAGAAGACTTAATTTAAAGTCGTCCGGGGAAAGCAAAGTCGTCCAGAAATTTTCCCAATTTTCTGGTCAAACCTTGCTTATCCCGGACGACCTTAAATTAGGTCGTCTAGCTGGACGACTTTCAATTAAGTCGTCTGGAGAAAGTTAAATTTCAAGTTTTATTTTTCAATTACAAAACTAACCTAAGACGACTTACAAGTAAGTCGTCTAGTTTGAATAAAATATTGAAATTTTAACTTTCCCAGAGACGACTGAATTATAAGTCGTCCAGAAATAGTCAAAGATCTGACACGAGTCGGTCAAATGCAAAACTAGTCCGTTTCTGGTAGACGACTTATATATAAGTCGTCTGGAGTTTTTTTTTTAACAAACAAAGCCGGACGACTTAGAATTAAGTCGTCCAGTTTAATTTTAAATTGCAAAAGTGACCTCTTTAGACGACTTACCTTTAAGTCTTCTGGACGACTTATTTCGAAGTCGTCTGCGGCAATGTTTATTGAACTTCTTCATTTTCTCTATATTTACTAATGTGTTTTATTTTGAATATTTGCAGATGATTTGTCAGTTACATGCAGTTTATGGAGAATGGTTGTTGAGAGATTGCCGTTGGGATTTTGTGGTTGATGATCTCAAAGGAGCAAAATTGTTTTTATTGAATGAAGATTCAACACATGCTGAACTTGTTGCAATGGCTCAAGAAGATTATAACCTGGACATGAGAACAGTGACTGTGGAGATTAGCTACTCATTACCAGCAGAAATGATGATGGCTCCAGGCAGTCCTCCCATTCATGTTACAAGTGATAGACAAGTTCGAAACTTGCTCGAGATACTCAAAACGCATAGAGTATGTCTTTGTGTATCAAGCCGCAGCAAGGTGGAAACGGTTTCAGAGAAAAGGGATAATGATGAAGCTGGTGAATGGGAAGAAGATGTTGGTGATGATGAAGCTGGTGAATGGGAAGAAGATGTTGGTGATAATGATGAAGCTGATGAATGGGAAGAAGATGTTGGTGATAATGAGTTTGTTGAAGATGAAAATCAAGATGGGGAGGAGGAAAATGGGGAGGAGGATGCTGATAACTCTATTGTTGGTGAAACGGATCAGAATGGTGGGGATTACAGTCTTTATGGAAAGGTTCAAGATGAGGACGAGGAAGATGATGATAATATTTGTTTTGAAGAAATGGAAAAGACATATGCTAAGACAAATGCTATTGAAGGAGGAAAATCGGATGGTACCAGTATCTATGTCAACCAGAGTTTTGTTAGCAAGGATGCACTGCTTTCAGAGCTGCGGTTGGCAGCAGTGAGGGGTAGGTTTTCTTTCAGAATATACAAATCAACGAAAACTCTCCTTGTGGCAACATGTCGGGTTAGCGGTTGTGGATGGAAGATCAGAGCGAGTGTGAAACATGGGACAAACACGTTTTGGGTAACAAAGTATGTGGAAAAACATTTATGCTCAGTGGGAGACCGAATCGCTCAGCGGAGACACTGTACTCCGAAGTATGTTGGTAGTCTTTTCATTGATCGTGTTGGAATCATTGATGGATAACTCCGCAGCATATCACTGATGCAATGAGGAACATGTTTGGCATGGAGCTTGATTACACCACTTCATACAGAACACTGTTATATGCACAAACATTGGTGAGAGGATCAGCAGAAGAAGGGTATTCGCGTCTGGCATCATATCTCGAGCAAATCTCCATTGCAAATCCTGATTCTATCACGGCTATAGAACTTGATTCTATGAAAAGATTTAAGTATCTATTTCTCTCTTTTGGAGCTTCTATAAAAGGTTTTAAGTATCAGAGAAGGGTCATTGTGGTGGATGGAACTCACCTAAGTGGAAAGTATGGAGGTGTTATGTTAGTTGCAGCCGCACAAGATGGCAATTTTCAGATATTCCCATTGGCTTTTGGGATCGTGGATGCTGAAGATGAACCTTCTTGGGAATGGTTTTTCACAAAATTGGCTAGTTGTATATCTCATGACAAGCCTCTGGTGATAGTCTCCGACCGGCACGCGGCCATTAAAAGTGCGTGTGATAAGGTGTTTCCTTGGGCAACTCGAGGAATATGTTATTATCACCTTCAAGATAACATTGTCAAAAAGTTTAAAGGGAAACATCTCACGTACTTGGTGAAAGGGGCTGCTTATGCTCACACGGTTTACGATTTTGACTGGTACATGGCTGAGATACGGAGTGCAAACCCGGAACTTGCAACATATTTGGAGAATGCCGACGCCAGCCTATGGTCAAGGGTTTATTGTAAGGGGAACAGGTACAACATAAAAACAAGCAACATCGCTGAATCTATTAATTCCGCACTGAAGCGAGCAAGAGGATTTCCGATTCCGTTCCTGTTGGAGTTCATAAGGCAGAAGTTAGGAAAATGGTATTGGAAAAGGAGACAAGATGCATTGAGTCTCACAACTCAACATAGCCGGGGTGTTGAATACTTGCTTGCTGTTCGAACAGAGATAGCGGATACGATGACGGTCCAACCAATTGATGGATGGCGATTCTTTGTCAAAGGTGGCAAAATGGACTGTGTGGTTGATTTGGAACATGCAAAGTGTGATTGTGGTGTCTATGGAGTGGAGAAAATACCTTGCTCTCATGCTATAGCTGCTGGAACACATATTCGTTTGCATATCTCCACACTTGTATGTCCAGTGTACTCAAAGAATTATTTGTATGCAGGATACTCAGAGAATATATATCCTATCGTGTCACAACATATTGAGGAACGAGAATGCTTTCCTCCAGACGTAAAGCGTGGTCCGGGGAGACAGAAGAAATCAAGATGGCAATCTTGGTTGGAGCTATCTAGGATGAGAGGACACAAACCCAGGAAGAAACACAGGGCAAGGAGATGCTCAAACTGCAAGGAAACTGGCCATACGAAGCCACAATGTACACAACCAGTTGATTAGTTGTCCAGACGACCTAAATTTAAGTCGTCCAGTCTTGATTACCCGTCCAGACGACTTATATATAAGTCGTCCAGTGTTTCGTCTACCAGCGTATTTTATATTTAGACGACCTTCTACTAAGTCGTCCAGTGTATTTTATTTTTAGACGACCTTCTATTAAGTCGTCCAGTGTATTTTATTTTTAGACTACCTTCTACTAAGTCGTCCAGTGTATTTTATTTTTAGACTACCTTCTACTGAGAGATAACATATTCCAAAATGTAGATCTTTGTTACGTCATTGTTCTGGACGACTTATAATTGTTCTGGACGACTTATAATTGTTCTGGACGACTTATAATTGTTCTGGACGACTTATAATTGTTCTGGACGACTTATAATTGTTCTGGACGACTTATAATTGTTTTGGATGACTTATAATTGTTCTGGACGACTTATAATTGTTCTGGACGACTTATAATTGTTCTGGACGACTTATAATTGTTCTGGACGACTTATAATTGTTCTGGACGACTTATAATTGTTCTGGACGACTTATAATTGTTCTGGACGACTTATAATTCATCTCACCAAAACATGAAAGACAATTATAAGCTGTGACAATAAGAATCACATAATATAAAACCAAGATCAAAGGAAAACTGGTTTGAAAAACCAGAAAATATGTTTCAAAAGCCATAACCATAATATAAAAAACATTAAACTTGAAGAGATTAAGAAAGCAAAGACATTAATCAAACATTTGTGGCTCATTCAACTTGTACCAATCGATGTAAGGAATCTGAACATCAGCCACCTTGGCCTCTGCGCGCACAAGTTCGAAATCTAACTGCTTCTTTTTCTCTTTGCTAAATGGGTTCTTCTTGAAAAGTTCATTCATGAGTTCCAGCTTACCTTGTATGCGCGACACTTCAAGCTCTTCAACATGTTTCTTGGCGATGGCATCATTTAGTTGCTTGTACATAAAGAGCTTGGCTCGGTAATGCTCAGTGGTCGCCTCAACTCCCTTGTTGAATGCCTCTTCTAGAGAAGAACCATGATCTTCAACCATGGGAGCCTTGAGTTTAAGGTCTTTGTTGAATGCCATACTGAGATTTTGATCTGGATGTTAATAGATCGAAATTATTAGAAACGGATAGATCTAAACAAAATTTATATAAAACGGATACAAAAAAAAGGATAGATCTACTTACTTAGCTAATATTGGGAGAGACTAAATTGGAGAAGAAGAGAGATGATAGTAAGAGATGAAATCTGTTAACTATACAGTTTATATAGAAGAGGATGTGATCGAAGAGTCATGTCTTTTCACATTCCTAATAAACTTTTCAAATTACTAATCGAAATTAATATATTAAAAAGAATTTAAAGTCGTCTACCAATATTAGAAAATAAAGTCGTCTACAAATTCGTCCAAGTAGACGACTTACAAATAAGTCGTCTGTAACAGGCAAGCTGGAAGACCTTCCAGACGACTTATTTGTAAGTCGTCCAGCTGGAAGACCTTCCAGACGACTTATTTGTAAGTCGTCCAGCTGGAAGACCTTCCAGACGACTTATTTGTAAGTCGTCCAGCTGGAAGACCTTCCAGACGACTTATTTGTAAGTCGTCCAGCTGGAAGACCTTCCAGACGACTTATTTGTAAGTCGTCCCATGCTTTAAAAGCTTAGTCAAAATCATAAAAGCTTTAAAAGTTTAAATGTAATATCTTTTACACTAATCTGATAAACACTACAATAACATACATGCCCACGAATCTAATCATACATGCCCACGAACTTATCACCATCCACATTTTCTTTCAAATGCTGATCAAGAAGCTCCGTCCATATATCCACCGCCATTTTATCCCTCATATTCTTCGCGTTGGCCCTAGCAAAGTCTTTAGAGTTAAAGGGGACTCCAAGAGCATGACATTCAATGTACTTTAGAGCGTACACGCCACAATCACCATTGTTGGCCGTGGGTACATCTTGTCTCTCATATGTGTATGGCTCCAACCCGTATTTGACCCGTATTTCGTCGGTGGCAGCGCACTCAACAAGCAGATAAGGGACCATCTCGAGAAAAGGCTGCATTATCTCATCCCATGCTTCTGCTGCCGTAGCTGAAGGTATGCTGTCCCAGACGACTATGTGCCTCTTAGGGATCGATATCCAAATAGCAACCCAATGAGTGTTCTTCAAGTTCACTGGCGCATAGATATCATCAATGTCCTCCCCCCACACCTTCTTTGATTGGCAAAATGAAGGTATTGATCCGTCATAAAAATTCCACGCCCCACCAGGTAGAGCTCTTCCTAAACCTTTGTGATCGGGTACGGATAATTTGAAGAACTCATACTGGTCTCTCCAAGACTGGGAAAAGTTGTGATCCAGGAAGCACATTCACTCGCTCCTGAAAGCTTGTGGGTTCTCCTGATACCTCTGCCTCAGCACATTAATCCAAGCATCTATATGCTGCATATAAAATAATACAAGTTAGAAGATACCAGACGACTTAAATATAAGTCGTCTGGAAAGTCGTCTACGTGGACGACTTTCCAGACGACTTATCAGTAAGTCGTCTACTTGGACGACTTTGTAGACGACTTTCCAGACGACTTATCTTTAAGTCGTCTGGTAAATATAAGTCGTCTGGAAAGTAGTCTACTTGGACAACTTTGTAGACGACTTATATTTAACAGACGACTTAAAGATAAGTCGTCTGGAAAGTCGTCTACTTGGACGACTTTGTAGACGACTTTCCAGACGACTTTCCAGACGACCTATATTTAAGTCTAGACGACAAAGATACAAGATAAGCAGAAGACTTACGCAGTCTTCCAGCCATTCTCTGGCAGTCCGGAGGATGTGATACCACCAAGTTCGTGATGTACGTGGTTTTTCATCATGCTTAGTGAAATAATGACTGCAAACAATAAAGCAATCACTTACGGATCAGAAATAATCAGTTTTGGTAGACTAAATCAAGCTATTATGGGTAAAGCAATCACTTACGGATCAGTTTTCAACCAACCAGCGAGTTCCTTCAACTTAGGTTTGTTTACTGGCTGAAATGGATTATAGGCTGCCACTTTATCTTTATTTTTCTCTGCCGTATAAGGAGATATCTGCGTGGGAGAAGGTTTCCTCGCTCGTTCACTCCTTGCACGCACAGAAGCAGTGGGAGCTATTTTGTCCAATACAACCAGGCTCGGTTGTTGTACGGTGGAAGCGACGCTCGGTTGTTGATCGGTGGAAGCGACGCTCGGTTGTTGATCGGTGGAAGCGACGCTCGGTTGTTGATCGGTGGAAGCGACGCTCGGTTGGTCAGTGGAAGTGACAGCAACAATCTCTTTGGAGGAGACACCATCTGCTTTATCCGGCAAGATCTTATTTCCCGCGTTTGCCTCATCGCGAATTTCTCTCTGCATTAAAAGTTGCACACTAGTTAACCCTGGGACGACTTAAATAAAAGTTGTCTGGACGTCTAGTTGACCATGGACGACTTAATTTTAAGTCGTCCATGGTCAACTAGTCGTCCAGACAACTTACATTTAAGTCGTCCAGGGTCAACTAGTCGTCCAGACAACTTACATTTAAGTCGTCCAGACAACTTACATTTAAGTCGTCTGGAAAACTAGTTAACCCTGGACGACTTAATTCTTGTTGGGAGAGGATTTGATACTAACCTCGGATTGTTTGGCTTGAGGGGTAGGTTGTTTCTTTTGAAGAGTAGGCTTTTTGGTTTGAGGAGTAGGCTTTTTGGTTTGAGGAGTAGGCTGTTTCTGTTGAGGAGTAGGCTGTTTCTTTTGAGTAGGCTGTTTCTGTTGAGGAGTAGGCTGTTTGGTTTAAGGAGTAGGCTGTTTCTCTTGAGGAGTAGGCTGTTTCTCTTGAGGGGTAGCCTGACTGGTGACACCAACCTTCTTCTCCATAGCTTCCACCCTATCGGACAACTTCCTAATCTCCTTGATGCATTTCCTAAACCCTTCTTTCATGCAGTCAACTAGCCCTTCTTTCATGCTGTCAACTACGTCCTTGAACATATTTTCCAACTCCTCTCTAGTCACCCAACTAGCCTCTTCTCTAGCCTCTTCTCTAGCCTCTGTAGGAGCCTCTTTACGAGCCTCTGTAGGAGCCTCTGTAGGAGCCTCTTTAGGAGCCCCTTTACGAGCTTTCTTCAGAGGTCTTGGATTGTCTTCCTCCTCCTCTACCAAAACCATCTCTATCTCTTTGGTTTTCTTAGTACCAGTGACTTCCCAGCAATCCTTGGTCCACTTCCACGGTCTCCGATCATACATGACTTTAATGATGTTCTCCGCGGGCACGTCCTCAACCTCAGAGTCCCATTTTGGCCACATTTCACTAATGTCCTTCTCAACAAAGTTGATCACGCGGATCTGCAGTAAATAGAAGAATTGAGTTAGATATTTGAAAAAAAGACTAAATAGACGACTTAATTATAAGTCGTCTGGAAGGTCGTCCAGCTGGAAGACCTTCCAGACGACTTATATATAGTCGTCCTCCCATTCGTCCAGCTGGAAGACCTTCCAGACGACTTAATTAAGTCGTCTGGAAGGTCGTCCAGCTGGAAGACCTTCCAGACGACTTATACATAGTCGTCTACTAAGTCGTCCAGCTTGAAGACCTTCCAGACGACTTAATTAAGTAGATACCTGTCTCAAGATAGCTTCTTTCATTGATCTGCGGCCTCTGCTGCCCCCGTAAGCCAGTATCGGTGGAGACGGACTGTTTCCTCTGGGACCACCAATACTAGCACCCAATTCCGGTATAGCTGTGTACACCCAGACCTGAAGAACTTGTATAAACCCATCCACGGTGTAACAGCCAGTAATATCTTTGTTCCACAAAGAGTCCATCAGCACCTTAAACGCGACTCTCCCCCATGGATAATTCTCAAACCGTTCTAAATTCATCACTAGCCTTGCCAGACTAGATCGTGTAGCGGTTGAAAACTTTCTCCCTTCAATGAATCCAGTGAAGATGGAAAGGTACACGAGCCGCTTGCGATCTTCCGTGGACCAATCCTCGCATCTCTTCAGTGCTGCTATTATCTGATCAGTAGTTGGCCCAGCTTCCAGATGAACTCCCAGCATCGCCCAGAAAGAAACCATCTCTTTGGTAACTTCACATTTTGGTGTCTCAAGGTCCTCGATGTACTCGCAGTTTAGACCAGTGAGGTTTTCAAACTCTAACAGTGAAAACCTCAAAGGTTCTGGACCAACGAGAGACCACATCTCATACTTCTTCTTAATGTCCAGCTTGAAACTGAGCATGTAGTGAACCAGCCTTGAAGCCCAACCAAATCCCTGCTCCTTGAACTTGATGAAAACTCCCAAACTCGACTCCTTGAGCTCTTCAAATTCTTCATCAGTAAGAGCTTCCCTAAGAGCAGTATGCAACTTGTTATTATCCGTATGATACGAAATGCTATTGTGGGCTTCTGGCTCTTCCCCTAATGTGTATAACCTACGGGGGAGTTATGGAATATCCATCCTTTTTGTCTGCAAAATAATCAAAGACAACAATAGAGATAAGCTAAACAAGCTAAATCTAACAAGAACACACAGAAAAGTCAGAACACAAGCTAAATCAATCACGCCTTAATTGTAACTCCAGACGACTTAGTAGACGACTTAGATATAAGTCGTCTGGAAAGTCGTCCAACTGGACGACTTAGTAGACGACTTAGATTTAAGTCGTCTGGAAAGTCTTCCAACTGGACGACTTATATTTAGGTCGTCTACTAAGTCGTCCAGTTGGAAGACTTTCCAGACGACTTAAATTACAAGTCTTCCAGTAGAAAAATTAAGCGGACCTGATTAGTAGCAGAAGGAGTACTCGTCATTGCGGTTATAGATCTGAAAAATAAACGTGAAACGGTGAGAATGAGTAAATTGATAGAGACAACGTTTTATGTTCATCTTTTCCTCGAGATTGATGACTTACCGGCGTTAGGGTTTACAGAGAAACGGCGCTACGGTTTACAGAGAAGAAGCGGCGGCGCTAGGGTTTAGAAGAAGCGGCGGCGCTAGTGTTTAGAGGAAGCGGCGGTGAGATAGTGTTGGTGAGCACGGTGGAGAGGGCGACGGTGGAAGCGGCGGCGCTAGGGTTTAGAGGAAGCGGCGGCGCTAGGGTTAGAAGAAGCGGCGGCGAGAACGGTGAGAATGAAGTGAGATAGATAGCCGACGTTGAGGGCGACGGTTTGTTCGGAAATAGTGGAAGCGGCGGCGCTAGGGTTTAGAGGAAGCGGCGGCGCTAGGATTAGAAGAAGCGGCGGCGAGAACGGTGAGAATGAAGTGAGATAGATAGCCGACGTTGAGGACGATGGTTTGTTCGGAAATAGTGGGAATTCAAATCGCCTTTGATATCGGCGGTGAGAGAGAACTGTTAGGTTAGGGTTTCTAAATTTCGCGAAAAATGAACAAAAAAAAAATCACCTTATATATTGGGTAAATAATCCGGTTAGCTTTAAAAGTACGTTGGTAAAATTTAAGGTTTGGTCCGGTTTAGACGACTTATTCTGGCTCATAATGTACATCAGAAGACTAAATATTTAGTCGTCTGTTTACAGAAGACTAAATATTAAGTCGTCCCAGACCCTAAAATGAACCCCTAAACTAAAATGACTAAATTAACTAACTAACCACGTTATAAAATCAAATTATACTTCAATAGTGTTTAATATACACAGAAATGAACACGCTTATGTAATTTTTAAATTTTTCAAAAACGGTTTTAATGCTTTCCGAAATCTAACCCTAAGAACATATACAATACTACAACATATGTTGATGAAAGTTAAACTAAAGAATATCATGACTCACTACTTTCACTCATCTATGCTGAAAACAATTGAAATTTGTTATATCTTAATTTATATCTCTTAATACATATGTTAATTACATAATTCCCATTTTTCACTTATCAAAATATTTTTTACAAAATTTTTAAATTATGTTTAAGAATAACTGTCCAGACGACTTTCAGTTAAGTCGTCCTTTCGAGGGGGTAGAAACGTAAAAAAAATTCCGTTTTTTTGTTTGTTCACAAGGGGATAGTTGTAATTTCAATAGTCTTTTAGGTTACTTTTGCCTTTGACCCAAGTTGGGGTATTCTTTTGGGTTTGACTCCAAGTTTTGAGTCACACTTGGCAATTCTCCCTTTCACTTACTCATCAAATATTCAATATTTTTTAAAAAGTATGTTTTGGAGTTTTCACAGATAGTAATACAATATATTAAATTTTGATTATAATGCATAATTTGTGATTATTTATTTTTCATAATTTTAAACCAATATAAATTTAATAAGTACAAGTAGTTTTTCAAAGTTATCTGGAAAAGTACATAGATTTTTTTTTAAAATAAGTATTTTAATAAAAAATTTTTTTTTCAAAAATACGTATGTTTTTGAAACGGAAGAAGTAGACAATTGACTCAACACAAATTTTACATTTTGTTATAGTATGATTGATAAAATATTATACCGATCAATATTGATTTGGCTTAAAATTAACAATTTATGTATTTTATGTCAAAAAGGTAGTTTATGTAAATCAAAGTTAGTTAAATTATGAAAGTCACCAAAATTATTATAAGCTGAAATGAGCAATTTTCTATAAAATACTTCAACTTTCGAAAGATGATAGTAAGCCCTCCAATTACAACTGAAATTGTGAAGAAAGATAGAGCTCCAAGTCCCTAAGAGTTTAGAACCATCCTCCAAATCTCATAGAGATGTGAGAAAACTTTCTAAAGAGAAAACCTTTTCCATCAGACCATAGACCCAAGTACAGAAAGACTAACAATGTCATAGACGCAAGTACAGTCCCAGTTAGACATCCGACTTTTCCCTTCCTAGAGACACTAACTTAACTTCTGTAATTAAGTATAACGGCGTCGAAAATTATGGGACGACAAAGTAAAATTAATTAATACCGAATAGATTTTCCCTTTTTAACTCAAAGAAAACTATTTAATCATTTTATTTCCAAATAAACCCTAAACCCTCTCCTCCAAGTCTTTCAGCTCTTTTTACAAATATCCCACTGTTTTTAACTCTTCTCACAAACACCGATTCCTGTCAGACTCTGTAGTTAACTAAAAACCACACCAAAGACTCTTGTGATGAAAATAGCATACGTATACATACACATGCGAGCCGAATGATCCAGAGATCATCTCCCCTTTCCTTGGCGTCAATCGAAACCCTTTTGAAGCTCTGCAAATCTGAGGTCCAGCTTCGTCAAATCCATGCCAGGATCATCCGTAAAGGTCTTGAGCAAGACCAGAATCTCCTCTCCATCTTCCTCTCCTCGTCATCTTACTCCTCTCTACCTTACTTATCCTCTGTTTTCGAGCGTGTTCCTCACCCTTGCACTCATCTCTGGAACTGCTTCATCAGAAGATACTCTAATAGGTTTGACACGGTTTCGCTTCTTGTCCGTATGATGAGAGCAGGCTTGTCTCGACCCGATGAGTATACTTTCCCTTTGGTTGTGAAAGTTTGTGCTAGCAATGGGCAGGTTCGTGTTGGTTCATCCGTTCACGGGTTGGTTCTGAGAAATGGGTTTGATAAAGATATGGTCTTGGCCACAAGTTTTGTTGATTTCTATGGCAAATGTAAGGATCTGTCGAGCGCACGCAAGGTGTTTGGTGAAATGCCTGAGAGAAATGCGGTTTCTTGGACTGCTTTGATTGTAGCGTATGTGAAATACAGAGAGTTAGAGGAAGCCAAGAAGATGTTCGATGTTATGCCTGAGCGTAATACTGGATCTTGGAATGCTTTGATCGATGGGTTTGTCAAGTCCAGAGATTTGGTGAAAGCTAAGAAGTTGTTTGACGAAATGCCTGAGAAAGATATAATTTCATATACCTCTATGATTGATGGATATGCTAAAGGTGGTGATATGCTTTCCGCTCGGGTTTTGTTTGAGCAAGCGAGTGATGTTGATGTTAGGGCATGGTCAGCTTTGATAACGGGTTATGCGCAGAACGGCCAGCCAGACGAGGCCGTGAAGATGTTTAACGAAATGTCTGAGAAGAATGTCAAACCTGATGTGTTTATAATGGTGAGTTTGATGTCAGCTTGTTCCCAGATGGGTAGCTTTGAGTTATGTGAAAAGGTTGATACTTATCTGCACCAAAGCATGGTGAACAGATTTTCTAGTCATTATGTAACACCTGCTTTGATAGACATGAATGCCAAATGCGGCCACATGGAGAGAGCAGCCAGTCTGTTCGAAGAGATGCCTAAGCGGGATCTTGTCTCGTACTGTTCGATGATGGAAGGAATGGGTATTCATGGGTGTGGAGGACAAGCTGTTCGGCTGTTTGAGAGAATGATAGAGGAAGGTATTGTTCCCGACAGTGTTGCCTTCACTGTAATATTAAAAGTTTGTAGCCAAGCTATGCTTGTTAAGGATGGCTTAAGGTACTTCGAGTTGATGCGAAAGGAATATTGCATTGTGGCATCTCCTGATCATTATTCCTGTGTTGTGAGCCTTCTTAGCCGGTCAGGAAAGCTTAAAGAGGCCTATGAGCTTATTAAAGCCATGCCTGTGGAACCTCATGCTAGTGCCTGGGGTTCAGTTCTGGGTGGTTGCAGTGTGCATGGGGATACTGAAATAGCCGAAGCAGTTGCAAGGCGACTTTTCGAGATTGAGCCGCAAAGTGCTGCTAACTATGTGCTTTTGTCAAACATGTACGCTGCTTTAGACCGGTGGGCAGATGTAGCTCTTGTTAGGGATAAGATGAAGGAGTATGGAATTAAAAAGATCTCTGGTCGAAGTTGGATAGGTCGATAAGCACTACTAACCCTTGTCATTCAAGCAAAAGGACCTAAAGTAGTTCTATCATTATAGCTTTTATTGTTTGTAAATTTGTTTCACTTATGATTAAGTCATTTACTTAACCAGAACCACCTTGAAACATCGCTGCGTCCAATGATTTATCACATTAAGAGAGATGATTGGAGTGACATGTAGATTGCTAGAGAACTAAGATAAACTTCTTTAGTATGCTTGTGAACATTTCTACCTATTATATAGGTTCCAATTCCATTATGTTCGCTGGCTTAACTGTCTATTTCTTTATGTTGCAAATGAAAATGGAACGAGTGAAACTAAATATTGTGCTCATGTGAAGTGATTAAGAATATTACCTCTTTAAATTAATACTCTATAAATTAATATACACTAAAAATTTCTATAAAATAATATAATTTTATAGTTCCAAACTAATTTTTGGTTCAATTAGTATATCGATAAATTAATAACCTCTATAAATTAATAAAAAAATTATAATTTTGGTGTAATCTCAATATTATTAATTTATATAGATTTCACTGTATAAAGATCTATGCTTTTCTTTTGCTTTCTTACAGATACAATCCTTTTGTGGTTTCAATATAAGATAAATCACTACAAGAAAACATCGCTATTCTGAGGGACATACCGAGGGAAAATGAGTTCCTCGAAATTTTCTGATGAAATACCGAGGAAATACCGAGGAAACCAAGAAATGTGGTTTCCTCGGTATATTCCGAGGGATTACCGAGGAAACCATGTCCGTCGGAAAAAACCGACGGGGATTTTAAAAATTCCGACGACTTTTTGTAGCCGTTAGAGAGCCGTTGGGGGATTCCGAGGAAATTCCGAGGAAGTGTCTGTTTTCCTCGGAATTTTCTCAGTATCTCGGCAGGATTTCATCTATAAATACAGCCACCCCTCTTCATCTTCATTCACTCCATTTCTTCTTCTTCCCTCCTACTATCACGAATTTGGTTTCAAAAAAACATGTCTTCTTCAAATTATTTTCGTTCTTGGATCGATCGACCTCATTTGGATCCGGACACGAGATTGCTTACGGAAGAATACCAACGAGGTATAACTGAATTCATGGGGTTAGTTCGCCGACAACCGGAAGCAGAAACAGGTAAGTTAAGATGTCCTTGCTCTAATTGTAAAAATAGAAAGGTTATTAAAGAGTGGGATGTTTGGACTCATCTATATTTGAGTGGGTTTACATGAAGTTACAAAATTTGGTATCATCATGGGGAAACTAATTATGAACTTGGTAGTACTAGCAAACCTCAGCCTGCGGTTAGATTAGAAGAACCAACTAGAACGGATGTAGATTATGGTGTAGGTACTGAGCAGATGGTAAATGATCATTTTAGAGGGGAAAATTTACCCAATGCAGAAGCTAGGAGATTTTATGATATGTTGGATGCTGGAAAGCAACCATTGTACGAAGGTTGCAGAGATGGTCATTCAGCTTTATCATCTGCTACAAGACTGATGGGCATTAAAACAGATTATAACTTGGCTGAAGACTGTATGGATGCGATAGCTGATTTTGTTAAAGGTATTCTACCTGAGGATAATGTAGCTCCAGGTTCATACTACGAGGTTCAGAAACTCGTAGCTGGTGTTGGTTTATCTTATCAGGTAATAGATGTATGCAGCGATAACTGCATGATTTATTGGAGGGCGGATGACCAGCGGATTACATGCAAATTTTGTGGGAAACCTCGTTATAAAGATACGAGTGGAAGAGTTCCAGTGCCATATAAAAGGATGTGGTATTTGCCTTTGACGGAAAGGTTGCAGAGGTTGTATCTTTTGGAACGCACAGCGCAACGAATGAGATGGCATGCGGAGCACTCAACAGATGGTGAGATTAGACATCCTTCAGATGAAAAAGCGTGGAAACATTTCCAATCAAAGTATCCCGACTTTGCGTATGAGAGAAGAAATGTCTACCTTGGATTATGTACTGATGGTTTCAGCCCGTATAGGAAGAGTGGAAGACAATATTCTCTATGGCCAGTCATTGTTACACCATACAACTTACCCCAAAACTTGTGCTTGCGACGAGAGTTTCTGTTTCTCTCCATTCTCGTTCCCGGACCAGAGCATCCTAAGAGATCGCTTGATGTGTTTCTTCAGCCACTAATATATGAGTTGCAACAACTATGGGCTGAAGGTGCTGAAACATACGATATTTCGTGTAAAGAGAACTTTCAAATGCGGGCAGTACTAATGTGGACAATAAGTGATTTTCCAGCATATGGTATGTTATCTGGATGGACAACGCATGGGAGGCTATCATGTCCATATTGTCAAGATGACACAGATGCTTTCCAACTAAAGAACGGAAGAAAAATGTGTTGGTTTGACTGTCACAGACGATTTCTACCACCTGATCATCCATACCGTCGGAGTAAGATTTTGTATAGGAAGAACAAGCAGGTGTTTGATGGTCCACCTGAGGAAGTTAGTGGAAAGGTTTGAAGACACAACTAAGAGATTTTGGTGCAGCAAGGACGCCAGACGTCGGTGGACATGAGCAATTTCCGGTAGATGCTGTTGGAGAACTACATAATTGGCACAAAAAAGTATTTTCTGGGATCTGCCATACTGGGAGGATCATCTGCTAAGGCATAATTTAGATGTCATGCATATTGAGAAGAACTTTTTTGACAATCTTATGAACACGATCCTTAACGTTCAAGGTAAAACAAAGGATAATTTGAAGTCAAGACTGGATTTAGTCGATATATGTGCTCGTTCAGAACTTCATGTTGATGGGAATGGTAGGGCTCCTTTTCCCATATACCGACTTGATGCAGAGGAAAAAAATGCGTTCTTTGATTGGATTTCAAACGATGTGGAGTTTCCAGACGGTTACGCATCTAATTTGCGTAACTGTATCGACAGAAAGGAAGGAAAGTTTATTGGCTTGAAAAGTCACGATTGCCATGTGTTGATGGAGCGCCTCCTTCCGTTTGCCTTCAAAGAACTATTACCACGAAATGTTCATGAAGCAATTGCAGGGATAAGTGCTTTCTTCCGTGATTTATGCACCAGATCAGTGACTCTTGAAGGTATTGAAAATCTGAAGACTAACATAGCCGTGATTCAGTGCAACCTTGAGAAGATATTTCCTCCCTCATTTTTTTGATGTTATGGAGCATCTTGTTATTCACCTGACAAGAGAATTGAAACTTGGTGGTCCTGTGCAGTATAGATGGATGTATCTATATGAGCGGTATATGTTCCATTTGAAGAAGATGGTGAAAAATTTAAGTAGGGTAGAAGGTTCTATAGTCGCACAGATGATCAATGAAGAAATTTCAAACTTTGCCGAGTACTACTTTCCAGCAGAAGTTCAGACCAAAAACAGAAGACCTGCTCGGCATGATTATAGAGGCGAACGGGCAACATATCATGTTAAGGTTCCAGATATTTTCACAGATGTTGGACGACTTAGCGGAAAACCAAAGGACCGTCGACTTACTGAGCAGGAGCGAAGTCATTTGCAAACATATTTGCTCACCAACTGCAAAGATGTTCTTCAATATGAGAGGTAAGTTTATTATCTTATAAATTTTTATTTTAACAAATTAACATTTATATCTTAATTAATTACATTATTTTCATCACATGTACAGGACTTTCATGGCAGAAAAGCGGTTGGAATATAGATACGCCACAGAGGAGGAACTAGAAGAAATGAAGCAGAGAGAATTTGCTGGATGAATGTTTACTTATGTGAGTGCCTTAAATAAATTAAAATATCATTTATCACATATTTATACAAATTAAAATATCATTTATCACATATTTATACTAATTCATTATATATGTGCTATTAATAGGTGTCTGCTGGTTTAGCCAGAGGTGAAACATTTGACGATTGGATACGCGAAATGGTGGTCGGACCAAACTATGTTGTGAAGTCATATCCGAGATTTTGTACTCGAGGATATGCATTCACAACTGAAAAGAGGAGACGTTCACGTACGACCTATGATGCTGGCGTTTGTTCTGCATCAGGAGATGATGTATACTACGGACACATACATGAGATTATGGAAATCAAGTATTTGGTCATGCTTGGATTGCGCTGTACTGTTTTCTATTGTGATTGGCACGACAACACTCCAGATCGAGGTGTGAGAACAGATGCATTTGGTGTTACATCAGTACATTCGAGGCGAAAGCTGCAATATTATGATCCTTTCATTCTTGCTTCTCAGGCCGATCAGGCAAGTAAATGTTAATTATTCAGAATGATTGATCATAATTTATACTTTTACTAATAATTTTTTAAATGTTACAGGTTTGTTATATCAAGTACCCCTGGGTAAGGAACAGAGATGAACCATGGGTTACTGTTACAAGACTCAACCCGAGAGGCCGAGTTCAGGGAAGTTCTGATCTGGAAGACCCACTACAACCAATCACATCCGGCAACTTAAGTGCAGCAGAAGATGTAGCTGAAGGTGGCCTTGTAGTCGATTTAACCGACTTCGCAGAGGAAGCCGTCGTTCACGCAGAGGATGAACCAGTTATTGGAGAGTTTCACCAAGATCCAGATTCAGATTCATCTGGTGATGATGACTCGGAAACAGACTAGTTTTTTTTTTTTTTAAGTAGAAATACCGAGGAAATTCCGAGGGATATTAGGTTTTCCTCGGAATTTCCTCGGAATTCACCTTCTCGATTTAGGGATTTGATTATAAAGTACTTTTCCTCGGAAATCCCTCGGAAAATTCTGAGGACATTCCGAGGAAGGCGTGGGTTTTCGGTATAAAACCCATAGTTCCTCGGAATTTCCTTGGAATTTTCTGAGGAAATTCCGAGGAAAGACATGGTTTTCAGTATGTCCTCGGAATTCTCTCAATTCCCTCGGGATATTCTGAGGAAATTCCGAGGAACTAGGGGTTTTAAACCGAAAACAACGTTTTGCGGATTGAATAACACGTATATAACCTTCATTAAGTGTCTTAACCAGATTATGAAGTCAAACTTTGGTGTTTTAGACGATAACAAACACTTTTACGATTGCATGAATGAAAACCACACAACATAAGAGAAACACTTATACACTTTAATAAACGTTAAAGAGAATACTTACAATTAGTTTTGAAATTTTGTTATTTCATGGTTTATGATCATCTATACAAAGAATCCTCAATGGTATGCATTACATTTGTATAAGAAATGAAATACGGCAAAAAAATCGAGGTTTTGAAACCCCAAACCCTGTGTCCTCGGAATTCCCTCAGAATTTTCTGAGGAAATTCCGAGGAACGTCATGATTTTCAGTATTCCTCGGAATTCCCTCGGAATTTTCTGAGGAAATTCCGAGGAACTAGGGCTTTTCGCCAACCGCAAAGTGTAATATATTTAATGATTCCGACGGAATACCGACGAACCCGTATCCGTCGGAATCATTAAATATAAACCGAAGAACACTTTCTTCTTCTTCTCCACCGCATCTGAAAGCTCTCAATTATCTCATCTCTCTCGGCCGCATCTCTCCATTCCGTCGCCGCATCTCTCTCCATTCCGACATTCCGCCGCCGCATCTCTCCCACATCTCTTCTCCCTAACCGAAATCATGTAAGAATCTTATAAAACCTTGTTTTTTTCAATTTCTTAGGGTTTGTGAGATTAGATTTTCGGATTTTAGGTTGTTTGTTAGAAAGTTTAGGATTGAATGGATAGCTAAAGTTAGGATTGTTGTTTTGATTGTTGTTTTATTTTTTTTTGGAATTTTTTTTTGTTTTGGTTAGAAATCAAAACGTTTTTGTATTTTTCAAACGTTTTTTTGATTTTTAAAAACGTTTTTCGATTTTTAAAAACGTTTTTCAAGTTTCCAGTAATAAACTATATATAATAAAACGTTTTTTAAAATTTTTAAAAATATTTATAAACCATTTTCTATATATATAAACGATTTATAATTTTTTATACATATATATATATATAAATCATGTACAATAACAATTTATAAAAATTTTATAATTTTTATATATTAAAACTATTTTTTTAATTATTAAACTATTTTTTATATATTAAAACTATTTTTTATATATTAAAACTATTTTTTATATATTAAAACTATTTTTTATATATTAAAACTATTTTTATATATTAAAACTATTTTTAATATATTAAAACAATTTTTTTTCATTATTAAAATATTTTTTATATATTAAAACTAATTTTTAATTATTAAACTATTTTTTATATATTAAAACTATTTTTTATATATTAAAACTATTTTTTTTAATTATTTTTTTTGGTTATGAAAATGTTTTTTGTATATAAAATCTGTTTTTTGTATATAAAATCTATTTTTGTATTATACAATTTTTTAATATATATATACAGGTCTTATGATGATGATCAGAGCCGGTCTCGACAGCGTCGTGGTCGTGGTGGTTCGGGAAGCCACTCCATTCAGGGTTCCGCATCGTCGCCCCACAGCTCCTACCATACATCTCCCTCTCCATTTCCCTCTCCTACTCCTCCCGCTGTCGTTGCTGCACCCGCTCCTTCTCCTGCTCCTGAGGGTCCTCCGGGAGTGATGAGAGTTGCGGAGTTTGTTCGACAGCCCGGTCGTGACCATCTTCCCTATCTCACTCCGTATCCACGTGGACGGGGTCAAACATGGTAATTATACCTTTTTTTTCATTAAAATTTGATTCATTTTTAATAATTTGTTCTTTTTATTAGGTTCAACCGATCCTCGAAGGGGATCAGCGCCTGGATCAACTGTATGATGTACTCGGCCCTCGACAAGGGACATCCGACTTTCACCGACTTCCCTACCGACAAGCAGCATCTGTGGTTTCAACAATTTGCGGTAAGTATTCTAATTTTTTACTTATATTTTTAATCTTTAATATAAATTTTCTACTAATTGTGTTTTATTTTCAGCAAGAATTCAACTGGAATGCCGATGATACGTTGTATATCTATCACCACTTCGTCCATAAAGTTATGGACAACTATGGGAAGAAGATCCACGAGTGGAAGAAGAAGTGGGAAATAAACAAGGTTTGTTTTTATTTATTAAACAATTTTTTAATTTATTAAAATATTTTTTAATTTATTTAACAATTTTTTTTTATTAAAAGGTCCCAAAGTCGATGAACCCCACGGTCTGGTTGGAGTTGGGTGTGCATTGGAGTAAGGATGAGACGAAATCAACTTCTTCCACCAACTCCACCAACCGCAAGAGCGAGCGTAAAGGGAAGGGCGTCTTCAAACATATCTTGGGTGCTCAATCTATTGCCACTCTGGGGGATCGCATGGTAAGCTAGTCGCTTTTTATTCTATTATTTAAGTTTTTAAATTTTATTTTTTGTGCATTTCTTCTAATTACTAATGTTTGTTTAATTTATGTTTTTTTCAAGGCGGAAGAAAATGAGGGCGAGCCGGTGGATGATCTCGCCCTAATGAAGAGGGCGTATACCAACAAGAAAACCGGACAGATTGATGATGGTGTTGTGAGGGATGTGGTCACCCTGATCGACACTCAGGTGGAAGACGAAGTGTCTCAGCTTCAAACCGAGGATGACGATTCGACGGGTTCGACCTACTTGCCTCGGGTTCGGATCAACGAAATCGTTGAATCGGTAAGTTCTTTTTTTAAAGTTCAATTCATCTTTTCTATTATTTAAAGTTCAATTCATCTTTTCTATTATTTAAATTTGACACTTTTCTATTTCAGTCGGTTCCAAACAAGAAGAGACGTTTGTTCGGTTTGGGTCGTCGGTCCCGGTCGGTTCCGTCTTCTGCTGCACCACCGCCCTTTGTTGATCCAGAAGTACTTATGGGTCAGTTGCAGGACAAGGATGATCGCATATCTGCGTTGGAGACCCAGATGGCAACTCAACAGGCGGGCTTTGAGGCACAGAGGAAGCTGAACGAGCAAATGATGGAGATGATGAGGAGGTTGCACTCGAACGAGGTGTTCCCGAGCATGCCAGACCCGAACGCCCAAAACCCGTAGTTTTTTTTTTCAAAAACTCGGAATGTTTTATTTTTATTTGTACTACTTTGAATTTTTTATAATATGTTTTCCATTTTAATTTTAGTTTTAATTTTATATTTTCGAATTTAAATTTCAAAAAATTAATTTTTTAAAAAAAATTAATTTTTTTGGATATTCCGAGGAAGCCAGCCCTCGGAAATTTCCGAGGAAGTGGTCCCTCGGTATATGCCGACGACTGTGATCGTCGGAATATACCGAGGGAGCTCTTCCTCGGAATTTTCCGAGGGCAGGTTTCCTCGGTATATTTCGTCGGAACTTCCGAGGATTTGTCCCTCGGAAGTGTCCTCGGTATATACCGAGGGAGAGCTTCCTCGGTATATTCCGACGACATTTTCGACGAACAGTTGTCCTCACAGTTTCCTCGGAATTTTGTTTCTTCGGAATTCCGTCAGAAAATTCCGAGGGAAATTGAAATTCCGAGGAGTTTTTTCCGAGGACATATTTCTTCGGTATGTCGTCGGAATACGGTTATTCCGACGACATACCGACGATTTTAGCCCTCGGTATGAGCCTGTTTTCTTGTAGTGAATGGATCTCATCAGAATCATATTACTACGGTGTCTTATTAGAGCACCCTTATCGCAGGCTTCCCATTTGGGGTTTTTCATTTTTTTTTTTTTTGTCCGATTAAAAGAAAAATTAAAAAATAAGAATCAATCGCGGGGCCACCACGTGTCAGTGGGATCCGCGAACAGCTCAAAAACTAGCCCAAAAAACGTTTCCTCACCAGAACACTTCTTCTCCTTGGTTCCCACATTTTGTGGTCTCCCCACCAAGAATCCTCCAACAACCCTGTAATAAGAGTGCTCTTAGGCAGTGCCGGCTTTAGGGGATGGCAAACATGGCATATGCCTTAGGTCCATCTTAAAAATAACTAAATTTAATGATAAAATGGGTCTATATTTATGTTTGTTTGGATCCATAATATTATGATTAACTAACTATAATACATAAAAAATATTTATCCATAGATCCAATATAGTTTTAAGCCGGCACTGCTCTTGCTCTTAGGAGCTTCCTTTCTCTCACGCATCATTCTTGGTTGCTATTTGCAATATTCAAAGAAATTAGAAGGTCAAAATGCTTAAAATAACATTAGGTTATATGCTATTCATATATTTCTATGTTTGTTTTATATTTTATTAATAAATGGGTTGTCACAACAATATGTGGTCACCCAAACTTTTGGATTCATTAATTTTCTCTTTATACTAAAAATGACCGATTGTCCAAAATATTTTAATCAAATTAACCAAATCACCTTTAATTAACATAACCTTATTTATCGGAAACTAATTTTTCATACTCTAATCTGATTATTTAATTAAACCCGACCATCATACCTAATACGAACCATAAATATTTCTCCAATGTCGATAAACCTCGTCGTCGTCTCTCCTTTATTGAAATTAGGGTTCATAGAAAGTGGACAGGTAAATACTGAAATCAATCTGGGAAAATATTTTAAGATGGTTCCTCTTCAAGGCAACAAACTGAGTCCAGAAATCATTTAGTGAAGTTCCGACAAAGTGATGGTGTAGGAACATCATGGTAACTTATGTGGCCACGACAGAAGATAATCCATAGGGGAAATTCTACCGATGCGAGGTTGCTTTGCAGGTACATATAACTCCTGATTAATAAAAAATTTAATTTCAGTTGCTTTGACAAGTTCTTTGGTTTCATTGCAGAGAAAATTTGAAGATCATCTAATCAAATGGGTTGATGAAACATTGCTTGATGAGATTCATAGGATATATATATATATATATATATATTTTTTGATGATCCAGGTAATCCGGATACCCCGGAAGGAACCCGACTAGCGTCTAAGTACACTTCCACAGAAGATATCCTGGAGGGCCACCGATTTCACCCCATGTTAATTGACGGTGGCCAGCGGGATTCGACCCGAGTCTTTATTCATAGGATATATATGCAGCAGAATAGGCTTGCAGACGATATCAAAAACTGGAGACAAGGTTCGATGAAGACATTTGAAGATGACACTATGAAACGTGATAATTTTCCTAATGTTGGTTGCACATGGATTTCTGGGAAGTTTTATAATGGATAAGAATGAAATGCAAGGCATGTAATGGGGAGTGATGTTAATGGAGAATGTTAAGTTCTTGTTTGTGTTGCCATGCATTAACAAATACCAACGATAATAAATCATCTTTTAGTGAGTCATAACAAGTTGAAAAACATATACATAACCGTAGTAGTACCTAAACATTTTCGAGTCATTACAGGATGAAAATAGAGACAAAACAACTTGTTTCGTCTTTGCTAATAATCTTATATCATTAGTAAAATTACAAACATGTCATAGCGATACAAAGAAGACCTTTTCATGTTTTTTTTTTGACCTGTTCATGTTTCTTCTTTGCTTGTTTTGGTTGTGTCATTACTATGACATCGAGACCAGAAGCGCCTCCATGTTCCTGTAATGGAAAAAAAACTGACAAGGTTATAAACTTATTTAAAGTAATCGAGTAGCATGCACTGACTGTACATGTTCCTTTGCTTTGATCTTATATCTTTTTTTTCTTCAGGTGAAACTTGCAGCATGCTGCATTGTAGCCAACTTCCCCACCATTTTGAACAATGCATGATGTCTTTTCCAAGCATTTATATTTTCTTCTTCTTCTTTTTCTTATTCTTAGTTGATTCATGTTTTTATTTCACTCTCAAAAACTTCTTTTCTTTTTCTTCTTCTTCCTCCCAAGAAATGTAAGCTCTAGTGGTTGTGTTACTAGACATGTATGACCGTTTTTCATCCAAAAATGTGACCCTCTAACCGTGTTCATAAACTCACTATAAGTCAGTTTCCATATAGATATTCTCATCATTCAAGCATTTTGACCTCGTATTTTGTGAATTTCTCCTGCCACTTCTCATATTTTCTTTGTTTCTCTTTGTGATTCTGAGTATTATCTCCAGGATAGGTACACTCGCCTTTGATTTAGCTTTGATAAAAATAGCGTTGGAGGATTCTCTCACGTTGGTAGGAACATTCTGACAACAGCTTACAAGTCTATAATACGCCAATGACCAACTCTCCGGTTCATCTTCATCGTATCTTCATACTATGACATGCTATAGCTGTAAACTTACAGAGTTCCTCCTTGAACTGTGTAGGATTTCAGCTCCAACCTAGATTCGACACCATTGATTTCAGAAAATCTTTATTCTTGTGCTTCTTCTTCAAATTTTCGACAATATGTTTCACACACTTTATATGCTCAGCGTTTAGTAAATCAGATTTAACAGTGCTTATGAATCTCTGAAAGTTGCATAAGTAAATTATTAGCCATTAAAACAATAGGTTTCAAGCTTGAGTACTGATTCACTTACCTTTAAGCTATCATATATAAGGACAGACTTGCTGCCATCTCCAAAACTGGGATCATGTTTGAGTCAGTTGATAAACCATAGCCATGTATTCACAGTTTCGGATTGTACCACAGCCCAAGCAAACAATTATATCTGATAATTAGTATCATGTCCTATATCACTAAGTAATGTACTTTTAATTGTGACCCTTAAAAACGTTACATTAAGCCCTATGATTGGCGGACAATACCCTCTTCAGTAGCTTTGAAGCTTCTCAAATCAAACATAGAACTGATCAAATACATCCTCTTCAGAAGCATTACAGATGGTATCAAGAAATACATTTGAACCGGGTTGGTATTCTGAATACTCTCACAAAACGATGAACAAATGGCTATGCGTACTCCTTGTGAAGTTATTTCAGCATAATGTTCTTCTTTGTTGGCATTCACTCCTTGATGCAATTAGTTTCCATGTCTCTTTGATCTGCTCTTGAATATTCTCAAGCCTTATACCACAGTCTGCTCTCAGTTTATGAAGGAATAACCTATATATAATGAAGCTTCTCAACGCTTACACTTCCCATTAGGCGTGCAACTAAATGTATCCAATCTTCATCAACCACTTCTAAGTTGGCTTGTCAGAGGCACCATAAAATCTCCATTTGCGTTTGCTTTCAATCCCACACTTAAATTTAGTCTTTGTTTTATCCTACCTACCTTGCTGAATGTTTTGACCTTTGCTCAACACATAGTCGAACACCGCCTTTTTGAACTCAAAACCCGACTTGCAAGTTGTTCCCACTTTTAGTTTTTATTGGATTTTGCGTCTTCTATCTCTAGCATCGAACTCATCTCCTTTTCATCTGAGCTTTCAGGAATTGTATTCCTCCCAACTAACTACCCATCCTCAAAATCAGCGATTAATTGCTCAATTTTATGTTTGTAGCGATTCTCAATCTCTTCTTCCTCACCATAATTGATTTTATCATTCCCATCTTATTTTTAGTCCTTGTTTTCTTGCTCGGATTTTTTTGATTCATATACCCATGTTCTCGTCTTCCTCGTTTTCATTCTCCAAAGGAACAACATCAAATACGATTTGCCTATTCCTCATCTGTCGTCAAAGTTACAAGAACATGTATCCAAGTTTCTCTGTTTCCCTCATTGCACTCCATAGTCAAAGTTACAACAACAAAACCCTATTTTCTCCATTTTCCTTTTTGTCCTCCATCGTCGAAGATAGAACCTTAGATTATCGATTCTTAGATGACTAAAAACCTAAACCCACAAGTTATCTTACTCTCCCCAACTCGCGATTTTGTTAGCATATATGAGACATTGGCCCAACAACAAGGCCGTAAAGCCCAAGACTCAGCTAAGCCCATGGAATCAACTCTTCAACGGTCTTCTTCCTCTCCGATTGTACCTGCAAGAAAGACAAAACCGGTAGAGATCAATAAAAAGTTTGATGCTCTCTTATCTATAGGTGAGGCTGAGAAGACCTTTACAGCTGTCCCTAGTAGCTGTCATTAGTAGTTGTCGTTATTCTAGATTGTTCCTGAGATGACTATATAACAATGATGTAAGATGACGATAAGGATCAATGAGAAAAGTATTATTCCGTCAAAAACCTCTGTTTTACTCTGTTCTTTACATGGTATCAGAGCCATAGAAACCCTAACATGTAGCTATGGCCGATCCTCTCACCCCTTTTCCGTTTCCAAGCAAGATCCATATCCTCAGTTCTGTTACCTTGAAGCTTAACGATGGGAACTATCTCTTGTGGAAGACCCAGTTTGAGTCCATGTTATCAAGCCAAAAACTGATTGGTTTCGTCAATGGAGGTGTCATGCCTCCGGTGCCAACGCGAACGGTGGTCGTCGACAATGTTGAGACTCAAGCTCCCAACCCCTAGTACGAGTCGTGGTTCTGCACTGATCAGCTTGTCAGGTCCTGGTTGTTTGGAACCCTCTCCGAAGAAGTCTTAGGCTATGTTCACAACCTGCCCACGTCTCGTGACATATGGGTCACTCTCGCCAAAAATTTCAACAAAAGTTCTCTTGCTCGTGAGTTCACTCTACGCAGAAACCTTCAGCTGTTAACCAACAAAGGGAAGACGCTCTCTGTTTATGTTCGAGAGTTCAAGACACTCTGTAATTCTCTCAGCTCGATTGGGAAACTTGTAGATGAGTCGATAAAAATCTTTGGGTTTCTCAATGGGTTGGGACGAGAGTTTGATCTAATCACAAAGGTGATTCAAAGTTCTTTAACCAAGTTCCCCCAGCCGAGTTTCAACGATGTGGTCTCTGAGGTCCAAGGTTTTGAAGCAAAGATCAAATCTTATGAAGACAATGCAACAGTAGCTCCGCATCTATCCTTCACAGCTCAGATTTTACAACAACAGCACGGTGACGAGCTCAACCCACCTCCTTACAATCTCAACTACCGCGGTCGTGGAAGAGGCTCTTTCAGAGGCAGAGGAGGCTATAAAACACGGGGTCATGGATTTTCCCAGCATCAGTCTCAACCAAATGCCTCTGGAGAACGCACAGTGTGTCAGATCTGTGGGAGACCAGGTCACACTGCTCTACGTTGCTACAACAGATTTGACAACAACTATCAAGGCTCTGCTTACACTCTGGTTCGTGATGAGTCTGGTAGGGAATGGTACCCAGACTCTGGTGCCTCTGTCCATGTTTCACCGTCTCCTCAAAATCTGCAGCACACCTGTTTGAAGGAGGAGATGTTGTAATGGTGGGTGATGGAGCTTACTTACCAGTCACGCATGTCGGCAATACTGCTATCACTACACCTACATGTACTATCTATCTTAATGAAGTGTTGGCTTGTCCTGATATTAAGAAATCCTTATTGTCAGTCTCCAAGCTGTGTGATGATTATCCGTGTGGGATATTCTTTGATGTTAACCATGTGTACGTGATTGACATTCCACATCAGAAAGTGATAGCTAAGGGACCCAGAAGTAGTGGGTTATAAAAGCTGGAGAGTACTGAACTTCAAGCGTTTTACTCAAGTCGTCAAGTGTCAGCTTCTGAAGAAGTATGGCATCATCGGCTTTCTCACACCAGTTCTCAGACTCTTCAGCAACTCCATAGTTCCAAGGTGATTTCTTTCAATAAAAGCAAGTCTCTGCCTGTCTGTCAGCCATGTCAAATGGGAAAGAGTAGCCGTCTACAATTTTTTTCTTCAAGTTCTCTAGTCAATGAAGCTCTAGGATGTATCCACTGTGATCTCTGGGTCTATCCCCTATTGTGTCGAACCAGGGGTTTAGATTTTATGCTGTGTTTGTTGATGAATATTCACGCTACTGTTGGTTCTACCCACTTAATCATAAAGCAGAGTTCTTTTCAGTATTTGTGGGATTTCAAAAACTTGTCGAGAACCAATATTCGAAGAAAATAAAAGTCTTACAGACAGATGGTGGAGGCGAGTTTATGAACAATAGACTCAGACAGCACCTGGTTGATCATGGCATTCAACACCGGGTGTCGTGTCCCTATACGCCACAACAAAACGGGATAGCAGAGCGCAAACACAGACATTTGATTGAACTTGGATTAGCTATGATGTTTCAGAGTCACTTACCACTTCACTACTGGGTCGAAGCCTTTTACACGGCTTCATATATCACTAATCTTCTTCCTGCTGCATCTTGCCACAACAAAAGTCCTTCAGAGATAATGCACGGGAAATTACCAGAGTATGATCATCTACGCATTTTTGGCTCTGCCTGCTACCCCTGTCTCCGTCCTGTTGCTGAGCATAAGTTCGAACAAAGATCCTTGCTATGCGTCTTTCTTGGCTACAGTCCTCAGTTCAAAGGCTACAGATGTCTCTATCTTCCAACTGGAAGAGTTTACATCTCGAGACATGTAATCTTTGAAGAGTCTTCCTTTCCCTTCAAAGATCAATACAAAACCTTTGTGCATCGATATGAGACGAGTCTCCTTAAAGCTTGGCAGAAAGCTACTGCTTCTGAAGAACATATTGTCATTGATCAGGTCTCTCGAGTTCTTCCTGCTCCAGTTCATGAGATTCCTCCAGAAGCACTAGCGCCTGAAATTCCTGATGATCACGAAGTTAACCTCCCTGTTGCAGTCCCAGCTATAGCAGATCTTGTCGTTGAGAATCCCCAAATGAATCAACATCCGATGACTACTTGTGCTAAGTCAGGGATTCAGAAGCCTAACTCTAGATACGCTCTTCTAGCATCAAAGTTTGATGTAAAGAAACCAAGAAACATAAGGGAAGCCATGGATCATCCGATATGGAACAATGCTGTACTTGAAGAGATAACGAAGGTTCATATGCTCAACACTTGGACATTGGTCCAACAGACTCCTGATATGAACATAGTCAGCAGCACTTGGGTTTTCACAGACAAAGTCAACCCAGACGGAACAAGAGGACCCCGAAGGCACGTCTGGTAGCAAAGGGCTTTGAGCAGGAAAAGGGGCTTGACTATCTCGAAACATTCAGTCCGGTGGTAAGGACTGCAACTATCCGATTAATGTTAAATATAGCTGTTGCAAGAAAATGGCCAGTGCGACAACTGGATGTTTCCAGTGCGTTTCTTCATGGTGAATTATCAGAACCTGTTTACATGTATCAACCAGACGGTTTCGTGGACCCTCAGAAGCCGGATCATGTCTGTCGCTTAACCAAAGCTCTGTATGGTCTGAAACAAGCTCCGAGGATGTGGTTTGACACGTTTAGCAACTTCCTTATTGATTTTGAATTTACTTGTAGCCGAGCTGATCCATCCCTCTTCACATATCATAAAGACAACAAGACCTTGGTTCTCTTGTTGTACGTGGATGACATACTACTTACAGGAAGCGATGCTACTCTGCTCGAAAGCTGTTGTCTGCATTGAACTTAAGGTTTGCTATGGAGGATATGGGATCACCAAAATACTTTCTTGATGTGGAGATGCAGCAGTATGAAGATGGGATCTTTCTTCATCAGCAAGCGTATGCACGCGACATCTTGCATGGCTGACTGTAACCCAATGTCAACCCCTCTGCCAGTTACTATCGACAAACATCAGTCAGAGTTGTTTGAAGAACCGACATACTACAGAAGCCTGGCAGGAAAGCTTCAGTATTTAACTATCACCAGACCTGACATTCAATATGCCGTAAATAGAGTGTGTCAAAGGATGCATCAACCTACGGTTGCAGACTATAGTTTGTTGAAGAGAGTTCTACGATATATCCAAGGCACTCTTCACTTGGGGCTTAATATTAGTAAAAATAATGGATTGGAGCTCTCTGCATACTGTGATAGTGATTGGGGGGGGGGGTTGCAAAGAAACTCGACGTTCAACAACTGGATTCTGCACGCTGCTTGGTCCGAATCTGATCTCTTGGTCAGCTAAGAGACAACACACTGTTTCAAGATCCTCGACGGAGGCTGAGTATCGTGCTCTGGGGACTACAGCTGAAGAAATCACCTGGCTCTCTTACTTACTCCGAGATCTTGACGTTTCTCAACCAAATTCAACGGTGTTACTCTGTGATACTTGTCTGCTGTGTATCTCAGCGCTAATCTGGCGCTTCACAACCGCTCCCAACACTTCGACACAGATTACCACTACATCAGGGAACAGGTTGCACTTGATCTCATTGAAACTCGCCATATACCTGCAATCCAAAAGCTGGCTGACATCTTTACAAAGCCCTTGGCGAAGAAACAGTTTGTTGACTTGAGGAGCAAACTTGGAGTTGGTAATCCTCCCACCTCCAGTTTGAAGGGGGGGGGGATGTTAGCATATATGAGACATTGGCCCAACAACAAGGTCGTAAAGCCCAAGACCCAGCTGAGCCCATGGAATCAACTCTTCAACGATCTTCTTCCTCTCCGATTGTACCTGCAAGAAAGACAAAACCGTTTGAGATCAATAACAAGTTTGATACTCTCTTATCTATAGGTGAGACTGAGAAGACCTTTACAGCTGTCATTAGTAGCTGTCGTTATTCTAGATTGTTCCTGAGATGACTATATAACAATGATATAAGATGACGATAAAAATCAATGAAAAAAGTATTATTCAGTCAAAAAACTCCGTTTTACTCTGTTCTTTACAGATTTGTCTCGAGGAACCCTAACCACCAAATCTATTTACTCTCTCAACAAATAAGTTAAGAGACTTTTCTATTATAAATATTTCGAGTTAGGGTGGAATCAAATTAGGGTCAGGATAAGTTTAAGTCCGGGTCTGATTGACTGCAACCAGTTTTCACTACAAGAATTTGTGAAATTAGCTACCGGTTATTTTGTAGCTATCATACACAATCTATAGCTAAAATCAAGCTAGCGACAGATAGCGACGGATCAATTCCTTGGCCTCAGCGCCGACGCTATCTTCGTTCTGTCGCCAATTCGTAGCCAATTAGCGACGGATTAGTGAGAGCGATTTCTGTAGCCAATAGCAACAACATAGCTATGACTTGTTTCTTTGCTAATTAGTGACAACTTTAGCCACAGATTTTCTGTGGATATGTGGCTACCAATTTTAACAACAATTCCATAACAAATCTGTAGCTACATTTGCCACAAATTTGATTATAGATTTTCCAATTTTCAATTATATAAATTAAACTATATAAACTATTTCATATATATATATATATATATATCATAACAGAAAACCTAAATCTTAAACATAATAAAATCGTCAAGTATAATACAACTTACACAAAAGAGTTAAAACAAGGAAAAGAAAAATAAGACATCCAAAGTTAAAACTGAAAACATGACTGTTGGTTCTGGGATAGCGAAAGGTCATTCAAGGCATGTGTAGCTGCCGCTTCAGTTGGAGTTGTCTAGATGTGAGGCAGCTGAGACGGATGCGGTGGCTGTTCTGCCCGTAATCTGAAGAACCTGCTATTTTCCTTAAGTGTCACAGCTACTACACATAATAGCCAGTGATATTGAAAATGTATCAAGGAAATGTTCTTACTGGTAATCGTAGGTCAAGTCATCTCCTTTGGTTATATAGTGGGTAAATATCTGTATTTCAGCAAAAATCACCACCAAGGACCAGATAAGTTATAATAAAGGTAATGAGATAGGAATATAGACTCATTACATAGTGAAGATAGTAAATACAATTTAGTGTCTGAGACATTAGACCTTCACATAACTTGGAAGATGATTTTAAATACACTTAAACAGAAACTTATAATCAAATAAAAGGGAGAGAAAGTGTGGATCTCACCTAGCAATAGAACATACAGAATAGATAAAGTGCTGGGAGAGAATTGTTGGGCTCCCTGTATTCTCCTTGTATTTAAGCATCTTGTTCTGATAAATCATGGGGCTAAGAAACCAGAGAAATTAGAATCCGAATATCTGATAGTTACTTCCAAATTCGGAACTAAACGTTATAAGGTTTTGGGTAATTGAAGTCAAGATCTAATACCTGCCAACACTTTAACGAGTTTAACTCTGCTTCTCTCAGATCCGCTTTCACGTTCGCTGACAAATATCATAGAACCTACCAGTTTCACCAATCTATGAACAACCCAAGAAAGTAATATAATAGAGTCAGAGAAATGGAGCATACCCAGAATTCTCGCTACGGCATTAGAAATCCACCATCCTTATCTTGCAGCTTTTGAGCTTCACAAGAGGTATCTTCTTCTTTAACTTTCGGTTCCTCTCCTCTACCACCACCAAATACACATGAGCGAGACCTAACTAAGGTTTAGCCGAAGAGTGGCTTCTCGGAAGCGAATGACAGAGGGAAAGAGACACATGGAAAAGAGGGGGAAAGAAATTAGAGGTTGAATCCGTCTCCGTGAAGCTCGTTGCTTCTTCTTCCTCTGTCATCTCCAAGCTCTGTTTCAGCTTCTTTCGGCCGTCGACTCTTCATCTTCTTCTGTCATCTCCGAGCTCTGTCTCTTCTCTCTTCTCTCTTCTCTCTTCTCTCTTCTCTCTTCTCTCTTCTCTCTTCTCTCTTCTCTCTGTCTCGTGTCGCAAACGAATGAGATTACATTAGGGTTCGGAATTTCTAGGGGTAACTGGAAATAGAAGGAAAGCGAAAAGGGTGAATTATTAAGTGGGAAATGCAAATTATTAAGAGGGAAACTGAAAAATCAGGGAAAATACTGGTTTTGCCCAAACTCAAAATATATTGATTTTGTTTGTATATTATATGTATTAATTGTTATATTTCAGTTTTATGATTTATGAATTAGTTCAAAAATTATTTTAAGTTTGAAGTTTAAAGATTGTATTAAATTATAGGGTTTGGAGTTTGAGAATAGAGTTAGAGTATTTGGGAATAAGGTTTGATGTGGGTTTATTGTTCGGAGTATATGGTTTCAAGTTTAATATTTAGATTTAAAGCTTGCAAAAAAAAATTTGAAATTTAAGAAAGTGTATATGAAATGTGATATGATGTGGGTTTGGTGTTTGAAATATATGGCTAGGATATGCTAGTGTTTGATTTATGTAGTTTAGGAGTTAGATTTGAAAATTGAATTGAGTAAAAAGATTTTAAAATATATATTTGGAGTTAAAGTTTAAGATTTAGATTGTATGATTGAAAATATTAGATTTAATGTTTTGTATGTATATTTAAGTTTAGGGTTTAGTCTGGGGTTTAGGATTTTGTATATAACCAATAATGAAAATGTTCACATAGAGATATTCTTTTGGCGATGACCTATTCCTAGCTAATCTTGCTATTTGTTACAAAATGGCTACAGAATCTATCCATAGCTAGATAGCTACAAAAGCTCGGCGTTTTAGCTACGAACTTCACATTTTTGTGTGTTTGTTGCTATTCGTTGCTATTTCTGTCGCTAATATTTATGGCAACAGAAATTCCGTGGACAATCCTTAGCTATTATCAACAATTCTTGTAGTGTTTTGGTAAACATGATTTGGGTAAATGAACCCAATTTCATGGAATCAATAAAAATTGTGGACAATCGATCAATTTTTTAATAAGAAATAAATTGACGAGTCTAGGAATTCGGATGGACCGCATGTTGTTATGAGTATACATGGAGAATAGTGATGTCGATTCTCAAATCTCTTATTATTGATTGCTAATAAAACTTACAAACACTACTTAAGTTTAATTATACATTTATAAGAAGTTAATCAGTTTAATAAGGCACATTTAAGTAAATTATTTTCACAAAATAAATTTTAAAAGGGTTTGTACATTTTAGTACACAACTTACATAGCTTAAACAAACTCAACATTCGACATAGTATTCATAGAAAAAAAATACAGTGGAATAGAAAGGAATATGGTAAATGCAGAATGTAAGTCCAACTACAAAGATACAAACACTTTCTCTATGAAATAATTGATCTATCTACCAATGGACCCCAAAGCAGATACAACAACTACCCTTTTTCTCATTTTTATTAATTGTTTTTCACACACCCGTACTTGTTTATTTATAATTTTATTCTGTTGTTTTCAGCCTTTCTCTTGGCCACTATTAACGTGTACTCTCCAAATTCCACAAACCAAATAAAGTTATAATCAAAGAACGATGCTTCCATTCCCCAACTACTACGTTTCAACACCAATTATGTCGGAGAAGAAGAACATAGGCAGCAGCAATAGTAAGAGAAGAAAGAAGAGATGGCCACCGACAGTCTTATCTGGAGGAGGAGGAGGGGGAGGAGGAGATGAGCTAGCGACGGTGAAAGCTGCGGCGTGGGCTTGGTACCAAAGAAACGAAGGAAAACCAATGATTAGAGAATTTGATATCACGACAAGAGCTACAAAAACACCTCGACCTTCGAGGTACAAGCTCGAAGCCAGCAAGAACATGATTTTATCCGAGAATAGGGCTTCTAAATCCGACACTAATTATTTGTCGCGTGAAGATCAAGAAACCAAGTTCTCTAGTCTTCTTGACCCTTATGAGATCATGAGCATCTCTAAAAGGATTGACGAGGGATCGTTACCCTCCAATCCGACTAGTAGTTTCCAGCATGACCATGTTTTACGGCAGAATGAACTAGAAGATGATCATAGTAAGAAGGAGAATCGGGTTGTCACAAAAATGAGCATGAAAAACTTGTGGAAAGGAATGATTCTGATGGCGGCTCCAAGGACAGTTTGCGGAAGAAGTGATGACGTGGATCTTGAGGCTTATCGAGCTAACCCAAGAACATTAAAGGTAGCACCCACGAGTGTCAAAACGCGAATCGACCGTCGTTAACTCTATAGTCTCTAATTATTGTGTCTCGATATAAAAAAAAAAGTGGAGAGATATTTAAATGTTAAAAAGGTCTTCTTTTATACAACATTTTAAGGATTTAAGCAAGTTTTATTGATCACTCTTAACAAAACGTGGAAAACATATAATTATTAATTACTTAATAAATAACTTATATGTATATTCTTTTTCCTTTTATTGGAACTAGAATGCGCGGGTATATAAATTATTTACTATAAAATTAAATTGTTATAATTATAATAACAATATTAATAAAAAATATTCTTAAAAAAGAATATTAATATATATATATATACCTAATAATTATATTTTCTTTTTATTTGTTTTTCATTTATCACACAGATTTATTGACTGTTTTTATCAGAGCAAGAAAACAAAATCACACATATAATCTACAGAGAACACTTTGAGACTGTAGTCTATTTTCAATCCTACGATGATAAACATTAGCCGTGTTCTTTTGGTCGACGCTGCCGCAGCATCCGGCGTCAAAGAAAATACAAAGGAAACAGTTTTTTTACGCATCCTCATTTAATTGGCGTCGCTGCATTTTGTAAAAAACAACCGCACCCTCCATTTTTCCGACGCTATATTTTACAGCATCGCAAATCTCCGTGAATTTTAAGTCGCTATACTGTTAGCGTCTTTCTATAAACACTGAAAGGAAGGATTCATTCACGATAAAGTGTATTTTTTAGACGCCGGATGCTGCAGCAGCGTTGACCAAAAGAATACGGCTATTGTCTTTTAATAATTCTATAATTTCTAAAGTGGAGTAGTACTCAATATTTTTCATGGTCAATTACCTAACAAAATCTAATTATATAAAGTTCAGTTCTGCTCACTTCTTAGAGGCTCCACATAGGATGACATGTCATCACGTGTCCGATAAATGAAACGGAGCATATCGTCAGTGGCTCTCTTCCTGTCTTTTGTTTGGGCTTAATCGCAAGATGTTTTCTTTGGCCTGGAGACGACCTAATATGTGCGAACCCTGATCTATGGTGATGAAAGCGTTTGTGGTTTTCGTTTCTCTTTCTATGTCGGAGGCGGTGCAATTCAGTTCCTGTAACTGACGGCGTTTTGATTACTGTCTTTAATCCCATTAATTCGTAGTCCCACAGTGATAACTGCAGTTGCGTTGTTCCGTCGGTGAATTCGGTATAACTATGTTAGTATCTCTCTTATGTGAATCACGATCTCCACAATCTCTCACACTCATCTTTCTCATACTCATCTCTTACTACACATCTCTCTTGATGGCTAAAACAAGGTTGTTTTTCCCGACTTGAAGTCCGGTCGGTGTTCATGAGTTCTGTTAGTGTTTCCGGTTAACCTAATAATGTTGTTCTGTTTTTAATCTTTTATTTTTTTCTGATTTTTGTTTACAAAAAAAAAACTCTTATATGTTATGATCTATTTTCTCGGCGAACTGTATCGTGTTTATTAGCATTGGTAGTGTTTTCCGGTGAACTAGATCCTGTTGTTCAGTATTGATTTTGATTTTCCTGTTAGGTAGAGTCGATACTGATGATCCGTTGAAATTCACTCCGTTAATTAGCACTGATAAATTCCAACTTTCTTCGATCGTTGTTTCGATTATAACCCTCAACAGCTTCTGTCTGATTTGAAAAATGGTCGTTGCAGGGAGACTGTTGTGACACAGGTCCTCCATTTTTGAGAAGCAAGGAACGTGAGGAAGGATGGAGAGCTTACGATTATGGTAGATGAGATGGTATTTATTCACATTTGAATCTATGATATTATTCACATCTGAATCTATGATAGTTGAAGTCATTGGCAATTATGTTTATTGCAAATGTTTGATTGTTT
Organism: Brassica juncea; assembly: GCA_018703725.1. Taxonomy (NCBI): domain Eukaryota; kingdom Viridiplantae; phylum Streptophyta; class Magnoliopsida; order Brassicales; family Brassicaceae; genus Brassica; species Brassica juncea. Next base: position 35,535,743 of record CM031935.1, on the reverse strand, counting down.
ATTCTTGATTGCCGTTGACTCTGATCCAGGGATCTATACCTCCGTAGAGAATGATGAAAAATTATGAGCTCACAACTCAATTTACTTGCGTATGTTCGGTCACTGCAGAGGTAAGGATGAGCTTCCTTGGCGGTGAAATGAAATGCATATATTCATTTTATCTACGGAAGTAAACCTCAATTGAACAATTATAAGATCAAAATTGATTAGGTCCTTCTGGCTCTCTATGAAGCGACTGTATCGGAGATTAAAGATGTGCATGTGTTTAATCCACCATGTGTAAATTCGAGACACTAAAACTGGAGCTATTGGCATGCTCAGGTAAACCACAGGTTAAGGACCTGTTATCGTGGGGATCATCATGTGAGCTCAAATCATGATCACTGTAAACATGGCAAGAGGTGTGATCACCATGATGCGGTGAATACATAGAAGATTGTGCGGAGGAAGAGTTTTGAAATCTCAGAGACGGAAAAAGTTAAGACTTCAGGTCTGAAAAGGAAGTCGTTTACGAAGGTGACTAAAACGTTTCTCGACAATTCTGTTGCTGCAAAGAGAGATGCGTTGGCTGTAAAGCAACAACCATGTGATTCTGTGAACACTGAAACATCTGGCCTTAAAAAAAGATGGTGAGGTGGCCAGATCTGTTGATGGTTCGAGGTTAAAAGCAATGATAAAGCTCAGAATAACAAAGCAACAAAGAGTACTCTGACTGTTTCAGCTGTTGTTAAAAAGGTTAATGAAATGTCAAGTTCTGATTTGAAGAAGGTTTCAAGAATCAGTGATGCTGAAATTTCTAAAGTTTCTGTTCCAGGGTATTAAGAATAACGAGAAGACAAAAGCTCCGACAATAAGCGATGAAGATGTAAAAGAGAAGACTGTGTGTTGTTGGAGCTAGCGTCAAAGGTGTTCAGAGTAAGAAGGAAGCATCATCTGAGACAAAAAAAAAACATGAGTAGTGGACATAAAAGCTTGGCTACTCCTAAAAAGATACGTGGTGATGCAGAGCTTGAAGCAGATCAAAGATATCTAAGATCACTTGAACTTATTTAATTCAATCAATTTTTAATTTAGCTTTAGTTCAAAAAAAAACATTTGGACCAAGTTTTCAGGTTCATTACCCCAGTATAACATCCACAAAAATTAAGTTCAGAAACTCACGTTAATTTAAATGATTAAAGCAATACCAAGTCTCATAACGTGAAACTAACACGGACAAAAAAAAATCATGACCCTCTGTGTCTTTAGGATCTGAAGACAAATTAAATTGAGCTACAAAGAATCAACATGTATGCCTTGCCGAAAACTGGTGAAGAGAAATCCATTTATAATATCATTTTCAATATAAAATATCTTTTAAAATACTTCATAAAATTATATAAATTCATATAAAATAGTTTTGTTATAACTTACCGCCCGTAGGGCGGGCCAGCCCTAGTAAATCTATATATACGACTTGGCCAAAAAATATTTATACCCGCTACAGTCAATACAAATGTTGTAAAATTCAAAATGAAAATCTTATATATATATATATATATATATAAAGTTGGCTTGTGTGATGCACACAGCCCTCCACATCAGCATTGAGCATGGGGCCTCTTTTGCCACGTGTCATCTCCAATTTTTTTTCTTCATTGCAGATCTATTTTACTTACGGGTCTGGACTTCTTATACTTTTCATAGGCCCAAACTGAATACTTATTATCCTTCCACCGTCTTTTCGGTTTTCTTCATCTCTCGCCAACCCTTCCTCTACCCATCTCCTAGAAACTTCCCTGTAACACTAAGACCCAGATTTATGGCTTCATTACTCCATCTCCACATCATCATCATCATTCTCAGTTCAGGTCTTCGTTCCAGTTTCTTTTTTAAGGAGGTTCTATACCCTAATCAGATTAGGAGAGGTTTCACGATCCTTGTGCACTCCGCCGATTCTCAAACGCTTCTTCTCGCAATCTATCTCGTAGAGATTTTCTTAAACCTTAGTTTTACTTTCCTTTCGCCTCCCCTATCTTTCTCTTCTTTGAGATATAATAGAATTGTATTTATAGGTTATCTGATTTTCCTGGCAGAGAGGAATGACCAGAAGATGAGCTCCTACTAAATAGAGACTTTCTTCCCCCGTTGTTAAGGTACCCTAAGACTAACATGGTTCCTCTTCAGAAAGTAATACATCCTCCCTGATAGATCATACAAAGTGTTTTTTTTTCTTACTCAGGTATGAAGATCAAAGTGACAAGAAGCTAGATGGTCAGCATAGTGGAAGTTGGTCCCAGAGGCAGGCTGAACAAAGAGGGACCAGGAAGGTAATCAATATTCACTTACTTTACGAATTTCAGAGTAGGATTTTATGGATTGGTGGTGTCCTTTGCATTATGTAATTTAAAATTTGTGTATATATTTTGGGTTAATTAATTGATCATAAGTCTTTCATATATATGGATATACAGAGCTGAAGAGTGCATTAAGAATATTCAGAATAAAGAAAAAGGTCTGGCTCTTTATACCTATATTGTCAGAGCTGTTGTGTTTGATTTTTCTTTAGATTTGAGAATCTTGCCATACATTCTGCTGCAACTGACATGTTTGCTTACGATGGGTTTAGGTGAAGCACTAGAGCAGATCACAAGAGTTTGAAAATGCAAGAAATTGTGTTTGATCAAGTCTGGTTTACTCAAGGGTCTAAATCTCTGGTACATCAAGCGAGTTTGGGAAAGGTTAATTGCTCGACCCTCAGAAGAGTGTGATGCCATTCCAGAGTCTCATTTGTGCCTTTGTTCTCTGGAATTGTACACAAACAGAAACAACACACTCGAAATAAGAATCCTCAGCAATCTGGAAGGAGCTCTTTACACGGTTTCAATCTGGCTGAAGTTCATTCCTTCGCTCAGAAGAATATATGATGGAATCTGTATATACTGCTGGCTGGCTGGCGAGTTTCGTCAACATTACCTTCTTTGTCTTTAAAGTGTTACAGATGTCCTGACACGATGATGATCTTTGGTAAGATATTTGATACATCCTTCTATCTTTTCTTTTGTTGATCTTATGAATATGACATATTATCACTTATTTTGAAGATTTATAAAACTCTTGCCTTTTAAATGTATTGATTTTGGAAGTTTAATCTTTGATTAGAAACACTACAAACCAACATAAAGACCCGAGAGGCACGGTTGTTATCAGTCTCACCACTGAATATTCCATTAATCTAACTCTATCTGGTGTCTTTTCAGTCGTCCATGATCACTTGATCTGCTTCTTTATAACATGTCATTTTAACATCAAAGTCATTCGTCGTTAAATTCTCAGCCAAATATATAACGATTGAACTTTTAAATTTGAATTACAAATAATAATCCTACGAGGTATAAAACATTAGCGATTTGACCAAATTTCATTTTATACTTGGTTCACTCATTCTCTGGTCTCCTACTTGAGACTGTATTAACCAGATGGTCAGTGAGAACAAACGGGGAGTAATATTTTACGGTTCAATTTGGAAGAGAGCAATTTGTCTCCAAAAAATTATAACTTAATCTTTTTGTAACATATTGACTTTGTTGATCATGACATATGTTTTCTCAGTTTCGTCTCCCTAACATATTGACTTCGTTGATCATGACTTATGCCGTCTGAAATTCGTCTCCCTTCTCAATGCATTATAAAGAGGCTGTAGCTAATAAGTAATAACTCAACAAGATTGCGATAATACTTTTGTTTGTTATGATAACTATTATTGGAATTAAAAAGGTCCGAAATCCAACGAAAAACAAATTGAAAAATACACATGTGGGGGTTCATGTGGTGTTCAATTACATAGTATATGCAATCAAGTTGTTTGTTTTTTTGTTGAACTTTTATTATTAGAAGAGATTAGTTCTCACATGTAACGTATTATATAAAGATATATAATATATTATACACTCTGGTTTGTTTTGACCAACAACTTCAAAAGAAAAAGAATTATCAATATTTTAGTGTTGTTCCATAATCTTGAAATAACATATGAACATGTGCTCGTCTCTCCGTTGTATGAAAAACATAATATTTAAAAAAAAAAAAAAAATTCTTTTGATGGTTTCTGAAATTTTAAGATATTGTAAATTTGTGAATTCACAACTATATTAAGTAAATTAACAGCAAATTTATGTCATGCAAAATTGGATGTTGATAAAAGCTATGTTTAAGTTATAAATAGGAGATTTACTCAATAAATGTTGGAGTCTTTATTCAATTTAACAATATATTTTAACATGTTTACAAAAAAACTATATATATATATATGTGAAATTATAAACATGAAAATAATTTATATAATTTTTTTTAATTTGGTACTCATTATATAAACATTTTACACATGTCTATTTGATATTATATTTTCCTGACAAACATCTGATATCTATACTAATAAAGTTGACTTACCTTCCTTCTCCGGCCGCCACTTCAGCATAGAGCATAGGGGAAAAGAGTACACATGTTACCTTAAAAATTCTTCAACGAGAGCATCGTTTTCGTTTTGAAACCTTCTGAAAACTACTATGAGCTTCATATTGTTTTGTCCAGGCCCAATATTTCTGTGTCTGAGCCGAAAAGTTACGTCGTCCCTTTCTTCATGTAGCCGTCTCCGATTCACCTTATGTAACGCCTTCCATTTCCATTTACTTGCTCCTTTAATCTGACCATTAACATACTTCATCCCACTCTCCCCACCCTGTAGTATTAAATCAAGCTCAGACTCTTCATTCGTAACCAGTGGAGATCTCCTATAAATTTTCATGCTTAGAGGAATGAAGACCGCCATATTTTTCTTCAACAAGATTATTCTCCTGCGAAAATGAGCAACAAGAAGAACAACTTGATTTCACCGCAGGTAAAATCCTATGGATCGTAACTCTTAGTGGTACGACTCATGATTCCTTTGTTTTCATATAGATCATTTTGAAAAATGCTAATCTTTTAGTGGTTTGCTTTGTAACTCTTAACGGGGAGGATCGAGCAGTTCTTCTGAATGCTCTTAAGGTCTGTTTACTTGGACGAAGCAAAGATTTGAGTTTACTATAAAGATTTGTTTCACCTATTGATTTGACTAAAATGATTCATAGCAATGGATTTTACTTCGAGAATTATCTCTGCAGCTGTAGTGTTATTTTTACTTGTGAAAGTTTTTGTAACTTTAAGTAGAGATTTGTAATTTTGCTGATTCGATGTCACTAAAATGATTTAGAGCAACAGTCTTTGGTTTAAGGGCAGACTGCAACTCGAGATTGTTATTATGTCTGTTTGTGCTGATTTTGTCTCTTTGTGCTGAACAAGATGTACTCTTTGGTTGTCCAACGTTTGGCTGTCCTTGAGAACTTGAGTCTTACTCTCAGGAAGCGAGGTTCTCAGAGAGATTCAGGGGAATCCATCTTCCACCTAGATTAAATGAAACTTCTCTTTTCATTTGGGATCGTGGATTTTAGTGGACTTATAATATTATCTGAATTCTTTTTATTCTTTTTTACATTGCAGAACCAACATGATGAAATTGAAGCTACATATTAAAGTTGAATCAGCCTTTGTACAAAAAGATACTGAAATGGTCATTGATTATCTGATCACATGATACCTCAACTAATTAAAGTGTGATTAGTAAGACGTCTCCGTTGCTACTTACTTATATTCATTTATGTTGTCGGTCTCACTCGGTCGTACGAGTATAACTTATATTGATGATTTTCCTCTTTACTACTTGATGGTCACATACATAGATTTGAGATTCTGAATGGTTGGTTGAATTTCGTGTGGTTGAATTTCAAGGTGTACATGAATAACTAAAAAAAAACATAACAAAAAGATAAAAGCCCTGCTATCAAATTCTTTCACTACGTTCTGTTATGTGTTTAAGCTTCCAAAAATATTCAAATCATGTTTCAACTGATATGACCATATGTTTTTCTTTTCTGCAGAGAAAGGAGTACTGAATTCCTGGCTAATTGAACTGAATAACAATGAAATTTTGGAGGATGAGGTTTGATTCAAGGATACTCTACTTTTTTTTAATGAAAATGTCACTCTCTGAATCTTGATTTTTTTTTGGTTCCCCATGATTCTAGATGACTAAGCAATATGGAAGTGCTCTTAAGTATCTTAACGATATCAAATGGAACTTGGTTGAAGAAGCAAAAGGAAGCTTGAGTTTATCATTTGATCAGATCCCTTACTTCAAAAACAGTCTTTACCAAGACATATTACATGATTGATGAAGATGAGTATATCCTTGAAAGGGCCATTGGAAATCGATATTTAGCTCTCTTGAGTTTGATGTTTTTGTTTCAAAAGACAAAGAAGTCTTATTCATCGTTAACAATCGTCCACGATGGAGATTGAGTGGTGTCCTGGATAATGTTTGAATCAACAGATTTAAAAGAAGCCAACAAAGATATCCAAAACACAAAGCCGATCACTTAGACTGAACAGTGTGAGAGTTTCTGCAAATTCTTCAGTCCACTTCAAGTTCCTGAGAACGACAATGTATCCTGATGATGGATAGGTATGGCGATCCCCAAAAGAAAACTTGATACTTGATTTAGTACTTCAGAATGCGTTAAGTGTAAACCTAATAATTTTTTTTATTAAAGAACTCCATGGCTAATTGGAGCATGACATTGACAACGGGTCTGACTTCTAATCTCATATTCAGTTCGCTTTGCTTTTTAGCTCAGTTCTAGAATCTAAATATGTCGACTGTTTAATCTGTAGATCAAACCATTAAATGATAATCATCTTGCATGTTGTGTCAAGGTTTAATGGTGAAGTTGTTGATGCAGATTACCTTATGGAAAACGATGATGATGAGATTACTGAAGATGATGATGAGGATGCAAAGGGAGGAAGATGAGGAGGAAGAGGACGACGATCAAGAGGATGAGCAAGGGAAGAAGAGCATAAAAAGGTACTAAGTGGTTAAAATGGTTATACATATAACTCAAACCTCGGAAACTGATATTGGTGGTCTCTCTTTGTTTTGCTGCAGCCATCATCTGGGCGAAAGATTTTAACACTTACTCAGTATCGACCTTTGGTTATTATAATTTTTTAAGGGCTGATATAACCTCATACTCTTCTCTTTGTGAACAAAGAAGCATACAACTTGCGGAAGGTCAACAAGGTGAGAGGCCACTGGAGCAAACAGTGAGTAACATTCTTCTGCAGTAAAGAAAATTGGCTTATTTGTGAAGAACAGTCGGGTCTTTCTGGTTCTTAAGTTGTAGAATCATGGTCGGTTTATATGATATATCAAGTTTTGTCGGGTGGTTATTTGGTTTGGTTTGTGTCTGATTTTTCATTTATAATGTGTTTCTGATCATGAACTGGTGTGAGCCAATAATATTTGCCGTTTTGTTCGCAATTCATATGGCCAGTTTCTACCATTTTTGGCCTCCATCTGTGTAAGGTAAAATATAATTATTAAGAGTTTTTCGGTTTGTAAAGAGAAAAAATGTGTGCGTCTGTGTCCATTTAACAATTCAGGATCCAAAACAAGTAACATCACCTGAATCTTGTAAAAACTTCTTTATACTTGAGATAAATTACATAAATATTCACTAATTTCAGCTTTCTATTTTATACAATGGGGGTGATGTATATTTTTGCATTGTATTTAGACAAACTAATTTGATTTGAGAATTTTGGAAAGAACATCGCACTGATGGAAAAAGGTGTTTGAATGAAAGAAAACATAAAACGATGTACTCACTTATTTAGTTTTCTTTGTTATTTTTTACTTCAAAAATTAGTTTTTAGAATGAAAATCAACTCTTTGAGAAAGAGAAAAACTAATAAAAACAAAATATCTTGAAACATTTAAAGTTCTAAATCATATATATGTAAAAGACAGTAACAAAAAGTAATCTCTAATATATAAAATGATTCATTTGAAAGTTTCCTAAGCTATATTAGTAAAAGATTTGCCACCACCAATAGAATATGTCAAACAAATATAACAACTTTTGTATTCATCCAGCCAATGAATAATTCAGGAAGATGCCCAACAGAGTAATACGAAAAGAAATTTTGTACTAATGGTACTTATAAATAAAATGCAACTTTTACTCAGTTATTAATAACTCCCTCACTTATACCCTCATATAGATATAGGGATTGCATATGCACATGAAACAAACGGTTACAAGAACAAGATTGGAATTGTGGTTATTGATTCAATCTTTTGTAAATTATATTATAAATTTAATCTATTATTGATCACAAAATCATAATTATTTATTTTTCATAAATATCCTCGCCAAAAACAACAAACAATCAACATAATACGTCCAAGAAATCACAAAACCTCAAATTATCGTCATTTATATAACTCTTGTTTGATACGATGGAATTTTAATTTCCATGTTTAATCTCAATTAGCAACATCTACAAATCCCCATCAAATGTGAAGGTCATTGGAGTCACTAATTTCAATACCAAATTATCCCTTAACTTTACAAACTATCAGATACCAACTTTACAAAAATGTATTAACATAACGTCCAAAGCCAAGATACTCACAAAACAAACACATGTATTTATATTATTTTACCTTCAGAATATCAACTTTATTTTATGTTTAAAGTTCAAGTATATTAACTTTGGCATAACCATCACCTACTTATCCTATTTTTAATTAAATTAAACTATAAAAACAGAGAAATATACAAGACTAACAACTAACAAATAGAACAAATAAACAAATTGAACTCAATGAAGAAATAAAACGTTCGAACCCGGAGGGTAGCGCTAGAATACTTCGTAGTCTAATACTATAAAGTTACCTTTTTTCTCTCCATGTGGCGTTTGTTGCCACGTGTAACAATTACTTATACGATGCGTTTTCTGCTTAATGATTTCGGGTGGGATTTTATATTCTAGGTCCAATAGTGACATTTGTTTCTTCGTCACTTTTGCTTTAGACATTCGAGCGTTCTCCGGCGAAACTTTCAGAATTTGTGATCGACGATTGCCTTTACGACTTCTTTCTCAATAACGGCGCATTGATTAAGAATCTCAAACCCTAAATATATATGGCGCTGAAAAGGACGACTCCGGCTCCACTCATCCTATCCTCTCCCTGTTTATGATCATGATCATGATCATGTCGAATCCTCAACTTCTTCTGTCTGAGTTGAAGGCTGGTCGGAATGAAACTGTTGTCACTCGCCTCCTCCGTCCCTAGAAAGCAAGAAAAGTGAAGAAAGATGGAGAGCTTATGGGAATCGATTTGGTTCTGGTAGATGAGCAGGTTAGTTATCTATACTGAATCTGATTTTTCGCTACTTTATTGTTGGAAAATTAATTTTTAACGCTTGACTGTGTTCTATGAATTACAGTCTACACTGATTCAGGGCGGTATTAGCGTCCACCGCTTGAACAACTTTCAACACCTCCTCACAGAGGGTGGAATCTATGAGATTAGTGGATTCAGTGTAACAAGGAGCAATCAGTCTTGCAAATTCACAAAAGTCTTGCAAATTCACAACGGCACCTGTCTCTATTAGATTCACCCAAGAAACGTCCATGGTCGAAAGAACAGAAACCATTAATCCTATAACCAACGGAGGTCTTCATGTTTTGAACTCATGATGAGATGATGTGCTGGCTAACACAATACTTAAAGTATATTCAGAAGATGATGGAACCAGATTTCAGAAGATGATGGAACCAGTTCCATTGATCGGTTTCCTAATAGGTTTGCTTTAATATTTCATTACATCCACAAGATATCGTTTATCACTAACAACAAACATTTCCTGACTTTCTTACACTCTTGTATCTCCAGTGAATATGTTTTGATTCTCTGACCTTGCGTTGGAGGGAGCCTTATATATTATGCTACAAACTAAGTCAAGTTTTCCTTACAGCTTCCAAGAAAATGATTTTTAATTTGAATGATGCAGCCACTAAAGGGAAGAAGGCGAAAGAACGAGTCAGATAATGAGGTCAGCATTGTAAAAACATAGACCTGTGGTTGATTCTTATCGTGTGATTATTCGTTGTGGTGCACTTTCTCAAGTTTTTTGAAATAGAGAAAATTGCTTATGTATGCTTTTGTGATCTATAAAATGATACCATATCTTCAGAGGAGCTAATAAAATCCAAATTTCTGCAACACTAAAACAAAAGCTCATTGACTGGGAGAATATTACGCAACAAGACAAGGTATATCAATCAATCTAACTAAGTACTTTGACTTCCAATTTTCTAAATCATGTGTAGCATGTGCTTCTGCCATAGGTACAACCAGGGTCTGCTGGTGATGGAAGTTCACAAGCTAATGACATTGATGGGAAGAAGAAAGCTAAGCGGGCAAGACGTTACTACTAAGACCTGCCAATTTCCACCTATCAACTCCATGGCTGCTTCACACCACTACTGAGAGGCATCCCATTATATATCTCTCTTTAGGTAAGCTACTTTTTTCTAGGATTTCCCTTCTCCTTATGTTTTCTTATTTATCAGTGTAAACGTTAACGTACACCTCTGCTTAATATTAAAGGTACGTGTAGCTCAATGCATACAATGCTTTGTAAGTTGATCCAAAATCATTTGAATGTACTGAAATGCAGAAAACTGGTTATGTTGTAGCAACTTTAACTGATGGTTGTAGGCTCATACATCTACTCATCTGACTGAAATTTGGTAGTGAGCACTCTATTATTTAACTTAGGAATCTGATCTCATTTAGTACATAGTGGTTAGCTTCAAAACAGAGGCTCTGCGAATTTTATTGTTCATAATTATTTGCTTGATAAAATGTTACACTGTCAAATAAGTCATGCCATTTTAGCAGATGGTCTTCTGATTATGCTTACAGATATAGTTAACAAGAATACAGTAGGAAGTGCTATGATGATTCTCAAGAATCAAGACAAAGTTACGGAAATGAGATCGATGTTTGGAGTGAAGGGATTATTCTAATCATCTTGCTTTGTGGTGTGCCTCCTTTTTGGGCTGCTAATATATTACGAATTGTTTCTTCCATTTAATTTTGTAATTGTTATGCTTTATGATTTTGTTATTTTTACAATTAGGGATGTTAATTGTTGAGCGAAGCTTGAAGAGGTTTGTTCATTTTAAATTCTCAATATTTTCCTTTGTTATTTTCAGATTTGATCTCTTTTACTTCATTAATTCACTTATGTATGAAAAACAAAAGTGTCTCCTTAACTCCACTTAATAGATCGGGTACATGTTCATTGCTGCTAATCCTTGGAGTTTCTCTTTGAATTGGGCGGAACTGTGTGCACACTAGCTAAAGTTAAAAGAAACCAATCCTACCTAACGGTACAAAATAATGGTCATGATTCATCCTAAGCGACAGCTTTTGGTTTTTATTATAAGTTTATAACACAAGCTATAGCTTGTTTATTTTAAAGAAACTATAACATTTTTAACACAAGTTAGAAATAATGGTTATTAGTTCTGATGAGGATTTTATGGATTTCAGCGAGAGCTTTTATTTTTATGTATAACAATAGTATATAATAATCAATACTACTATAAGACACATAACTGATGTTTTATATTAACTAGGGGCATAGCCCCGCGCAAGCGCGGGGCGGATACGTTATTGATGTATTGTATAGTTTTGTGTACGGGATTTTGTTGTTTTCACATTTTTTTTTTCTGGCTTAACTATATTAGGAATGAATGAAACATAAGAAATCACACAGCTTGATTAGGTTGATATAAGAATGATCGTCGAATTCATATGTGTTGATATTTTTATATCTTATCTTCGTAATGATTTTATCAACCATTAGTGTTATTAACGGTTTTAATATTTAAAAGTTGAGGTTTATGGGGTTGGTTAGTGTCTAATGAGTTAGTTGTTAGTATATTATTCTTAAATAATATAAGGGAAATGAAATAAAACCCGGTTTTAAGAAGTTTGCAAATTATACAAAAAAACAATTTAATGGAGGCAAGACTGAAAAAGAATATGTGTTTATTAGTGTAATTTTCATTCTAAAATCATGTTGTATATATATATATATATATATATATTTTTAATTGTAATGTATATGAGATTCAGGGTCGAACAGAATGGTTAGGGGTAAATACTATTAGTGAGGAAATATATGTTTTTATTTGTTTGATGATTATAACTGAAGTTGCAAATAATACTGAAATGATTTTGGAGGTTAAAACTTGATAACCTTGCTTAATATAGTTTCTAAGATGGACTCATAGATTACTTTTTCTACACAGTTGGCAACTTATATTTGTACATAGGCCTTGATCAATGCAAAGAAAATGGAAATTATGATTACATGTAAGAGAGCAAATATTTTTTACATAGTTGCAATTCTCGAAGCAGATAGTGTATATCTTTTTCCTCTTTTGTAGTTGGAGGCCTAATAGTTCTTTCTAGGTCTGTGATGATTAGATCGACATCAAATCTTGCAGTAGCGTTTTGATTGTAGTTTCTGATAGTTAGAGTAACAAAATTATCGTATGTACGATACTTCTAAAATTTTATAATAATTATTTTTGTATATAGCACTGGAATCAAAGGCATTCAGTTCAAATTATTGCATATTTATATGGGACTAATGATAGTTTTAGTTTGTATTTATATTTTTTGTTTTTAAATGATTTTATTAGTTAGATTTTTCTATGAAAATATTATATATTTCATGATTTCAGAATAACTATTTTATAATATTTTATTTTATTAATTTTTAAAGCAAAACCAAAACTAAAAACGAAAATCTAAAAAAACCATTCATATTTTTCAAAAACTAAAATAAATTGCAATCAAAAATCAAAAATCAAAAAAATAAAATTGAAAATCTAAAAACTTAAAACCAAAAGCCAAAAACCAAAAACTAAAATCTAAAAACATCAAAACAATCTTCACCTTACTATTTAAGTATTTTTGATTACGTTGAATTGTTACTTTTTACGAAGACTGTGCTAATTATATTTAGTCTAGCTGTTGGATCTATTATTTGTAGTTGGTGTTTAATGAGATCTCTGTATGTATATCTGTTTCCTTGTATGTATTTGTACTTTTCTCCCAGTGAAGTGATTGTTCGTTATTGCATGTCTTAGAATGCCCTAACAAAGTATAATGTTCATAGCACAAATATTGTTTTTACAAAAAATTAGAATGGCAATAAACTGTTTTCCAAAAAATTAATAACTCGTGAAATTATTAAAATAATATAGTTTCCAATTTTGTTTTTTATTTTGTTTTTTAGGGTTTTTACTGGGAATTGTTAAAATTAAGTCTGTAATAGGTTAACAAAAAAAAAAAAAGAAGATATATAATTGTTTGTTGCCCAAAATATTGATCAAGGTAAAAGACTCTTAAGAACAGCAACGATTATGCGGACCAGACTAAGCAAAGAGCGAGGAGTCTCGTACTGCACAGAGACATCGAAGTGTTATAATTGGAGGTGCAAATGCAACTCATGCTTTGCTTTGCTTTGCTTTTTTTTAATAGAAAACATATATGATGAAGAATATAATTGTTAATATAACACAAATGGATTTGCTTAGGATACACGTATTAAAACATGAATTTGAAAAAGAAGATGGAAGATTCTAACACCTACACAATGGTGACTTTTTGATAACAACTTGGCTCGAGATTGCCAAAAACTGAAAAAGCATTAGCACATAGACGTCATAAAGATGTTTCGTTTCAACATCTACAGATTCCAGAAGGATCAGCGTTCTCCACAATCCACGGGTGCTCGAGAAGTTTGTGCAATGGCAGACGTTGGGCTGACTCCTTTACAAGCATCTATACAATATAAAGTTGAGGAGTATGTAAGAACCTGGCTGATTAGATCCTCTGCAGATGCAGAGACAACTGGTTTAGGAGAGAACTTGAGGTCGACTTGCACAAACCTGTTTTAGATCATATGTGTTAACAAAATCATCAAGAACAACAAACAAACACCTATAAGAAACATTACAAACCTTCTGTATGTGTCTGAGTGCTCCATGGCTTCAAAAGGAGGCACACCATAAAAGAACTCGTAACAGAGAATTCTCTGCTCCAGATATCTACACTTGCATCATGTTCTACGCTTTCAACTGTTACAAAAAGAATCATTTGGTCATTGTTAAAATTAATTCATATCATAGCAGAATTAACTTTCAAACCAAGTCTTTAACTTTACCCATCTCAGGAGGAAGGTAATCAAACGTGCCACATATTGTCCTTCTGCGGTTAAATATGTGCACTTATAAATAAAAAGACAACACACTGACCAACCAAAGTCTGCAATCTTGAGCTCACCCTGATATTTGGAATCCACAAACATTGTTATTAAGCTGGTTTCAGATTAATTACCAATTAAAAAATGGTAAAAACTTGTCTAACCTGAGCACCGATAAACAGATTTTCTGGTTTGATATCTCTGTGTATCACATGCTTGCCATGGCAGTAGATGAGAGCACTCGCTAACGATGCAACATAGTATCAAAGTAAACATATAAAGATCTCAGTTTTTTTCTTAACTAACTAAAGAATTGATTATAACATATAACAGCATAAGGAAGGAACGCACTAACAGTAGCAGCTCGTCCTTCGCTACTTGCATTTCTTAAGCTCCTTGTAAAGCTTGCCTCTAGTATATTGGGGTTACGAAGATGAGACTGAATCTCAACTTCTCTTCTTAACTGATGCTCAATTTGAGATTGTTGAAGCTGAGTCTTGAATAGAACCTCCAGGGAGATAATGTGGTTGCTCTGTTTCAGATTTGCATATAATGTGTGATAATTTGAGGAAAACAAACAATGTAAAGATCTAAAACAAATGTTATTTGTGGATGGATACTAACCCGCTTCTCTCGAGCAAGATAAACGTGCCCACTCGCCTTTTCCAAAAGGCTTTCCAATGTCGAAATCATTCAGACTCCATCTCTTTTGCGCAATTGCAGAGACATCTGAAGCCTCTTGATGAAAACGAAGTCCAACAAAACATAAAGACAAAAAAAATAATGGATTCATAAATTCAAAACACACTAAGTAAATAAAAAAACACAAATACTAAAGCTGGTCTCATGTTTATAGCCTTACAAAAGTTTAGCCATGAAGAACAGTTAAAAGACTTGCCTGGTGACTCCAAGGCCCATACAAGTGTTGTTGTGACCGCATCAATCCCATAGATTATGGGGATCCCAAGGCGGCTGGAAAGAGCAGCCTTATGAATCTCGTTGACCATGTTCACCTTAGCTTCAGCCTTTGGTGCATGCACACTTCCTCCACCGCTCAACACACTCCCTACACATATATTAAAGATCAACTCAGACAATAGATTGAACACTTAAAAACAGTTCCAAAGATTGCTTTCATACCAATGAAGTAGTTC
Source organism: Brassica juncea (assembly GCA_018703725.1). Lineage (NCBI taxonomy): Eukaryota > Viridiplantae > Streptophyta > Magnoliopsida > Brassicales > Brassicaceae > Brassica > Brassica juncea. Next base: position 35,520,373 of record CM031935.1, on the reverse strand, counting down.
TTCATGACATCAGGTGTGGCGACGCTGCATTCCATCTAAACCATCTGACCAATCTTCTCTTGGAGAGTCATGCGGTTCCTCAGGTCTCTGATTCTTGCACCTAAAGGCTGCTTTGGATCCTTGGTACTTCGGAGCACCCCCATCACCAGCATCAGCATCAGCGGCCAGGGTGCAGTACAACAGCAGAAGAAGACATAAAGACTTACTCAAAGTCCCCATTTTTTTCTACAACAACAACACAAGTTAATGAGATCTAAACTATTAGTTCCATTGTATACAAAATAAATAAGAAAAACGCAACATTGTAAATTCGAAAGCTTGGATGAACTTAAGAGGTAACATTACCGGAGAGAGCTGGAAAAATCAGATCTTTAGAGTTTGAGTAAACAAAAGAAAACCCAAAAAAAGAGAAGGAACAAACCCAGATGAGAAACTCAGTCATGAATCTTTATCGGTGGTGTTGGTACAAAAAAAGAAGGAAGAAAGGAATAAACTTTTACGATTGGAGAAGAGGAAACAAAGAAGAAACTTACAGTCTTGGAAATGAGGTAGGAGAAAAGTGGAAAAACAAATCTGCTTTGAATTTAGAGACTTAAACGAAGCTAAAAAGTGGAGAAAAAAGTTTAGAGGCAATTGAGAACTCACCTTCGAGGAACTATGTTCTTCTGGAAAAAAAAAAAACAAATAGAATCGAGACAATCCTCACCAATTCATCGAGGAGGAGAATCGTTATCCCATAAAGTCTCTGTTCTTGTTGATATTACGGGAATCTCAAAAGCGGATTAGGCGACCAACAACGGACAGAGCAGCTCTTCCGAGGCGAAGAGAGTCGAACGTGGAGTAGGGGACGGCGGCGTTAGCGAAGGGAGCAACTGCTGAAGACATTTTCGAAACGGTAGTTTCTTAGATTCACGAATGAAAAGTCGGGGAAGAAAAAGCTAAGAGGGAAATGAGTGTTGGAAAAGAAAGAAGAAGATAGACAAGAAATTTTCTGAAACTGATTACTTCTCTCTTATTAAACTTCGATCACAAGTGATCTTCTTAAATAGATACGATTACAACAGAACCGTAACTTATTCCTAAAAATACTCAATCAACAAACTTAACAAAAGACTCGTTCATCTCCTACAAAACAGGAAACAATATTCCTATCACCTTCGACTAAGTCTCTGAAACGTGTTCCACACTCCTAGCCGTTAGTTCTTTATTCGTCAATTCCTCCCCTAAACTGGAATAGCTCCTTTCCAGTTTAACTTGCCTTCGAACAGACTCCAATCTTCAATCTCAGTTTCTCAAACGTGTCAAGTTTCACAGCCTTAGTCATGATGTCAGATGACTGCTCTACCGTAGGACAATAATTGAGCTGAATCACCCCATCATTCACTAAATCTCTTAAGAAATGATACCTGACATGGATATGTTTGCTTCTTCCATGTAGCACCAGATTCTTCGACAGTTTTATTGTCAAACTGTTGTCACAATACATTGTGATTCCTCCTTCTTGTTCAACGCCAATCTCTTCAAATACATTCTTCAACCAAATAGCTTGACATGCTCCATAAGCTGCTGCAACAAACTCTGCTTCAGTTGTTGACAAAGTGACAATGGGTTGCTTCTTAGAAGCCCATGAAACTGCTCCACCACTCAGCATAAACACATAACCAGACGTGCTCTTTCTGTCATCCATATCTCCAGCATAGTCACTATCTGCATACCCTACAAGTCTATCCTCTCCTTCTCGCTTATACTGAATTCCGAATGATGAAGTACCTTGAATGTATCTTAGTATCCTCTTGGCTGCAAGCAAGTGTTGCTCAGTCGGCCTTTCCATGAACCTGCTCACCAAGTTTACTGAGAACATTATATCTGGTCGAGTCACAGTTAGATACCTCAGGCTTCCTACTAACTGCTTGAACATTGTGGGATTCACCTCTGCCACAGCACCTTCCTTTGACAGCTTATTACCCGGTACGATCGGATTCCTAACAGCATTGCAGTCTTCCATTCCAAACCTCGTCAAAACCTCCATCGCATATTTCTGCTGGTTTATGAAGATGCCATCTTCATCTTGATTCACCTCCACTCCCAAAAAGAACCTCATCTTTCCAAGATCTGACATTGAGAACTCCTCCATCATAGAACTCTTAAACTCTTCAAGTAGAGATGCTGAGGTACCAGTGTAGATAAGATCATCCACGTAGAGGCTCACAATTAGGACCTCCTTACCTTCTTTCTTCAAGAACAGAGTATGCTCACAGTAGCATTTCTCAAAACCTTCCTTCATGAAATATCCTTCAATCCGATTGTACCAAGCTCTTGGAGCTTGTTTCAAGCCATAGAGAGCCTTTCTCAGCTTGTACACACTGTGAGAATCAACTTCAAATCCTTCAGGCTGCTCTACATAGACATCTTCCTCCAACTCACCATGTAAAAAAATGCTCTTTACATCTAGTTGGAAGATTGTCCACCTTCTCTGAGCTGCTAACGCGATGATGGCTCGAACTGTATCCCATCTCGCGACCGGTGCAAATACCTCATGGAAGTCCACTCCATGCCTTTGATGATATCCTTTAACCACCAGCCTTGCTTTATGCTTATCTACTTCTCCTTTCTCATTTAATTTTGTCTTGAATATCCACTTCACCCCAATCACTTTAACTCCTTCAGGCTGATCCACTAACTCCCACGTGTTGTTTTCTTCAATGGAGTTCATCTCAGCACGCATCGCTTCTCTCCATCGTGCTTCTCGTACTGCTTCTGCAAAGTGTTCTGGATCTTCTGAGTTAGTGAACAATGCGTTGATCTCTTCCTCATCACTCTCCATGAATAGACTTGTATGACCCGCAATGTAGTCTTTCATCCAGCTAGGAGCTTTCCTGACTCTACCACCTGAATCTCTTGTACCCATTGTACTTGAACCTCCTTGAGATGGATCATCTCTAGTCTCAGTTGTCTCAGCTGGTGTTGGCAAGTCGTTCCCAATATCTTCCCCTTCTTCTCTCTGTTCTTCTACTGTCTCTTCTACGTTCTCCTCAGCTTCCCATATGTGACCATCTTCTTCTTGATCTTCCTCCCAATTCCATCTCTTCCCTTCATCAAACTGAACATCTTTACTCACAATGATCTTCTTTGTATTAGGATCGTAAAGGCGATATGCCTTTGATTCCTTGCTCACTCCAAATAGTACACATTTTGTACTCTTCTCGTCCAGCTTGATTCTCTTCTCATAAGGAACAAGCGCAAAGGCTACGCATCCAAACGTCCTTAGATGTGCCACTGATGGCTTGTGATTGCTCCATTTCTCCTCTGGTGTTACATCACCTAGTGCCTTGGATGGACTTCGGTTTAGAATGTGTACAGCATACTGAGCTGCCTCTGGCCAGAACTTTCTAGGAACTGACATCTCCAGTAACATACATCGCGTCATGATCATGACTGTCCTGTTCTTCCTTTCGGCAATCCCGTTTTGTTGTGGCGTGTATGCTGCAGTCAGCTGCCTCTTTATCCCATTCACCTTACAGTATTCCTCGAAAGTCTTGGAGTTGTACTCTCCACCACGATCAGATCTTAAGCATACTAGAGGTTGCCCAAGTTCTCTTTCAACCGCTGCTTTAAACTCCTTGAAGATGTGTAATGCCTCTGATTTCTCTGTGAGGAAGAAAGACCAACATTTGCGACTGTAATCATCTATGAAGTTAATCATGTACCTCTTCTTGCTCGTGGAGGTAGGAGTGATAGGTCCGCATATATCTGTATGAACCAGCTGTAGACCTCGACTTGCCTTCCAGGAGCTCGCCTTTGGAATGCTTTCTTTGTTCTTTTTTCCCTTCATGCATATCTCACACACAGCCTCCGCTTCTTCATGCTTCAGACTCGGCAAACCATTCACCATGTTCTTCTCAGTGAGAGTTTGCATTCCGGTGTGGCTGAGGTGTCCAAAACTTTTGTGCCACAGCTCCACTGCTTTCCCTTCAATCACTTGGAAACATTTATCTCCTGCAGTCTCTTCTACCTTCTTTACTGCAGTTAGTACCGTAAACATCCTGTTTTTGCTCATGGTTGAGTGCATGATAAGACGTTTTTGCTGCTTGTGCCATATCTCACACTCATTATCTTCTATGATGATCCTTAGTCCTCGTTGTTGCAGCTGTCCCACGCTCAGAAGGTTGTTCTTGAGACCAGGCACGAAATACACAGATGTGATCGTTTGTGTGATACCGTTGATCTCAAGTTTCAGGCTGCCCTTTCCTTCTACTGTCATTTTCCGATCATCTCCTAGCTTCACTGTCTGTCTGAATTTTTCATCAAACTCAGAGAACCATTCTCTTGTACCACACATGTGGTTACTACATCCAGAATCTAGGAACCAGACATGCTCCTTCTCCTCATTGATCACCTCCACACGCGCCATCAATAGTACTTCTTCTTCTTCTTATTCCATCTCTGCATAGTTTGCATTCCTTTCCCACTCCGGACACTCAGATTTGTAATGCCCTTTCTTGTGGCATTTGAAACACTCCACATGATCCTTGTTTGGACTTGAGTATCCTCGGCCCCTTCCTTGATAGTTTCCACGTCCTCGAGGCTGATATCCTCCTCTGCCTCTTCCTCCATTCGCTCTCCATTGGCCTTCTGCCTTCAGAGCATGCTCTTCTCCACCATGTCTTATTAGCTTCTGTTCATGAACCATCAACGAGCTCTGCAACTCATCAACCGACAGTTCTTTGATGTCTTTGGATTCTTCAATGGCGCAGACTACATAGGTGAACTTCTCGGCCAAGGTTCTCAAAACCTTTTCAACCACCTTTGAGTCGGTCATCTCCTCACCCAGGTTGCGCATTTCGTTTACCACCAGCATCACCCTTGAGAAATACTCAGTGATGGTTTCTCCTTCCTTCATCTCCAGTACTTCAAAGTTGCGCCTCAACCTCTGCAGTTGTGCACTTTGAACTCGCTGGTTTCCTTGGTACTTTTTCTTCATTGAATCCCAAACATCTTTAGCCGTATCTTTCTTCAGTATGGTTTTGAGAATTGACTTGTCGATTGAAGCGAACAAGTAATTCTTGACCTTGAGATCCTTCAGCGTCAGCTCTGCCATCTCGGTTCTCTGCGCACCCGTCAATATCACATTTCTATCAGGCTGTGATATCCCGGTTTCAATGAGGTTCCACCACTCCTTGGAACGGAGTAAATTCTCCATGAGCATCGCCCAATACTCATAGTCTCCATCAAACTTAGGTATGCTCAACAAAGAATCTCTTTCACTCATCTTTTCTCACTAGTACCAGGTTTAGAACAAGCTCTGATACAACTTGTTGGAAAAGAAAGAAGACGATAGACAAGAAATTTTCTGAAACTGATTACTTCTCTCTTATTAAACTTCGATCACAAGTGATCTTCTTAAATAGATACGATTACAACAGAACCGTAACTTATTCCTAAAAATACTCAATCAACAAACTTAACAAAAGACTCGTTCATCTCCTACAAAACAGGAAACATTATTCCTATCACCTTCGACTAAGTCTCTGAAACGTGTTCCACACTCCTAGCCGTTAGTTCTTTATTCTTCAATGAGAACTACGACCTTTATATTTAGGATGATCGAGAGGCGTTACAGGAAGAGGAAGCGTTCCGTCGGCTGCGAACGTGGGTTCAAAGAGATCGAGTTTAGAATTGTTACGCCGGAAGAGGAATAGCTTTCAGCAACGAAAGATCTGGAAAAAGAAATGGAAACATTAACAATAATACATGAAGCCCACATGAAAGAAATAAATAAAACCCATTAAAAGATCACAAATCACAAACCAAAGTCCGTGTGCTAAAAAAAAAAATTTAAAGTGTAGGGCCCACAATAAAGGACACGTGTCCATCAGGAGTGAAGAAACTGTGGCATTATATTATAGATTTCTTAGAAAATTAAAGTCGTTTTAATTTTCAAAGTATAGCATAAAAAGATCAAAATACAATTATCTAAGTATCAGAAGTCGAAAGATAGAAGGCTTTAAACGGGTAGTTGACGGACATAAGTTATGGACTTTAATGTAAACTGATTTTGATTTAAACAAAGCTTCAAACAGACGTACATGATTTTTCAATTAGGAAACAAATCATTTTACATATACTTAGTGAAATCTACAATCTAGATATATTAATATAAAAATTGTAGTTTGTAAGAGCATGTGCATCGCCGTATCTTGAGCGTTTCTTAAGGGAGGGGGTTCCCACAAATCCAAAAGAGACGGCTCCAAAAGTCTCTAAATAAGAGACGAATTCGGTCCGTTTCTTACACTATTTTGCGGACCTCACGACCCGTGACGGTCCGTGATTGGTTTTTTTTTTAAATCAGACAAAACCAAAATAAAAATAAAAATAAAAATTTAGAAATCCAAAACGGGTTTCACCCGATAATCAAGCTCTAACAGACCCCACCGTCTACTTTCAAATCCTCAGCTGGCGGTAGTTTACAACAGAGCCATTCAGGATGATAAATCATTACATTCATTTTAAAAATAAATGTTTGGATAATGACAATCCGAAGGCTCACTACATCAAATGGTTAAATCAATACTTCTACCACTGCAAATCTATCGAAGGACTCAACCATCTTCGCCAATCTGTAGATGAAAACTATGACGACAGTACATATTTATATATATATTAATGTTGTGTAAAGGCAATTTCGAAAAGAAAAAAAGAATATATAAATAAATTATCCTGATAAAATAGTCAATTCAGGTCCAATCAATGCTGGACTATTATTAAGAATTCACTTAGTGGATTTAGAATCATTTTGAAAATAAAGTATGTAATCAATATATCTATAATGAAATCCCTAACAGATTTCCATATTCATGACATTGATAAAGCATGGGAGGATTGTTACTACATTGATAAAGCATGCGAGGATTGTTAGTACTTTAAGAGGATGAACGAATTTATTATCTTTTTTTTCGAACAAAATAATCACAAAACAAACACATGCATTTACATTTTTTCTTTTGGAATATCAAATTTACTTTATGTTTTAAGTTAATTATATTTTTCTGTGCAAGTATCAGCTATTTATTTTATTTTCATTCAATCTATCAATGAAAACCTCTTACACTACTGTTACTAACAACTATCAAATGGATAAACAATTTTGAACTCATTAGAAAACCACTATCAAATGGATAATACTACAAAGGAGAGTTCTATCTCTTCATTGGGTTTTTCATGCCACGTGTCTTCTTCGTAATTACTCATCTAAGAGTTGTTTTTTTTTCCTGCGTTATGTTTACTGGGCCCTTCTTGGTTACAAATTAATTCTTAAAGCCCTTACAAAGTTTGCAAACGGGCTCATTACTCTAGGGTTTTTTTTGTTGTCGATGGTGTAGATTTGTAGCAGAACCTCTGTGGCTTTTGAGTTCACATCGGCTCCAGATCACGTCTGTGTAACAGCTGCAGTTATCATTCTTCATTAAACCCACCATTTACGTGATTCTTGATTCTGATTACTCTTCCCACTCTTTTGTATTTAATCGAATAATTTATTTAAAACCTGTTAAACTAAATTATTTTATATGGATATATATATATATTTAATGGAATATATTAAAAATAATTTTTTGAAACATTTTTCAAAAAAAATTGTTCGGTGTGGGTTGGATCTATATTGGTTTTCGGATATGGCACTTTAAGAATCATTCGAGTATATAGACCAGGTCTAATAGAGTATGAGACTTTGGTTTTCGGATTGATTCCGAGTCGGATTTTCTGAGTACGAATATTCTTGACTAATTATATTAGGTAACTACTCAAAAAATATAATGTGTTAGGAACTTAGAAATAAGTTGAAAAATTAATTTCTGAAATACATATGATACAAGTGTATAGTTATGCAACTTGATATATTTAATATAATTACCAAAATTATATTAAATTATATTAAATTAAACAAAAATATAATACAAACACACACATATAAAAATTAAATTTCCAAAAAAATTAAAACAAAAAATATAGTTAATTCTTAAAGCCCTTACAAAGTTTACAAACTGGTTCATTACTCTAGAGTTTTTTGTTGTCGATGGTGGAGATTTGTAGCAGAACCGCTGTGGCTTTTGAGTTCACATCGGCTCCAGATCACATCTGTGTAACAGCTGTAGTTATCATTCTTCATTAAACCAACATTTACGTGATTCGGATTACTCTTCCCACTCTCTTTTGCATTTAATTGGCATAAACATTGTCCAAAGTAACCGATTGAAGCTTCGACTATATATTAGTTTGTAGGCTGCGATGAAAATCTTCTCTGCTACACAGGTATCACTCCCAAAAAAGACCCTAGAAGCATCTAAGATGAAATCTACGGCTTTTTATATAATAATATATACTGTAAACTTTAGAATCTATCTTGCTTCTTTAGCTGATCACTTCCTGACTTTCAGAAATTATGGACCAGCTGGAGAAAAAATGAGTTATTTCTGGAACAGAGAAGGACACATATGCGTCACCGTTTGTGACGAGGTATATAATAAATCATTTCCTACTGATTTAATTTAGTTCTCTTTGCTTTTTCATTTATCTTCACCATCAACTAAAAATATAACCTGACACCATAAAGCGAATTCAAGTTTGTGAAAAATAGATCTGGTGGTAAAGTACTAAAGCTGCTCCAAAAAGACGGGAAAGCTATAACTCCTTAACACTACATGTACATGAAAGTGTGAGACTCTGGCTTCTTACTCTAGGTTTAATACACATGCTAAAAGGATAGATATATAATGATGGTACTGAAGTGCATTATTGATTCACTTTTTTTTTGTTAGGCTCTGTACCATTAGATGCAATATGTAACCACTGACCATTACAGAGTTTCACAACATGTTGGATGGTGAAGCCAACCAGACGACAGCAGCTTGTAAGCTAATCCAAGAAGGCTACATGGAAGATTCTAGCAGCCGCTGTCTAGGTTTGCTTTCTCAGTTCAGACCCTACTCTTTTAGAGTTTGTTGGTCATAAGGCTGCATCATTGATGCCATCGATATATACAGGGAAGCGTGTAATTCACTCAAGTCTAACCGAGTAGAAGTTGAATGTAGTCAGAAAGTTATTGACCCATTAACCACAGTGAAGGCACGTGTGAACAATGATGGTGTACCCAACTCACTTATCCAACACCAGTGGCGTCCAAAGTCGTTCATCACTGTTTGTAGTTTGTCAGAGACATGGGATTTGCAGTTTCCACATCGAATAGTCCAAAAGCTGATTTTGGCATGGCACATCAAGTGCTTCAATTAGTTGTAGATGCTTACCAAGAACTCGAAAGAGTGAGTGTACATTTACGGTTCTTTTGTCTCCCATGTCCTCTTTAGTTCATACATAATATGGTGATCTTAGGGTATATCCAAGGAGTGTAAAACGCCAATATAGTGTCAAAATTTGACTTTTCTTCTCCAATGGAATGGTATACTCAACGGCATTATAGTGTTTTGGTGCTTTTTGTAACAGTGTTACACTAAATATAGTGTGACATTGTAGCGACGGCAAATTTTTTTTTTTTGAATTTCTTTTATTGTTTAAATACTTTAATTGATTATATTTATTTTTATAAAATCACAAATAAAATTCACTGTTATATAATAATGATATTAATTTTATGTATTTCTAAATTTTAGTTAATATAAATTATTAATTAATGTAATATATAAAATAGATTTACAATACATAAATTTATTTAAAATACATAAAATTACCCAAATAAACACCCAACAAACATAAAAAGTGCATACAAAAAATTTATTATAATTATTGTTTTAATTTTTTAGTCTAGTTTTTATTAAAAATAGTTAGTTGTTTATGTTATAAGAATAATTAGTATTATCAAAAATACTAAATACTTAAAAAATCTTTTATTTAATAATATTATAATAAATAATATTCTTTTTAGTGTGATATTTGGTGTCGTGGTTGGAGATGAAAAGAAATTTGGTGTTAAAATCACACTAAAATAGTGTAGTTTTCACACTAAAATAGTGTTGTGGTTGGAGATGGCCTTAGGTTTATCACTTTCATTTTTTGATCAACCATCAGGTTTATCACTATAAGTTTTTGATACGTCACTTCATCTCTTCTTAAGATTTTCTACTGCAAATTGGTCAAATCAAATTTAAAGATATAAACTCAAACTATAATAGAGAAGATTATCTATCTATCTATCTTCTATTTATATAAAGTTGAGTTTCTCTCTTTCTTGAGCCCATCCACGTCACTAATTCATCTCTTCCCAGCATGACACGTGTTTCTTTTTTTTTCTCTACGTTTGGGCTGTTATTTGTGGATCTCATGAATTGAATTAAAATGGACCTTTAACATGTTCATGAATTGAATTATTTGTTGAAGGTGACGGGAGACGGGTTTTTATGGCTGTCTCTGTGGCGTTAACATGTTCGTGTCCTTTGGAATGAATTTCTTTAGGCCGGGTAAGGGAAATCAGAACCGTTACGGGATACACGGAATGCAATCAATAGTTGTCATTATTGATAATCTTAACTCCTTAATCCCACTCTTACCACCTTCCTCATTCAATGTATTTGACCTCTCATCCAGTTGGTGAATCTCCATGTATAAAAAGGTATGTCATCATCCCCTGAACATCATCCTTTGATCCTTTCATTCTTCACAACACTAAAAACTTTCTTTGAGCAGAATGTCTAACTTATCGCTCCTTCTTGCTGACTTTAACCAGTCGTTGTAGCACCACCTTCGTCCTCTCAGATTTTGGGAAGCCATGAATGTGAATAGAGGCAGTAAGCTTACGGTGGTCGAAATGCTTCTTGAGGCTTAGGTACCTCTGGCGATTTTGAAAAACAAACGCCTCCCTATCCCTTTTTTGTATCAGATAACAAGATCGTAAATTGAGCTCACCATACTTTGAAAAAACTAGATTCATGTTGGTTCAAATGAACTTAATTATAGTTCTGGGTCGCTACTTCTTTCCATATATGAAGAGGGTCTTTAATCTACTTCACTGGATTTGGGTATATGATGTGAATTGAATCACTCTGTTCTAAAGTAAATGGTACATGTAGAATCTATGTGGGTTTGAGAGCTATGAGATTCTTAGTGTTCTATCTTTCTCTGGTTCTAATCGGTGGAGAACATAATTCTGACTCTAAAAATTCAGATTCCTGTGTCAAATTTTCTTGGTACTTGAAAAGACAGAAACTTTATAACTCGCATTGTTTTGTATGACTTGCATTGTTGTTGCTTGCTTTTATATTAATTGTATATGCTTTGTGAGCTCATGGTTGTTATACATTTGTACGATACGGTTTGGCGTCACGTTTGCAGCGAAAGGAGATATGATTGCAACAGAATGCAAAGAAAAAGATGCAGATTATGGTAAGTAATATATATACATCTTTAATATTTACCAATGGAACTGAATTTGTTGAGTTTGTAGCAATGACGATGATGATGATGATGATGATGATGATGATGATGATGATGATGATGATGATGATGATGATGATGATGATGATGATGATGATGATGATGATGATGATGATGATGATAGGTAGCAGGTGGTGATGGTACAGGTGGTTGGATTCGCCCATGTCTCCTCCCTATTTCTCAAGATTTATATCCATAAGAAGGTGGCGAAGTTAATGGACTGTTGACGGAAGTTATCAGCTGGCATGGCTCCATGTATAGTAGTGACATTCTACCCCTCTCAGTTGCTTAATCAAAGTCCTCCATCATGGAGTTTCCTTTATTCGTAAGGTCTTGATTGGAAATGTCTGAAAGTAATTAAGGTCCCAGTAAGTACTCTAGGTAAGTAAGTATAATCATATAATAAGAGGAGACTAGACTTTCAAGAAAGTTTCAGTAAACAACGTGTCATTGTTGGTTTGTTCCAAAGACGAGAATAAAATGCCTTATTGGAAGCTAATAAGACATTCTCTTCCATATAAAAGAAAAAGAATGTTATAAGAAGGAATATCTGTAAAAAAATCATCATCGTTATCATCAATCACCACAAACATAATAACAAGCAACACTTACAATAATTGTATACATTTATCTTGGACATCAATAAAAATAGAAGACGGCATGACCTATTTCTTTAAAAGAGCAACATATGAGTTTAGTTCTTTGACCTACACAAACAGAACTTTAGTTGACATAATAAAACACAGAATTCAGATGAATAAGGTGCAGACATAGAAACGGTATCACAGATTGTTGTATATCTGTGTCGTTGAGCATCCGGTTAGTGTTGGCATCATTTCCACTTTCCAAGCTTTTGGTTTCCATATCGACTGATCTGAGGTGCCTATTAGAAACTTTGATCTTCTCTAGCTTCTGGTTTCAAAACAAAAAGACATTAATAATATCAATCACAAAATTGAAAATTTAGGGATGAGAAGTTATGGAGGGAGATTGTCACGATAAATCACAGAATAAATGAATACATTCTGTTTAAAGATTTTCAACTTAGACTGCCCACACACCCTTTGATCTCCAAACACATGGTCAAGAAAGCTTCAGCTGGATGTGTGAGGCCCACAATTACCATACAAGTTTGACCAAGAACAAGTCTCATAGAATGTTCTAAGGCGCCTATGGTTATGTAAGAAATATAACACACTCCAACACCAAAATGATCTGGGACATTCAAAATAGAGGAAATATCTAATTCTATAACTGTCTCAAATCTCTAGAAACACAAAGAATTATAAGAACAACTTTTCTTATTAGATTTAGAAACTACTCAAAACTAAAGCTCTCAATGTTTCTCTCTTAGATCTTATGGAACACCTCTCCATTAGACCTATCTTTATATATAAAGATGAGTTCTCCTCCCTCCTGAGAGTGACACATCAGATTCCACATCATCAATTCCACGTGTCTCTCTAAATAAATTTTTGTTTTTGATAGTTTGGGCTATGTTATTGAACACAGATATACGCTCAAGCCCATTATACTTTAATCATAAATCCATCAACTTCATCTCTTTCACGGAAAGTCGCAGCTGCGTTTTCTTCGATCAACCTAGGTAACCGTCGTACCTTGCAATCAATAATGCTCATTAAAGTTTGCTTTAACCCCACTGATCCACGTTTCTCACTATCTCTGATTTGATGGACCCTCCCTTTTCTCAAAATCTTCATTTACACCTATAAATATAACTAAGTGCTCTGGATCCAGGCAGATTCATTAGTTTCTCATTTCCAAACATTAGAATTCTTAGAAAACCTCTCGCCAGTCATAGCTACCTCCACGATTCTTCTCGCCGACTTGATATCGGAGTGCTGTCCTAACACCTTCGAATTCCGCCTTCGCTGAGATTACCGAGACGGTCAAACCGATACCTTTCAAGCTGTGTTGGTTTCGCAATAAAGAGCAGCTGTTTGCTTTGGCTAATACCCTTTCAAATTTCTGTTAATGTTCTTCCTGCATCCCACCAGAAAAAAATTAGGTGGAGGTCTTCTGGCGGTCAAACTAGGAAGATGATTGGATGATGGTCGGAATAGTTCCTTGGAAGTAAGTATATTTATTTTAGTAACCTCTAACTAAAAAACATAGGAGATTTAATTAGTGACTATAATTAGTTAGAAGTCTAATGAGAATTTAGTTGATTATAGTATAAGGATGTTCGTCTAGCGTGCGATGACAGAAGATTAGGAAGATCTCAAGAGCTTATCACTACTGATTTTCAAAGAAAAACAAAGATGGAATCTAGAATTTGACTGTTTAAAAAAAATCTAGAATTTGACCAATACAGGTAGTTTTGCTTTCTTAGGTTGCCACAGCTCGATTGTCATCCCTATATCACTGAAATCCGATGAGACATATGTTTCTGTTACGAACAGATAAAAACTTTGTTTTCCTGATTTAAGCAACATATTTTAAAGTTTGAGAGTTTGAAATAAATTTGGGAACCGGTTTGTCATTATTATTCATAGTCCTTTCTTACAATGGAGGTTGAACTTAAAATCAAATAACTGAAATATTCGCAGCTTCTCTGATAACTCCAGTAACACTCTAAAAACAGAGATGACAGCATATAACGTTTACAACTCACAAATATGAAAGAAAACAAAAAAAAAAAGCTAAAAAGATAAATAAATGTGTAAGAGTTTTAAAATATTATGGCCCGAGTTTAAAAGAAAACATCAAACACACTCAACACATATATGAAAAAAAGATATTGGCACTATCTAAATGAATAACCTAATACAAAATAACATGATAGTTATATTAAAAATTTAGCCCATTAAATTAAAACATCATATTATGAAATTTAGTTAACCACAACGAAACTAAGGTTGAATATTGTAACATCAAACAATTTTAACAGTAAAAATTGATAAATAGAATAAGAGAAATCAAAGAAATAAATATTTAAAAATAATAAAAACTTTAATAATAAACATAATTTTTAAAAATATCTAATGTTTTATAGTGGTTTGTAATTTAAAAAATATATGTGTCTTTTTGGTATAGTTAAACTAAAAAAAACATTGAGAGAAATGAAATAGTTACATTTTTAATTTTCATTATAACTAGACAAATTTATAATTTCTAAAATAAATAGTTAAAATATGAACCTTGATGGTATTTTTAGTTATAAGTTAATTAAAATTTTAAATTAAATTTGTATTATTAGTTTATTTTACTCGTCCGCCCGTAGGGCGGGTTTACCCTAGTATTTATATGAAAGACAATTCTCTTTAACATGTGGGATATGGAAAACACAAACCTAATCTAATAGAAAACTTCATTTTCCTATTTCTAGATTTCCTTTTTGTGTTTATCCTTAACATATTAAACATCTAATAATATGTTAAGTTTCCACAAGCTTGAAATTATCCAACATTCACCCCCTTAATTCCAACTTGAATTAAGGAGATCAATTTCTTGAACTCCAATTAAACTCCTCATTTGCTTGAACTTAATCGCTAATGGCTTGGTAAGGATGTCGGCCTTCTGCTCAACACCCGGCACATGCTCCACTTCGATTGCCCATTTTCCACACACTCACGAATGAAGTGATACTTCTTGAGTACATGCTTACTCCTTCCACGGAAAACTGGATTCTTCGTTAGAGCAATGGCTGATTTGTTGTTGATCCTAAGCATGACCCTCTTGTCTTCTTCGCCTAGTATCTCACTCAACAAATCCTTGATCCATATAGCTTGCTTCGCTGCTTCTGTTGCCGCCATGAACTCTGCTTCACATGATGACAAAGCAACCGTCTGCTGCTTCTGCGACGTCCAAGTAATCAATGATGAACCATAATAGAATGCATGTCCCGACGTTCTCCTCCCATCATCGAGATCGATATTGTGACTGCTGTCACTATAACCAACGACACTCCTTGAACCATCTCTCTTGAAGAACAGACCGAAGTTTGTTGTTCCTTTTACATACCGCAGTATGTGCTTGATGGCTTATCCATGAGAGTCTCTCGGATTGTGCATGTATCTGCTAAGAACGCCCACTGCGTAACACAGGTCCGGTCATGTGTGAAGCAGATACCTCAAACATCCTATGATTCTTCTGTACTCCGTAGCATCTATCTCTTGTTCATCTTCAGCCTTTGAGATCTTCAAGTTCGATTCCATTGGAACTTGAGTCGCGTTACACGTCTCCATCTTTGTGTCACGCATGATTCATTGAGCATACCTCTCTACTTTATTCTGATTCTGTCTGCTCCTTGAATCACCTCTATGCCAAGGTAATACGTTAGCTTACCCATATCTGACATCTCGAACTTCTTTGACATCTCCTCCTTGAAACGCTTAATCACCTTAAGAGAAGTTCCTGTCACAAATAGATCATCAACGTATATGGAAATGATCAAGGCGTCTCCACCTTCAGTCTTGCGGTACACTGATGGTTCCTTCGTGCACTTCTCAAATCTCATCTACTTCAGAACCTGGTCGAGTTTCACATTCCATGCTCTGGGTGCCTGGCATAACCCATACAAAGCCTTGTGTAACACATAAAATCGATCCTCTTCTCCTTTTTTCTCGAAACCTTCGAGTTGAGTTACATACACTAACTCCTTTAGATCTCCATTCAAGAACGCGGTCTTCACGTCCATGTGATGTATCTCCCAGCCATTGGTTGCAGCAAGAGCTATTAAGAGCCTGATAGTTTCGAGACGTGCCACGGGTGCAAACACTTCATCGAAATCTATTCCTTATCTTTGAACATATCCTTTTGCCAAAAGTCTCGCCTTATACTTGCTCACCGTACCATCCACCTTTCTCTTTATCTTGTAGATCCACTTTAACCCTATAGGTTTTACACCAGCCGGTCTATCCACAAACTCCCACGTCTTGTTTCTTGTGATAGATTCTAACTCAGCCACCATAGCTTTAACCCATTCTCTTACGTGTTCAGCCTCAAAGTAGTTCTCTGGCTCGCCATCTACTGTGAGCAACAACATTGCACTTTCTTGATCTGCAAGTAACACATAATCATCGAGATATCTTGGTTTTGTTATGGCTCGGCCGTGTCTAGTCACCAACGGTTGCACTTCACCGTCTTGGGTTATCATTGTGTTCAGTATCTTCTTCTTCTTCCTCATCTTGGTCAATGGCTTCCTGTTCATGATCATTACCTTCTTCTATCTCACCCTCATGTGGAAGCTTAAGCATACTTGGTTCACAATCCGCTTGGTTTGTTGTGGACGACCAATCCCAAGCTTTCTCCTCTTCAAAAATCACGTCTCTACTCACCATCACACTCCCTGTGACTGGATCATAGAGTCTATATGCTTTGGAACCCGGCTCAGTTCCAAGATTGACCACACACTTCGATCTCTCATCCAACTTCTTCAGATGAGTAACGCATATCTTCGCATGTGCTACACAACCGAATATCCTCAAGTGCTCAATATTTGGTTTCTTGCGTGTGAGGCACTCATATGGCGTCTGATTCTTCAAGGCTTTTGTAGGAACTCTGTTGATGAGGTAAGTTGAATGTCGAACAGCTTCTCCCCACAAATAGTTTGGCATCTTCATTGCCTTCAACATACTTCTTGTCATTCCCATCAAAGTTCGCTTTCTCCTCTCCACAACACCGTTTTGCTGAGGTGTATAAGGCGCGGTGAGATGCCTTTTCACTCCATTCTCTTCACAGAATAGATTGAACTCAGCTGAGGTAAACTCTCCTCCTCTATCGGTGCGAAAGGTTTTAATGGACGACCCTGTCTGCTTCTCTACACTCTCCTTAAACCTTTTGAATCGATCGAAAACCTCACTCTTCTCCTTCATAAGTATAATCCACATTTACCTGGAGAAATCATCAATCAAGACAAAGACATACTTATTATTGCCTGGCGTTGGTGGTGTGATTGGTCCACACAAATCTCCATGCAATAACTCCAATGGCTTTGTCGCACGAAACATGGCTTTGGTCGGGAATGAATGTCTAATCTGCTTCCCTGCTAGACATGCGTCACACACGCTCTCTTCGTGTGTTACACTCGGCATTCTTGTGACCATCTCCTTTCTTACCATGTTATTCATCACTCCATAACTTATATGTCCCAGTCGAGCATGCCACCTCCATGTAGCATCTTCATCTCTGACATGTAAGCATTCCGGGTAACTAATCTCCATAGGGGTCTTGTAGAGGCGGTTTGAAGATCTTGTGACACGTACAAGCAACCTTCCATGCGAATCCGTGAGCGTCAAATAGTCATCCTTCATGTTAACCTCACATCCGTTTTCTGTTGCTTGACCAAGACTCAATATGTTGTTCTTTAGGTCGGGTATGTAGTAGATGTCTTTGAGTGCCTTCTTCTCTCCAGTCTTGCACACAAAAGTAATCACACCC
Source organism: Brassica juncea (assembly GCA_018703725.1). Lineage (NCBI taxonomy): Eukaryota > Viridiplantae > Streptophyta > Magnoliopsida > Brassicales > Brassicaceae > Brassica > Brassica juncea. Next base: position 35,502,532 of record CM031935.1, on the reverse strand, counting down.
TTTCCAACGATATCAACACACGATCCATCACCAAACTTCACCTTCCCTTTGGTGTTCTGACTCAAACTCGAAAAGAACTCCTTGTTTCCCGTCATGTAATTGCTCGCTCCATTATCCAAATACCAAACACTTGCACCGCCTTTGTTGATATCAAGATTCTTTGGAATCACCTTGTCTTCATTCAAGAACACCACCTCGTGTACATAGAGTGCATCAGCTTCGTGTGTCTCTTTGAGGTTGGTTTCTTGATTCTTCACTGACTTCTCGGGACAGGTAGTTGCATAGTGACCCGGCTTGTCACATCTCCAACATATCACCTTTGATCGATCCTTCTTCGAGTTTTTCTCGTCGGTGTGTGACACATCATTTTGACTGTGTGACCTACCACGACCTCTGCCTCTACTACTCCGTCCTCTACCTCTACCACGGAAGTTCTCATAGCCCCTCTGACTATGCTGGTCGTTGTTGGCAAACATAAGCTTCCATTGGTCCTCTTTCTGAGTTCTTGATCCCACGCGCTCCTCGAATGCCTTGAGCCTTCCAACTATATCCTCAAAACCCGTAGAATTGAGGTCTAGGAGCTGTTCAAGCGATGCCACGATATGGATATACTTGTCTTCTGGAAGACCCTTCAAGAACTTCTTAACCATCATGGATTCTTCTATGTTTCCACCCAACGAGGCTGCTTTGGACGATAGGCCTGATATCTTCCCCGCGAAGTCATCGACTGTATCCTTATCATCCATGCTCAACCTATCAAACTCCGTCATCAACGTCTGAAGTCTTGCCTCCCTTACACGGTCAGCCCCAATGTGTCGTGACTTGATGGCGTCCCAGATCTCTTTTGATGCGGTATGATCTCCCACTTGGAGAATCAATGCTTCGGGAACAGATTGAAACAAAAGAGCTATCGCAACATCATTCTTCTTTTGATCATCTGAACCAGGTTCGATCGTGTCCCACACTTCATGAACGCGAAGAAGAACCTTCATCCTCATCCACCAAACTGTATAGTTTGTCGATGACAACATAGGACATTGGATGGATGTCGATCCAAAGTCCTTCGTGCGTGGAGCCCTAGTCACGTCCGCCATCTTGCTCGCGTGATCTCTTGTTCACAAGCACCAGGATCGAAGCTTCAACTTAAGCTTAGATCGAGTCTCCAACCTGAGGCTCTGATACCAATTCAAATCTCTAGAAATACAAAGAATTATAAGAACAACTTTTCTTATTAGCTTTAGAAACTACTCAAAACTAAAGCTTTCAATGTTTCTCTCTTAGATCTTATGGAACACCTCTCCATTAGACCTATATTTATATGAAAGACAATTCCTTTTAACATGTGGGATATGGAAAACACAAATCTAATCTAATAGAAAACTTCCTTTTCCTATTTCTAGATTTCCTTTTTGTGTTTATCCTTAACATATTAAACATCTAATAATATGTTAAGTTTCCACAAGCTAGGAATTATCCAACACTGTCTAGCTATTTATACTTTTATAATAAATCATAGTATTTATATATTAAATAAACATACAAAATATAAAACTAAAACTAAAACTTAAATTAAAAAACCTCGGGCGTAGTCCGGTACGACCCTACACTACAAGAAAACAGGCTTATTCCGAGGGCCAAAATCGTCGGTATGTCGTCGGAATAACCGTATTCCGACGACATACCGTGAAAAATTGTCCTCGGAAAAAACTCCTCGGAATTTCAATATCCCTCGGAATTTCCTCGGAATTTTCTGACGGAATTCCGAGGAAACAAAATTCCGAGGAAACTTTGAGGACAACTGTTCCTCGGAAAAGTCGTCGGAAAATACCGAGGAAGCAAGCCCTCGGTATATACCGAGGACACTTCCGACGACCATTGCCCTCGGAAAATTCCGAGGACTTTGTCCCTCGGAATAGTCCGACGACCAGTGCCCTCGGAAAATTCCGAGGACATTGTCCCTCGGAAAATTCCGAGGACATTGTCCCTCGGAAAATTCCGAGGACATTGTCCCTTGGAATAGTCCGACGACCATTGTCGTCGGAATATTCCGAGGGACAAAGTCCTCGGAATTTTCCGAGGGCACTGGTCGTCGGACTATTCCGAGGGACAATGTCCTCGGAATTTTCCGAGGGAAATCTTCCTCGGAATATCCCAAAAAATTAATTTTTTATAAAAATTAATTTTTTAAAAAAAATTAAATTTTTTGAAATTTAAATTCAAAAATATAAAATTAAAATTAAAATATAAAAACATATTATATAAAATTCAAAGTAGTACAAATAAAAATAAAACATTGCGAGTTTTTGAAAAAAAAACTTCGGGTTTTGGGTGTTCGGGTCTGGCATGCTCGGGAACACCTCGTTCGGGTGCAACCTCCTCATCATCTCCATCATTTGCTCGTTCAGCTTCCTCTGTGCCTCAAAGCTCGCCTGTTGAGTCGCCATCTGGGTCTCCAACGCAGATATGCGATCATCCTTGTCCTGCAACTGACCCATAAGTGCTTCTGGATCAACAAAGGGCGGTGGTGCAGCAGAAGACGGAACTGACTGGGACCGACGACCCAAACCGAACAAACGTCCCTTCTTCTTTGGAACCGACTGAAATAGAAAATTGTCAAATTTAAATAATAGAAAAGATGAAAAAAACGTTAAATAATAGAAAATCTGAATTGAACTTTAAAAAAAAAACTTACCTCTTCAACGATTTCGTTGATCCGAACCCGAGGCAAGTAGGTCGAACCCGTCGAATCGTCATCCTCGGTTTGAAGCTGAGACACCTCGTCTTCCACCTGAGTGTCGATGAGGGTGACCACATCCCTCACAACACCATCATCAATCTGGCCGGTCTTCTTGTTGGTATACGCCCTCTTCATTAGGGCGAGATCATCAACCGGCTCGCCCTCATTTTCTTCCGCCTTGAAAAAACATAAATTAAACAAACATTAGTAATTAGAAGAAATGCACTTAAAATAAAATTTAAAAACTTAAATAATAGAATAAAAAGCGACTAGCTTACCATGCGATCCCCCAGAGTGGCAATAGATTGAGCACCCAAGTTATGCCTGAAGACGCCCTTCCCTTTACGGTCGCTCCTGCGGTTGGTGGAGTTGGTGGAAGAAGTTGATTTCGTCTCATCCTTACTCCAATGCACACCCAACTCCAACCAGACCGTGGGGTTCATCGACTTTGGGACCTTTTAATTAAAAAAAAATTGTTAAATAAATTAAAAAATATTTTAATAAATTAAAAAATTGTTTAATAAATAAAAACAAACCTTGTTTATTTCCCACTTCTTCTTCCACTCGTGGATCTGCTTCCCATAGTTGTCCATAACTTTATGGACGAAGTTGTGATAGATATACAACGTATCATCGGCATTCCAGTTTAATTCTTGCTGAAAATAAAACACAATTAGTATAAAATTTATATTAAAGATTAAAAATATAAGTAAAAAATTAGAATACTTACCGCAAACTGTTGAAACCACAGATGCTGCTTGTCGGTAGGGAAGTCGGTGAAAGTCGGATGTCCCTTGTCGAGGGCCGAGTACATCATACGGTTGATCCATGCGCTGATCCCGTTCGAGGATCGGTTGAACCTAATAAAAAGAACAAATTATTAAAAAGGAATCAAATTTTAATGAAAAAAATAGTTTTAATTACCATGTTTGACCCCGTCCACGTGGATACGGAGTGAGATAGGGAAGATGCTCACGACCGGGCTGTCGAACAAACTCCACAACTCTCATCACTCCCGGAGGACCCTCAGGAGCAGGAGCAGGAGCGGGAGCGGGAGCGGGTGCAGCAACGGTAGCGGGAGGAGTAGGAGAGGGAAATGGAGAGGGAGATGTATGGTAGGAGCTGTGGGGCGACGATGCGGAACCCTGAGTTGAGTGGCTTCCCGAACCACCACGACCACGACGCTGTCGAGACCGGCTCTGATCATCACCATAAGACCTATATATAGTTTTAATATATAAGATATTGTTTTAAGTCATAAAAATAATTTAAATATAAAAAAATAGTTTAATAATTAAAAAAAAAAATTTAATATATAAAAAATAGTTTAATAATTAAAAATAGTTTTAATATATAAAAAATAGTTTAATAATTTTAAAAATAGTTTTAATAATTAAAAAAATAGTTTTAATATATAAGAAATTGTTTTAAGTCATAAAAATAGTTTAAATATAAAAAAATAGTTAAATAATTAAAAAAAAAAGTTTTAAGTCATAAAAATAAAAAAAAATTATAAATTGTTATTATACATGATTTATTTATATATATGTATAAAAAATTATTAATCATTTATAAATATAGAAAAGGTTTGTAAATATTTTAAAAAAAATTTAAAAACGTTTTATTATATATAGTTTATTACTGGAAACATGAAAAACGTTTTTAAAAATCGAAAAACATTTTTAAAAATCAAAAAAACGTTTTTAAAATACAAAAACGTTTTGATTTCTAACCAAAACAAAAAAAAATTCCAAAAAAAAATTCCAAACTATCCATTCAATCCATTCAATCCTAAACTATCTAACAAACAACCTAAAATCCGAAATTATAATCTAACAAACCCTAATCCATTGAAAAAAACTAAGGTTTATACTTACATGATTCCGAGGGGGGAAGAGATGCGGCCGGGAGAGAGGGAGAGAGCTGCGGCCGGGAGAGAGGGAGAGAGCTGCGGCCGGGAGAGAGGGAGAGAGCTGCGGCCGGGAGAGAGGGAGAGAGGTGAGGCCGGGAGAGAGGGAGAGAGGTGCGGCCGGGAGAGAGGGAGAGAGGGCGACCGGGAGAGAGGGAGAGAGGGCGACCGGCCGGATACGGCGAGAGGGAGAGAGGGCGACCGGAGGGAGAGAGATGAGAGATTTGAGAGATGAAAGATTTACAGATGTGGCCGGGAGAAGATGTTTTTATTTATAGATTCCGACGGAAACCGGTTCGTCGGTATTCCGTCGGAATAATGAAAACCCTAGTTCCTCGGAATTTCCTCAGAAAATTCCGAGGAATACTGAAAATTAGGACTTTCCTCGGAATTTCCTCGGAATTTTCTGAGGAAATTCCGAGGAACACTGAAAATTATGACTTTCCTCGGAATTTCCTCGGAATATTCCGAGGGAATTCCGAGGACACAAGGGTTTGGGGTTTCAAAACCTCGATTTTTTTGTCGTATTTCATTTCTTATACAAATGTAATGCATACTATTGAAGATTCTTTGTATAAATGATCATAATTTATGAAATAACAAAATTTCAACAATAATTGCACGTATTCTCTTTAACGTTTGTTAAAGTGTATAAGTGTTTCTCTTATGTTGTGTGGTTTTCTTTCATGCAATCGTAAAAGTGTTTGTTATCGTCTGAAACACCAAAGTTTGACTTCATAATCTGGTTAAGACACTTAATGAAGGTTATATATGTGTTATTCAATCCGCAAAACGTAGTTTTCGGTTCAAAACCCCTGGTTCCTCGGAATTTCCTCGGAATTTTCTGAGGAAATTCCGAGGAAATAATGAAAATTAGGACTTTCCTCGGAATTTCCTCAGAAATTTCCGAGGAAATTCCGAGGACACAAGGGTTTGGGGTTTCAAAACCTCGATTTTTTTGCTGTATTTCATTTCTTATACAAATGTAATGCATACTATTGAAGATTCTTTGTATAAATGATCATAATTTATGAAATAACAAAATTTCAACAATAATTGCACGTATTCTCTTTAACGTTTGTTAAAGTGTATAAGTGTTTCTCTTATGTTGTGTGGTTTTCTTTCATGCAATCGTAAAAGTGTTTGTTATCGTCTGAAACACCAAAGTTTGACTTCATAATCTGGTTAAGACACTTAATGAAGGTTATATATGTGTTATTCAATCCGCAAAACGTAGTTTTCGGTTCAAAACCCCTGGTTCCTCGGAATTTCCTCGGAATTTTCTGAGGAAATTCCGAGGAAATAATGAAAATTAGGACTTTCCTCGGAATTTCCTCAGAAATTTCCGAGGAAATTCCGAGGACACAAGGGTTTGGGGTTTCAAAACCTCGATTTTTTTGCCGTATTTCATTTCTTATACAAATGTAATGCATACTATTGAAGATTCTTTGTATAAATGATCATAATTTATGAAATAACAAAATTTCAACAATAATTGCACGTATTCTCTTTAACGTTTGTTAAAGTGTATAAGTGTTTCTCTTATGTTGTGTGGTTTTCTTTCATGCAATCGTAAAAGTGTTTGTTATCGTCTGAAACACCAAAGTTTGACTTCATAATCTGGTTAAGACACTTAATGAAGGTTATATATGTGTTATTCAATCCGTAAAACGTAGTTTTCGGTTCAAAATCCCTGGTTCCTCGGAATTTCCTCGGAATTTCCTCGGGAAATTCCGAGGAAATAATGAAAATTAGGACTTTCCTCGGAATTTCCTCATAAATTTCCGAGGAAATTTCGAGGACACAAGGGTTTGGGGTTTCAAAACCTCGATTTTTTTGCCGTATTTCATTTCTTATACAAATGTAATGCATACTATTGAAGATTCTTTGTATAAATGATCATAATTTATGAAATAACAAAATTTCAACAATAATTGCACGTATTCTCTTTAACGTTTGTTAAAGTGTATAATTGTTTCTCTTATGTTGTGTGGTTTTCTTTCATGCAATCGTAAAAGTGTTTGTTATCGTCTGAAACACCAAAGTTTGACTTCATAATCTGGTTAAGACACTTAATGAATGTTATATATGTGTTATTCAATCCGCAAAACGTAGTTTTCGGTTCAAAACCCCTGGTTCCTCGGAATTTCCTCGGAATTTTCTGAGGAAATTCCGAGGAAATAATGAAAATTAGGACTTTCCTCGGAATTTCCTCAGAAATTTCCGAGGAAATTCCGAGGACACAAGGGTTTGGGGTTTCAAAACCTCGATTTTTTTGCTGTATTTCATTTCTTATACAAATGTAATGCATACTATTGAAGATTCTTTGTATAAATGATCATAATTTATGAAATAACAAAATTTCAACAATAATTGCACGTATTCTCTTTAACGTTTGTTAAAGTGTATAAGTGTTTCTCTTATGTTGTGTGGTTTTCTTTCATGCAATCGTAAAAGTGTTTGTTATCGTCTGAAACACCAAAGTTTGACTTCATAATCTGGTTAAGACACTTAATGAAGGTTATATATGTGTTATTCAATCCGCAAAACGTAGTTTTCGGTTCAAAACCCCTGGTTCCTCAGAATTTCCTCGGAATTTTCTGAGGAAATTCCGAGGAAATAATGAAAATTAGGACTTTCCTCGGAATTTCCTCAGAAATTTCCGAGGAAATTCCGAGGACACAAGGGTTTGGGGTTTCAAAACCTCGATTTTTTTGCCGTATTTCATTTCTTATACAAATGTAATGCATACTATTGAAGATTCTTTGTATAAATGATCATAATTTATGAAATAACAAAATTTCAACAATAATTGCACGTATTCTCTTTAACGTTTGTTAAAGTGTATAAGTGTTTCTCTTATGTTGTGTGGTTTTCTTTCATGCAATCGTAAAAGTGTTTGTTATCGTCTGAAACACCAAAGTTTGACTTCATAATCTTGTTAAGACACTTAATGAAGGTTATATATGTGTTATTCAATCCGCAAAACGTAGTTTTCGGTTCAAAACCCCTGGTTCCTCGGAATTTCCTCGGAATTTTCTGGGGAAATTCCGAGGAAATAATGAAAATTAGGACTTTCCTCGGAATTTCCTCATAAATTTCCGAGGAAATTCCGAGGACACAAGGGTTTGGGGTTTCAAAACCTCGATTTATTTGCCGTATTTCATTTCTTATACAAATGTAATGCATACTATTGAAGATTCTTTGTATAAATGATCATAATTTATCACCTTCCTCGGAATGTCCTCGGAATTTTCCGAGAGATTTCCGAGTAAGTGTACTTTATAATCAAATCCCTAAACCGAGAAGGTGAATTCCGAGGAAATTCCGAGGAAAACCTAATGTCCCTCGGAATTTCCTCGGTATTTCTATTAAAAAAAAAAAAACTAGTCTGTTTCCGAGTCATCATCACCAGATGAATCTGAATCTGGGTCTTGGTGAAACTCTCCAATAACTGGTTCATCCTCTGCGTGAACGACGGCTTCCTCTGCGAAGTCGGTAAAATCGACTACAAGGCCACCTTCAGCTACATCTTCTGCTGCACTTAAGTTGCCGGATGTGATTGGTTCTAGTGGGTCTTCCAGCTCAGAACTTCCCTGAACTCGGCCTCTCGGGTTGAGTCTTGTAACAGTAACCCATGGATCATCTCTGTTTCTTACCCGGGGGTACTTGATATAACAAACCTGTAACATTTAAAAAATTATTAGTAAAAGTATAAATTATGATCAATCATTCCGAATAATTAACATTTACTTACCTGATCGGCCTGAGAAGCAAGAATGAAAGGATCATAATATTGCAGCTTTCGCCTCGAATGTACTGATGTAACACCAAATGCATCTGTTTTCACACCTCGATCTGGAGTGTTGTCGTGCCAATCACAATAGAAAACAGTACAGCGCAATCCAAGCATGCCCAAATACTTGATTTCCATAATCTCATGTATGTGTCCGTAGTATACATCATCTCCTGATGCAGAACAAACGCCAGCATCATAGGTCGTACGCGAACGTCTCCTCTTTTCAGTTGTGAATGCATATCCTCGAGTACAAAATCTTGGATATGACTTCACAACATAGTTTGGTCCAACCACCATTTCGCGTATCCAATCGTCAAATGTTTCACCTCTGGCTAAACCAGCAGACACCTATTAATAGCACATATATAATGAATTAGTATAAATATGTGATAAAATTGTATAAATATGTGATAAATGATATTTTAATTTGTTTAAGGCACTCACATAAGTAAACATCCATCCAGCAAATTCTCTCTGCTTCATTTCTTCTAGTTCCTCCTCTGTGGCGTATATATATCCGAACCGCTTTTCTGCCATGAAAATCCTGTACATGTGATGACAATAATTTAATTAATTAAGATATAAATGTTAATTTGTTAAAATAAAAATTTGTAAGATAATAAACTTACCTCTCATATTGAAGAACATCTTCGCAGTTGGTGAGCAAATATGTTTGCAAATGACTTCGCTCCTGCTCAGTAAGTCGACGGTCCTTTGGTTTTCCGCTAAGTCGTCCAACATCTGTGAAAATATCTGGAACCTTAACATGATATGTTGCTCGTTCGCCTCTATCATCATGCCGAGCAGATCTTCTGTTTTTGGTCTGAACTTCTGCTGGAAAGTAGTACTCGGCAAAGTTTGAAATTTCTTCATTGATCATCTGTGCGACTATAGAACCTTCTACCCTACTTAAATTTTTCACCATCTTCTTCAAATGGAACATATACCGCTCATACAGATACATCCATCTATACTGCACAGGACCACCAAGTTCCAATTCTCTTACCAGGTGAATAACAAGATGCTCCATAACATCAAAAAATGAGGGAGGAAATATCTTCTCAAGGTTGCACTGAATCACGGCTATGTTAGTCTTCAGATTTTCAATACCTTCAAGAGTCACTGATCTGGTGCATAAATCGCGGAAGAAAGCACTTATCCCTGCAATTGCTTCATGAACATTTCGTGGTAATAGTTCCTTGAAGGCAAACGGAAGGAGGCGCTCCATCAACACATGGCAATCGTGACTTTTCAAGCCAATAAACTTTCCTTCCTTTCTGTCGATACAGTTACGCAAATTAGATGCGTAACCGTCTGGAAACTCCACATCGTTTGAAATCCAATCAAAGAACGCATTTTTTCCCTCTGCATCAAGTCGGTATATGGGAAAAGGAGCCCTACCATTCCCATCAACATGAAGTTCTGAACGAGCACATATATCGACTAAATCCAGTCTTGACTTCAAATTATCCTTTGTTTTACCTTGAACGTTAAGGATAGTGTTCATGAGATTGTCAAAAAATTTCTTCTCAATATGCATGACATCTAAATTATGTCTTAGCAGATGATCCTCCCAGTATGGCAGATCCCAGAAAATACTTTTTTGTGCCAGTTATGTAGTTCTCCAACAGCATCTACCGGAAATTGCTCATGTCCCCCGACGTCTGGCGTCCTTGCTGCACCAAAATCTCTTAGTTGTGTCTTCAAACCTTTCCCACTAACTTCCTCAGGTGGACCATCAAACACCTGCTTGTTCTTCCTAAACAAAGTCTTACTCCGACGGTATGGATGATCAGGTGGTAGGAATCGTCTGTGACAGTCAAACCAACACGTTTTTCTTCCGTTCTTTAGTTGGAAAGCATCTGTGTCATCTTGACAATATGGACATGATAGCCTCCCATGCGTTGTCCATCCAGATAACATACCATATGCTGGAAAATCACTTATTGTCCACATTAGTACTGCCCGCATTTGAAAGTTCTCTTTACACGAAATATCGTATGTTTCAGCACCTTCAGCTCATAGTTGTTGCAACTCATATATTAGTGGCTGAAGAAACACATCAAGCGATCTCTTAGGATGCTCTGGTCCGGGAACGAGAATGGAGAGAAACAGAAACTCTCGTCGCAAGCACAAGTTTGGGGGTAAGTTGTATGGTGTAACAATGACTGGCCATAGAGAATATTGTCTTCCACTCTTCCCATACGGGCTGAAACCATCAGTACATAATCCAAGGTAGACATTTCTTCTCTCATACGCAAAGTCGGGATACTTTGATTGGAAATGCTTCCACGCTTTTGCATCTGAAGGATGTCTAATCTCACCATCTGTTGAGTGCTCCGCATGCCATCTCATTCGTTGCGCTGTGCGTTCTGAAAGATACAACCTCTGCAATCTTTCCGTCAAAGGCAAATACCACATCCTTTTATATGGCACTGGAACTCTTCCACTCGTATCTTTATAACGAGGCTTCCCACAAAACTTGCATGAAATCCGCTGGTCATCCGCCCTCCAATAAATCATGCAGTTATCGCTGCATACATCTATTACCTGATAAGATAAACCAACACCGGCTACGAGTTTCTGAACCTCGTAGTATGAACCTGGAGCTACATTTTCCTCAGGTAGAATACCTTTAACAAAATCAGCTATCGCATCCATACAGTCTTCAGCCAAGTTATAATCTGTTTTAATGCCCATCAGTCTTGTAGCAGATGATAAAGCTGAATGACCATCTCTACAACCTTCGTACAATGGTTGCTTTCCAGCATCCAACATATCATAAAATCTCCTAGCTTCTGCATTGGGTAAATCTTCCCCTCTACCATCTGCTCAGTACCTACACCATAATCTACATCCGTTCTAATTGGTTCTTCTAATCTAACCGCCGGCTGAGGTTCGCTAGTACTACCAAGTTCATAATTAGTTTCCCCATGATGATACCAAATTTTGTAACTTCGTGTAAACTCACTCAAATATAGATGAGTCCAAACATCCCACTCTTTAATAACCTTTCTATTTTTACAATTAGAGCAAAGACATCTTAACTTACCTGTTTCTGCTTCCGGTTGTCGGCGAACTAACCCCATGAATTCGGTTATACCTCGTTGGTATTCTTCCGTAAGCAATCTCGTGTCCGGATCCAAATGAGGTCGATCGATCCAAGAACGAAAATAATTTGAAGAAGACATGTTTTTTGAAATCAAATTCGTGATAGTAGGAGGGAAGGAGAAGAAATTGAGTGAATGAAGATGAAGAGGGGTGGCTGTATTTATAGATGTAATCCTGCCGAGATACTGAGGAAATTCTGAAGAAATTCCGAGGAAAACAGACACTTCCTCGGAATTTCCTCGGAATCCCCCAACGGCTCTCCAACGGCTCTCTAACGGCTACAAAAAGTCGTCGGAATTTTCAAAATCTCCGTCGGTTTTTTCCGACGGACATTGTTTCCTCGGTAATCCCTCGGAATATACCGAGGAAATCATACTTCCTCGTTATTTCCTCGGAAATTTCCGAGGAAATACCGAGGAAACCACATTTCTTGGTTTCCTCGGTATTTCCTCGGTATTTCGTCAGAAAATTCCGAGGAATTCATTTTCCCTCGGTATATCCTTCAGAATAGTGATATTTTCTTGTAATGCTAGTTTTGAATAAAAAAACTCTTAGTGGATTAATTTGCTAAATAAATATACAGTGATCAATCGTCGTCGTCGTAGGAAGAAGGTACATCCAAGATAGCTAAATTAATTGAAATGTCCCTGTTTTAAATTCTTTTTAATTACTACTACCGAAATGTTGCGGAGAGAAGAACTTGAAGTACGTGCGAAGTGATGGAAGCTAACAAAAAGTAAATCACCTTTACTATTATTTTACATCTTAACCTTGCAATTTTTTTTGGTAAAAATCTTACAAATGTTTAGATGCATGGCAGCATGGCTTAAAGATTGAAATATGTTCCAACCACACACTCCATTTAGTGCTCAAAACTTCAGTCTACTCTCCACTATCGTCCTCCACACGGGTTTATGTTTATGGATTTTTGGGACTACGTCCGCAAATCTATCATTTTAAAAGTTAAACTATATTTACGTTTCCTGGTTTATTTAACTTTTTTTTTTTTTTTTTTTTTTTTTTTTTTTTTTGATAACCGTGGGGGTCCGGCGACAGAGGTCAACCGACTAATCCCACGAGGCCCACGGCACTCCACGTATTCTTGCGATTTAACGCTAGCCCGGGTGGCCACCGCAAGTCGAACCCACGCAGCGCTATCTCTTTGACGCTTACCACTGGGCCACCTTGAAGTGGTTAAAAACACAATTACCAGTGAAACACATAAAATACAGAACATGACAACACATCTGTGATCTACCTACATGTACCTCCACAAATCTCTTAAAACTAAATAATAAAAGTCAAATAGGAAGCAATAGAAATCACTGCGATGTATCAATAGAAATACATCCATCTAAGCATTTAACATTGCTCCACGAGCGACAAAAATTGAAATTATTGATCTAACATGACTACAAGCAACAAAGACTACAATATTGTCATCCAAACAACATTAGCAAGAAATGCGCCTACTGTTGTTTCTATAAGTAAATGACTAGGTTTGTCTACTTCACTTGATACACAGTCAATCATTTTTATGTCTTCTAATTATTATACTTCAAAATGCATTGCCGTTTATGTACTATATAAATAAAACCTATTCGCAATGTTTAGATTCGTCACAAATAAACACTTATTATTACTCATCTTTAATAACTATTTTTCTGTGTCCTCTTACTCACAAATATATATATATATATATATATATATATATATATATATATATATATATATATATATATCATAATTTCACATTTCTATAAGCAAATGACTAACCCTTTGCATCAGATATTTAGAATACGGCCTCATGGCACCAATAACAAATGCATCTTCTGTATTCCAAATTATACAACACATATATATATAATATATTATATATCATAATTTCACGTTTCTATAAGCAAATGACTAACCCTTTGCATCAGAAATTTAGAATACGGCCTCGTGACACAATAACAAATGCATCTTCTGTATTCCAAATTATACAACAAACAAAATCATAAATTTTAATAATAGAAAGTCCAACAACCTACGCGTAGCGCGGACACACTACTAAGATATATATAAAACATGGTCTTTCTGATATTATGTTAATTACTTCAACAAAAAATATTTATACCCATTACATAACAGTCAGCCAACAGATATGGTTAATTAACGCTTCATAAAATATTCAAGAATTGAAGTGTCGAAAACTAGCTAAAAGAAACCTATCCATAATATATGCAATATGCTCTGCCTTCTCTCCTCTGTCTGATCTTCTTGAGTCCCACCGTTCGTTTGGCTCCGGTGGCTTTCTCAGCACCGGGGCCATCCTTTCTTCTTAGTTTTTTGTTTGTTTGTTGATGGATGTAGTGTAAATCGTGTTGGAGATCATGCATGTTTTGTTTCAAAAGCAAAACCTTTATGGTGTGGCTGAAAGATAATCCTGATTGGGATCCTTCCGATCTGTTTTTGTCGGATCCGGATCTTTGTGATCCATGGTGTAGCTCGCCTTTGGTTTTCTTGCTTAGACATCTAACATGCATGTATTCTCTTTGGTGAGATTGATCTTCACTCTTGCACTTCTTAATCGTCTTCGGCTTTGGTGGTTCCTCGTTGGATCCAAGCTCTCTCTCGTCCTTGATTGATCTCTGAGCAAAGTCCAGTTTCGTTCCATTTTGTGGTTTCGGTTTCGAGATTAGATTTGGCTCTATCTTGCTCCTTGTCTTTTCTCCAGAGATTTGAACGGGATCTCGTTTCTTTGTGGTGCTTCTTACTTGGCGTTCCCTTGTCGTTCTCTTGTTGATCGCCTCGGGCTGAAGGCCAGATCTCGAAGCCGGTTCTCTACTGCTTGCACTCTCTCACTATAGGAGGAGGTATCTGTTATCAATATGATTGGATAACCTTACCAGTTGATCTCAAGGGGTTGGGCTGTTCTGTTAGATTAGTTTAGCCTCTTTATTTTTTAAGACGATTTGAAGTGTCTTTAGTAAGGTTCTATCTCTTGTTTGTGTTGTTGTAGTAAGCCTGGTTTCCCTTGTTTGGGCTAATGGTTCAAGATAAACTTAGTTTCGCCGGGCAAAATCTCCGGAGACGTCTGGGTGTCTGCCGGCCTTATGTATTCCACCAATGTACTTTATCTTGTTTAATATATAATCTTCAGTGTGAAATATATATATGCAATCAGATAAAGTGAATCTCTATCCAACATGGATTACCAAATTGATTGAAGGATTGACAAACAACCAACGGTATTCAAAGACTCATAAAATCAGAACAACAAACCTTTTACTATCAATTTTTTTAAAACGAAATGATTATAGGAATTATAAAATTTCTTCAATTAGCGACACAGTAAATATGTATCTTATAAATTATGTCAAAAGAGAGGAGGATCCAGAAGACAAAAGAAAAAAATTTGCATGGGTAAACTGCAAACAAAATCAAAAAAAATTATTGAGAAACTGATATATTTCTGATTTAAAAAGACTTTATATATTGATAAAAAAGGTTATGCTATTGGATCACTTCACCATGGACAACCTTTAGCACCCTCTCAGTGATGTCTTTTGCATCCTTTTAGTCATGATCCAATCTTACTTCTTTGGTCATGAACCATTTGCATCATTTAGTTACGGCTCGTTCACACCCTTTCAGTCATAATCCATTCACACCCTTTCAGTTATGACCCATTCATACCTTTTCGGCTATGACCCGTTCACACCCTTTCGGTTATGACCCGTTCACACCCTTTCGGTTATGATCCGTTCAAACCCTTTCGGTTATGACCCGTTCACACCCTTTCGGTTATGACCCGTTCACACCCTTTCTGTTATGACCCGTTTGCACCCTTTCGTTCACGATCCGTTCTCATTCTTTTGGTCACGACTCGTTCGCACCTTTTTGGTCATAACATGTTCGCAACTTTCGATCACGACCATTCGCACCCTTTCGGTCATGATCCATTACCACCTTTTTCGGTCACGACACTTTTGCACCTCTTGGATCATGTCACGTTTGTACCTCTTAGGTAACGACACGTTCATACCTTTTAGTTTACGACACGTTCGTACCTTTCATTGATGACAAGTTCGCCTAACGTTAACGACTCTTCGTTGACGATATGTTCGCACCTCTTGGATAATAATACGTTTGTACCTCTTAGATCACGGCAGTTTGTACCTTTTCACTGACGACATGTTCGCCTAACGTTAATGACTCTTTGTTGACAACACGTTCGCCTAACATCAACTATATATTTCTGATTTAAAATGACCTTGTATGTTGACAAAAAAGAGACCCTTTAAATATCTGTTAACCTATACAATTTTTTTAATCTCTTAGGTTATGACACGTTCATACCTCTTAAATCACGACTTGCTCGTACCTCTTAGATCACGAATTGTTCATACATTTTCGTTGACGACACGTTCGTCTAACATTAACGACTATTTGTTGATGACACGTTCGCCTACCGTAAACGATATTTTTTATTTAAAAAGACTTTTTATATATTTGTTAACTTATACAATTTTTTATCATGAAATGGTTCAATGGTTAATTTTCTTAAAATACACAACTATTTAATGAATGAACATGTTTTTTGCTTAGGTGATGGAATATTTAAAAGATTTTTAGTATGAAAGAGTTCAATGATTAAGCTTCTGGAAATATACAACTTTCGGTACGAAAAATATTCAATGAAAGGGTTCAATGGTTAAGTTTTAGAAAAGATGTCATTTTTTAAGGAATGAACGTTTCTTTTGTTTAAGTGAAACTATGATGTCATACTTGAATCCCTAAATAAAATTGTTACCGCTAGAATATAGATTAAGAACAAACTCAACCATTAGATATCATTTATTTTTCCTATTATAAATTGATGATGTCAGCGGTCAAATAAAAGATGTTTACTATTATATGTAGATTTTATTGGTTGCTTAGTTATGTACAAAAATCTAACTGGTGTCAAATAGTCAGTCACAATTTCATGAACAGTTTTTTAGATACATCGGAATTTTCCAATTTAATTAAGAAAAGATCTCAAAAGAAATTTACGAATCTGATATGGCCCGTAGAGGATATGTGAGGAGGAAGAAGCCATTGAGAACAAGTAATGAAGAGGTGGTTGAGTCAGTTAGAGCGGTTGGTGAGCTAGCAGGATGAGCTGGAAGCTAATTAAAGAGTATACGAGTATAAATAAGAGAATTCTAATTCCACATTGTTTTGGCTTTTACTGAACTTGTAAAGTGGGCTCTAGAAATATTGTTTTCTATTGTGGGCTTGGGATCGAGAGATCATTTCAAGAGATACATTGTACTTGGTTTTACAAAGAAATATACGATTATTCTCTTATCAATTGGTGCGGTGAGTTTCGATCATGGCGACTGTATCGGCAAAAGAGGTGGCGAAGCAGATCGGAGAAATTGAGGAGACGGTGGGAGGATTCGATTCAAAAGCAACCTAGTAATTTATGAAAAATTAATATGGAGTCGTATATTACGATGGAGTTGTTGGGTCAGGCTATCGTTTATATACGACTAATAGAGATTTAGACGGTGAAACAAGCCATCACATGCAATCCTTGTTATCTTCTCAGACTATGGTTAATTAATTTATTCACTTTTCTTACGATAATTTCAGGATCAGTAATATAGAAAGTGAAATAAATTATATCTACATACTTTTGATAAATATCCTATTTTCTAAGATGAAAAAAACTAAATTTACTGTATATTAGGTGTGCGTGTGAAAAATTACTAGAAACTCCATCGTAATATACGACTGAATTTAACCTTTCTTTAACCGACCTATTAGTCGTTTATATACGACTGGTTAAATTCAATCGATTAAATTCTATACGCCCCGTAAACACGGCATGAAAATAAACACTCGTGACAAAGCTCCAAGAGTTATACGAGTCATCCTTAAAAATGTACAAAACAAATCCCGGAAGGCCAACACTTCACGAAGCAAAGTGAAGGTAGATGCTTCTCCCTGGGTCAAATTTACGCGACCCCTCGGTCCTAATTCCTCGATCAAAAATCAAAAAAAAAAAATTCTGCATCCAAACTGAAACAACAGTTTCTGGCTGCGAACATTAGCAAAACATCTCCAAACCCGCGAACATTTCAACCACGAAATGCGGCACAAGGAAAACTCAACCTTCAGCACTGCGAGACGTCGCTAACGCTCGAAGGACATTCTTTTCCTAAAAACATTCCAGGCGAAATTCTCGTCTCAGGAACTCAAAACATACAAACACGCCTCTAAACGGTAACATGCCTCTAAAATGGTATCATTTCATTGTTGCTGATCACAACAAACAAACTCTAACGTCCTAAACAGACATTAGCCGCCCTCGAAAGGATAGGCTCTCTTACATCCGACAAGGATAACATAGCGCGCTATACAAGAAATCCGAAATTTTGGTTAGCACCTCCAAACGGTCTTTGAAAGTAGCTCGATTCTTTCCAAGACAAGTCATATAAGCCGATAACAATTCGCGAACTTTAAATCGGTACGAATCAGGTTAAAAACTCAAACAGGCAAAACGAAAGCCGACTTGTCATCGCAAAGCCTTAGTCCGAGAGTAAACCTAGGTCTTGCCCTAAACCCAGCCATGCTGGATCTTGACATCTCAAAGGCATAGTATCAACACTCCGATACGAGATCCCAAAATTTGTCTCTTCATTTATATTTGTACGTTTATGAGTCTCCGCAAACCAAAAGATTTCGGGAATTCTCATCTTACACAACGACTGGTATGGTGATCATCTGAGAGACATGAATGAGACGACAACTCACACCCTGTCCCTCTAACTTCGAAAAACGGAAGTTCTCTCAATTTATAAAAACCACGATTTTATAAATTTGAGCAAAATATTTTAAAAGCCCTAAAAAGGGCAGGGATTCAAAGCACCAACAGTCAGTCCCGAAACATACAAACCGCGGCCTTTTAAACAGGCCAAAATAAAATGAAAATCCTCGAAAGGATCATAAACCTAGGTACTCTTCGGAGCACCGCGTTCATCCTCAACCTCAACAGAACCTGGAACCATGTCATCATCCTCTGCTCCAACTTCACCCCTCTCGGTCCCATCATCCTCGCCCTCTCCGACCACCGGATCTCGTCCCTCGGGTTCTCCCAAACACGGTGTAAGGGTGCACTCGGACTGGAGCTGAGAGATGACCGAGTCGAAGTCTCCCTTGGAAATTTCGAGCTCCCCTTTGCGAGATAGTAGACGAGCCTCTTCGGAGTCTAAAATCGGAGCCCTTTCGCCTTTAAACAGTCGGATCTCGCTCATGCTTCCCTCAATGTTTGCTAGGGCCAAGTCTCTCTCGTGAACCGACAAGAGGGAACCAAACAGAGCAGCCATCCTCGTTAGACGAGCGCGGAAGTCATCGCTCGAGACGACGGCCTCGGACTCTTCTCGTTTTTGAATTTCGCTTGAGACGATGAACTTCGGAGACCTTCTTCTTTTTCTCCTTCTTCAACTTGAACAAAGCACTCGCCGACTTCCCAAGATCCCGCTCCAGATCGCTGACCTGAGCTTCCAATCGAGAAACCTCACCAGTATGAGCTTCCTCGATGGATTTCAACGCATCCTCCGACCTCTTCTTCGCTTCCCGTGACGCGGCTAGGTCCTTAGTCAAGCGTTCTATCTTTGAGCTGCAGTCGCCGAGTATCCCGTCAATCAGCGATACAAACTGCATATAAGCAAAAAAAAAAAAAAAATCATCAGAAAAGACGAGAGACTAAGTATTCTATGCCGAATGTTCAAGAAAAACCTTGGTTCGATGGTGTGTGAGAAACCCCGAAGGTTCCCCTTCGGAGACGGTGGCATATGTAAAGAGTACTAACCATATATTAAAATTATTGTATCAAACAATTAAAATAAATAATAATATAAAAATCCGGCGCGTAGCGCCAGCATACCCTAGTATGAATTTACAATTGTAATTCAAATAGATGGTCCTTGCTCTTAAAAGTGACAAGTGTGGCCGCAGTCCCAAAAGACGTGAAGTCATTCAGCTATCTGCAACATTATTCTACAGGAGAGAATGAAACAATGTATTATCTACATTTTTTCGTTTTTAAGTTAAGCAGTAAGTGCTTACAAAAAAAAAGGTTAAGCAATAAGTGTAATGGTCTTGATCTCCATGATATTGTAGCAAAATAAAAACCGTTGTCAACATTGATATGAAAATTTTTCTTTAAAGATTGTAATTTATTTCGGGGAAAAGTATTTTAGTAGAATAACTAGTACTTAATTTTCGTTTTTTTTTTTCTTATAATGCTGGATTTCCGTTAAAGTAAATAATTGAATCCAAAGGGACGTGCATGTTTGATTTTCCAGGAGACTTTAATGATCTATCTGTCTCACCTTTCACTTTCTTCCCTTTCTCGGATGCTCTCGATGTGTCCAAAAGAGAGATACAACCAATGTATCAAAGATTACATAGTAATGGCCCTGATTGATAGTCATAGAGTTGTTTGATGTTGAACAGGCAGTATGTAGCTTAATCAAGGGTATGATCTGTGGAATGGTCGAATTGGCATTAAACAATATCAAATCAATGTGGCATATGTAAAGAGTACTGCTAATAATTCAAGGCTCCTTTTTGGTCATTTAAATATGGATTTGGACCATTTGGTCCTGTTGCAGACAAGGTAATGAGAGAGTGAGGTTTTAGTTTAGGGTTATAAACTTCCAACTAATAGTCGACAGAATAATTTGAATGACACGTGTTTTCCTATGAGAATATGAGGAGGATAAGATCTTTGAGTGTTGTGACCATGAATTTGAAAAAACTATTGATAATAGTGGCAACAACAACAATGATAACATATTCATAATAATCAATCAACAAAATGCAAACGAATAAAAAAATGAAAACGAAAATAAGAATCTTAAAATATGAATAAGGTCATTGTTAGGAATAAAAGAGAATAATAAAATCCAAAGTGAATTTGAGATCAGCCGAAGACTTGGAACTGTCGGCTACTCCCCAAAATCTATCCAGCTCATCCTTGGGCCCCATCCTCTAACCTTTCATCAGTTTCATGCAACTATGCAAGTGCTGCTTCTTTGTTTTCGAAGATAAATTTTCAAAAATTTAAAACAATACACAAAAGATTTTCAATTTTCGAAGATAATTTTTTTTTGAAGATAAATCTATTTTTAGGAAAAAAAGAAGGTTTCAAGTATTATATAATTAATTTGACAGAGTTTTTTTTCAAGATCTCAGAGTGTGTAACTTCAAAAATCTCACATATCTTTGTTGGTCTTTTTTGGATAAAAAGATTTACAATTTCTTTGTTTAACGTTTCTTATAACCTGGACAGAATCAGTAGTAAAAAGTACACAAGTAATTAATGCTATCTCTATCAAACGGGTTGATTCATGGGGAATAAAAGGAAACGAGAAGCTTAAAAGAGCTGGTTCCTCTAGAGTTTAAATGAGAAATTACAACAAAAAGGTTACGTTGCTGACTTGCCGTATCTCAGTGGTAATTGATTAGTATTGTTCTGCTCGATTTCATCATCATGTGTCATTGTCTTCATTTGCATCCTGTTTATTTGTTGGTTCTGACATTGCATATCTCCCTAAATCCATCACTTGTAATTTATATATCTTCTTTAATTTATGATTAAAACGAGCACGTTTTTTTGTCGTATACGAGCACTTTCTATCATCTTATATTATGTGATCAACTTAATATTTTACCCAAAACAATCTTATCATGTGATCTTTTATATATGTATATATATATATATAATTTCAGTTTATCTTACTTGTTCGTCGAAATACAACAAATGATGATTCTAATTGGTAAACATTGATTAATCGTAGATTGTCATTGATTGGATTTGCTTTTGTTGATGTTTTTATTCGGGGCGATTCCAGGTCATGTATGTGGCGATAGACCAATTTCCGGTGTCTTCGTCTATTCTGCTTTATCCTATATGTTCTTGGTTTTTGTTAGGATTTTTTCGGTGGATATGATGTCCTAGATGCATGAACAAGTTGATGTGCCAGCTCTTTGTATTTCACCAACGCATCCCACCATCGCATCTTGTATGCCTTTATGAATTAAATCTAGTGTTAAAGAAACATATATATTTATCTACAAATTTTATGGTGTGCAATACCTAAATTATTAACTAGTTAACTCTTAGGATGTGTGTTCAAGTTACTAACTATTTATCATATAAATATGTAAATTTACTTAAAACTTTTTGCTTACCACAATAGAAAAAAATTTATTTGATAATTCATATTATTTTCGTGAAACATAATATTTTTGGATGTGGTGATTTCACGAAAAAATTATATTTTATTATAACATGTTCGATTATGTTATTGTACTTTTAACATTTTATATTAAACATTGAATTAGTTGTTATATGTTTAACTTTCATGTTTTGTAACAATTAACAGTTAATCTATCATATACAATTACTGTTAGTTAATTATATGGTTTTCACGGTAAATGATAAGCAAATTGTACATGTAACATTTTGTTAATGTAGTAATGTAAATATTGTTTGTTATAGGTTCTTCCACCAAATTCGATAGTATATTCAAATTCACCACATGAACTCTAATAAAATTCAAATATTCCAGATTAAAGTTTGACTCAATCAGAGCATCATCGAGATCAATATCTCAAAAATATTTTTCGGTGATGACGTTATGTCCAACTGATGCTATTACCTCGACGAAGTTGTACATTTGGAACTCTGAATCTTTGACAGATTCCATGAAGCAAAGCCTTGTGGATTTTGATGGCTCCGACGTAATCGGAGACATGTTTGTAAAGTAGTTTAATTTTTGCTTGCGAACACAACTCTCAGACAGATCTTCTTCTGCTCCAGCGAGAGAAAAAAAGAGAGAGGGAGATCAAACAAATGCAAAGAATAGGTAAAGATTGCTCTTAGATTGATTTGATATCATATGAAGGTTAAATTACATTTATAAAAATCAAGACATTATAATCAATAATGAATGTGTATTTGTTAATTTAATGTATAAGTTAGAGTGTTATATGTCATTAATGTAGATTTTTTTTAATGATAGTAGTGTAGAGTTAAAAAATATTGTTACATGTGTACTTTGTCATAGTTGGAATCGATAAATTATTCCACTAAAGAAAAAAAATCCTGAAATATAAGCTTCAAGGCGAGTTATTTCAAAATTTACGAATATTAATAATAATATACAGGCGACAGTAATGAACACATACATGAACCCATTTAATTATTATAGTTACAGAGTTTAGTAAAGACAACAAGTTTGCTTCAGACAGATGTCCTTCTAAAGGGACCCACACAATCCCAGATTCAAACTGATCTAATAATATACACTGTCCGATCAAACAATCACCCAAAGATGATCATAATCGGGGAACATTTTCGAATAATACGCACGACCATAGATAATACTGGAGCCTTCTCATTAAGGTAATGATCTGCTGCAATCGGCTTTAGTGAAACCCACTCTTTTATTGACTACATCAAACTCTACCCATAGATTCTGCTGATGAACGTTCCCAATTATATTACTAGCTGCACCAAGCATGCTTGACCGTCCGATGCCAACACAGTGGACCCCACCTCCTACGTTAACAAGAAGCCTTTGTTTTTCAACGAGAATCTCGACTCCTTTACCGAATTCAAACACAAGATCTCCTATCAGCCGTCCGATCTCCATAGGATTGTTTCCATCAAAACACATGTCAGCCGTTTCGCCATACACATAACCCTTTTTCATTCTCGGCCCTACAAGCCTCACTATTTCTCCCTTCACTTTATCATACGCCACGTCGACCAAGTGAGTAAATTCAGAACCCGAATCGACCATGGTTTGACCCGACCCGCCAGCATCGGGTCTAAAAACAGAGGCTGGGATGTCTAGCCTCTTTGGTCCGATTCTGATCCCTTGCAAAGGTACCGTATAAGCCAGAGGGTCTAGATTCGGCATGCGTTGACTCTGAGGAAAAGTCAAAAGAGAGACGTATTTGAATCCCCGAGAAATCGGATTTTCCCCGATGTAAAAAGACCCGGTCGGGGTAAAACCGGGCCGGTTCGACCTGGTCGGGATGCAATAAGAGAATTTGGATATTTTAGCTTGGGAGATGAAAGAAAGACGACCAAGATTCATCCCCAAAATGCCCCTGTCGTCTGTTGACTCGGCAGCGCAGCCTAGAATCAAAGGAGGGGTAGTTTGGGTATTGGAGAAGGTGAATTTTTCTTTGACGAGATTACCTTCGGCGTAGGTTCCGTCTGCGTAGAAGTAAGAGTAGTGACAGAGACGGTTCGAGTCGCAAGTTGTGGGGAGGGTAAAATCGGGAATTCTTGGTTTACAGAAAGGATGAGAGCAAGGCAAGTTGGAGAAGGATGAAGACAGCGACGGATCAAACGACGTCGTTGGTTTCTTCTTCTTGCGATGGCACTGGATCCACGAGAGCTGACTCCCTGTGTCGAGAACAAGCTCTTGAGTCTGAGCAGGTGTTCCAATCGGAAGAGAGAGGATCAGAGCCATGGAGTATTTGAAGTTTGATCGGAAATTGTACGGAGGAGATGATGACGACTGAGATGGATTCCCGCGAGAGGCAAGGGAGGTTTGGAGAGAAGAAGAAGAAGAAGAAGAAGAAGAAGAAGAAGAAGAAGAAGAAGAAGAAGAAGAAGAAGAAGAAGAAGAAGAAGAAGAAGAAGAAGAAGAAGAAGAAGATGAGTTAGTGGGTTTAGTGAGACGGAGAGATGTGAGAGAAAAGTGGAGAGAGACAGATGATGAGAGAGAAACTGAATTGCAGAGGAAAACGTAGAGAAGTGTTAAGAAGAGAGACATTTTTTAACAATCTGAGAGTGAGTAGTGATGAGCGAGAGATGTGATGTTACATATATATACAACACGCGCACGAATATTAAAAATAAAGAAGAGAAAATTGAAGGAGATTGTGCAACTAATTGAAAGTGGTTAGCTTTATATGACTATATTTTATATGATGTGCTTTCATACGTTTGTGTATAATATATGCTTTTAAGCTAGTGTTTATGTCGGTTGGCAAAGCATGGATAAGGCTATGAGATATAACTAAGTTTCGTGTTTATTATTTCTCTTGGTTTGGTTTGGCTTTTTGTTATTTCTTGTTTGATTAGATGTCAATTAAGAGGTTTGAGCTCAGCGACCTAGGTGTTTTAAATTTGAACTCAGCGACCTAGGAGGCTAAGACAATAAGTACTACATTTTATATTTCAAATATAGCTAATATTATCTGAATTTATGATATTATTATTACCTACACTATTAGCGATTTAATAGAAGTTAATGGTTATAGGTTGGTACTCAACTTCCTTTTTCCATTTAATTGAGATGGTGAAGGGTGTTTCAGGTAAAAAATTACTGTGACTGAATTCGTTTTTATGGTCAAGAGAGTACGTTTCATTTACATTTGTAACTTGACGTGGAATAACAATTTTGATCCAAAAAGATAATTATTGAACTTAGAACTAAGAATCATAGAAAAAACAATGTTGATCCAAAAAGATAATTATTGAACTTAGAACTAAGAATCATAGAAAAAGATAGAGATTAAGCTCAGAATCATACCCAATAAATACTCTGAAACTAATATACATAAGTTATGTTGAATACTAATAGCTTGGACTAGTGATAAAAGCTCTGAATATAAAGAAAAAAAATGATTATAATTGATTGGTATACAAACGAGCATCCCATACTTCAGAATCATACCCTATAATTATTCTAAAACTGATATAATTAAGTTACGTTGAGTGGTATCTGTTGCTTCCTTTTCACGATCAGTTCGATATACAAAATAATATTTGTATCGTTGGTGAAAAGATACAATGGACAGTGGAGACTACTCTGGTTATAAAATATTGACGTGACAGAGAAAACAAAGCCGACCACGGAAGCAGTTGACACGTAGTCAAAGAGAAGACGACAGAGATGCACTACTGAGGAAAGCGAAATTCCGGAAACGCGTTTTCTCTTCTATTTCGCATGCAATCCAAGACAAAATGGTCTTCGTTTCAAGACTTTTTGACAGTTACTATATTTTATTACATTTTATCAATTAAGTCTATGCATATACTATTCTGGAGTCAATTTTACATACTAAGATTATACAACTTTCACGTAGTCGTCAAAATATGGTTAAAAAATATAAAACTATATACCGTTTGGCCTGGATCTGTTCAGTTTTCTTTTATTTATGGTTTATCAGGTTGAATTAAAAGTAAAATCATATAAAGCCTATATATTATTTTGGGGTTAATTTGATTTTTCGAAATTATTCTATTATTTTCACAAATTTCTTTCTTTTTGAATAATATATAAATTTACTTTCAGCAAATGATATTTCATGCATTAAAATAACATTATAAATTAAATAATGTTAAAATGACCAAATATATTGTTCGAGACGATGTTAGGTCTATATATATGTTAATTGAATTGTGTCTCAAAAGAAAAACAGATGCTGAACCTTTGATAAGTGTCTTTGGGAAGCGGTGCGGCATTTTTCTAAGTGCTTAAAAGCTAAATACTCTCTCCGTTCCTAAATATAAGATGTTTTAGGTAAAATACGTTTATTAAGAAAATTACTTTTTATCTAAAGAATATTATGAAAACTATAGATTAATAACTAGTTAGCCAATTACAAAATAGAACGATTAAATTTGATTGGTTACACAATTTTTGATAAAATTAAAGTTACCTAAAAATATGAGAACATCTTACATATTGAAATATAAAAATTCTTCTGAACATCTTATATTTAGGAACGGAGAGAGTATGTTCCACTAAAATATGTCTTTATTGAGTGAGAGGTCGCCCAAGGATCAGAAGTCACGTCGGTTAACATTTTAGATGATTTTTACTTTTTAATATTTTAGATGATTGCTCGTATACAATAACATTCGAAAAGAGTAGGATAGGAACTCTCTTTAGTCGTTCTTAATGTATCTAAATGTGGGTTTGCAGAGGAAACACTTACCTTCGTGTTTTTCCAGACGTCTCTCCTTTAGAAAGTCCTCAGTTAATCACTTATTTATTTATAGAAAGATAAACTGATGTTCAATTTTTGTTTTCTCCTCTTATGAATTGATGTTACATTCACATCTTTTTTGGTTTTTGTCATCAATAATTCATGTATACATTTGATGTTTCTTTAAAAAATCGATTGTTCAACTCGGTCCCATGTTTCCTTTTTCAAATTGTTTTAACTTCAAACGAATTTGTCATAAAATGGGGGGAGATTCTCTTCATACCATCTTTCCCAATAAATCAGATTTCAATACAATGCTCTTTCCCATAAAACAAGGCACGAATCCGACTTTAGAAACAACTCCGAACCGATCCTTTTCTTTTCATTTGAATACATGCCAACAAAATATATTAAACCAACTTGTAAGGGGTTGAAGAATTCACTGTAGGGTTAAGGAGCCACCCACTGTAATTTCAAATGTGACTTGTTATAAATGGCATGAACATTAGATTTTTTTTTCATATACCATATATGTATAACAGTTAATCTGAATTTTGGTTATATATTAAAACAAAAAGGAGAGTAAAAGAGAAAACTGTGTGAGGAAACAAAAATTACCGACAGGGACTTGTGCATCGGATCGTGAACTTTAAACACATTCTTCATGGCGTTTTTTTATTTGTATACTTTTAGATCTTTACAATTGGAGTGTCGTTGTTTTATCCAACACAAGTCCGTGTAATTAATAAACAGCTATCTCATGGCCGTTAATGTTTGGATCTTTTTTTTAATTAAAACTCTATTTATGATTGTCATATTTAGAGTTAGTTAGTGGTCATTCTCGACAACAAGTGCTACACTGCAACATCTTTAACGTGGCAGGTTTCGTTGGTGAACGCAAAAAAAAAAAAAAAACAGTTTTACATACTTTTTGGATACATGTTGAGCCTACAATAAGCTCAATAAAGTTTTTAAAGCTAATCATCATACAATTTGGGGAATATTAGTAAACACATCCTTAATATTAACAATAATTTCTAGAGAGATGACCGGGTGATTGTGGTTAGGTGGTAAGGAGGCGGGACTGGGACGCTAACACGTTCACGTTCGACCCATCTGCTGCGCGAAACTAAGTCACAATTATCCTGGTCACCAAAAACACGGATATGGGCCCATGCTTTAGGGCCTATTTGAATACCCGAAGAGAGAGTTTATCCGTGGGCTGCACCTCCCCTTGTAGATTAGTCTGGATCTCTCCATGGGTCTGGGATGCCCCAGATTAATCCAAAAAAAATAATTTCTAGAGAGATAAGCCAATAGATTCCAAGGAAAAGTGAAATTAGATAAATAAAATTTTCATTGTTTCATGGATAATTTTATATGCCTTTTTCGTTTTTTGTGTTAAATCGAAATATACGTATTTAATTATTGTTTGTTTAAACACTTTATAATTTATTTTATAGAGGTTCATTTTAGATACAAAACTAATTACATCAAAATGAATATTTGACGTGCTAAAATAGAGTTAAATCTAAAATTTATACTCAAAAGCTAAAAATTAAAATAACCCTCAATAATAGAAAAACCTAGTTAACTTTACATTTGATTATTCTTTTAAACACTTTTCTAATGATATTAATTTTTAATAGATTAATTTATAAAAGAGACAACCAATGAAATTTATAAAACATCAACGATTTTCCC
Source organism: Brassica juncea (assembly GCA_018703725.1). Lineage (NCBI taxonomy): Eukaryota > Viridiplantae > Streptophyta > Magnoliopsida > Brassicales > Brassicaceae > Brassica > Brassica juncea. Next base: position 35,474,272 of record CM031935.1, on the reverse strand, counting down.
AGCTGGGCAATTTAGTTAGGATGAGCTTCTAAAATGACATGTTCGTAATATCAAAATTATTTTGTTTTGAGTCTCAAGAAAGAAAAAGATCATGATCTCAAAGATCATCCTTGTACCATAACCAGTGTTTTAAAAAGCGTTCTATACGATCGTTTAGATGACAGTTAGATGCTAAGATCTATAAAACTGTGACAATTATCTTATAAACCGGTTAAATAATTAAAATATTATAATAATAAATAATAAGTAATTTATTATTCATATAAAATTGATATATTATAATATACACTTATGAATTTTTTTTTTTTTTCATATGTGAATAATGATATATAATATAAAACATTATATATATATATATTTAATATATTTAATTAAAAAACGCTTCAACTCTATATGAACGTCAGTTTACTCATTCTAGTCATTTGATGAATTTTTCTTTAAATACCAGCAATTTTTTTTTAATAATCTACTAAAAATAAAAAAAAATTAAATAAACTATATTCTTTTTTTTTGACTAAATTATAAACTATATTCTTCTACGAGGAAATGAAACTCCACCAAAATTTTAACTAAAACTCAACAAGAAATCCAAAATGACCTAAGCCAGATACAAAAAAAAAACCCAAAATGACCTATAAAACTGAAAAATACTGGCTATAGAAACTCATGTCTGATTAGTTTTGACTTATATTCTTTATTTTTCAGTCATTGTTTATGTTATGTTTTCCTTTTCCTAATACTTTTAGGTTTTATAGTTTTAAGGGGACGGATTCTTACTCTTCATTATAAAATATTCTGAATCGCAGGAGATTGGTCGATCTTCTAGTCGATCTCTAGTCTGGTATGGTTATCGCTTAGAAACTTACGTCTGACAAATTTTAACGTATATCCCTCGTCTTTGAGCTATTGTTTAGGCTACATTTTATTTTCCAAATATTTTTAGGCTTTAGAGTTTTGAGGAGACATATTCATCTTGTCGAATGCAAGGAGGTGGGTTAATAGCGGAGCTGGTGGTGGGAATGTTCCGCGGGAGGTTTCGCTCCCCGATGGGAGCACCTTGTTGCTCCTGCTGCTGTGCAGCGAGTTCAGCTGCTTGTTTCTTTATTTCTCATGTCATATCTGAATAACTTCTCCATTAGGTTTTAGAGTTTTCAAAGGATTTCATGATTTGTTTATTTAGGATTGTTAGAGGATTTATCAATTGGATTTTTCTTCTAGGTTATTCTTAATGCTTAAATTAGATTCATGACCTAGTTTCAGATTCATGGTTTAGTTAATGCACCGAAAGTGATAGTTTAAACGCAAGAAACAAATTTTGATGAGCAAGTATTTGTAGCCAATAAAATTGATGTTAGGAAACTTGTGAACATATCAAATATGATCTTTATGCATGTTTAAAATCTAAATTCAACGCAAATTAGCCTTTAGGATTATAATACATGTATATGGATTGGCTCTACGAAAGTAGGTTAAGCTACTTATGTTGTTTGAGTTCAAAAATACTGCTCAATGATTTCCTTATTGATTCATCTGTGTGTACATATTGATTCCCTGCAAATTCCCTATTGCATAATGCTTTTCGTACATTAGATCTTTTTAGTGTATTTATATACTTCCTTAGTTTTAGAAAACAAAAATCTATGTCTTCGTCTTAACTCTACTTTTTTCTCGTAGACTTGGAATGTAGTTTTGTTCGTTGCAGATTCGACTATGAAATGTTACTATGATTCACTAACATTTGCAGTATATTTTTAAGCGTAAAACTTGAATATATGAAGGTTTTGATGTTTTTTTTTGGATAAATATCAAATTGATTATAAAAATAAAAGAATATGGTCATTTACAAATGGTGAGAGGGGAAAGAATAAAGCAGCAAAAATGTAAATGAGCAAAAAGAAACAGATTCTTCCGCCCTTCTCCATTATAATGCTCAGCCAATTATGTCAAACCAGCGACGAAGAAGTCCCTCAAACTTGTCTATAGCCCCATAGTTAAGCGCCAGTATGCGGTTCCGTATAGTTCGATCAATCTGTCGACACATCTGATCTGATCCAATCCAACTTGTGCGATGCCTACGAGCATTTCTCTCCCTCCAAAGCAGATACACTGATACTTGGAAAATTAGTCGAAGCAGAACATAGTCCATTGATGAGAAAGTATTACTCTGTAAAGTGACCATAGTATCTGTCCAGTCCGGCGTTATGCTGTCCCCAAGGATGCCTCCCGCAACCTTCAGCCAGACAGTATACGTGTTTGGACAAGCAAAATACATATGGTCACGAGTCTCATCTTTTTCCCCACAAAAGAGACAAGCCTGCTCAACATTCCACATTCTTATTCTGACAACAGTAGAGAGGCGATCCAGCACAGAGAGCCAGGTGATAAAGAGAAACGAGGCACTTCTTGCGAGAACCAGATAGTCTGAGCAGGGGACCTTGCTTTTACGTATACGCAGTTGATCCCAAGTATTACATGCAGATAAGGAACAAGTGTAAGTGTCCTCACCGTGACGCCACAGAAACTGGTCAGCTCCACCCGCGACATCAGGCGGTTCTTCTGCCAAGATACGCCTACACAAATCGCCATGAAGCCAACTTCTCCTACTTATCTTCCATTCCCCATTTGCAACCGCATGACACACCTTAGCATCTCTAGGAATGCCCAGATAACGAGTACTCAAACTTCCTGTGATTTCTATCAAGCGCCCAGCTTTGAGCCAGTCATCAGTCCAAAAATAAATGTCTCTGCCATTTCCAAGCTCTGCCCTCATAAAATCATAAGCCATATGTCGAAGTTTGAGAAGTTTTTTCCAGATCCAAGAGCCGAGAGTGGCCTCCTTAGCATCCCAGAAAGAGACATTGCGTAGCAGGCAATGCCTTATCCACTTCACCCACAAAGAAGACGGCTTAGTGAATAAGCGCCAGATAAGGTGAATCCCAAAAACCTGGTTAGTGTCCTTAAATCTTCGGAGACCTAAGCCTCCTCCCTCTTTAGGGTAACAAATATCATCCCACACAACCTTAACTTTGTGGTATTGTTCGGAGAACCAGACCACAAGAAAGCATTACACAACCGAGCAATAGCATCCAAACATCCCATAGGCCACATAAAAGTGGAGCACCAAAAATTTACCATACTCATGATGACCGACTGGAGCAACTGCAGACGACCAGCATATGAAAGAGTCTTATTTGTCCAGCCAAGCAAAGTCTTGTGGAATTTATCAATCAATGGTTCATAGTCCACCTTAGTGAGAGCCTGAATAATAAGGGGTAGGCCTAGATATCGAATTGGCAAGACCCCTACTTCCATTCCCACAGTAGCCGCAGGCCCTTGAATAAGTAGAGTTCCCTTACCATCTGCATAAATAGAAGACTTGGTATTATTGATGAACAGTCCAGACATTTGGCCGAAACCATCCATCACATCCAAGACTCCCTGAAGTGAACTCGCTGACCCATCTGTAAACACTAGAAGATCGTCCGCAAAGCTAAGATGTGTAAGTTGTATCTCCCTTCAGGAAGGGTGATAGCCAAACTCACCTCTGATGGCTGCATCATTTAGAAGCTGAGATAGGAAATTATTGAGTATTACATAGAGATAGGGCGAGAGAGAGCATCCCTGACGTATTCCTCTCGCACTAGTGAAGAATGCCTGGAGCTCGTCATTGACTGAGACAGAGAAGGATGCAGTGGAAATGCATAAACAGATCCAGTGAATGAATTGCTGAGATAAACCCATTGCTTGCCGCACCAGAACAATGAAAGACCACTTAATTGTATCAAAGGCCTTTGAGATGTCAAACTTGATTGTGCTTCTGCTGAAGATAGTAGTTTTATGATAACCATTGAAGTTCAGATGCTGAAATAACATTTTCGAGGAGAAGTCGATCCTTAATGAAAGCAGATTGGTTTGCTTCAATAGCATCATGAAGAATTGTTTTGAGGCGATAGGCCAGGACATTTGAGATGACTTTGTATAACAAGTTACAACATGCTATGGGACGATAGTCTTTCATCGTTTTTGAGCAGAATCTGTTTTAGGAATGAGGGAGAGGATAGTGGCATTTATCCCATCTAGCATAAATCCAAAGAGGAAGAAAGACTGTACTGCTACGACAAACTCTGCTCCAAGGACGGGCCAAGCACTTACAAAGAATTCCTTAGTGAAACCATCCAGCCTAGAGACTTTGCCGTTAGGCAGTGCCCGAAGAGCGTCTATGATTTCAGTGGCTGTGATAGGAGAAACTAAATCCAAAGCTTTACTATCTGAGCAGCGATAACTCAAGAGCGCTTGCATCTCTTCTAAGGACACCGATGATGTATCTGGATGCGTCTGTAAGAAGCGCTGGAAATGATCAACTGCCTCTTTTTTAATATTTGAGGCATCTGTGAGGACTTCCCCAAAATTCAAGAGAAGGGGCTTGATAGCATTCCTGGCATTTCGAGACTGAACCTGTTGATGGAAAAAGGCGTATTTCTGTCCCCCACTCTCAACCATTTAACGCAAGATTTTTGCTGATAGAACTTCTCCTCTATTGCAGCTAAGTGGTTCCATCTATCCAGCGCCTCAGCTGCAACCCTAAAGGACTCATCATTAGGATGCACCAGCGTCTCATTCTGCCTGTCATATAACGCTTCATAAGCTTCACGAGTCTTACTAGTTATGTCTCCATACTGAGTCCGGTTTAGAGCACAAAGATCAGATTTCAGAAGTTTAAGCTTCCTGTGAAACAGATGAAGAGCCATACGAGAGTGGAACACTGGAGGGCTTAAGTCCCAGATCCTTTGCACCGTTGGAATAAACTGGTTATGATCTGCAAGGTAATTAAAAAACCGAAAAGGTTTCCTATTACCAGTAGGCCGATCAGCAATACAGACAGAACACCTTGTATGATCAGAGATACCACCTGCTTCAAAGTGAGCCTGAGAATAAGGAAAAAACCTGAGCCAGTCTCCATTAACCAAAGCACGATCCAGTTTTGTACCGATTGGATAACCCTCCTGTTTGTTCCACCAAGTAAAAATTTCACCTATTGCTGATAGATCCGATAAGCCACAGTCCGAAATTAAATCCTGAAAATGCCTCATTTCATTTGGGTTCGGTAAATAATCAGTAGCTCGGGCGTGCTCTTGAGATGAGAGATTGATATTGTAGTCACCAATCAAAATCCATGGCATGTTTAAGTGACTATAAGCCACTTGAGTTGCTCGAATTTCAGCCCACAATGTCAGTCAATCAGAAAGGTAGTTAGATGCGTAAATTTCGGAGCAGGTAAGTTGCTCACCGGTAGCAGGGTTCTGAACAGCACAAGAAATGATCTGGCTGCTCTTATTCAACTGAGTGACAATCACCTGATCAGACCAGCAAAACCAAATCCTCCCTAGGTGGTGGTACTCATAGTTCGCAATAGAGTTCAAGCCTTGTAAAGCATCAACAACAATACGTTGGAATTTATCCTGTTGAACTCGCGTCTCTGAAAGGCACCCAAAAGTTGGCTTTTCAGACTGAATCCATTTTCGTAATACCTCATGTTTGCGTGGTATATTGAACCTACGCATGTTCTATGCGAAGAAGGACGTCATATCTTCCTAGCAGAAGATTTTTTAACTCCAAATTGCAGATGCTGCATCTTTAAATCTCTAACAGATGCCACTCTCTTCTTCTGAGATTTATTTGCCATCTGTTGCTTAGGATCTTTTGGTGCCTTACGGGTAGTGTTATGACTCGCATCCTTACTTTCAATCAGTTCTCCCTCTTCGACATCCTCCTGATCATCTGAAACTTCCTTTACCTCTATGTTTGCCAAAGGTTGGAAATGAGAAGGAGAGACCGTAATAGAAGACTCCCGGTGGTCCCTTGGCTTGGGTGAACGTTTAATCTCTTGCATAGAATGCCCAACATTTCTCCATTCCTCCGCTGCATCTCCAGTATTCCCATCAAGAATTAGAATTTCCTGCTCCTCCTTCTGCTTTCCATCCATCTTACCTCTGTTGAGTTCTTTAAAAGACCTAGAGGCACCCTTTTGATTCGCCATAGTTTCAGTATCCTGATCTGCTTCTGCGACAATTAGTCCAGCTTCACCAACTTCCACAGACTGTTGATCAGCCACCGGCAAAGCAGTTCCAGAGAACATTTCAAGATCACTTATCAAAGAGTCAACAACCTCTCTTGCAGCGCTGCCACCTATTGCTGGAACGGGAGTAAAAGTGCTCTCATCAGTGGGGGGGGGGGGGGGGGATTTTTGCTGTATGGTAACCGTGCCATACTTACAATCTCCTCCCTTATGTCCCCATTTCTTGCAAGTTGCACACCGCTGCGGGAGCCAAGGATAACTTACCTCCACTGTAACTTTCGAACCATCAACCTCTAAGGATGAGATCCGCTCAACAAGAGACTTCTGAAGATTCACCTCCACTAAAACTCTAACAACATCAAATCTTACACACTTCTCTGTAGTGGGATGAAGCTTAACAAAACAAATTGTTGCGCCAGCCAGACACTTGATACCCTTATGAGAGAACAAGTGACTTGGCACTCCTTTGAGATCCACCAACATAGGCATACCAGTTAGGTCCGGAGCCGCTGAAGCTGTAGCAAGAGACCACTCATTAACCACAAGAGGAACATCCGACACATGCATGCCAGTACTTCCGTCAAAGGACCCGCATACGAGTCTGAGGGGTTTCCACTCGGAACAGGACCACGTTCTTGTCTATGAAATTCACATCAATCTTCTGTTTGGAGCCAGGGGGACTCCAGAGATGATTGATTGTAGCATGAACGGACCCAATATGTGGAGCATCGCCAATAAAATAACCAACCACAAAGATTTTCCATAACAGATTCGGATTTGCAAGGATCGCAGATGGAATCTGGATTGAGGCTTCTCCATTAACGATCTTAATCGTTTCACAATCCGTTGAGGAAGCATCAGAAGCGTGCTCTTTGTGCCATGGAGAGCTTTGTTTCTCGAGAGGGGTACCGCCGGAATGAGGACACTCCACGTCTGGTGGAAAGGGGTCCATAGAAACCATTGAAACCCTGATGGAAGTGAAAGTGAAATCAGTGTCAAAGAAATCAATAACGTTACCTATAAATCTAGAAAGTTAACAAAACGCCCATGGAAGTGAAAGTTTTAATGTTGTCCAGAAATAAATAGCGTTACCTATAAATCTAGGAATAGAATTTAGTCTAGTACTTTTATTTAATGATCCAAAATGCAAAATTATGTTTTTTCATCAAATCCACAAAATAGTCTTTTATTTATATTTCACATTTGACATTCTCAAATTCAATGTATAAATAATTGGTTGAATCTTTATTTGAAATTAAAATTTGCTGTTTAAAGGTATTAAAAAGTCCCTTTAATTATCTTTTTAACGAAAGAACTAAATTTATAAATACTTATGATGACATAATGCTGAAGTTATTGCTTTGCAAAACTAATTTGATTATTAATAATATTTTATTTTAAAACAGATCTTTTTCATCTTTATTTTAAAACAGATCATATTTGGTAATTTAGGTTCACCAGCAAAAAGATAGTGATTTTACCAAAAAAAAACAAGGAGATACTGAACTGTTTTTCTTTTCCTTTCAAAACTGATTACGATATAGGTATTCCCAAATTTAATCCCCAACATATTGATTAAAAGAAAAAAAAAAAACAATTTGTCTAATCATCCGAGGAACTCACATTTTTTGTAAGAAAAAGAAAACAGGGTACATGTAGTTTTCTTAGTCTATATCCCTAGTGACTGATGTTGAATAGGTTCTTTGTCTTCTAGCAATAGAAATCCAGCTCTGCCTTCTTCAGCACGCACGAAACTTTTTCAAAGAACTCTGCTTCCGTTTCCTTCACTTCCTCAATAGTCTTAGCCTCATGTTCATCCGCCTAATACAACAAAACATCATACCTCCAACATAAACACAACCCCAAGGAAAATCGACAAGTCATGTAACGATTTCAAGCTATTATCATTAAGCAAAAACCAAACAAACCTCTTTAAACTTCAAAAGAATCAAGTTTGAGACCGATGCTGGCTTCTTTGAATCCCATCTGATTAATCATAACTTCACATTATGAGACTGAGGATGTATTACACAATCTTTGGTTTTCTATAGATGAATCGAACATACCTCACGAGCATCAACTCGTTCATGGCTCGCCACATTCCTCTCCCAACATCTTTTGCAGCCTCATCTCTAGCACTTCGTCCATGCCACAACTCTTTCACTATGTATTTCACTTCCTCAACATCTACCTAAACAAAAACGAAAAGTGGTGTACTCTTAAGTCATTTTCAAGAAACAGACCAAACGTTTTACAGCATTTCTTAAGAATATGCAAAGTAGTGATCTAGTACCTGGACTTGAACAGATGTTCCATAAACAGCTTCCTCATGCTCAATAAGGCGTTGATGAAGCATTCGGTAATGATCCAAATCAAGATTCACTATAGGCTCCATCTGAACTTGCACACCAGCAAGTTGTGTTATAACATAGGAGGCCATGATTTGTCCAAATATAGCCGGGATGGTTCCTAGAACAGGAATGATCCGAACACGAAAGCCAGGAACTACCTGAAAATCACAAACAAGCAGGATCTAAGACGGATGACTAAAACGTACAAGTTGAGTATTTTCAAGAAAACTGAATTCAATTACTTGATAATCTGAAGGATTCTCGTCTTCCCCGTTTGGCCCCTTAAAGGGAAGCAGCTTTGCCTTTGGTTTTTCGAGGGAAAACACGACAGGAATGCCTCCTTCAATGCCGTGTTCTCTCCTCAATCTGTGTCTTACAGATCGAGATAAAGGGTCAATTGTGGATTCTCTTAAATCAGCAACTCTGATTCTTGTTGGATCAGCTCTAGCACCCGCACCAGTTGCAGACAGAACTTTCAAACCCCTCTTAACGCATGCAGCCAAAAGTCCCACCTAATTGTGCATGAATCAGTAGTGTGCATCAAAAGCTCTATCGTATCAATTCAAGAAAAACAAACCTTAGTATCGATGTTGTCAATGCAGTCCAAAACGAAATCTGGCTTTCCTGAAAGAATCTCTTCTTCGGACGATGAGTCATACAGCAACACCTTGGCTTCTACATGGCACTCGGGAAAGATTGAAGAGAAATGCTTCTTGAGACAGACAGCTTTCGGGATACCGACATCTGCTCGTGTTGCAACAGCGTGTCGATTTAATGATGAAAGTGACACCTTAACTCATGTAATTAAAAAAAAAAAAAAAAATTATTAACAATGGAAAGGATCAAAACTTAGTAAGCAAATTTGAGTGGAATCCCTCCCCCATAGTACCTGATCAAAGTCAACGAGGAGGAGCTTCCCAACCCCAGACCTCAAGAGCATAGAAGCAGCATGGCTCCCTACACCTCCAAGTCCAATGACCACAACATATGATCCAGTTACTTTACGCTGAGCTTCAAGATCGAAAAACTGGATATTCCTAAAGAGAGAAATCAGCTTAGAATCAAATATAGCATCTGGTTATGTGCTTATTAGCCTCAATACAAGAAGATTCACACATCACAACACAGTAAGCTAACAGATTTAAAAGAAGAATCTTATATTTAAAGATCATAGCTTTGTGTCTTTTTGGTATCAATCACGATCTTTCCAATAATACAGACTTAGTCAAAGAGCTCCAAACCAGTCATTTCACTAAGCTTAATAAACCTCAATACAAGAAGATTCACACATCACAGAAGATTCTTATACTTAAAGATCATAGCTTGGTGTTTCTTTAGTTTCAGCTAAGATATTTCCAAGAAATTTGGTAACACGGGCTTAGTCAAAAGTGCTCCAACACAAATCACTTCACTGAGATTGAGAGACAGCAAAGTGTGGAAAAGGGTACCTGGTTAAATGTTCAGAAACAATTTCATCAGCCAAAAGATCCTGACCAATTGCTGTAGTAACTGGTGTTGTTTCAAATTCAGTACCATTTTCTGCAACAACAAAGAGTCTTGTAATTTGATATCGGATTCAAACAAAGAGAGCTGAGCTCATTTTTTTCGTTATCAAGATGGAGAAAAAGAATATAAATTCACAAGTAAGTACCTAACAGTTTAGTTAGTGGGGTTTCATCATGCTGCTTCACTGAGCTCCTGCAATGGGAAAAAAAAACAACTCAGAAAAATTATGTTCAAAGCAAACAACATTATCGAAGTAGCGCTTTCTTACCAGGAGAGAAGTTTAAGGAGGGCGACGGTGGAGACAGATCCGATTAGAGCTCCGGCTCCGACCAGACTCACATACTTTATTTTTTCTTCCATTTGACAAGACACGAATCGAATTAAGGGTTTTAGGGTTTAAATAACTTTATTACTGATTCAGATGTCTTTACCCAAAAGTTGATGTTTTAAACCTCTGCCGATCATGTAGACGCCATCTTCCTCTTTTGTCAGGATTCTGGGCTAAGTGGGCTGGTCCGTTGTGGTCCACTTGCAAACACACATAACAATTTAAAAACCTCACTTGTCTTTTCCTTTTTTTTTCTTTGTTTACAGTTGTCTGATCATTATGTAGTCACGGCATTTGGTTTTTGGTTTAAGTTTTCTAAGTACACAACGGTATAAATATTTATTAAACTAAACAAGTTTCAGTTCATCTATTTTGACTTTTTGATTCTGTTTAGGGTAACAAAGCCGGAACCGGCTAGTATCTGAGAAAATTTTGATTCTAATGTGGTTTCAAATTTATTTTGATTTTTTTCAGATAATTATGATCGGATTTTATATTAAAATAATTCAGATCATTTTAAATATATTGGATAAAAAGTATTTAGGTAATTTTTTTTCTTTTTGAGTAATTCAGTTTATAAATAGAATTTTAGTTTAATTATTTTAAAACTAAATATAATTAAAATATTTATGTATACAAATTATTTTTTTAGATATTTTGGTGTCTATTCAGTTCTAGATTCGATTCTGATCTGGTTTCAATTTTTTTTGTATAGAAAATACAAAACATTTCATGTTCGGATATTTATAGACAAAATAAAATGAAGAACGTTTTGGGCATGGCGATAATTACAATCATGTCTGTTTACAAATATTTGAAAAGCGAATGTTGATAGGATCTTGCCTTTTCCTTCTTTTATTTGGTCTATAAACGATCCACATTTTTCAGTAGTCTTCATGCTCTGAAGAAATAAAGAGTTCATATTTATCTATTGGTTATATTTGATTCTACTAACAAAGAGATTAAACTCCTTGCTTCCTCTTCTTATTGGGACAAAGGCTCTCAAATTGTTAGGATAAGAAAATTGAATAGTTTCTTTTGATGGGTTTGGAACAGAAAAAATAGAATTGGAGTTTTCATTTTGAAAACGTTATGTATATGTTCTGATTTTTAGATCTCTCATAGAATCTCAGTGCTTACGAACTGGTGGTAAAGAGAATGTTATTGATCCAGTGTCTAAAGCAAAAATATCCTGAAGGAACAAGAATATGTATGATTCATGCCCCAAAGATACATGATAGTTGATAAGCATGGAAGATTGACAGATGGTGGTGATTGAACTGCGGTGACGGATGGGCGATGACATCATCAAAATTTATCTCAAACAGCCACGTTTGCTGAAGTTTTTTTTAGAATATACATGTGTTCTTAATATATTTTCACTGATGGTGTATCGTATTTATGCTTTTAATGAGTTTTTACTTATTCCTTGTAACATCTATATATATAAAGCTGGGTTTACTCTCTCCTTAGAGAGACACCTCAGCAGACAGGTCACAAATTCTCTTAATATCAGGATGACACGTGTCCCACCTTAATAATCGGCGTTGAGTTTTGTTTATTTGTTGCTGGATATTTTTGTTTAAAGTTGGGTCAAATTTAAAATCATGAAAAAGCCCAATAATGTTCGACCTACTAACCTTTGCTTCATCTCCGTTGGGGCTGACCTCACCGCCGTACTATTGAAATATCTTCTATCTACTCCCACAGAGGATACAGAGATGTAACGGTTGTCGATTGGATTCACTCAACACATTTAACGTTGTCATTAACCCCACTGACCCTCTCCTCCCACGACGTCTCCTCTCTCAATGGTTGCGAATCTACACCTATAAAAAGGGAGTTCGATCCTGTGAAGCTCATCACTTTCTTATACTCAATCATTATAATCCTCACAAATCCACACACCCGGAATGGCAAGTGGCAACCTCTTCCCATCTGCTCGCCGGCCAGGTTCCCGGTGTTGTTGTGCAGAATTGTTACCGTTTATGGATCTGACCGAAACATTTAGAGCTAGATACGAGTTGGGCCGTTCCAGGAAGCAACAGGACTTGAATCGCTTCATCTCGGTGGCCGGCAACGAGTTTCAGCAACTAACGACGCTAACTCTCCCGAGAACGCCAGTGGTTTCACATCGTTGCTTGAGCTTCCGCCTACACAAGCAGTGGAGCTTCTCCATTTCACTGATTTTTTCAAGCGGCGGACGTCACCGGAATTGGTTCAGATATCTCTCCACTGCCGTGTCAATCTTATGGGACATTGACTTTTCCAGTGAGACTACTACTACGAGCTCGGTACCTTCTTACTCCAACTCTAATCTGGATAGAGTCAAAACCCAGCCTGGTGAGACAGATTCTTCTCAACGTTTTGGTTTCTGATCATAGCGGGTGTCCTATCCAGAACAATCGATCTGGAAAGAGAAAAGAACTCGACATTAAGGTGAGTTACAAGTTATGTTTTTTAATGTTTGATCAAGCCAATGATTGATGAGCCCCTGGCATATGCTTTGATTAAGGCAGAAAGAGTAAATTAGCATCTCACAGATTTTCACAACTCTTTTCTTTTTTGATATAAATCAGTTGATTAATAGCTAATTCATTGCTAATGTTCAGATTGTAGGCAAGAAGGGAGAAGATTAATGCACGAATGAAGCTGCTACAAGAACTGGTCCAGGCTGTGATAAGGTTTGTTTCTCAGATAATGACTTAAGATCTATATGCTAATTAATCTTTAGGTCATAATTTGTGCTTAATGGCATAATATCTCCTTAATATAATCACCCTAAAAATAATAAGAATATTGTGTAGTTTTGATGATATAGATTCTTTTGTTAATTAATCAACTCAAAAAAGTTAATTGCTTAATTGCTTTTTTTTTATGAAGAAAAGTGATTTCTGGTGTGCCAAAGTGGCCTTACAGATCTTAACTTTATTATTTCCGTTTGGGTAGAAGTATCCTCACAGGAAAAATTCTTAGAACTAAGGGGTTCATTGATATGTGATTGTTGAAAACTCATAAAAACATTAAAAGATATGGCCAGAAAATATACTTCAGTATTAATATGTTGATTGTATCCTACTATTCATGTTTATTTACATCGTCGTATTTTCTTTACAGTGTTCCATGATTCCATCGTCCTTACATCCAAGGTCTACATAATAACAAGAACTGGAAAAGTGAAGGTAGGCTCTCAGATTGGCTCAGAAGATAGAATGAGGCAGAACGACATGAAAGTCAGCGGAGAAAGTAAAGACGTTGAGTCGAATGTAAAATCTGATGATTTCCTCCGTGTAAAGGACTGCAGGGATGTAGATATGCCATACAGAACTAATTCTATGGAAGCACGGAGAGGGAGAAGGAAAAATGAAGAGGAATGGTCAAGACACACACATGCTTAAGACTCAAGCAAGCATAATAGCTGTCCTTTGCCAAACAGTTATGGATCCTCTAATGATTCATTTAGGTGACATAGGATGTTTTACATTGAGTTTTTCAATATTCACGATGTTATTTTTTGCCGGAACAACCCAGATCCTTCACTGCTGAGAGGATATGCCATGGTTGAACCACTGAGCATATCTGAGCTGAATGAGTTCGTCATAACAGACGAGCCTCAGGTTGTACAGAATTTTTTTTTTTGTTCTACATTTTGGTTGTCTAGATCATGAATGTGATTCTAACAATACTGCAATGTAGGAAATTGAATTCGTCCGCACTGGAAAGGTGACTGGAATCAAGATGAACAAAGGCTGGTGTTACATTTCATGCTCCACAAGAAGCTCCAAAGAACTGTCTCATCTTTTGCTTGCGTGTCCTGCAACAACACAAACGTTGTTGGAGTTCTCCAGTATATTGAATCATCTGTTTTTTCCCTGTTTTGAAAATTCTCACATGGTTTTCATACAATTTATTACAAGGTACCGGGTGGAGATGAGCATTGCTGACGACACGGATGAGGGTCTATTTGTGGCTTTCCATGGAGAGATGACGAAACTACATAACATGCGCACCTATGAAGCTGGTCATTTAATAGTAAGTAGCACCATCCAACCGGTTTCATATCTTATCACATATCTTTGCAACTAAAACGTTTAACTCATAGGCTGGAGAGGGAGTTAGCCTAGAGGAGACTCAGCCACCTCCTTTTATTGCAGACATAGTTGGTAAGACATACAGCTTCCAGGTCATGGTAGACATGAACAACTTCACTGCCAACCATCAGACCTTCACTATCTCTCGCATGAACAAGCGTGACTGTCTGCCACTGCCTGACTTTGTCGTCGACATAAAATGCCATATTTAATTCATTCGGGTCCTTCCGTAGAATGCAAGTAATGATATGTGTTTCTCTTTAATCAGGATGGTGACGATGATGATGGAGACGACTTGCCTGGGAACATCTCAGCCCTTCCTAACATTGGCATCGAAGGTACCGAACGTGTGGAAACCTCATCTGCAGGAACATCCTCCGGTGGTCCTGCCACCAAGAAGCCTCGCCTTTCAACAACCTTGAATGTGGTCAAGAAGGCACGAAAGGCTTAAGTGAACATGATAGAGTTTCTAGAATCAGTTCTCCTCTTTCAATAATGCTTACTGCTTAGGCATCAATGTTGGTTTTTTAAAATTTGAATTCTCGAGTTAGATTTCCTCTTTGAATAATGCTTTTTTTTTTAATTTTCTCCTCATCTTGAGACTGTTATGTTTTTTTTTTCTTAGCTATCGGGAAAATGGTCTTGAGTTTAAAGCATAACTCAAGCTTAAAACAGAAGAATACAAATATATAGTACTCTGTGTTCGGTTGTAGATACATTTCATAATAGGTCAACGACGAGTAATAAAGCATAACTAAATAACCTATGGCTCAAGATTGAAAATACACTTATTCGTTCTACAATTTATAAAGCCCTTCAAATACATATGTTACGAGTTTATGAACCCACCACAATACCCAAGTAATTACTACACAATCAGAAGACATATATCCACCCAACTTAGACGACATACTTATTAAAACTTCCACTTCTTAGATCCATGTAAAATATCTACCAAAAAAATGAGATGTAACGTTCCAGAGCTAAACGAAAAGACTGCTCCATTAAAAATAATAAGCATTAAGCACTACTAACAATCCATAACTTAACGCCAGGCAATAATGTCCATAAATGTCCACTCACCTAAACACATTACTAGCTAGGATCTAACCATTTTCATTACAACTTACTCTTAGCACTCACTGTAAGCATGTTTTCACAGCTAAAACAACATGATCATCAACAAGACATTGAAATAGTTTTAAAATTGCCTAATGACTTATATTTTATAACATATAAATATAAATATAAATACAAAATATATGCTGCACAAAAAAATACAAACATATAATCAAACTTATAGGAAAACCCTGGAAGTTGCAAATTATAAGAATAATACAAGTATTGGAAAATGTAAAATAATTACGTAATAAAAATGAAATTTCTTTATTAACTATAGATAAACATATTATTTTTAATAAAAATAACAAAACTGAATATTAAATATATTTAAAATAATTTTCACAAATCGAGATGAAACTAAATATTATTTTTACTTACTTCCCGCCCGTAGGGCGGGCCGATCCTAGTCTTTATATATAAGAAGAGTTTTTTCACTTCTGGTGAAGACACGTCGTCGTCCACGTCAGAAACTCCTCTCATACCAAGGCGACGCGTGTCCTTCTCCAAACGCATCACTTCGTCGTCCGTGTTTCGTCCAGGTTTTCCGCTTCACGCGTTTCATTCATGTATTAAAGGTCACACACTTCTATATATATATATATATTATGAGCTTCCTCATTATTAGGTTTATTAACTACACGCGTACTAGATGGGCTTCATTTTATCCGGCCCAGAAAACAGACTGAGTAACCCTAATATGAGTTTGCGGCCAAACCTGTTCTTCCGACAGCGTCGGTGACTCTCAACCTTCCTCGCCGTTTCTGATGCAGCACTTCTTCGTCTATAGGTCATCTGGGCTAGAGATCGTCTAGGCTTTTTAACTTATGTGTATGTTTAATGTTATGGTCTTCAGATCAGATGGTTTGGTCGGCCCGGAATCTCATATGTGTAACCCTAATCTGATTTCACGAGGTTATGTGTGTTTTTCAGTCTTCTTTCGACGGCGACTCTCGACTTTCTTCACGAATCTGAAACGGGCTGCGTTATGATTTATACGTGTTTATTCTCATTACTTCAGATGCCCACAATGTGGTCTTGAATGCATTGTTAGATCTGCGAGGCGGTGAGCGTCGGTATAAATATATGTGAGTATTTCTCACCTTGAACTCATTTTCTCTTCACATCTCTTACAGTATACTAAATCACGTCTTCCTTATAACCAGAGAACCAACACTGCTAATGTTCTTGCGATCTTCAAATTCATTCCTCTCAATCATAAGATTTGTAAAAATCCAGTGATCAAAATGGCTAACGTCAACAGTACTAACAGTGACGTGGTAATGTCGTGGTAGGCATGCAAACGGCAGTTGCGGAAGCTGTATGTATGGATGCCAAGCGAACTCCATTGCTCTCACCAAGTACTGCCAGCTGCACACTCTCAAGAATAGAAAGCATAAAACTCTACAAGGTTTAGCTTTAAAGTTCTTTTTTTTTTGGGTTTTGAGTTCCGCAAAAGGTTCTGCAAATCAGTTAGTTACATATCGTAGTTTTTAAAGATATTTAGATGATTGTAATGATCATGTTGAGCAAATAGTTCTAAAAACAATTTGCAGTTTTTGTCTTCTAATGAACCAACTCTTTTTACTACTTCTGCTAATGTCTAAATCAAAATTTCCAGATCCAAACTGTTAAACGGCTGCACAATGAGTGGGTAGAGAATGCAGATCGATGGGTCACTGGATTTCTGGAAATATTTTAAAAAGGTTGCCATAAAAAGGTTAGTCAAATTGTGAAGACACATTTACAAGTTTATACTAATGTTCTGTCCAAGCTTTGATTCTAAATAACAAAGGCCTTAAACGTTAGCAGGGGACTGCAATCAGTGGGTATCCAAGAGAGGTTAATCAGAAAATTCCCAGAAACTAACTGGAGAACGGTGAGGATGATGACGCAGACGATCACTTCTATGAAGAATATTTTGACCATGACATGGGTAGGGATGAAGATGAACGATACTATGCGAGGATACAGATGTTGAAGAAGAGGAAGAGAAAACTGTTAAGATGGATGCAAAAGACAACAAGATCATTTTACTGATGACATGGTTACTAAACTCCCTTAGTCTCTTACTCTATCTCTTTATCTAAATAGAATGCATCAATTTGACATATAATATCAAATGTTTAGAACGGGAGAGTGTATGAGTGAAATAATATCAAATGTTGCTTTCTTGGTTTCAATGAGGAGATCATTGATGGTATCTTGACAATGATCTCTTGCTTGACAGGAAAGGAAGTGAAAAAGGGCATTGTGCATGCAACGATGATGTAATAAGTCAAGAAAATCACAAGGTCTTGAAGAACAAAAGAGGAGGCAACCTCTATTCCGCGCTAATCATATGTCACGGTGGGATCAAGCGGGGATGACCTAGACGCCATGGCTGAGCCATTGCCAAGGGTTAACAAGAAGGTGGTGGGTCAGTTACATGAGCAAGCCAAGGTTCATGAGCTTCAAGCCATGTTTGCAGGGAAGCAACATATATAACCCACTACTCTACAATTCATGGTGCTTATTTTAGTGGTTTCAAGGAAGCCAATAGGCTTCTCAAGCATTAAAAAGTGATCTTTGAGTGTTCGTTTTAAGATATGTATTTTTGGTCAATGTGTTTAGAGAAGCTTAATTAATTTTGTAAGATTTTGTTTTTAAAAGATTGTTTACTTTCAATTTGTTTTTTGCTTCAATATTACAAGTTCCAAGCACCTTTCAATCAAAAAACAACAATGGATATTAACTAAACAACAGGAAAAGTTTAAAAGAAACAATATATTAAGATGTGTAATTGAATTTGCATTTTTGTTTGTTCTTCAATAGAAGAGAGAACAAAGTTCTATTATATGTCACAATTTTATATGGAGTAGGAAGCATATGAGATAAGTGGAGAACAGTTGGGGAAGCAATAAAATGAGTTTAAAATTTGCATATGGGCTGCTCGGGTTGAAAAATGTCCAGTGGAGGAGGAATGTGAGGTTTTGGATACATGAGCAACACAGAGGTAAGAACTAAGACATCATTTGATCTTGATGATTGAAATAACGTGATGTGTTACTGATGCAATTGTATTGTTGCAGGAATTGTTTCTAGCTTCGAGACTTGACATAAATATATCTACATTTAGAGACATGAGAATATTGTGGAGTGACTTTTCTACAGAAGTTTATCAGAGTCCTATAATTTTCACATTGAGCTTCTGTGCTTTTCGTTTAGTCTTCGTCCCAATTTGGAAATTTTTATCAGTCTTTTTTCTTGGCTGTAAAGTGAGAACCAAAACAAAAAAATAGAGAAATTCGTATCCTTTTTGGATATGTAAACACTTTGTATTTTCAATTTGGGTAGAGAAAATAGAAAGATGTTTGAGGGAACATATTAAAATTGAATAACTAAAGTTGGTTTTTATTCCATTTAAATCGTCTCATAAAATCAATCTTATTCTAAGGTGTGCCCAATATGTTATTCTCCAATACCAAAACATCAAATCTAAACTTTACAATTATATTTACATTACAGTTTTAAATACTGATCAAAATTAAATAAAACTTTGATTGGCTATCTATGTAATGGTAGAAATGCATTTAAAAATGTATTTTGTGTATTAACAAAATTAGTAAAATGTAAAAATACAAGTCTACTTTTCCGCCGACAAAAATATAACAAGAAACTTAAATGAGTTTTCAAATATTATAAAATATTTAAATATAAAACATAAATAAAGAGGTATTAGAATAAATAAAACGCTAATTCGTAGTTTATAATCAAACCCTCAAATTATTTAATATAATTATTTTGTAATCTTTTCCTATAAAAAAATATTAACCTTTTGTTATTTATATGTAGGTTACGAACTTGAACTGATTGAATTGAATATTTTTACATGTGATATATTTATGAGATATAAATTACAATGATTAAATAATAAATTTAAAATAAGAACATTTCATATATTAATTACGCCTAAACTATGAACTGATTTGAAACACAATGGGACTTTGGTAGCTAATTGGCCAATTTTTTGTCCCTCATTGGTTTTTAATATACACAACTTCACAATATTATTAATAATTAAGAGCCTCATTATATATAAAGATGTTGAACAAAAGAGTTGAGAAGCTTAGAAAACACTTTCTGGACAGCCATAAATAAATTGAAATTCTTTTTAATAAAATCATTTCATTAAACATAATTATTCCCCGTAATCTATCTTGCAATGGAGTTTTAATTTAATATTTCACATGATTAAAAGTGTTGTTGCTCACAACAACCACAAATTCAATTCTGACATGATAACATATAAACAATTGTTCTAAAAACATGTAATGTTCTAAAATCCCAAACAAGTATCCATTTTTGTTATAAAAAAAAAGATAGATACAATATACACCATAAAAAAAAAATTCAAACATCAGAAACAATTTTTAAACATGAATTAGTCAAACTGAATGACAATGTACCCAAACCACGGGGTACCGCAATGTCATGAAGCTTTAACTAAACTATCTATTATAAAAGTCATTCAATAATTATAGCAACACACAGTTAGCCAGCCAATTATGGATTACTAATTATCAAAAATCATACAATAAGAACACCACATATATCTCATACGTAATCACTACATACCCTAACATTATTTAAAACCATAAAAGTTAATAAATACTAATCTTGCAAAAGCTTACATAAAAACCACACAGGCAAGATATGGAATCATACATCACCCCAATATTTTTTTCATCTATATTTTCCTAATCTATGTCAAGTTTGTTTCTTTCCTCACGGGTTTCTTTATGGGCATTAATTCCAGAAAATCACAAGAAATGATATAATGCCACATCCAATTCTTACCATAGATTACTTAACAAAAGAAACTCATCTTAAACCTTTTAACCAGAAAAACCATATTTTTAAAAATAATAAGTAATATTTATTTTAGAAAATCATAACTAAATTTTCCAGATAGTGTGTTTTATTTAATATTTAAATACAATAACATGTAAAAATCTAACTAATATGCACATTCTTAAATAATAAAAATTTATATTAAATATTTACTCTAACTATTTAAATTATTTTTAATTTTCATTCCCCCCGTAGGACGGGCCGGTCCTAGTGATGAAATAAAATCGAGTGTGAACATCTATTTTTTTTGTTTTATTTGTTTGTTGTTAGAGAGAATAGAGAACTCGGCTACAAATTTTTCCCAAAAAACTTTTTAGGTAAAACACACTAAAAATTACTTTTTATCTAAAAAGTATCATTAAGCTATTAAATTAAAAACTACTTAACCAATTACAAAATAGAACTATTAAATTTTATTAGATCATAATTTTTTATAAAATTAAAATTACCTAGAAATATAAGAACATCTTACATATTGAAACGTTAAATATCTTCTATTATTTCGGTACGGAAGAGGTATTATATTAATATTTTTAAAAATTTATATTAAAATAAAATAAACCATCGAAAGGCACATACCATTGAAATATCCCATTTTCTACACTCTTTTTATATTTATATTATTGTTTTTGGTAACAGACTCTCACACTACCAATAATGATGATTTGAAATGCTCAACCTTGGAGTTAGTTGTTACTTTTACAAGTGAAAACATGGTAGTCTTTGGCTTATTTTCCTCTATTCTTCCTCAAATGGAGGATAGCTCAAGCATTTTCTTAAAAGTTAGTTAGTCTTGTTCATGGTAACTATCTCTATAAAGAAACAACTATTCACCGATGGTTTTGCTAGAGTTGATGAGTACTCTAGTTTTATTAATAAAGTTGGGATTTTAGTGAAAGCAGTGTCGACAAAAAAAATTTCCCATTGTTCATTCTATTTTATTCATATTGTTTATTTCTTTTGCAATAAATAAGGAACAAGCAAGCAATACATAAGTAGCAAACATTTAATCCAAATAATTTGTGTATGGAATCTATTGCCTTGAAGATTAATCTCAAGGTTTGTCATATATGTTTCTCGACGATGTTATTCAGAAACATATTTCACTCGTTACTGACAAAGCAACCATAATAAATGGTGCCAATGTCACTCATCCAACGGAGGAATGAAAACTTTCTATTCTTGATGTATGAATACTTAGAGGAAGTAATTTGTTATATTATTTTTATGGATTTAGAATTTTTTTTTTGAACTACTGATTTAGAAATTCTTCTTAGATTTAATTTTTTCGATAAATTCATTGATTTTAAATTCAATCAATTAGATTTCAGAATAAATGATATACATTTCAAAAACAAAAGAAATGGACTATTGTAGATACATCAAATGGATTTGCAATAAGTTCATCTCTATAGTAAAATAAAATATATTAGAAACTGCAACATGTATTTTCTCATTAAATATATCATATGTTATTCTGATAATATAAAATATCTCCACATACTTGTTGTTATTGTTTTATTGTCGCTCTTGTGTAAGTTTAGTGCAAGCTTCTTCTTCTTCTTCTTTTTTTTTTTTGTTTTGAATGAATGTATTATCAAATTTGTGAAGAGAATTATTTTTTTTTCTTCTTTTTAAGAGACCTTTCCTAAAAATAATAATAAACAAGTACTAACAAAAATATGAAACAATCACAATAATAATAATGGTCATATCAAATATCTTCATAATAATGTCTACTGTAAAAAAGTGTCTCCTTGTCATTTCTGATTGTATCAAGATTTAAGAAAAACAATATACAAGAACTTAAAATGATGAGATCTCGATTTGCTGCTTTTGTATTTCTTTTCTTATTTACAACCCAGAAAATACCAACCAACCCCAACAAGATATTACTCCTTCAATTCTATACAAGATTTTGTTGCTAAATTGTATAATTTAAGAACTTTTCTTTATGTATTAGAAAAAAAAATATTTGTATTTAAACAAAAAAAAACTAATAAAAAGATTACAAAATATTAGTAGCATAAAGATCATATAAAGTTAAATAAAACATAACAATTTGAAAAAACTAATATAATGGAACAAAACAATCTTTTAAAAACTATATATATGATGGAGAAGTTTTATCTCTTCCTAAAATGGCTGCATCATCATGTTAAATATCTCATAAAACATATCATCAATATTTTATCTTTTGATTTCTCCAAATTAAAATGTCATGCTATTAATCTATCTTAATGATAATTTATTTGTTTCTTTTTTTCAATAATCAGTACTTAAATGAAGTACTCTCTCTGTTTCATTTTAATTGTCGTTCTAGGTTTATGCACCTAGATTAAGAAAACATATGATTTTGTATATTTCCAAATAAAAACACAATTACCTATACACCTAACCATATTTCAACCAACAAAAAAATAAATTGGAGAATCTTATTAATAAATATTGCATTGAAATTCTAAAACAACATTTATTTTGAAACGAAATTTTTTTCCTACAACAACAATTAAACTGAAACGAAGGGAGTAGTTGATAGCAATTAGTTAGATAATTCAAAAAAGAAATGAAAGGATAAAAAAAGTTAATGAAACAGTTTTTTTTTTCTAAGCAAACCAATTATTTAATATATGTATTGAAATATTTTAGTTGATTCTGTTTTTTATTTAACATCAAACTATATTTGATTGATCAACCAAAATTATCCTTATAGAAAGCCTGTACAATATAAGAAGATACAAAAAAATAAATTTCAAAAAGAGGATAAAAAGATGTTCAGTTAGTTCATATACTTTTCTATCGTTTCTTAAATTTTACCAATATTTAAATTAATTTAAAGAACATTTAGGTACTATACTACGAAGTATTTTAATTGTGAAAAAATTATTTGAATTTTAACAAAACTTTAATCATATCAATTTGAGTATACAAATTAATTTAAATCGATATTATGGAATGCTAATTCCTATTGGTCTTTGTCTCGTTCATGTTATATTTTAATCAATTATTTTAGGTTTCTCGATTTAGTTTTTTCTTTTGGTGGAAATGTACAGACTAATTGTATTCTATTTTTTAATTAGAAAAACAAGAAAAAATAACCATACCTTCTTCATTCTCTCCTTAAATAGAATAAAAGAAATGTCTCCACCTTTTCTTTTTCTTTTTAATGTCTCCATGTCAGATAACCTATAGGTTGGAACAAAATAATTGTCCATTCTCATTCTATATGATTATTCTATATGATTAATGACACAAAGCATCTGTTCTACAAAAATGTGTACGTCTTCCTGAAAGTTTACCTTATTTGAGAATTGTCTAAGAGGATTTTATTGTGTCCACCTGTTTATTTATCACAAGGATCAAACCTTAAATAACTTTTTTAATTTTGTTATTTTCAGTTTAAGTAAGTTCATACACTTTTTTCTTCTCTTCGTTTAATGTTTGTATTAACTTATTATGCTATTTTCTTGTTCAAAATACTCTAATGTTTTCATGGTTTTTAATGATGTTTTTGTGTTGTCATTGCAGGGTTCTAGATTTTCTTTTTATCTTAAACCAATATATTTTGACTGTGTAATTTTCCTAACCTTGTATCTTTTATTTTTAAATTTAAAATATTGTTTTTAAGAATACTAAAATTAAAATAATTACTTTTAAGGATTTTTAAACAATTCTCTTTGATTTATGATTTTTTAAAAATAAAATACTGTTAAATATTTATAATAAAAAATATATTTTGGTTTATGAGGAAGAGTTTATCTTAAAATTATTTCTTTTCGTTTTGTATATATCTTAAACCCACATCTTTAAAAAAAATACTATTATCAAATAATTGAAAATATGGAAATTGCTCTTCTTTTAACACATGCCTTAATAATACTAATTTTAGTTGATATTTTTCGCGATCATTTTTAATTAACAACTTTGAATAATCAAACTTTATTGTATTCTGTTTTATATAATATAAAAATATCTAAATTTTATATAATAAGATCTCAGTATTCTGTTTTGATTTTCTTGTTCTTTTAACTGAAAATTTACATTATAAAAAGAAAAATATTAAAAAATTTGTTATAGATGAAACCTCGCACAAGTATATCAATATGCTTCTTCTAGCTACCATTAAAAATTGATGCAAAATTATCAGAAGGGGTAAAAGACCACTGTAGTGAGAAAAATTGTAGTTATAGCCATGCCCAAAACGTTCTCATATATGATATGACATTAGATAGAGTACACATGAACATTCAAAGCCCTACAAAGAACAAACACAAGATGCCAACAAATCAAAACATCCAATTTAATACACAGCAAAGTTTTGCGTCTAACAATGTGCTTATTGCCATTTTGCTTATAGGTTTCACCGCAAGCTTAAACAGTACTTGTCTTAAATAAAGAGAGCAAACGAATACTCGGTACCTTTATTTTTTGCAAACAAAAAGAAAGTGAAACAGAGAAAAGCTCTCACTTCTTCAAGAGCACGGCACTGCACTGTGCCATGATCTTTGATGCTCTCGTGATGGCGTTTGTCATGTAAAAGTTCTCGACCACTGGTTTGAACGGCGTTGTGCTCATTGTCTCCTTGCACTCGGGCTTCAATGAAGGCCCAAAAGCAGCTGGCTCTCGTTCATCTGTGTGGACCAGATTCGGTGCTACGCTCTTGATCCTGGACCTAACACCTTCGATTGAGTTGTATGGAAGATTCACACCAGAGACCTCAGACAAAGCTCTCACAATCTTCCAGTCGTCTCTTGCATCACCAACCGTTGGGACAGCGGGAACAGTCTGTTGGGTGAATCCTTCTGTGTTCTCATAGGTTCCTTCTTTCTCGGTGAAGGCAGACGCAGGGAGGATTACGTTTGCACGGTAAACCGCTTTGTCTCCATGGTGTCCTTGGTAAACCACAAAGGCGTCTTTAGGAATCTTGTCAACATCTACATCGTCTGCTCCCATCAAGTAGACGAATTTTGCAGACTCAAGGGCTTTACCAGCCTGTTGAATGAGACCAAGATCAAGAGCAGCTGCTTGAGCAGCGTACAGGAGAAGATAGTTAAGACCATTCCAGTCTGGTCTGACGACATTGTTGGCTTGTGCAATGGACTCAACAGCAGAGAGGATAGCATCTTTGTCCGTTCTGTTGAAGAGACCGGCGCCAACAATGATTGCAGGGTTCTTGGCGTTCTTGAGAGCAGAGCAGAACGGGTGACGTCCCTCAGCGATTTCCTTGAGGGTATCAGGTCCAGTCCCGAGGTGTTTGCAGTCGTAGTTGAAATCTGCAGGTGGACCAATGTACGCAACCTTGGCATTCGATGCACGGACTGTCTTGCAGATCCTAGCGTTCACCATTGCAGCTTCAAATCTAGGCTGGGTACCGACGAGGAGGAAAAGATCGGCATTCTCAAGGCCACTGATGCTAGTGTTCATTAGATAGCTGGACCTAAGATCAGCATCAACACCAACAGCAGTTCCTTCACACCAGACATTGTCTGAACCCATTCTGTTAACGAAGTCTTTCAGTACCATCATGGATTCTGCATCAGATAGCTGACCTGCTATTCCAACAATCTCATCTGACTTAACCTGATGGATGATATCACCCACAACGGCCAAGGCATCACGCCAGCTCACCGCCTTGAACCGTCCATCTGAATCTCGAATCATAGGGTCGCTCAGCCTCTGCCTTTTCAGACCGTCATAGCTGAATCGGGTTTTGTCAGATATCCACTCTTCGTTTATATCCTAAACAAAAACAACCACAGGTTCAACATCCAGACCAAAAGATTCATAACAAAGTTTTTGAACATTACCTCATTAAGACGTGGAATGATACGCATCACCTCAGGTCCTCTACTATCAACACGGATGTTGGACCCAACGGCATCACTAACATCAATAGTTTCTGTTCCTTTCAACTCCCAGTTCCTGGCTTTAAAGGCAAAGGGCTTTGAGGTCAAGGCTCCCACAGGACAGATGTCGATAACATTTCCAGACAGTTCACTGGTCATAAGCTTTTCGACATAAGTTCCAATTTCTTCTCCGCTTCCACGACCTAGCATTCCAAGATCCTGAACCCCAGCAACTTCTGAAGCAAATCGTACACACCTACAAAGACATATAACATAAACAATAAGAATAAGCTTATGCATCGCATTCAATTGAATAAAAATGTCTTTTACTAACCTTGTACACTGGATACACCGAGTCATAACAGTCTTGACAAGGGGACCGAGGTTTTTGTCAACAACAGATCTTTTCATCTCGGTGAAACGGCCTCTGTCAGAACCAAAAGCCATAGACTGGTCCTGAAGATCACATTCTCCTCCTTGGTCACATATAGGGCAATCCAGAGGATGGTTCATCAACAGAAACTCCATCACTCCCTCCCTCGCCTTCTTTGCTATTGGTGTGTCGGTCTTAATCTTCATCCCTGTTTACAAAAAAAAAAAAAAAAAAAAAATCTCTTAGAACAAAGATCCCAAAAATGACTACTTTCAACTTAACAACCGATCTCGTTTAATCTCTATATCTATCAATCAAACAATAATAAAAGCAATCAATCAAAGGATCAGATCGAATCTAACCGGGAAGAGCAGGCATAGCACATGAAGCTACAGGCTTGGGAGACTTCTCGACCTCAACAAGACACATCCTGCAGTTTCCGGCAATCGACAAGCGAGAATGGTAACAAAACCTCGGGATATCAACTCCGGCGACCTCACAGGCCTGTAGAACAGTGAAGCCTTTAGGGACTTTGACCGCGTAACCATCAACAAAAACCTCGATCGCATCCTCGGGATTCGAAAAATGAACACGCGCTCCGCCTACGGGGTTCCTCGGAGGGAGGATCTGATTCTTCGGAGGCTCGGGCTGAGAAACAGCAGCGGCTTCGGGAGATTGGAGCTCTGGTTTCGAGACGATGGTGCGGAGGAAGAGGCTAGAGGGTTGAGATCGAAGAAGACGAGAAGCTGGTCGAATCGCTCGAGAAGCTAAGATTCCTACACCCATTGCGTTTGTTTGTGGATCTGTTCCTCTTCTTCCTCGTCCTCTTTCTGAATATATCTCGATCTTTGTTGTTGTTGTTTTCTATCTGTGCGGCTAGGGAAAGAGACACGAATCTGTGAGTTATTGGGCCTTTATATGGGCCAACGATTTAAAGCCTAAACTATGACTGACTGTAAAAGGTATTATTTTGGTTTCGACACTCTTCACTTCTCTCTTTCACTTGCAGACAAAATAGGTTTGTGCTTTCGAAAGGGTATTTTGAACATTCCAATAATAGCGACACCCGACTCTCTTCTCTTCTTTCACATGCTATCCGACAAAATAAAGTTTCACTTGGACCAGACAAGATAAGGTTTCACTTGGACCAGACAAGAATTGCTGAAAAAAACGGATGGGGAAGAAGTTACTTTTACGGTACAGATGACGAAGAAGTGTTCACGCTTTCAACGATCATCTGGGGCAAGAACGAAACTGAGTGTGCTTCTGACGAGGATATGCAGGAGAAGGACCAACCAAAGGTGGTTACTACTTTGTGTGTTTTTTGTTCTGTTTCTATGTCACCAATGCGACCTTTAACTGATGTGTAATGATTGATCTTAGGACGTTCATGTTTCGATAGATAGAGGATGTGCCTTGTCCGGATCATGAACCTACAAGAGTGGAGAAAGAACAGGAGGAAGATGGTTCGGATGAGTTCTGTGTTCTTCAAGAGGTACTCGAGGCGGCGACTGTGTTTCCTACTTTTGGTAAGAACAGCAGAAGATGCTTCTTCGCAATCTGAAAAACCTTCCGGCTCAAAGGAAGAAAGAACTAACCGATGAATGGAAGGCCTTGCTTGATGACGAGATGAAATTGAACATCAAGAAACTGACTTTTGCTGCAAAGCTAGCAAACCCGAACGTTTGAGCGTCTGCTTAATTTGAGAACAAGGGGAAAAGGTTTCTGCTTTTTGGGATGATTTAACTGTTTTTAGCTCATTCCTATATTAATCTTCTTTTGTAAGCCATGTTAAACGGTTGTTGGCTTCTTTTGTCTTAGGGTGTTGAGTACTTATTGAAACTCTAATTAGAAGGCTACTTAACTCTATGATGTGATTAAGTAGGTAACTAGTTTTTCTTTAGTTCGCTTCACTTGCAACCTCCAAGAAAGGAAAGAAAAACTAAATTAGGGGAATAGTTTGTCAAATATGCTCTAAGCATCAAAAACAAACTAACAGAATATCTCCTAACTGTTTCCGTTAGCTACACATAAAAGATGGAGATTCTAAAATCTGTGAATGTAATTGCATGTTGTTTAATACTCAAGCTTGATTCTCTGTCCTATGTTTGTATTTTTTTCCCCCTCTAATTCTTTCTTTGTTCTCGGTTAGACCTTCCTGAGTCTCTTGACATTAGTATTCAGTAATTCATATCATGTATATAGGCAAACTCATCATTCTGATTAAGTATCATGTATTGGATTTTATTGAGATCAATTCTTATGTTTTATGGATTTTTTAATTTTCCTATTCAGTTAATTATCATATTTAGAAAGCCATGCCGATGATGTGGTTACTGGTTAGCCATTAATCAAGCCTTTCACATATTTCCCAAGCTAAGAGCGAACAATTTTTATAACCTTTATTTATTAATGATGTCTCATGTAAAAAAAAAAAGGAAAAAGCTAGTTTCTTTGTCTTTTAAGAATAAAAAAAACAAGAACTTGCAATGATGATATCTCGATTTGCTACTTTTTGTAATTTTTTTTTCTTATATACAACCCAAAAATACCAATCAAATCCAACCAAATATTGCTTTCTCAGTTTCATACAAAAATTTTAGGTAAAATTGTAAAATTTCAGAACTTTTCTTTATGTCTTAGAAAAACATATTTGTATTTAAACAAAAATAATCCAACCAATAAAAAATATTACAAATTAAAATATCATACATAGTTAAAGAAAACTTAAAATTTTGAAAAAAAAAAATCTAATATGAGGGAACAAAAAAAAACTTTTAAAAATCATATATATGATCGAGAAGTTTTTCTCTTCCTAAATTGTGTACATCATGTTATATCCCAGAAAAAAACAAATAATCAAATATTTTATTTTGTGATTTCTCCTAATTAAAAATGTCATGCTATTAATCCATCTTAGTGATAATTTATTTGTTTCTGTTTCCCAAGTAGTTGATAAGTGTTAGTTTGATAATTCAAAAAAAGAAATGAAAGTTAAAAAATAAAGGGATTAAAGAAAAAAAACTTTTTTTTATCTAAGCAAACCAATTATTTAATATATGTATTGGAAATTTTAGTTGATTCTGTTTGTTATAACATAGCACTATACTTGTTGATTAACCAAAGAGATCCTTATGAAGGACGTGTATAATAACGCAAAGTATAAGGAAATAAGTTTTAAAAGGAGGATAAATAGATGTTTAGTAGATCCAATGTTCAAAATTATGCTAGGCGTGAGTGAGTCGAACAGTCGGTATGAACCTAGAAAGTTAATAAAAAATTAGAGATTAATATGAATTAATCTGAGAAAGAGTGGAATTTATCTTTTTGTTGTGATATACCTTTCGATATTCAGGTCGATTTTATTTTTCTATTTAAGACTTTTCTTTTGTGTTGGCAATTTTGTTGTGTTTCCAATATTAATCTAAGCAGTTTATCATGTTCTTTCTTTTTATTTTTCTTTGATTGAGATTGAATTAATAAAGTTTATGATCCACTGTTAATAGAATCTTGTCTTTTCCTCCTTTTATTTGATCTATAAACGATCCCAACCTTTGTTGGTTGTTGTCATGCTCCGAAAAGATTAAGAGTTCATCTTTATCTATTGATTATGTTTGATTCTACTAACAAAGAGATAGAACTCATTACTTCCTATTCTTATTGGGACAAAGGCTCTCAAATTGTTAGAAGAAGAAAATTGAATGGTTTCTTTTGAAGGTTTAGAATAAATGAAGTAGAATCGAAGTTTTCATGTCGAAGACGTTCCATAAATGTTCTGGTTGTCAGATCTCTCTTAGATCCTCAGCGCTTAGTTACTGGTGGTTAAGAGAGTGTTCGTCAAGGAACAAGCAGATGTATGATTCATGCCCCATAGATACATGAGAATTTATGAGCATGGGAGATTCACAGAAGGTAGTACTTGAATGTCGGTGACAAATGGGAGATGACGTCATCAAAATTAATCTCAGCAGTCACGTTTTCTAGAGTCTTATGTCATTTGTTCTTGACGTGTTTTCTTTGGTGGTGTGTTGTATTTGTTTGTATTTGTGGTTTTAATGGGGTTTTACTTGTTCCTTGTAACACTTTAATACCCAAATTGAGTTTTAATTGAAAGCATTGTCGACAAAAAATCCTATTTGATCATTCTCTCATTCTTATTGTTTGTTTCTTTTGCAATAAATAAAAAATAAACAAGCAATACACAAGTAACAAGCATCTAATCCAAATCAATTGTGTTTGAAATCTCTTGCCTTGAATATTAATCTGAAGGTTTGTCATGTCTTTCTTCTTGCTACTCTCTTATAATTAGAATGTTAATTAGGGATTACTTGTACTTGCTGGAGGGGGGGGGAAACATTTTCTTGATGATGTTATTTGAAAACAAAGTTCATTGATTACCGATAAACCAACCATAATAAATGGTGCTGATATCAAACATCCGGGAAAAGACCGAAAATTTCTATAGTTGTTGTATGAATACTTAGTGATGGTTATTGGTTTTAGTATTTTAATGGATTTAGAATTTTTCTTACATTTTTTTAATGAATTCATTGATTTTAAAATCAATCAATTAGATTCCAGCGTTAATGATATAGATTGCAAAATCATAATAAATGGATTATTATAGATCAATCAAATCGATTTGCATTAAGTTCATATTTTTAGCAAAATAAAATATATAAGAAACTAAAACGTGTATTTTCTAATTACATATGATTTTGAAAGCTATAGCTAGAGAGTTGGCCGGAAAAGTTGTTGGAAGTTGATACAAGAAGAGATGATGTGGCAGAGAGTTTGTTATGGTCAAATAGTCAACTATTCTTTAGTATAAATACTGTTTGTATTGAGCATTGAGATTTTGAGTAATTTTCATTTTGTAATTGAATCATAGAAGATTTGTCTTTTGGATTGGGCTCTATAACATTATACAGTCAAATGTTGTTTTTCCTTATTGATAAAGTGAATAAATATATCTTTACTCTTACCAATGGTAAAGAAAAGCATGTGCCATACGAGACAATGCTTATACTTCATATGTTACTCAAGAATCTGACATCTAGAAGTATGTTTAAATTATCCATGTGATCAATAGAAAAGTTCACGATTTTAGATATTTTTCATCTGGATCAGTTTATTTGATTTCGTGGAATGGATTTATGGAAAGTATTATCTCGGCTTTCCTTTAGAAAAGACATACAATCTTGGTGTTGATCTTGGGAGTGGCATTCAATATATAGTAGATGTGTATTTAGAACTCTTAGAGTGACCTAAGATGGATTGCATCTTAATGTTGGTTAAACTACTATATGCATGAATCATTGATTAATTTGTTTTCTATTTTTAATAGTATGTATTTGTAATGCAGATGTGACAACCAACTATTGCTAAGAATCTATTCATTTGACTGAATTTATCAGAAAATACTTTAACATCAGCCAGAGACGTCCTAGTAATTATGAGGCTAGAAGCCAAAAAAAAAATGTGGCAGGAGATCATTGAACCCACAACCTATTACACTTATAAAATCAAATCAACCACTAAGCTACTGAGAACTTTATGTCAATATGTGGCCATTTAAAATATTAATATTGTGCGGCTGGAAGCACAAGCTTCATTGGCTTGCTTCCAAGGCCGGTTCTGACATCAGCCATTTCGACAAATATATAAAAAACTATAACATGTATTTTCCCGTTTTGTATATCATATGTTATATTGATAACATAAAATAGATTTACATATTTGTTGTTGTTTTCGCTTTTGGTTGATTGGTATGTACAAGGTTAGTACAATCTTCTTCTAAACATTGGATGTAAAATACATTAGATTGTATATATTTGGTATTCTCTGATCAATTTATAAGAAATTCAAAAATAAAACTAACAGTAGATTCTATTTCAAGCGAATGATCATCACTTTATTGCAGCCATGTAAACAATCAAAATAATATAAAATATGATTTATATTATTAATGTAGAAATGTGTTTGTATAAGTATAGCATAAATGGATGTTATTACTGAATGAAAAATTGAGATTCTTAAAAGTGAGATAGCCCATTGGGGTGATATATCAAACACTAAAAAACATCTATAAACTGAAGAAATCGAATGCCTCAGATTAAAGATGATCTAAAGATGATCATTGAGCATGAACCGCCGTTAAGCAAAGAGTTTTGTTGATATTAGGAGACAAAAAAAAAAATTCTTGGAAAGAACATTTATGTACACATCATCATTCTCCATACGTAAGTGACCTGGATAATTGAAGGCTCTTCGTCTCAGGTTGAATTCTTTTGCTTTTTGTAATCTCTTACCTGATTTTGATTTTGATTTTTTTTTCTGATTCTATTGTCATTGTTACACTCTTCACATGAGAGAGTGGTAAGCATACACTATATGGAGATAAGTTGTTGCTGAGCTGGCATAAGAGAATGCAACCTGAGAACAGAAGAATAAGCAGTTACGTATTGCAAGAGCAGAGAAGTATAAGTAGAGTTGAGAGTCTGTTAGAGAAGGCAGCTTTGGATTTCGAATTCAGTCGTTAGACATGAGTGAGAGCAGCTGGGTCAGGCCAGTGTTCTTGAGGGGATTGTGCTCGGGTTAAGCCGACACATCTCAATGGTTCGTGATCCAAAGTGTAATACGTTCCTTTTCATTCAGATTGCTTTTTGTTGATTTGTGATTGAGTTTGTGAGTGTTTGAGGAGAGAATTGATATCCAAACTCTATTAGAGAGCTGCAGGCTTTTTGTTCTACGAACCCGAGCATTGGGATTCTTTATTAAGTTAAATGACGCAGAAAATTCTCTTCTCCTTCATAGTTTGCTGCAATCTTTTAGCTTTAATTATTTAGGCAAAATATAATAAAACCCAACACTTAGCATATATATGCATGAATAACTTTTATCCAAGGGAGCTTATTGTTCCAAGCAAACATAAGGAATTTAGAAGCTATTTGGCATTAACTGACTGAAAAATCAAATACAGAAGATGAAGAAGCAACGTTGATAAGATGTCTTACATGATCTAACGAGATGATATATGGTTAAGTGCTCCCAAAACGAATTAAGAAGAGAGCAGAAACCTGATTGCTGGTTTACAGATTGTCCTCGGATCCGGACGGTAGGTTGCTCGGATACTCATGCAGGCTGGCTCGCCATTCTGGAAGAGAAAACAAATAGTGTTATGTCTATTATACTAGTGTAACTAATCAATGAACTCAGACAACGCACCGACGACAATAGCGAATTCTGTGAGTTACGTTTTATGTATTTGATTTTTCAGTCACTTGTTTCGAGGAATGGGATCCCAAGTTCATGGGCGAAAGCCTATGTTAGCAAAACAAACATAACATAAAATCCTTCAGACCAGTGTGTCAGAGAACATTAATTGTGAAGCATAATACGATATCACCTAGACCTGTCTTAGTTGATACAGTTTTCTGTGATGTGAGATTCCAACCAGTAGCTTGTGCATATTCTCACTAGTGTATCGGCCAGTTTCATTTCGCTATCGCTTGACATTGTTGAAGCTCTCTTGGTCTGACAAAAATGAAGTAAATATGACGGTTCAAAGCCTCATTCAAGGATGGAAAATAACATATGGAGATAATGTTACTGTAATAGCGAACATACAATGATTCAGTGAGCTCTTCTGTAGTAAATGCTAGTGATGGTTCTGAGACATTCTTGACCTGCCATACCCCACTGCGCAATCAGTGATGGTAATAAGGAGAGTGATCATATATGTACATACAAATTTTATTTTTTATTTTACAAATTACTTGCACCTGCCTCCTAAACTAACCAAGGAAAGAAAATTCCAAGCTTTAAGTTACACATGGATTAAAGTAAAAGTAATAAGAATTCTTTGCGAAAATACCAAAGCTCTTACAGTTATTCCTCATCGACAATGCACAAAAGTCTTTCCTTTTTGTTTAATTTCCCACTATACTTCTCTTAAGAGCTCCTTCCAAAACTGTAAGAGCCCCCTACAATCTTTTGGCTGAGAATGTTGAATTTTCTTGATCGAGCCATCGGATGTTACCAGCCATATATTAAAGAATGCTCCAGGATTATCAACCCTTAAGAGACAAAACTCTACTGATTATTATATTATTATTATACTTTTAATCTTGATGTGGGGATGCTTCTGATCATTTTCTTCTCTACCATAAGCATCGTAGCCATCACTTGAAAATGGCATCATCATCATGGATTGTTGTCCTCTCTGTTGACCCATCAAACCAACAGCCGAGGAGAACCTGTTGATAGCTGCACGAGTCTTCTGCTTCAGATAACACTCTAAAACGATGAATGCTGTGCGAGTCAAAACTGCTATCTTGATGGCGGAGAAATCAGTAGCTAATCAATCGAACAAAGAATCTATTGCTGAAACCAATAAACTGCCGTGAATATATCGGAAGAGGACATTACTGGAGGTTGTGATTGAACCTGAAATCGAAGTGAATTTTTCAGCTTTCATGGGGGTTTTTGTGTTGAGAAGAGAATGGGAATGAGAGTTTAATAAAGTCTCAAAACGAAGGGAGTCGAAAGGGTATCGTGACTGCAGATTTAAGGAGCTAATAGGAGGTTTAACGACCAATTAGTATGAATCTGACGTTACTGGAGAGGAAGGAGAAGTCAGAAATCGTAAGAGTCTCATCAGAAGACGATGAAGAAGAACTCCATGATTCTGCTCAGCTGTGAGTCACGTAGAATATAAACAATTTTGTTAATGATTTTGACTGAGCTGTACGTCAGTACGTGTATTTTAGTAATGAGATAAAATTTAAAAATATTTAGAGTTGTTTGATTGGTTGAATTTTTAGAATGTCGTGGACAACCTGAGACTATTATTCTTTTACTATAGTAAGATGTTAATTTATAAAAGAAAAAAAACTAGTTTCTTTGTCTTTTCTTTTCTGATTGTTGATAGAAAAATAAAAAAAACAAGAACATATCTTGATTTGCTACTTTTTATTTTGTTTTCCCTTATTTACAACCCAAAAAATGGTCCAAACCTGACAAAATATATTTTTTTTCAATTTCAAACAAAATTTTGTAGCTAAAATTGTAAAATATAAGAACCTTTTTTTATGTCTTAGAAAAACATATTTGTATTTAAGCAAAAATAATCTAATAAATATCATATAAAGTCAAAGAAAACTAAAATTTTTGAAAAACAATCTAATATAATGGAACAAAAAATACTTTTTAAAATCATATATATGATGGACAATTTTTATCTCTTCCTAAATTGTGCACATCATCATGTTAAATATCCCATAAAAACATATCATCAAATATTTTATATTGTGATTTCTCCTAATTAAAAATGTCATGCTATTAATCCATCTTAATGATCATTTATTTGTTTCTGTTTTTCAATAATTATTAGTTAAATGAATTAGTGGATAACGATTAGTTAGATAATTCAAAAAGAGAAAT
Source organism: Brassica juncea (assembly GCA_018703725.1). NCBI lineage: Eukaryota > Viridiplantae > Streptophyta > Magnoliopsida > Brassicales > Brassicaceae > Brassica > Brassica juncea. Next base: position 35,438,245 of record CM031935.1, on the reverse strand, counting down.
GAAAGTTAAAAAAATGAAGGGAAAATATATTTTTTAAATGAAGACAGTTTTCTTCTCTAAGCAAACCAATTATTTAATTTATGTATTGAGTTTTTTAGTGGATTCTATTTATTTTAACATTACTTGTTGATTAACTAAATTGATCCCAATGGAAGACGTGTAAAATAACGGAAGGTACAAAGAAATAAGTTTCAAAAGGATGATACATAGATGTTTAGTTAGTTCCAATGTTCAAAATTACGCTATGCGTGAGTCGGAAGGTCAGTGTGGGCCTAGCGAGTTAACATAAAATTAGAGATTGATGTCGATTAATCGGGGAAAGAGTGGATTATATATTTTGTTGTGATATACCTTTTGATCTTCAGATCGATTTTCTTTTCTGTTTTTAGATTTTGTTTTCACGTTGGCGATTTTGTTGTGTTTCCAATCTTAATTGAAGCAGTTCATCATGTTTTTTCTTTGATTGAAATTGGAATAATAAAGTTTATGATCCAGTGTTGATGGGGGATCTTGCCTTTTCCTCCTTTTATGTGGTGTATAAACGATCCCAACCTTTGTCGGTAGTTGTCATGCTACGAAGAGATTAATAGTTCATTTTTATCTATTGGCTATGTTTGATCATACTAACTAAGAGATTAAACTCTTTACTTCATTTTCTTATTGGGACAAATGCTCTCAAATTGTTAGAAGAAGAAAATTGAATGGTTTCTTTTGATGGATTTGGAAAAGAAGAAATTGTATCGGAGTTTTCATGTTGAAAAGGTTCCATTAATGTTCTGATTTTCAGATCTCTCATAGAACCTCAGCGCTTATGAACTGGTGGTAAAGAGAGTGTTAGGTAATCAATTCAGTGTCTAAAGCAAAAAGATCCTCAAGGAACAAAGATGTATGATTCATGCCCAAAAGATACATGACAATTGATGAGCATGGGAGATCGACCGCCGGTGGTGCTTGAATGGCAGTGATGGATGGGAGATGACATCATCAATAATCTAAGACAGTCACTTTTTCTAGATTATTTTAGAATGTACATGTGTTCTTTAGGTATTTTCTTTAGTGGTGTGTTGTATTTGGGCTTTTAATAGGGTTTTACTTGTGTCTTCACACTTTAATACCCTAGTTGGGGTTTTAATAAAAGCAATGTCTACAAAAAAAAAATCCTAGTGGTCATTCTCTCTTATTCCTATTGTTTGAGTTCTTTTGAAATAAATAACCAACAAACAAGCAATACCTTGATATCAAGCATCTAATCCAAACAATTTGTGTCTGAAATCTCTTGCCTTGAAGATTAATCTTAAGGTTGTCATGTCTGTTTCTTATTGCTTCTCTCTTGTAATTTTAATGCAATTAAGGGTTACTTGTACTTGCTATGGGGCGGGGGCGAAAGCATTTTCTTGACAATGCTATTCGAAACAAATTCCAGTGATTACTGACAAACGAAACATAATAAATGGTCGTGATGTCACTCATCCGACAGAGAAACGAAAAATTTCTTTTGTTGTTTTATGAATACTTAATGGAGGTTATTGGTTCTAGCATTTTCATAGATTTAGAAATTCTTCTAAGATTTTTTGTTTTGGATAAATTCATTGATTTTAACATCAATCAATTAGACTTCAGAATTAATGATATAGATTTCAAAATCAAAATAAATGGATTATTATAGATCAATCAAATGGATTTGCAATAAGTTCATCTTTTTAGTAAAATAAAATATATAAGAAACTACAACATGTATTTTCTCATTTCATATATCATATGTTACTCTGATGACATTAAATCTCTCCACATATTTGTTGCTATTGTCGCTCTTAATTGATTTGTCGCTCTTAATTGATTGGCATGTGCAAGCTTAGTTCAAGTTTATTGCAAGCTTCTTCTTCATCTTCTTTTTGAATGAATGGATCATCAAATTTGTGAAGAGAATTAGTTTTTTCCTCCTTTTTAAAGGAATTTTCCTAATAATAATAATAATAAACAAGCATTAACAGAGACATGAGACTATCAAAATAATGGCCATATCAAATATCTTCATTTTTCCCCTTTGATATAGGATCACAGAAAAAAACAATATTTCTAAATGCAAGAAACATCGCTTAACATTCTATCAAAAGACATGCATAAAACCTAAAAGGATCATCTTCTTTTGGTAAAAGCATATTGACACATTTTGATTGAATTCAACAATTTCTTTTGCTAAATGTAATTCTCCATGCAGTGATGGAGTATGTGAAATGAAGTTTAACCAAAATGTTGTTTTATGAGCTGACTGCTATACGCCGAGCTTTTATGTCTATCAAAAATGATTATCGACCAAGTGTCATGTTTGTGGTTATATGGAAACGACACCATTCTCGTTTCTTTCCTGCTCAACAAGATATGACTGATAAGACTGGGAATGTTCTTTCAAGTTTTCTAAAAGTCTGCTTTTTTTGTCAACCTAAAAATTCTTTTGATGATCTCAACTTAAAACATTGCATTTCTTTCTTATTTATATTTGGTATTGACATTTACACCACTATTTGTCACTCGTTTGAGGTTGATTTCTATTTGAATATCCACACTGGTTTGAGGGTAATCATCAGTCTGTCCCCACCAATTATTAAGTCTCGTTGTCTCATCAAAATTATAAGATTTGCTGGGTGTCTTAATGTTTCAGGGTACACGCAGACTTGCTCATTACCATGTTCTTTCTGACGAGAACCATTTTCTGCTGATGACTTTTCAGAAAGCTCACTAATAGTCTTCGCTACATGTAAGCAGTCATAACATCTTAATATCTTAGTGTGGACATGCTAAATACAAACTAAATACATCAAGACAAATTTGCAGATTTTCCAAGGTTACAAGATCTGTGTCACTCTTGTTACACCAGTTTACTATCACACTTGGCTGCTTTTAGAGCTTGTTACGACTTGGAAGGTGAGATGCCTGATGACAGTAATGTTGCTCTGCATCTTCCAGCAATCAAAGATAACTTCAAAGACAAATTTTTCTTTTGCTGATGTTCAGAACGAAAAAAAGAAAAACGATTTTTGGTTGGTTTTGGTAACCTCTCTTTTGGGGCTTAGCTTTTGATGGAGGATTTGTCCACTAAACTCATATTTTCATGGCGAGTTTGAGTTTTGTTGAGATCATGTCAAATCATGAAGAGGCAACTACAATATGAGTCTTTGCTACACTTTTTAGATTTCACCTCATGAGTTATGTAGGATTTTGCATGGCATTCCAAAATATATCAAGAGAACAAGTCTTTGCATTTTCTTGACGATGTTATTCGAAAAAAAGAATCCATTGATTACTGACAAACCAATCATAATAAATGGTGCTGATGTCACTCATCCAACAAAGGACTGAAAACTTTCTATTGTTGTTGTATGAATACTTAGTGGAGGTTATTGGTTCTAGTATTTTAATGGGTTTAGAAATTCTTCTTAGATTTAATATTTTTTTTATAAGTTCATTGGTTTTCAAAACTATCAATTAAATTTCAGAATTAAGAATATATATTTCAAAATCAAAGTAAATGGACTATTATAGATCAATCAAATGATTGCGATAAGTTCATCTTTGTAGTAAAATAAATATATAAGAAACTACAACATGTATTTTCTCATTACATACATCATATTTTACACTGATAACATAATATTTCCACATATTTGTTGCTACTGTCGCTCTTAATTGATGAGCATGTGCAAGCGTAGTTCAAGTTTATTGCGAGCGTTTTCTTCATCTTCTTTTTGATTGAATGGATCATAAAAATTTTATGAAGAGAATTATTCCTTTTATGAAAATTTTCTTAATAATAATAATAAACAAGCACTAACAGCGACATTAGAGAATCAACAATGGCCATATCAAATATCTTCATAATTTTTGTTTTGTTTTGTTTCCTTTTGATATCTAGGATCACAAAAAGAACACTATTTCTAAATGAAAGAAACATCACTTAACATTCTATCAAAAGACATGCCTAAAACCTAAAGGATCATCTTATTTCGGTAAAGCATATTGACACAATTTTCTTGAAATCAACAATCTCTTTTGCTAACTGAAATTATCTATGCAGTGATAGACTATGTGAAACGAAGTTTAACCAAGTGTTGCTTTGTGAGCTCACTGCTATACGCCGAGCTTATATGTCTATCAAAAATGAGTATCGACCAAGTGTCATGTTTGTGGTTGTATGGAAACTACACCATTCTCGTTTCTTTCATGCTCAACAAGGTGAGTGGTAATATTTTTTCAAGTTTTCTCAAAGTCTGCTTTTTATCAACCTAAAAATTCTTTTCATGATCTTTACTTAAAACATTGCATTTCCTTCTTATTTATATTAGGTATTGTCATTTAGACCAGTATTTTTCATCCATATGAGTTTGATTTCTATTTGAATAGCCACGCTGGTCTGAGCGTAATCATCAATCTGTATGCACCAATTAGGACACCCCTCTTTGAATAAGACTGATCTTCTCAGAGATGTACATGGATTTACACACAATAATAAAAGCTCTTTTCACTGCCATATTTGAACTCTTGCTGAGCAAACACGTACGTCATATACTTCTCGTAACAATGTATTTGAGCAGGATTTTGATCTCATTCATATGGACATATGGGGACCTTTCTCAGTCAGCACAATAGAAGGATATAGTTATATTCTCACCATAGTGGATGATCACACCAGAGTTACATGTGTTTATCTTCTTCGAAGGAAAGATGAAGTACTCACTGTCTTTCCAGAGTTTATACAGATGATTGAAGTTCGGTATAAGACTATGGTCAAGAGTGTTTATTCAGATAATGATCCTGAGCTAAAGTTTACTGAGTTTTTCAAGCGTAAAGGAATCGTTGCTTATCTTCCATGTCCAGAAACACCAGAGAAAAACTTGGTGGTTGAAAGGAAGCACCACATGTCATCACCACATTCAATTTCAAATAAGAAAATATGAGAGGATTTACAAAAAATTATGACATGACATTAACTTAATTCTGACATGTACAATTTTTCTTATAAAAATTTATATTTTTGGTAAGATGTTTTAGATATGGCAATGACTACTAATTCATATATCATCATTAATATAAATTTTCTATATATTTTTTTATTTTTGTCAAAATTATGAAAATATATTAAATACTCATATATCACTATTAAAATAAGATAATATACTACACTAATACAAATAAGCTAAATATAACAACAAATATAATTTTTTACATCAACTGATTTATTATATTTTTATAAATATATAAATTTTACCAAAATTAATTGTAAGTGTGCATCAACAAATACAAAACTAAAGAAACATTAATCAAATATTTTTTTGATAGTTAAATTATTAAAAATTTATTTGAATGTATTTGTTCGTCATGTTTATTAAAATTTTAATTTTCCCAGTTTAATATATTTCTAAAACAAAAAACTAAAAATTTATTAAAATTTATAGATTTAAATTTATTTATACATATATATAACTAGATGTAACTAGATGCTATAAGATATATTTAAAAGAAATATAATATAATTAATATTTTCATAAAAGGTAATTTAAAATTTATTAAAGTTTAAATAAAATCAATTGAAATATTTAAAATAAATTAAGACTACGTAAACATGTTTTTGATTTTTTAAAAATTTAAAAATAATAATATCCAAATGTAAATTATATTTTTTAAATAAAATATATTATATTTAAAATTAACATTTTTGTGCATGGCGCAGGTAAACTCCTCATAATTATATTATAATTGCAGTGTTTCTAATTAATAGGATTTCCTCACATCTTCTGAAGAACAGAACATGGTACAAGATACTCATTTCGTGATCAGTAGATTACACTGGTCTTAGAGTTTTTGGTTGCATGGCTTACATGTCTACATCTACTAAAAACAGACACAAGTTCCAGAAACATTCCAAACCTTGTGTATTCTTTGGATATCATATCATTATCCATATCCATCTGGATACAAAGGATACAAGCTGCTGGATTTGGAATCAAATAAGATCCATATCTCAGAGAATGTGATCTTTCACGAGAGCATATTTCCTCCAGCGATCAGCCTATATGGTTAGAAAGTTTATTCAATTATTCTCTATTACAGAATCATCTGATATGATGCTTCACTTTGTGGATAATGCTATTCCTACAATTGTGAGTACATCCCCTGTAAGATTTTAAAATTTAGTAGTTGGGTGGTTAGTATCATTTCGAAAAAATGAAAAATTCTTAAACACTTAGATTTTTTGTGTTAAAATATCAATAATGTAAATAGTAGTTTCTAGATTTACGAATATATTATTGGTATATAATAGAAAAAAAAAACTTATTGTATATGGTATCACTGATGAGTATACATCTAATCTATTAATTCAGAATCCTCTTTGAATTTTACAGTGGCATGTTTTTAGTTTAGACCTATTGAATGTGTTGTGAATAAATATAAAGATATATAATTAAATATAATATTTCATGATTTTCAAAAATCAATAAATATCTAAATATATCTTTCAAGATTAAAGGCAAGAAAATAGACCCATGATATAATTCCATAAATAAAATTCCACACTATATCCCACGCTACTTACTTTCAAAATTGGTAACAAATAATTTTCTTTTCCGAAATTTAACAACTATTTTTTAAAAATATTTAACCTAATGTAGTGAGAAAAGAGAAAGGCTAAGGAAATCTATTTTTTATAAATAGATGTTCCATCGACAATTATTTTATCAATCAAAATCGTCCCCAACAAATGTCTTCTATCATGAATCTTGATTTTTGAAAGTCATAAAAGCTTTCAAAATAGGAAGGTGTACTGAAGTCGAGATTATTTAAAATAAACGAAAGATAAGAAAGATACAAACTCCTAATAGATTATCAATAACGAAAATAAGTTAGTAGTGAACCATATTAATAAATTTTGATTTCCTCTATCACTATTCTCTACATTATTTTAAAAATGACATAGTAAAAGTTCACCAAAATCAAAAGAATTACAATTAATAATTTACTTATTTTATTTACTACTAGGTGGACCACCCGCACGCATATGCAGCCATTAATATTATAATTAAGTTGATGATTACATATCTAACAATCTATCATACTTATATCACATGTATGTGACCAATAAAAAAAATTCGTTGTAATTATAACTCTTAGGTTCTAAGCAGACTATATACTTACTTTGGATTCGAAAGAAATCTAAGAGTAAATTGTATTTCGGTATTATGAAACGAAAAACATTGACTTAATTGTTCCCAATACTTAAATTAAAGTTTATACATATCATCGGTGTGATTTATCTTAGTCGGATTCATTTGCGTAGAAGAACCTGCGTATAAAGATATAATTATTCGCATACAATTTGATTTTCATATGCATGATTTTTGTATAATAACATACCTTGCTCGTAGGTCATTGACTTCAGGCACGTCAGGATTCCACATAATTTGGCTATATTCGTTGAACCTTGTAAGAATAACTGATTTTGGATGTAATTAAAATAATAAATATTTGGGTGGGTTAAAAAAATTATTATTTGAATAATACCAAGCAAAATACCATCCGGGAATTGATTAATATGCCAAAAACGTAGTAGACATATTTCTGGTTCTCCATTTAGTCGAGCACAAACTCATTCTCGTTCAAAATCAACTGCAACGACTCCAGAAGCTTCACATTGGAGGATACGTTCTCTATGAAAAATAAACACTGTTTTATTAAATAGCTTAAATACACATAGAAAAATATCTAGTAACAATAAACATACCTATCATCTTCAATACAGAAACTCACGAATGCAAGATCGTTTATCATAGTTTTTTCATTCAGAAGAAATTGGAGTGGTGTAGAATTAACTACTATTCCAATAACATCTGAAATAAATATAGTCATTAAACAAACAGATAGATTTTAAGTTTTAAATAAATTATAACTCCATTACTTACCAACCGAAGTTTTGAAGTCAAACCTCCTATGGATAATATCAGCGAAATTTGCAAGATAAAAATACAGGAAATTTGATACATAAGGAATTTTCTTAACAATGGTTGATACAGTGAATTTAAGCTTGAAGATATTAGCGGTTGTTCTGGTTCTACCAACATTTGTTTTTAACTTGAAATCCTTGATAGAATACCACATGTATTCCCAAAATTCATCAACAAAGAATATCACACAATCATGAGGAATTGTGGCTTGGATTTTGTTCCCCTGGAATGCACAAGGCAAAACCATAAAAATAAAAAACTTTGGGCATCCTACCATATAACATAATCGAATAAAATAACTATCAACAAAATTCATTTGTACATGTAATCAAATTATTCAAAATAGATAACGATCTATAGGATAGCAGTAAACAATAAGTTAAACAGCTAACCTCGAAATCAACCAAAATCAATTTCAAGTAGTACAATCCGGGAGATGGCAATCTGGTTTTCCATTGTTGTAAAAGTTTAACTTTAATAATTTGTTTGATTTCTGGATCTGGATTAAGCTTGGACAAAGATGTATAAGTTGTCATGTTGAATAAGAGAAAAGAACAACACTCACAAGTAGAAAAACATCTCAAGGTTATGAAATTCCAACGTCACCTCTATTTAAGACTCTAACTTTAACAATAGATTTAATTATTAATGAAGTTAATATTTAAATAATATTTAAATAGTCTAACCTTCAATGATGGGAAATAATGAATGTCAGAAAAAGTTAGAAATGATGTTATCATGTTATCTCAATTAAATCTTCAAAAGTTGGACGTAATGTTGATATTGTGTACCTTTTGAGAAGGTACATACAGTTCACTCTATAATTATTTATACTTTTTGATAAATAACACATCAGTTATTAATAACGAAAAAGCTGTAATCCAGATGATTATTTTTATTCATTATTAAAAATGTAAAACATAATAAAATAATTGGAAAATAGAACAATAAGAAGAATGATGAGCTTAATGGGCTTTATCAAGGAAATAAATAACTGAAGGATATTGACGTTCTTGACTTGTTATTGAAAAAATGTTGGTCAATAACAATATTTTTCGTTAACAGTTTCTCTCTATTCAATCTAATGGTTAATTTCATTTAGCAATTTATATTTGTTAGATATCGACTATGTGATAATAACGTAAAGCGAGAAAAAAGAATGGCAAGGTTCATTAAAAAGAATGTTGACATAATAATAGCTTTGATGATGTCGTCATTATTCTGTGGACTATCAAATCTTTAATCTGCAAAACTGTCTACTCAAGAAAATATACAGTTTTATGAATTGAATACCTCTATGCGTTTCATTAATATTCATCATTTAATTACCAGAGTCTACAAAAAAAATATAATCATTAGATTTATGTAGCTTTTTGGTTAGTAGAAATAAAGTAATAAAGTTTCTGAACAAAAAATCTATATATGAGAATCATCATACTATTACTTCCACACATTTTAGGATTCATACATCAAACTAAGCTCCACCGTTGTATCCATCATCATTACATTGAAAAGCAGGATTCGAAAGCATCCTAAAGAGTAAAAAGAAAAAGAATAAGAATGACTATAAGATTATTTAATTATAATGAAATTAATCTTGTTGCATGTAAAACTTACTTATATTTAGCGTGTACCACAGGAGGATCGAACAACAATTCAGAAATATTCTTGTACGCTCTAACAATGAATTCGTCAGAACCTTCATACATAACAATAAGATTTTCATAAATAAAATTTACGAATATCTATACATCGAAATAATATAAGTGAATAACTGAAATGTTTATTAACACAACTGATGTTACCCAATTCTCTGTCGATCCTCCAAAACCTCAAGATGCAAATGTTTACATCCTTATGAGGACGTGTAATCCATAAATTCTCAAACCTGTCGGCAGAACAACTACATGCTATACAACGCAAATCCTGTCCACTGCAGAGAGAAAATTTATATATTGAATAATGTTCATTAACCTATATACTACAATATGATATCCTTAAAATTGATTACTCACTTTAAATCTCGTATAGTAAAGTAAACGATTCTTTCGGATTTGATATCCCAAAATTCGTTTCTTATTGGACTGGTATGAATTAGTTTCTCAACCTTGACAATGGCACCAAGTATATCAACTGCCAAAATAAAACTAAAATGTGAACAAAATGAAAATATATATTGTTTGTAATAAATACTGCTCATGTAGATTGAAAGTGCATACCCATGTTGGTTTTCTTGTAAAGTGATCCATCAGTTACATTGATGACAGACTTGAAAGAAAATAGACTCAATCGTCTTCTTGTATCAACTGGCATAACGGATGTTTCTTCCAAGAAACATACCTCATTTGGGATAGATGATAAACGAATAAAGAGAGCAGGTGACCATTTCACTTCAAATTTTGTAATGAAGTAGCATTGACCCTCTTTCATAACATCTCTGAATCGATCTGCGATATAATATGGAATGATAGCAAGCAATCTATCGTCCTACTCCAGATTTAAAAAGAAAATTAATTAAAAGACAATTTTCGACCTGATCTAAATATATAATAGAAGATAAATCATTACATAACCTAAAAATCTAATAGTACAATCTTCCTATCTTTCGTATAGCGGCCTCCAATAGATAAAATTAGGTCATCGGTGTAATCTCTGAGTACCCAAACCAAATTTTCGCTCTTGACAACTTCACCCGATCCAATTGAGAAAAGTAACTAACGGTTGCCATATCTGAATGAAAATAGCAGAGAATATGGAAATATCAAACAACTTTTATTACAGTGGTGGATTAGGTTACGAACAGTTGCCTTTAAAGGTAAACCGAAAAGACATTATCGAATATAAAACGATAATAATTAAATTAAATGTATATATTATTTTAGTGTTCCAAGATACAATGATTAGCAAATTGAAAATAGTAATAGATATTAATTTTTATCTTACTTTAACTGTTTTTATGAACGTTTCTATAAAAAATAATTCAATATTTGAACAAAAACAAAACCAAAAACATCAACTAACCACAATTTAAACAAAATCTATTCTAATGGATGTCATCGAAAATTTCTTTGTAAACAACATTTGTAGTGTTTTTGTGAACATTGACTTTCTCATCCGTGATGAGAATCTTCAAACCGGACCTCGATTTTGCCCGAGAGAGTGCAACATATAACTGGCCATGAGAAAACGCAGGCCTCGGAAGAAACAAACCTACGTTTTCCAGTGATTGACCCTGGCTTTTATTTATCGTAATTGCCTATGCCAACGTGACAGGAAATTGTCTACGACGCATTCGGAATGGGAACCTCCCATCTGATGGTGTAACATACATTCTCGGTAACAGGGTTTTATTACCGATATGTAGTACACTTCCTGTCATGATAACAGCCTGAATAACATGATGAGATAGGTTTGTTATCATAAGCCTGGTCCCGTTGCATAACCCATTGAGAGGATCTAGGTTACACATACACATCACAAATGCTCCAACCTTGAGTTTAAGCTCGTGTTTAGGCAAACCTGAAATTTTTATAGAGTTTAGAAACTCTACAGGATATTCTACAACTTTGCTGGGATCAACATCAGTAGGATCAATGCTATCTGAGCTACGATAAACCATTTCTTGACCTGAGAACGAAATTATTTGTCATGAAACGGCATTGACACATATTAAACAGTAATATGCAAAATATTAATAAGAGAAAAATAAATTTAAAAGTACCTCTCACTCCTGTTAGTATGTAATTATTTATCTGATCGACGTCTTCATTTGTAGGACAAAGAATTGCCCTTTTAATGAAAAAACTCTCTTTATCTGATACACCATCAGCACTACCTCCGTATACCTCTTTTACAATTGTAGATATCGGATCATCGCATTCTTTTATAAGAAGATCTTCTGGAATATCAATATCCACAATCCCATCATTTGGATTGTTGATGTTTCCATCTCCAACTGCAAGTATCCACTCTGAGAATAACCTAAGTTCTTCATATTCTTTTTCTGTATGACCAGAAAGCAGTCTCATGTTCCTGGTTAGTCTCAACACTTTGCAATGTTCCCAAATATAAGACCTCTTCAGAGAAGCCATCACAGTTTCCGTACAACCACCATAAGGAATAACTGGTAGAATTTGACGAAAATCACCTCCGAAAACAATAACTTTGCCACCAAATGGTTTGTGCTTTTTTGTTCTGATAATATCGCATAGGGTCCTATCGAGATTTTCAAAACAGTGTCTACTCATCATAGGTGCTTCGTCCCACACAATAAGATCAGCTAATCGCAATAGCTTTGCAAGATCTGAATCTGGTGAAATCTTGCAAGAAGTGGTTTCATCAGGATTCATTGGGATATTAAACCTAGAATGAGCAGTACATCCACCTTCTAACAAAAGAGCAGCGATTCCACTGGAGGCAGTGTTGATAACAATTTTACCCAATCCACGAATAACAGCAGATAGTATGCTCCAAAACCAGATAAAAAGAATACACCACCTTTATCGTGAATAACATCATCTAATATTTCTTCATAGACAGCTCTCTGCTCATCTGTAATCATAGTGAGCAGTCTTTGTTGTTCCTTTCTTTGTTCTTCTTAGTCGTATCTGAGCTCATCGTCCACAAGATGGTTCCCATCATAGCTCTTGTAATCATCAGGCTTAGGCATTTTACCCCAGTCACTCAAAGAGCAACCATTAGTTTGCAGGAGACGTTGGATTTCGGTAAGAGCGATGTTTTTTAGTTGATCCAATGTTAGAGTTAAAGCTGCAAAGCATATTTTCTAATAAACTTTAGTATATTATATGTAGAACTGTATTAAATTATAATAGAGACCAATAAATAAATATTTAAATATATATATGTATATATTTTTTACCAAGATTATTATGCTTTTTCTTCTGTTGGTACAAAATGTCTTATGTTAGATGTTCCCATGTCGAATTCCAGACAAGTTCTGGTTCTGTAAGACAATCTCTTATAAGCATAATAACAAAGAATCTACGTAGATATTAACTGGAAGACCAATGGCTCGCTTCCTCAATGCCTAGTATGTATTCCTTATCGTCATCAAACAACCCCAACACTTATGCCTCTTTGAATGTTTCATAGGTCACACCTTCCACGGTACGAATATCTTCGAAACTTTGAGGTCCTTTCACATAGTTTGGTAGAATCCTAAGATAGTAAAGCTCTTCGATTTTATTACCGATATGTGCAATTCTACCAATTGCAAAAGAACGTTTCCTCGGTTTCCATACTCTCTCTTTTCGGTTCCAGGTAAATCTAGTAGGCATCTCAGCATACGTTTTATCCCTCGCCTCTTCATACATTTTACACGCTTCAAACCAACCTAAAAACCGAGACACACTCACAGTCGTACGTTCAAGAATACGTTCCAAAGGTTCGTATTCATTATGAACATGAATTTGTTGATTCGGTAGATGGAAGCATAGTTTTTCTACAGCCAATGTACGATAATGAGTAGGGAAAGCAAGTACTCTCCACGCATATTCACATGAAGAAACATACCTAACAATTGAAATAATGTATAATAAAATTTATTTACAAACTTTAATAGAAATTAGTAATAAATAATTGAGTTATACCTACACTCCTGATATCGTTTAATTTCATCAACAACTCCATCTTTCTCACTATCTACTGCGGCAAAAACATAATCGGGACTCTTGTGAATGTATTTGAACAAATATTTTATAGTTCGAGTTTGGATGCACCACTCAACATTCATATATGTTCTGTACCGAATCATAAGCTCCTTGTTATAGGATACAACATAACAATTGTCCAATTTTACTCCATTCTTTTCAACATAACAATCATTATATACTCGTCGATACGAAGGAAAACTATTTTTATCGATAGATGTTACCGTTGCATGATTCTTGGGAAAATTTTTAGAACACTTTCCTGTAATCATACAAATATGACGGGAATTTGCCGCTCCACATGGTCCATGCATCATACTATCACTTACTACCTTATACAAAACTAGATCCTTTAGTTTGTCAGGAATTTCCGCTAATATAAAACGGTCAATATCGTCACCAGTAGTAATCTTGTTACTTTTTTCAAGGAAAAGGAATATATGTGCATGCGGTAGACCTCTTTTCTGGAATTCGATTGTATACATTGCTGCGAGTATAAAACATATAGTTATTTGATGTTAAGTTAATATATATATATATATATATATATATATATATATATATATATATATATATATATATATATATATATATATATATATATATATTACAGATCTTGAGAGGCTTATTTGATACCTGCTCTAGTTTTTCCTAAAACGCCACCTCTTTTCCTCGTCAACGCAGCGATTAGATCATCAAGTTTAATCTTGAAAATTCTACAAATGATATCTGGTCTATCTTCAGTTGTCAAATGCGTTTCATTAAGATATCTCGTAATCTCTGGCCACTTTGGGTTGTAGGTAAATGTAATAAATATGTGAGGAAATCTGTGATACCTACATATAACCATTGCATCGAGGTAGTACTGATGCATATATCGTGGTCCTCCGGTAAAACTTGCTGGCATATAAATTCTTGTACCTTGCTCGCTTAGAGTTTCCACACCAGCCTCTGAGGCTTATCTAATGCTTTCAAAGTCGTTACAACGTAGCTTTTTCTGATTGAACCAAACGTAACGCAGACGATTGGATTCGATCATTGTGTATGCGTCGACAAGAAACTGTTGAAATAGCCTTCCTGATCTGGTTATGGTTGGCGATTCACCATCCCTCGCAAGAATTATATACGCAAAATACTCTCGCATTGTGACAGATTTTCGTTTCCTACCGCTTGTGTTTTGCAAACCAATAGGTATATCAAGACGAAAACCATATTCACCATAAGGGAATAATAGAGGATACTGAAGAGGCAAATAAGAAGGATGAAGTTCGCTGATTCTCTGTAATCTACCTGTCTTAGTCTCAACAATAATATCTCGTTTCTCCATATTCATGACAAAATCTCCAGGAATACGTGCCGCTACCTCATCTGCAGTAGGCAAATTGTGTGTTCTTCCATCCGAAGATCTTCCATCAATCAAACATAACTTAAAATTTTCACCACCATCCTCATCAATCCTATCCCTAGCTTGTCTGAAAGCCTTAACATGGGGATTATGCTCATCCAAAAGGTAGAGTCTAACAATATTCTCCTTCAGTCTTGATACATCGGTTCCAGTTATCCTGGAAGTAATAATAACAATCTCCTTAAAAATGTATGCATTGATTCGATAAGAACTTATATATAACAAAACAACGTATTATCCTTATGCATTGATTCGGTTTGGAATTTCGTTCGCAGTATCATATATGTAAAGCTGCAGAAATTTGGGAATTTCACCATCTGCCGGTAACATATCAACCAGTAAGTGATAATTTTCACCATTCATTTTAAAGACATATGGACCACGACCATTGTTAACAGAATGGTCTATTCTTCCACCCAATGATGTGAAGGAAAACATCATGTTGTATGCTCGAATAAACTCACGAAAATGTCTACTCAAAGCATCGCCTTTAACTAACAAACCAAACAGCTCAGATGGAGGATCTAGAAGAGCTGGGAGAACAATCTTTCCTTTTTTACAACACATGGTAAAGTTCGAATCTGACTGCTTTCTTGATTTTCCTATTCTCTCACCGTACCACATATGAGCTTTACAAAACTTGCATCTAAAAATTGGATCACCGTCATCTTGGTAATCTAACTTTATATAAGAAAAGACTAATAAATAATAAGATCATACGACAGCATGTGTACTGAGTTAGTAAAGTTGTTTATACATGTGTACTCAACATATATGTTTCCATCGGATAACTTACGTTCAATGAAATTGATTTTTCCTGTTGGGTCGTATGTATGAGGTAAATCAACATCATTGACATCATCGAAATAGCTATCGTTCTCAGGTTCTGATTCACTATCCACTCCGTATCTATTTTGATATGCTACAATTTGAAAAATAGACAATCTGAAACATATACAAAAAATTTATATTTTAAATGTGTATAAAGCAGTGTGTTACCTTCAGGATGATCTCCTATTATATAATTTTGACCAGAGACTATATGGAGGTTTTCTTTGTCCATATTTCCAGGTCGAATTTCATTTCGTTTTATTATTGGAGCCTTTTGTCTAAGACTTTGACTCTTATGTTGATTCGATATAACAAATGCTGTATACCACAGAGTTTATGAATCATAAATATCTTTATATCACAATCATTCTATCCAAAAACATATAAAATCTTAAGAACTATACTCCGCATACAAAAATGTACATATCACATGGATTTAGAATATAAAATTAGATTTTGATCCGCGCTTTCAACACGCAGATACATTTGTGGTTCATAATTTCTACAAAATTTTGCATAAAATTATTATTTTAAATTAGATAGGACATAAATTGAAACTTTACTATTATGATGGTTTTACAAATGAGAGGATGTAAATATTTAAAAAAGATCGCCAATTATGTTAAATATTGTTGGTAATGATAAATTTTGAAGTTGCGTAAAACTTTATATTCTACTAAATAGGTTAAATATAGGATTTAGTGAAATCTAATTTGCTCGGATTCGTGGTCGAACTGATAAACCTGGTGATCAGTAGATAATCCGGATTAGATTTAGACAAAATTTTGTTGATTAAAAATCTGATAAACCCCGGTAAAACCCTGCCATTAATCCGTAAACCGATACTGATTGACATGGCAAAAAAATTGATGATATTTTTAGAATTTTATTAAACTGCTGATCTAAATTTCAATCATACTATTATTTGCGAACACGCTTAAGTAAAATATTATAAGCTGATTGGCTGATTACTCTCATAATGTGAAGCTAACTACTTAGAAATGCTGATGTGTCTTTTTTTCATTCGTCCTCAGGCTTTAATTAATGATTTTTCTTTTTTTTTTAAATCCCTATTTATCTCATTGGCTAATCATCTCGCTAATCCATTTCTAATTTTTTTCTGGTTAACCTTTCTTAAACCGTTTTCAATCATACTATTTTTATCAATCTCGGTTCATCTTTAATTTTTAATTTCCTTCTGGTTAACCTTTCTTAAACCATTTTTAATCACACCATTTTTATCAATCTAGGTTCATCTTTAATCTCTTTGTTTATTGGTTTCTTCTCTCGGTTTGTCTATCCTCTGTTAAACATTTCATCGGTTTTTATCTCTTCATATTTCGGTTCGCTACATCACGGTTTATTCAAATGATGCATGTTATATACTTTTATCGGATTGATGCATTTTCTATTGTTTAACCACATATGCTGCGGTTTTGTTAAACAAGTTTTGTATTTTTCACATTAATGAATTTCATGTTCTTTGATTTATTGATTGTGTTTAGAGGTTGTATACTTTCAGAGTTTAGGGTTTAGGGTTCTATTCAATAGAGTGAGGCTGCATTTGGATACTTCTATGGAAACGTATCATAGACGATTTTCGTCGTTTAGATTATTAGGGTTTTCATTGTTTGGTGAAGACAATTTAAAAAAACAAATATGACATTTATTATATAACGTCATGCGGCAAAAATGTATTCGGTTGTGAAAAATATATTTTATAAGAGTATATCTTTTTGACAAAACAAGAATTATATGTATCTTCTATTGAAATTTTTGTTTTAATTTTGTTGAAACTTCACCGGGAAGTTTACGTCTTCTATATATTCGATTGAAACCTCATTCTTTAAACATAAACAGCCCTCAAACGTCTACCGGTATACTATT
The DNA here is from genome assembly GCA_018703725.1 of Brassica juncea. Taxonomy (NCBI): domain Eukaryota; kingdom Viridiplantae; phylum Streptophyta; class Magnoliopsida; order Brassicales; family Brassicaceae; genus Brassica; species Brassica juncea. The sequence goes on along the minus strand of CM031935.1, from coordinate 35,420,459 downwards.
CTTCTTCTATTATTCTTCATATTTCTTTATACACGTTTGATGATACTTTTGATAGTACACGTTTGATGATACTTTTTTTTTGTATTGCCTACTAGATGAATCTGAACAACATCGACGGACAAGCAAATCACAAGGCAGTGGTCAATGGATTGTCTACTCTTTCGGATCCAATGGTGCCAAATAAGTTTGACGGAAAGCATTTCTATGTTTGGAAACGAGAGATGGAGGTATATGTTTTATTAAAAATATTGTAGAGATTATTGAAAATATATAATCACTGAAAATATATAAGCTCCAGTAGGTAATTCTGTGAAATTTCGTAAACCTAGAAAATTCCTTAAACGATTTTCTTAACTTACCTCTGCAAATTAATGGAGCTATATCATTTTCTATGTGACAGAAAGCTTCAAAGTTTTGACAACGACGGAGCAAACGTTCTTTTGACATATTCAGCTGTTGGCAATGAAATGTGTTCCATAAATATGTTAAACTCCTTTTTGGATAATCTAAACTCATTCTTAAAATTATAATAATTTTACAATTTCAATAGTCCATTAATATATTGACAGAAACATTCTTAAGAAATTCTAGCGTGACGATGTGATTTGTAAAAATATATCTATTATTTTATGATTTGAATTTGCTGTTTCGATTTGCAATTTTATTTTTCTTGATATAATAACTTAAACACGTGGATATATCATACATTATAATATTCTCTAAATTTGCGAGATTGTTGTGATATATTTTTTTAGCATCTATATTTATAACTAATGATGTTAATTTTACTTGAACCATTACAATTTTAATGATAGTCTAAAAATAAAAATTTGATTTAAACTATTTATTGAATAACACTAGATTTAAAAATATATCATTCGAATAAATACACGTCCTTAAATGTTGTTATGTGGCACGCTAATTATGCATATTGTATTCAAAATACTAAAGAATAATAAATTATTATGAAATATTCAGGTTTCAAATTGCTAATCATTTTAGAAAGTAAACCATTTTGTCTCCAATATGTGATAAATGATCTTTTATATTTATTAAAAAAATTGGTAATCTTTTTATCGTATAATTTATTTATGTTTATTGATCAATACAATTTTGTAGTTGATGTCCTAGATGTCTACAGTAGCAATGCCTTTTTAATTTTGAAAGGTAATGAGAGAACGTATCTTATTTCAAAAAGTATTGAGTCATCTGATTGGAATGTTATAGATAAGATACCTTAGTTTTAGGAAATTTTGAATAGTGCCAAGATCTGTGAAGTACTGCTTAAATATGTCTTGACGTAGAAAGTGCAGTACTCCTATATGTTAGTTAGGAACAGCGATCCTAAGCATCGTTTGTATTATAGAACAAGGTTTTAGGTTACTGAGTTTCCTACTCGTATATTTTGAAGTTGTACTTGTAACATATGACATATATATATGTTGGACCAATTTTATTTGGCAAATGGGTGAAAAGAAATGGGCCAAGGGGCTTGTCTAATTAAAGCCCTAATGGCATGATTAAATGAGGAAGAATGGAACTTGTCCCACATCGACAAGAAGAAGCAAGATTGAGTTGAATATATATGCTCATGTGATATGGGTTACTAAACGACTCATGGGAAGAGAGAGCACACCATGCGCGTGCGCGCGTCTGTCCGGCCGGTCGGTTCGGGGTGGGTTTGGTCTTGGGTTTTGGTGGAGGACCTCCGGTCCAATAAGATTTTTTTTGGACCAAGTCAAGCTCAAAATTTTACCTCAAAAACAGCATGACGTTCGTGTGTAAACGACACGTAGTTTGTCGAAAAACGACACGAAGTTTATCTGTTCGAAACGGATTTGAACGAGTCAACAAGTGGAGAGATCTTGCGGAGTAAGTTTCTCAACGCATAACTCCCGAGATTTTCGAGAGATTTTCGCTACTGTTTCGAAAAACCGCTCCATGACTCTTCTTTAAATAATCCGTCTCCTCCTCTATCATTTCTTACTTTTACATCGCAAACCAACAGCAAAAAAATATCTCTGCGTAAGTCTATAGTTCGAGAGTGTTTCGTAGTAATTTAGTTCGATAGGGCATTCACGAGTGAAGAGTGAATCGTTTGCCATGGTTGTATCCTGGGACTCGATATTTCGCACAGTACCGTCTCACTACGGAGCGAATATTTAGAGTTAAGGAAAGAGATCATATCTCGCCTCCATGTTCATTTCGTTGCTTTCCTTAACGTCGTTTTGTAAATATCTATCTTTTGTATCGATTCCGATTTTTGGCTTCTACAATCTTAACTCTAAATCGCTTTCTATCTAAAGCTGTTTCAGGTCGATCTTACGGTTTATAAAACGTTCTATTAAAGGATATGTAAACGGTTTGTAAAACGATGTTTGCGATTTGCTCGGTAGCACTTCCGCGAAATGTTTCTTACATATCTCATAACGATGTTTGCGATTTGCTCTATAGCACTTCCGCGAGGTGTTTATTAAACGATGTTTGCGATTTGCTTTCTGCTAATCCGCGAAACGTTTCTTATTTCTTCTGAAAACGGGTTTGCGGTTTGCTTATAGCATCATCCGCGAAACGTTTTTGAAACATTATTATGTTCTATATACGGATCGTTTTCATAATCGCTTTCTGAAGCGAGTCTATGAAACATTCTAAGTCAATAAAAACGGTTTATGCGAACGCTTTTTAGCGAGTTTGCGAAACGTTTTCAGACTTATAACGATTTGATTTGGTTAAAACACCAAAAATGAAAATTGAGTTTAGACTATTATTTTTTATTTAAAATAATATGTTATGTTATATGTTGAATGGAGTACTAATCCGCTTTCATGTTTTCTCTACAGAAAAATGACGGATCCTAGCAACACCACCCCCATTGACGCTACCATCACTCAAACTCCACTCAATGTGTCAGCAACTGATGCAACGTTGACAAACGTTGGAACCATTGCTGCAACAACAACAACTACCCTACCAGTGGGTAATGGTGCTGATGAAACCACTCGCCGTAGCCTTTTTGGTGCTGGTCTTTATCAAACGGGTTCAACTCTGGGAACCACAAGTGCTCCGATTGCAGTTACAACTCCTCCGATTGCAGTTACAACTCCTCCGACAGTACCTAGTGTGTTCACTCAGAGATTGATGCCCGACAAGTTTGATGGCAAAGGCTTTAAAACGTGGCAGAAGAAGATGATGTTCTTTCTGACAACATTGAGGCTGGACAAGTTCATCCAGGAGGACAAGCCCCTGATTCCTTTCGGTATTGATGATGTGCACACTCTCGCAAGTGTTGACATATGAGTGCATTTCGACTTCATCTGCAAAGGGTACATTTTGTGTCGCCTCATTGATCCATTATACCGGGTCTATTGTGATATCCCCACTGCGAAGGAGCTATGGAGATCACTGGACAAGAAGTATAGAGGTGAGGACGCTGGCTGCCAGAAGTATGTGGTTGCAAAATTCCATGACTTCAAAATGGTGGATTCAAAGCCCATCATGGATCAGGTGGAAGCGTTTCAGCTCATTTGCCATGAAATCGCGGCTGAAGGGATGTCCATTTGCGAGACATTCACAACTCTCAGCTTCATTCAAAAGCTTCCTCCAAGCTATGCGGATTTCAAGAACTACCTGAAACACAAGAAGAAGAAGATGGGGCTCGAGGAGCTCATCATGAGGCTTCAGATGGAATCCAGGAACCGACTTGCTGAAACTGCAAATGCTAAGGAGCACAGTGTCAACATGGCTGAGCACAAAGGCAAAGCAAAAGGCACAGGAAAGGCACATGTTCAATCTCTTGCTAAGCCTTCCAAAGCAGCTGCAGCCCTGAAGGCTACTGGAAAAAACTTCAAGAACAAAGGCATTGAAATCAATGCGAATGTGGAGAAATTCAAGGGAAAATGTCACTACTGCCACAAAGTGGGGCACAAGACTGCTGAGTGTCGCAGCAAGATCAAGCATGAGAAGGCTCAGGCAAATCTCATTGAGGAGGATCTCGTTGCTGTGGTGGCTGAGGCTAACATGGTTGAAAGCAACAACCCCAAGGAATGGTTGTATGACACTGGTGCAACCACCCACATTTGCACCGATAGGGCGATGTTCAGCACCTATCAGAAAAGCAAGACAGAGGAGAAGCTCAAAATGGGGAACACTGCAGTCTCCAAGATTGAAGGACGCGGCAATGTGATTTTGAAGATGACATCTGGATGTGAGGTCACTCTGACGAATGTGAAGCATGTGCCTGGCATGAGGAAGAATCTGGTCTCGGGAACCTTGCTCAGCAAGAATGGATTCACCACAAGTTTTGAGGCGAACAAGCTCGTGATTAGGAAGAATGGGATGTATTTGGGAAAGGGGTATGTTAAGGAAGAACTTGTCAAGTTGAATGTAATGACAGTCATTCCGAAAGTTGTAGCTCCAAAAGTTTCAATGAATAAGAAAGAGTCAGTTGCTTATTTGGTTGAGTCTTTTAATATATGGCATGAAAGATTAGGCCATGTAAACAACAAATCTATACAAAGATTAATGAACTTAAATCTAATTCCTAAATATAAAACAAGTAAACAAAAATGTGAAGTATGCGTACAGGCTAAGCTCACAAAAACGCCCTCACCTCGTGTTGAAAGAATTAATAAACCTCTAGATTTAATTCACACCGATTTATGTGATTTAAAATACATGCCAACTAGAGGTGGGAAAAGTACTTTGTGATCTTCATAGATGACTGCACAAAATATTGTTATGTATATCTATTACATAGCAAAGATGAAACCTTAGAAAAATTCAAAGAATTTAAACTCGAAGTAGAAAATCAGCTTAAAACAACTATTAAAGTAGTTAGAAGCGATAGAGGAGGTGAGTATGATAGACCATTCAACGCATTCTGTAAAGAACATGGAATTATTCATCAAACTACAGCTCCTTATTCACCAGAATCTAATGGAGTTGCTGAACGTAAAAATCAAACTCTTAAAGAGATGATGAATGCAATGTTGCAGGAATCTGAGTTACTCCAGAACATATGGGGGGAAGCATTGTTTACCACTAACTATATCCTCAACAAAATTCCACACAAAGGAACTGGTAAAACTCCATATGAATTATGGAAAGGTAATTTACCTTCGTATAAATACCTTAAAGTGTGGAGGTGCTTGTCAAAAGTTGCGGTACCGCCACCAAAGGTCACTATTGGACCTAAAACAGTGGATTGCATCTTCATTGGATATGCAATAATAGTAATGCATATCCATTTCTGGTACATAAATCTGAAATATCAGATGTCCATGAAAATACAGTCATGGAATCAAGAAATGCATCTTTCTTCGAAAATATTTTTCCATACAAGGAAAAACAAGGTTCTAAACAAACTCGAGAAGAAAGAGACAACGATAATGACTCAGTAATTGAGACAAACGTTAATACTTCTATAAATGATATTTCAGAAAATGAAAAAGAAGATGAACCTAGAAGGAGCAAAAGAGCTCGAAAGAAAAAAATCTTTTGGTGAAGATTTCCTAATGGCATTTTTAGTAGAAAATGTTCCAAAAACTTTGGCAGAAGCCATGTCTTCACCAGACGCTCCGTTTTGGAATGAAGCTGTTAGAAGTGAATTCGATTCTATCATGCAAAATTATACATGGTACATTACGGATTTACCACCTGGCTGCAAAGCATTAGGGAATAAATGGATTCTGACACGAAAACCAAACCCTGATAGAACACCTAGTGGAAAACACAAAGCTAGGCTTGTAGTTCAAGGATTCCGACAAAAGGAAGGCTTTGACTATTTTGATACATATTCTCCAGTAACAAGAATAACATCAATAAGGCTGATGATAGCAATCGCAGCTTTAAGAGACCTAGAAATTCATCAAATGGATGTAAAAACCGCTTTTCTAAATGGTGATTTAGAAGAGAAAATTTACATGAAACAGCCTGAGGGTTTTGTCATTCCAGGACAGGAAGACAAAGTATGCCGACTTGTAAAGTCACTTTATGGGCTTAAACAAGCTCCTAAACAATGGCACGAAAAGTTTGACAGCACAATGATATCAAATGGGTTCAAAATTAATGAATGTGATAAATGTATATACTACAAAACTACCAAAAATGTGTATGTTTTGCTATGTCTATATGTAAGATGATATGCTCATTATTGGAAGCAATAAAGACATAATCAATCAAACAAAGAACATGCTCAAAGGAAAATTTGAGATGAAGAACTTGGGATTAGCATATGTTATTCTCGGGGTTAAAGTCACAAGAAATTCAAATGGAATTATCTTAACCCAATCCCATTATGCTCAAACAATATTAGAGAGATTTATAAATTACTCTAATGGTACGGCAAAAACTCCGTTAGATCCCCTAATGCACTTGACAAAGAATTCAGGTGAAGCGGTTTCACAAAACGAGTATGCACGTGTGATTGGAAGTTTTATGTACTTGACCAATTGTAGCAGACCAGATCTAGCGCACGCAGTAAACGTACTGAGTCGATATACAAGTAATCCAGGTCATACACACTGGAAAGCTATAACAAGAGTACTCAATTACTTGCGCTACACCAAAGATTTTAGGCTTCACTATGGTAAAGAACCATCAGTTTTAGAAGGATACAGTGATGCTAACTGGATATTAGATTCTAAAAACTCAAAATCCACAAGTGGATATGTCTTTACACTAGGAGGAGCAGCAATATCATGGAAATATACCAAACAAACAGTGTTAGCCAGATCCACAATGGAGTCTGAGTTCATAGCCTTAGACAAAGCAGCAGAAGAAGCTGAATGGCTTAGAAATTTTTTGGAAGATATTTCTATGTGGGAGAAACCTGTGCCAGTTATACGCATACATTGTGACAGTCAATCAGCTATAGCTCGGGCTCAGAATAATCTCTACAATGGTAAATCTCGTCACATCAGAAGACGACATAAAACCATTAGATAACTTATCTCAAATGGTGTAATCACAATAGACTACATCAAATTGGCTGACAACCTAGCGGATCCATTTACTAAAGGTTTGCCACGAGATGTTGTTGCTAAATCATCAAAAGGAATGGGTTTAAAGCCTATAACGAATGAGGATGCTTGATTGCAACCCTACCTATCATGACTGGAGATCCCAAGACGTAGGTTCAAAGAGAAAACAAAATCAAACAAAATCTAACTAAAGCACTTTGAGACACAGTTGTCTTTTCCCAGCTCCTAAAGATGATAAAAGTGCTAACGAATGTGAAAAGGATAAGCATAGACTTTTAATGATTCCATAGCTTTCTTAAGCGGAGTATTACTCAATACTTTTCATGGTCAATCACCTAATGAGTGTGAAATGGGGCCGTTTCTAGGAGAATGAATGCAAGGCTATATACTCTAAGTTCACTCATGAAAACCAGGAATAGTTCAGGGCCACAATGAACACAATAGAGAACTAAGTTCTACGAGAAAATGAAGCTCGTTATACCTGTTGTCTCGGTCTACATAAAACACCGGTTGGTTCAAGACATCATGTTCACCTTCTGGTAAAGTAAACCCGACAGATATTAACTATGAGTGATTCAAGGCTTAAAAGTGCCACCTACTCAAACACAGTGAATTTTTCGCAAACACTCTCGATAAGTCTGTCTAGTATAGTCAGGATTAGAATAAGTTTTATTTTTTTAGAGTCTATCGAGTCTGCATATAGTCTGCATATGTTTAGAGTCATTTCTATTCATGTAGGAGATTGTTGGAACAATTTTATTTGGCAAATTGGTGAAAAGAAATAGGCCAATGGGCTTGTCTAATTAAAGCCCTAATGGCATGATTAAATGAGGAAGAAGGGAACTTGTCCCACATCGACAAGAAGAAGCAAGATTGAGTTGAATATATATGCTCATGTGATATGGGTTACTAAACGACTCATGGGAAGAGAGAGCACACCACGCGCGCGCGCGCGTCCGTTCGTATGTCCGGCCGGCCAGCTCAGCTCGGCGTGGGTGTGGGCGTGGGCTTGGGCTTGGGCGTGGGCTTGGGCTTGGGTCTTGGGTCTTGGGTCTTGGGTCTTGGTGGAAGGCCTACGGCCCAATAAGATTCTTTTTGGACCAAGTTAAGCTCAAAATGTTTCCTATTTAATTCTCAAAAACAGCATGGCGTTCGTGTGTAAACGACACGTAGTTTGTCAAAAAACGACACGGAGTTTATCTATTCGAAACGGATTTGAACGAGTCAACAAGTGGAGAGATCTTGCGGAGTAAGTTTCTCAACGCATAACTCCCGAAATTTTCGAGAGATTTTCGCTACTGTTTCGAAAAATCGCTCCACGACTCTTCTTTAAATAATCCATCTTTTCCTCTATCATTTCTTACTTTTACATCGCAAACCAACAGCAAAAAAATCTCTCTGCGTAAGTCTATAGTTCGAGAGTGTTTTGTAGTAATTTAGTTCGATAAGGCATTCACGAGTGAAGCGTGAATCGTCTGCCATGGTTGTATCCTGGGACTCAATATTTCGCACAGTACCGTCTCACTACGGAGCGAATATTTAGAGTTAAGGAAAGAGATCATATCTCGCCTCCATGTTCATTTCGTTGCTTTCCTTAACGTCGTTTTGTAAATATCTATCGTTTGTATCGATTCCAATTTTCGGCTTCTACAATATATATATAGTCGGGAAAAATATTTTGATACCTTTGATGTTCTTTTATCTTTACTCTAGCTTATGCTTCCGTATAGGATGCGTCCCAAACAGTTTCCGATAAAGTTTGACATTTTATCTCTTAAATTTGATCCGAAAAATCTAGATATCTATAAGGCTTTAGTGAAAAACAAATATTAAAAACTAATATCCTTAAAAACAAAGAAAATCACAAATAATAAAAATTTCAAAGTCAGATATCCGCTCCGTTGTTATACAAATAGAAATATATCTACAATCAAATAGAGAGTTGTAAGTGTATAATTTTATATAATTATTATTTAACATACAGTTTTAATAATTTCATTAATAAAATTACTTATAAAAGTATTAAATTAATAAAAAATTAAAATCTTTATAAAACAACAACTTATCTAAAATTTTATTTTTAAAAAAATTAATTAAAAATTTTGAAAATTTATGGAACATATATTTTTACTAATTTTTTATTTTTTATTTTATTTTATGTAAAAGATATTTTTGAAAACAAACTTGTATAACTTTCTTAGATTTGTTTCTATTGAATATAATAGACAAAAATATTCATAAATATTCATAAATATTTGTAAATATCTGTGGTTTTTCCGATATCCGGAAAATCGGATATTTGTATTTTTTCGAAGCAAAAAAAAATTAAAAAATTAGATATCCATAAAATATATAATTACATATTTGAAGCATGTCTTCTCACATAGTCTAGCCTGCTCTTTTCAGATTTAAGGGTTAAATCTAGGTCATGTTTTAGATTCAAGGGTAGGCCATGTTTTAGATCAAGGGTGTTCTGACTATGCTAAAAACTAATCTCAGATTTGGATTTAGGATGAAAAACTAAGTTGAAAGTAAAACTAAATTTAAAATTTTACCCGATGACTTTCCGATCTAAGCTGTTCGAAGATTTTCGACCTCTAAAGAAAGCTAGACGTCTAGCTATCATTTCCTCTTATGTTTTATGGTTTCTTTAGTGCAGATTATACTGATTCTTTCAAGTTATACAAAGAAACAAAAGGTATACAAAGATCACGTTATAAAGTTACAAGCTATGGCACAAAAGATATATTATATATATGGTTTTATGATATTTGAAATACAATAAAACCTGAGAGACTATTTTACATATTATATAGTTGGGGCCAAATGCTAATCAACTAAGCTTAATACACTGTAGTTGTGTGAAGTGTTTCTGAGCTTCTAGATTTCCTGCTATAGCGGTGTCAACAGCAATTTCTTTGCAAGCCTTACTTGAATCTGATGTCTTGAATGACGTAAATAGTTGAAAAAGAAGGTCCATGACACATCCAAGAAGTGGAACATGCGTCACTTGATCCATTAACTGCAAAACGTATAGATGTCTTGAAAATATTTTTAGATGCAAAAAGAAGAAAACTATATAGGATGAAGAAGAAGGGAGAAGATAAGTGAGTTTATACTGAAGGAAGACTTGGTCGCCAAGAATTATAGATGATTGGCTTGGTTGCCAAGATTCCAATGTTAATTCTCGTTCAATGTCTTGAACTCTAATTTGTCGTTTATGAAGGATATAAACTGGTAACTGGAGCTCAATTATATAGAGAAAATATATTAATGTATCCTCTATTCATAACACATCATAGAATAGGCTGAATTTTATATACTATTATTAGCAGATGCAACGTTTGGATAAAAAAACGAACAGGGCCAAAAAATATTAAAAAAAACTGTGAAAATAGTTTAAAATGAATATTTTCAAATAAGTCCTTCTCTTCTAGGGAGTAATTATTCTATCGGTTTCTTTTCCTTTTCAACTCATATTTATCTTTCAAAGGAAAAGAAATCGAGTAATCTTTTGTTCTTGTATAATATTTTTGATCCATTGATTGATTTCTTTCTGCTTAGTCGAATTTTTAGTTTAGGTTAGACAATTTTGGTTTCTTTTTCAATCCCAAATTGATGCGGCTTATCAAATTATATTTCTAATATCTTTTATCGGGATTGAAGTTAATCAAATCAGCTTCGAACGTCTGATCATTTTACGGTGGTCTTTTGGGTTTTCCAGTGATCCCTAATCCGCCTCCGTTTCAACAGAATCTCCATTATTGGTGAAGGTAATATGGCACATACTTTTTTCGTCAGTTCTTAGTGATGCGATAGATCTCTGGTCGAATCATCTTCAGAGACGGAAGTACGCTCTACATAGGAAGAAGAAGAAGAAGAATTTGGTCCGGAAAAGGAAAGCCAATATCACAGTGACTACTAAAAACGAAGTCGAGGAAAAAAGTTCAAAGATGAGGCGTTAAACCACCAAGAAGATCAACTACGGAGGAGCTCACAGCAGCGGAGGAGCATGAAGGGGTGAATGGGATCGCTGTTACTGCATGATGACACGTATTACTATTACACATGTCTCAAAGATGCGGTTGATGTCAAACATGTGAACTTGGTGAAAGATGTCATATCGGTTAAATTTATGGATTAATCTTGTAATTGTATTGGGCCTGGCTTGCTTTTGAGCCCGTTTTCGTTATACTATGGCCTTGCAGGCAAAAAATTAATGAATCATAGTTGACCAAAAAAAAAATCTCAAACAAGTAAGTGGTGGTGGGGAATCCACAAATGTTGACAAATGATAAAAGAGAAAAAAGTAATATACAAAATTACAAATTGGGTCATCTAAGTTGACTTTTATCTTGGAGATTCGGATTAATCCTTCTCTCTCTCTCTCTTTTCCTGGAGATTCTTCTTATTCTCTCATCTCCTCTTCTCTTCACCTTCTCGTAATTTTTTATATCCCGATCAGATTTGGCCTTTTCTCGGTTTCCCAGATCTGTCAATGGCGGAAGACACATCCCCCGTAGCGTCGCCCCCGCCCGTAAGTGTTCCTTTTTTTTTTTTTTAATCTTATATATCCTAAAAAGTCACATTGCTGATTGTGTAAATACACTAGTTTGTGGAGGTGTTTTGTGAAATTTCCGGTAAAGACTACCGATTCACAACTGGGACCAAGGCTGAGTTTGCTGTCTCCGTCATCAATCGGAAACTTGTTGGTTCCTCCAAATCCAAAGCACTTTACATCGAAGCGGTAAAGGAAGGTGAAGAGCCTATCAGTTTCGGCGATGGTGCTTCTCTTGTGAGTTACGGACATGGTTGGAGGCTTAAGACAGTGATTGCCGATTCTAATTTGCCTGGTAATTAAGATTCGAGAAACATGTCTGCTCTTTGTGTACTAATCGCTTCTGCTTTTGCTAATAGTTGTCTATCTTCTTGATGCAGGAGCTGAGAAAGAGGGCACTTTTCAGAGACAGTTTCCTTCTGTATTACCAACGGTATGTGTCTTACCTAGTGAAGATTGCATTACGATGTCTTCGTGTCTTTGTTCTGTTAGAATAGAGAATCATCTTTTTTTACCTTCTTACCAAACTGAATACAAAGAACCAGAGGAGAGATATTAAACCAAAGGACCAAGGGTTAGTTTTAGAGAATCTTCAACTCTTTCAACCATAGTACCTAAAACCCGTAAGTAAATGAAAGTCAAGTGTAACAGTTACAACTTGTGAGAAAGTTCGACTTGTAAGACAGTGTAGATTGATATAAGCTCGTTTTCTAGCTTTAGATCCATTTTGGTTGCAATCGTATTGTCTAACCAACGATACTCAAAACTAAAAGTGACTGTAAAATCAGAATAAGCTTTTGTGCCAGTAATAGTTTATTCCCGTCATATAACTTTCGTTTTCTACCCTTTAGATCTTACTTGCTATTTTCTTGTATTTTCCTAATTGCAATCTTATTGTATAGTTATGCTTCAGCATTGCACGGTTTTGCTTTGCAGGGTTCGAAAAATTCAAAGCCTGCTAAAGCTATGAAAGCAAATGTTGAAGGAGATCAAAGTCTGAAATACATTGGGAGGATAATGTTTGCATTTGTTTTGATGTTTATACTTGGTGGCCTCTTCACCGTAGCTCTTGAGAACCTTCCTAGACTGATATTACTCTTTAGCAATCCTTCCATGTAACAATCGACACTTTTCCAAGCACAGAGACAATTTGGGATGTTATAGTATTTAAGGCTGATATTTATTTTCTATCAACCCATTTAGAGAACATCCCGTGAAGAGCCCATCAGTTTTGGGAATGATGTTTATCTTGTGAATTATGGACATGGTTGTAATCTTAATACAGTGATTGATGATTCTGATCTGCTTGGTTATTCTTGTGAATTTCAACATTTATTCGAGAAATGTCTGAAAATCTAAAATGATTTGCGCGTAAATGCTGCTTCTCATGGTATACTAATCAACCCTGTGTACATAATTGCAATTATATAGCATTTGAGCTTTCTTTTGGTCACAAGATGCAAAAGATGGAATGTTAAGAATATCAGATTCTTCGGCTTGTGAATTTTCCGCTCATATTATATAAATGGAGAAAAAAACTTCAAAGAGGCATTGGCATTATTTACGGCTGAAATATAACAGTGTTCATTCAAGTGCTTATGATATTAACAGTTTCTTTTTTTTTTCTTTGAATCATTCTATTAACTTGGTTTGGATAACTAGACCGGAATAAAATAACTAACATAATAAAAGTTTCTATAGAAAGATCTCGCAGTTCTAGATAGAGAATCTGAAATTACATTTTGCCTTGGAAGGATGTAGGATATCTTGAATGCTTGGAATCGTCTTTAACAATCTTTATTTCTTTCAACTCTGTTGAAATATTTGACCATGCATAAGGTTGTTTTAATCAAAGTGATCAGGTCCTTGCAGTTTGTTCCAAAATTCTGGCAAATTGAATGACTTATCATGCTCTCCATTGCCCATATAGTTGCTTCTACTTGTGAATGCAAAGTTGACTCCATTATCTTATGTTCTGTGTCCCCATTAATTGGATTTGTCCTGAGATGTCCTTTCAAACCCATCTGTAACCACTGAATTGAGAGGCGGAAGTCCATAGTCCAGCCACCAAACATATGTTCTGCAAGCATAGGCTTGTGAATCGGTGTTACTTAATGGTTGTGAGGTTGTTGGACCAATAACATTCGCTTAACCCAAGCTTGACATTCTCATTCTCCATGTCTGAGCAGTTTCAGAGGATCCCTGTCTATCTCTTTGAATATTTTATCATTTCGAGATGTCTAGAGATACCAAATTATCCAAGGATATGAATCCATATCCAGCTCTCGATTCTCAATACTGTTCTTTCTCTTAAAATATAGTACAAATTGGTATAAACACTCAGTACCAGAAGATGTTTGGGCTTGATGGTGTCACTGATAAATACCATGCATGTAAGGCTGGTGATCAGTCAAAAATGGCATGAGTGATTGACTCATCAAGGTACCTACATCTAGGACAATAATTATCACATCGCATATGACAATGTGTCAGGTTCTTTGTTATCCTACGTACCGGTTATTAGCTTCCAGATAAGGTGACACATCTTCTGAGGTGTCTTTATTCTCCAAGTAAAGGTTTGAAGCTTGGTAATACTGGACTCTTAGTAGACCTTCTGTTTTTGGAAAACCGAGGATAGTTGAGATTTTTGTTTTGATTTGCCTCAATACCCCTTTGAGTGAAAATGTATCCCAAGAACTCTCCAGAAGTGACTGTGAACATGCATTTTGCTAGGTTAAGCTTATTGCTATATTCGTTTAGGGTGTGGAAGCATTCTTTCAAATGAGTAATGTGGGTTGCATCGATCAATGACTTGACGAGCATGTCGTCAATGTATATGTCCATGCTGACTTCAATATGTCGGAGAACATTCTGTTGACTAATCGCTGATAGGTGGCTCCTACATTTTTCCGTCCGAAAGGCATTACCATGTAACAAAAATGCTGCAATCGGTGATAAAAGCAGTTTTGTCCCTATCATCGGAATGCATCATGATCTGATTGTATCTGGATAATGCCTCCATAAAAATTAGTAGTTCATTTCCTGCTATTGATTCTACAAGTCGATCGATGTGTGGAAGAGGAAATATATCTTTCGAACATGCTTTGTTAATGTCCGTGAAGTCAATACAAATTATCTACTTACCATTCTTTTTCTTGATGACAACTGGATTGGCAAGCCAATTGGGATAGTTAACTACAGTGATTGATCCTGTCCCTAATAGCCTATCAAATTCATTGTTGACAGCCTTTAATCTCTCGGGTCTGAGCTTATGTTGCTTATGCTTAATTGGTTTAAAGGTTGGGCTGATGTTCAACTCGTGGGTCGTGATAGAAAGATCAATTTCTCTCATGTCGTCCGTGGACCAAGCGAAAGTTGATACATTGATCTTAATGAATGTAACGATCTTCTTCCTTCATGCCGTCTCCTAGGATCGTGCCGAGTAGCTCTGTTGATGACCTGTAAAACTCAGGAGAGATCGAAACAAAGGCTCCATATTTTTGATATCCATTTTCATCTTCTCTTGTTTCTCCTTAAAGATTAATCGACTGAGCTGCCGGTGTCAATGAGAACTCGGGTAACTTTGTAGTTATCCCAATGAAGAATTCCACAATCAGCGGATCATTGCATGGTGTATCAACGTCGGCTGTGTCCTCCTCCAAGAATGTGACCTGGATGTCATTCTCCGGTTTGGTAAGCCATTGTTTTGCTGTTGTTGCTCTTCGCTGGGAATCTTTAACAGATCTAGCTGATTCTTTGAATGGTGATGATCCTCCCATGATTACGTTTATCTTGTGATGATTTTTGGACTGCTACTTCATGCTCTCTTTGATCTTTAAGGCGATCCTCTTGAGATCGGCTTTGAGACTCTTGACGGTTCTCATTTCTGATTTTATCCCAGGTTTTCTTTTTCTTACTAGGTCTTTGTTGGGAGAATATTCTTTTGTTGAATGTCGTCATGAGTGCGTCTTGGAGCACTTTGCATTCTTTGGTATAGTGTCTTTTTGCCTTATGATAATTGCAGTACTTAGTTTGTCATAGGTTTGAGAAGCCGTCTCGTCTATCAATTTGTCCCAAACGCTCAATGTTCTGTTTGGCGCAATTGCAACATCAGGGGGTGGGGGGGGGATGGAATTGACGTGTAGGTATTTTATATATTTTCTATTAGTCAAAAAAATTATAATTATTGTATTTATTTATATAATTTTTGGTGTTATATATTATGTAGCTCTAAAACATTGTTGTTCATGTATAATGTTCAGTTTTATATTTGATATATATATATATCATCAATTATTAATAAAAATCAATCTGTTTTTGGAATATGTGGTATATTGACGTCTTTATTTGAATTAATTAAAGGGATGAACTTCCTCGCGAAACGAGTAAAATGAACTTAAATTTTTATAGTTTGTATACCTTACTTTTAGTTATACTCTAAAATCATCATCTTATGCATTTGCAATTCAAAAATAGTGAATTTTAAAATAGTATATTTTTTTCCATGTAATGATGTTTTTAGACATTCAGACTTAGTGTTGTTATTAAATAAATTACTATTAGTTTTGAAATTGTGGTTTAATATTTATATTAGTTTTGACGTTTTTAATTTTTTTTTAAATTATCTGGATTTGGGGGTGATTGGAATGAGCCGTAGATTTATGTGTTAGGCTGTAGAATTTAATCTCTAAATTTATTTGCTGTAGATTTTTAAAGCACTTTTTTTTGCTTTGAAAATAGAGCTCTCTACTGCCGTATTTTGAGTTTGTAGAGATATTTTGGTGTGAGTTTTTTAAGGAAAGAAAAACTTAATTGGTTGACATATATAGCTCTAGACTAATTTTTGGCTGTCCAGAGTATCTACAGCCGCAACCAATCATCTCCAAAGACTCAGTTAAGATTCTCCTAACCAAAAAGAAGACTCAGTGTTCGTATGGACAAAGTAGGTTGGCTGAATCCGAGCATCCATGCAAGATTATCCACCCTTATGTTTTGAGTCATAAGTTTATGCTTGAACTCAAAAGTTTTGAAGCTTTCCTTCAGTATTTGTATTTCTTCAAGGTAAGTTGCAAACACATGTCATTCTTTTGGTTCTAAAACTATCTTCACTAACCGGCTACAATTGTCATAAAAGTCACATTGAACTTTCTGAGATCTTTCATGCATTCCATCACCAGATGAAAGCTTCAAACTCTGTGTGTTTGGGTGATTGGCTCCCTTTAAAAATTTTTACCCCCATAAATCTTTCAATCTAGTGTACTATAGAACCCATGACCTGAGAATATATCATTATCTTTCCAAGAGACATCCGTAAGGTGCCATCTCCATACTCTGTGGTGTGCCTTGCACTTCCTCCTCCCTACTAAGTTAGGCTGTGTTTGAATTCATGTCAACACCTTAGAATTTTGTGCTTCTATCCAAAGTTCGCTTTTGTTTCTGCCAATTGCGAGGTGTCCCTAGGACCCTTATGAATACCATTAACAACATTATCATTGTGCCTCTTCCGTATATACCAAAGAATCTAGGCAAAATAATGATCAACTATGTGTAATGCAATCCTACAAAATAAATAGTTCATATTTGCATAAACTGTTAGCGAAGGAAAGTTATCTGGCGATCCTAGGGATTTTTGAGAGTGTCCATACTTGAATGGATGGAGGGCATTCAAAAAGTACATGACTAATAGTTTCTTTCTCTGCACCACATTTTTCACATTGTGTATCACACTTTATCCCTCTAGATTTTAGTTTTTTCCATACCGGTACATAACCTGAGATGATTTGCCAATGGAAGTTCTTCAGATTCGGGGAGCATTTAACTTTCCAGGAATTAGTCTGTAAAGCCTTAATATATAGGCTAAAAACTGGTGGTGGTCTTGTTCTATTCGGGTAAAGACATTCAACTTCATATCCATATTAATTGTGAGTACCTTCTGCGTAAACTGCCATATGTGATTATATGTAGACTGAATCCTACTCAATTTATACTCTCAATGAATGGCACCTCATCCGAGTCAACCAAGTTTCTAATCACCTTCATATTCCACATACATGAGGTAGGATTGATGAACTGATCTACCTTAGGTGCAGGATCAAAGTAATTTGATTTACTGTTTACCATAAGTGCATGATCAAACTAACTTCATCATCCTTTATTATTCATACCTTGAAAAATGGTTTTAGACATGGGATCAAGAAATGTGTTAGAATAGCTACATAAACAATATTTAAACAACTAAAATTGTCAAATAATAAATGAGTCTGTTCAAGTTGATGATAAAAAAGAAGTGCAAGATATGAAACATGTATTTTGCTAAACTACAAAAAAATTCTGATTTTTGCTGAAGAACAATATGCCTTTCATCCATATAGTTAATATGTATGTAACATAATATTCTTAGGAAGTGTGTTTATTTCAAAATATATTATAATTTATAAATACTAGAGATTTTGTAGATCTTTATGATTTTTAGCTAATATATATTCCGTGATCTTAGAAGTTCAAAATTTATATATTTTCTGAGTTTGAGTGATATTGGATGATTGTGTGATATTATGTTGCCAAAACTGGTTTTGATTTTGAATTGTAGAAATTCTTAGTAGGTTATTGAATATGACATTTATTCTTTTAAAATATTTTGGAAATATCATCATAAATCAATAGTAAATCTTGATCATATGATTAATACATGTTTCAAGTGACAATATACAAATTACACATCTGGTTCAATGTTTGGGTTCAATAATTGGTGATTTGTTGTGAATCAGTGAGAAAACTTATATTATTCCATATCCTAAAGGTTCTATATATATACAAGGTTTAGACCGTCGTAAATAGACCGTCATAAGATAAATAGAAAACTAACAATTCCTAGTCTAACTAGGAAAATGTATATACAAATATGTAAAAGTACAAAATAGTTAAGTAAAAAGAAAACATAGTATGGACCGTCTCTTCCTTCCTCATGTGGTTATGGGCCGTCCACCATATAATTTATAACACTCCCCCGTGGACACCATAACCGTTCAGGATTCGTAGTATGCTTAATGTTGCCTCATTAAAACCTTACCAGGATAACCCAGTGGGACAAAACCATGGTGAAGGAAAAAGAGTACAACACACACTACTCCCCCTGATGAATGCATCAGTGAAGGTCTTTCAGTCAACGCATCCCAAGCTGATGTATGAGCTTCTTCAACGTCGCGGTTGGTAAGGCTTTAGTGAACAGGTCGGCTGAATTATCACTGGATCGGACCTGTACCACTTGGACTACACCGGCCTTCTGCATCTCGTAGAAAAGAATTTGGGCAGGATGTGTTTTGTCCTGTCCCCTTTAATGTATCCATCTTTGAGTTGAGCAATACATGCTGCATTATCCTCATACATCACGGTTGGACCCTTGTCTTCTGTCATCCCACAATCTGATCGTATATGTTGGATCATCGACCTCAACCAGACACACTCATGGCTGGCCTCATGTATGGTCAATATTTCCGAATGATTTGAGGAAGTGGCCACGAGTGTCTGCGTCACTGAACGCCATGAAATGGCCGTTCCACCATGTGTAAACACATAGCCTGTCTGAGATCTAGAATTGTGTGGATCCGAAAGGTATCCAACATCAGCAAATCCAACTAAACCATCTTTGTTTTTGTTGGTATAAAACAGACCCAAATCTTTCGTTCCTTGTAGGTAACGAAGAACATGTTTTATCCCGTCCCAGTGCCTTTTGGTCGGACAGGAGCTAAACCTAGACAGTAGGTTCACGGCAAAACATATATCAGGCCGTGTGTAAGTTGCTAAATATATCAATGCTCCAATGGCACTGAGATATGGTACTTCGGGACCAAGGATATCCTCACCGTCCTCCTTGGGACGAAATGGATCCGTGTCCAAGTTCAGAGATCTCACGACCATAGGGCTGGAAAAAGGATGAGACTCGGACATATTAAATCTCATGAGTATTTTTTCTATATATGCCATTTGATGCACAAGGATTCTATCATTTATGTACTCAAGCTGTAATCCGAAACAGAATTTTGTTTTTCCTAGGTCTTTCATTTCGAATTCTCTCTTTAGATATTCGACTGTTTGGGAAATCTCTCTAGAGGTTCCAATGATGTTTAAATCATCAACATACACTGCTATAATCACAAAGCCCTTATTTTCGATTTTTTTTTAATGAAAATGCATCATTTCTGTATCCTTCTTTTACTAGGTACTCACTTAATCTGTTGTACCACATCCGGCCAGATTGTTTCAGTCCATAAAGTGATTTATTCAACTTTATGCAGTGTTGTTCACGAGAGCTCTCTTTATTTTTCAATTCAATACCCTCTGGGACTTTCATATAGATTTCATTATCCAGTGGGCCATATAGATATGCTGTAACGACATCCATCAATCTCATATCTAGATTTTCTCTTATGGCCAGACTTATCAGGAATCTAAAAATGGTTGCATCCATCACATGGGGATATGTTTCCTCATAATCGATTCCTGGTCTCTGTGAGAATCCTTGTGCAACAACTCTGGATTTATACCTCACGACTTCACCATTCTCATTTCTCTTCCTCATAAAGACCCATTTGTATCCCACTGGTTTTATATCATTTGGTGTTCGAATTATTGGACCGAAAACACCTCTCTTCTTTAAAGAGTTTTAACTCCACGTTTATGGCTTCTTTCCACTTAAGCCAATCTTTTCTTTGCATGCATTCATATATAGATGTGGGTTCTTGATCCTTATTATCCATTAGTTTGAGTGCTACCTCATAAGTAAATATATTTGTGATGTCGACATCTTTTCTATTCCATTGTTTTCCAGACATGACATAATTTATTGAGATCTCATTATTGTCCAGACCATCGGTACCATGAACCCCAGTGTCCCGAGGATCACTGCTTGGTACGTCCGGACCAATATCCATTTCTATGGATTTATGTGCGCTCTCATCTCGGGTAAGATCGGCCACTTCCTTGTCTGGGGTTCCAACCTCGAATATAGCATCTTTCTTTGTTTTTCGAGGTTTCTTATCTATGGAACCAATTGGTCTACCACGTTTCAAACGTGTTTTGGAATCTGTAGCAACTTGATTGTGTCCCTCTTGAACATCAATCCGAACTGGTGCATTAATAACTGGTACATGTGACTTAGTCACTCTTTTCGGGTCAGCAAATGAATCTGGCAATTGAGTAGCTAGCTTTTGCAAATGTATTATTTTCTGGACCTCAAGATCACACACTTGAGTCCGAGGATCTTGCCAATTTATGGATGTCTGATTCCATGATATTTCTTTTACCAGCTTATTATCTCCCCCTAATGCTAGAAGTTCGGATTCATTAAAATGACAATCCGCATACCTGGCCTTAAATAAATCACCCGTAGTTGGCTCAAGGTATTTTATAATTGTGGGGGAGTCAAATCCAACATATATTCCCATTTGTCTCTGTGGTCCCATCTTTGTTCTCTGTGGTGGAGCAATAGGAACATAAACCGCACAGCCAAAGGTTTTTAGATGAGAGACGTCTGGCTCAAGACCCGTAAGTAATTGGGATGGGGAATATTTGTATTCACTAGATGGCCTGATGCATATAAGCTCGGCCGCATGAAGGACCGCATGTCCCCATGCTGAAACCGGCAGCCTCGACCTCATGAGTAATGGTCGGGCAATCAGCTGTATTCGTTTTATAAATGATTCAGCTAAGCCATTTTGTGTATGTACATGTGCCACAAAGTGTTCCACCGTTACCCCCATGGACATACAGTAATCATTAAATGCCTGGGACGTAAATTCACTAGCATTATCAAAACGTATAGTCTTCAAAGGAAAATCTGGAAAGTGAGCTCGTACTCTTATTATCTGAGCTAGCAATCTTGGAAATGCCAAGTTGCGGGTCAATAGGAGACAGACATGCGACCATCTGGTCGATGCATCATTAAGAACCATAAAATATCTGAATGTTCCACAATGTGGATGTATTGGTCCACAAATGTCTCCTTGTATTCTTTCCAGAAAATTAATAGCTTCCTTTGTCACCTTAATAGGTGATGGCTTTACTATGAGTTTCCCTTGTGAACAAGTAGTACACATTAAGTGTTTAGGGATAACTCGTTTTTCTTTTAGTGAATGCCCGCTGGTAATATCAATCAATTTACGCATCATAGTTGACCCGGGATGACCCAGCCGGTCATGCCATAAAGTGAAATTTTTGATGGATGTTTGATTATATGTGGCATTAGCTTCAATCATACTGACTTTAGCATGATAAAGACCAATGGATATTGCGAGTATTGTTTCTAAGACCTTCTTTTGGCCATGGACAATTTCAATAATCTGAAGAAATTCTTTATTTCCTTCGCCCTTAGTCTCAATATGATATCCATTCATTCGAATGTCTTGAAGCTTAATAAACTTCTTTTAGAGCTGGGAGAATACAAAGCATCCGAAATTTCGAGATGTGTTCCCATAGGCAACAAAACGTTGGTCTGGCCATGACCCTCTATGAGACTAGCTATACCCACAATGGTGGAAACGTTAGCGTTTTTAAGGGTTAGATATATGAAGTATCTTTTGTCTCTTAAGATCGTGTGGATCGACCCACTATCCACCACGAATACATCATATTTCATTTCTAATAATAAAAATGTAGGATGATACTTAGAGACTTCATTTTATATAAGATATTTTATTATAAAAATAATTCTTATAAGATAATTCATATAATAAAATTCATTCCATAAATAAATTCCAAGAAATGACAAGATTAAAATAAAAACACCAAATCATAGTAACAAAGCAAATAAAACAATACAAATGTCGAAATGAGTCTCTTAGAATATCTGAAGTTTCATACTCCATAAGATCATCTTTTTCATGATCAAAATCGTTCTCATCATCTTGGGTCACCATGTGGGCTTCAGGATTCTTCCCTTTCATACTTTCTGTGTATAGCTCAACTAGATGTTTGGGAGTCCTACAAGTCTTTGCCCAATGGTTGCTCATTCCACATCTATGGCATACAGATTTGGTCGAGTTGTTTGAGTGCTGCGGTTTGAATGAAGATCCGCGGCCTCGACCATGACCTCGTCCAAACAAGCGTCTCTGGTTCTGTTCTCGACCAGATTGGTTACCTCTTCCGCGGCCATGTGAATTGTATTGGCCACGGCCACGTCCTCTCCATCCACCACGGCCTCGACCGTGTGGTTTACCATGATGGATGTGGTGATATCACTCAAATTACCCTAAAGAGTGACTTTACTCTCTCAAATAAGAGGTTCAGTTGTAGTACTTAGGGATTGAATCCACAGAGAGCTAGTGTACAAATAAGATGCAATCTTAGTGACTATGCTAGGTTGAAAATGGTTTAAAGTAAAATGCAGGTTTTTGAGTTATGGTAAGATTACTCAGTTGAAAGGTTTTGGGTTAAGACAATAAAGAAAAGTAGTTAGATTCATGGTAGGTATTCAGGAATTCAGGATTATAAATACTACAAATGCTAACAAGTTGCTTGCATGATATGTCAGAGTTGAACACTATTAAATGAATCCATCAGCTCTCGCAATATTTAGACCATCTATTACTTAGATGCTAAATGGTGTTTGCGGTCAGCTATATTGCCGACAGCATCGATCTATTATTCGATAGGACTATCGACCGATACACCTCTAGTTACGTCGATCGATTACTCTATAGGAGTATCGATCGATACGGCTCTAAGCAGAACTTATGCGCGAGTTGATACAGTGCTCAACATGATCTTAGATCAGCTTTCGCTTGTCTCAAGAGGGTCATAACATGTTTAGGATGTTATCAGGAATTGTATTGAATGAATAATGCAATCCAAGTTCATGTTCTAGTTAGCTAATCTAGAAAAAGCATTAGTGAACAATCCTAACAATAAATATCACAACTATAGCAGATATAGGCTGGGGCTAATCCCTCATATCCTATTTAAACCCTAAATCTAACAAATGAATCTACTCAGACATGGCTAAGTGATTCATAGTAACAAGGTAATAATAGAAGTTCATAGATCTTTTAGAGGAGTGAACACTTAAGTTCCAATCACAAATCTCTTTGGATATTTCCTCTAGATCAAGAATCCTATAACCTTTGTTAACAAGTAAAGAATTAAGCACTGAATAGAACTTTATTGAGAACTTGCAAAGTAATGAAACAATGGTAAAAGAAATGTGTAGAAAAGATAGAGGCAAAAAGAAGCTCTCTCTGCCAAAAACACTTATGCATATATAAATATGAGTTCATTAGGTTCAGGGGCAATCTTGTAAAAATGTGATGTCGTGGGCTTCAAGTTCGGTGAAGTCCAACTTGTCTTCTTTCGCCGCTCGATATCGATCGATAGTACTGCGTGTACATCGATCGATTATGATCTCGATGTATCGTCCTTCGGCAAATGTGTGTCGATCGATAGCACGGAATGTGCATTGATCGATGTGTAGCTCCGGATGTCGACCTCTGGTCTGATCTCGGGTGAACTCTTCTTTAAGCTCCAAAAAGGCACCTAAAACATCACTTTTCTCCAAAATGCTCCTGAGCCTGAAAACATACCTAATAGACTCCAAAACATAGATAATAGTAATAAAAATACTCATGTACCATGGATAAAAACAGGTAAAATCCATGGTATATCAACTCCCCCATACTTAATCTTTTGCTTGTCCTCAAGCAAACACACAAGAAGTCTTTATGAAAGAGGTTTTAAAAAGTAGGGACTCAATCAAATTCAAACTTAGAATCATAACCTCTACTTTGTTGCAAACCACATCTAAGAATCTGTCAATCACAGAACTACATTATGCAATATCCTAATTAAACAACCTTGATCATCTAGCCAACAATCTTAGCAATCCTGTCTGACTAACCCCTCTACTGATTTCATTTTTGTACATAAAGATGAAAGTGCATGCTTTACCTTGGGAGTATCGATCACAGGATGCAAGGTTGCTCAAACAAGTATCTGGATCTGCAGGTAAAAATTAGTTCCTATCCTCTCTCTCTACTATTTCTCTCTTAGTCAAGTCTGCTTTTATTTGCAAGACATTGACCAAGATTGGACAGGCTTCCATGAATCAAGCCTTAATGGTTGTAGCCACCAAGTCCTGTTCACTTCTTTTTGACCTATATCCTAGGATTCATGCGAAGCAAGTCTTGAAGGGGGTAACCACCAAGTCCTGTTCGAATCCTTTACCTATAGAATTCTTATGAATCAAGTCTTGAGGGGGGTAACCGCCAAGTCCTGTTCGAATTCCTTCCTAAGTAATAACTAACTAGTATTAGAATATATATTTAAGCTTATTTTCGATTTTTTTTAACTAAATATTAAATATAAATTCGAAAAATGAGAGAGAGGGTGATAAAACTATTTACACAAGGCTTTACCTTCCAGACTTGTTTGAAGCATCCGATCCCATGTATACCAAGCCCCAAGACAAGCAGAGATGTCATGTTAGGTTGGAAATCAGCTTTGGTTCCTCCAGACAATCAATGAAAGCGTTGTTATAGCTGATAGGTGATCAACTTTAGCATCTATAGTACATTCTGCGTCAACAAATCTAAGAATGGTGTCTAAAAGATTGGTTAGATAAAAAGTGAAATTTTTTAGAATATCATTATCCCTTTCTTGACTCAATAAAAACCATTTTGAAAACATTTTAGATGAAGTCAAAAGGTAAACAACATCAGTAATCATCCTCCCAGACTTAAATCATACACTGTCCTCAGTGTATAACCAGTACGGTGAAGGCGTAGGCAACAATGAAAATATACTGATATCGAAAAAGTAGAGAGAAATACCTGATCGCGACCTGTATCGATCGATGTTGAGTCGCCTTCGTCGATCGTTATTGGTTGGTGTATGTCGATCGATATTGACAGTGTCATGTCGGTCGATTTCAGTGGTAATCGTCTAGTCGTAACTACAAAGAAAAACAAATACGAAAAATAAAATCCTAAAGATAAAAACTAAATGAAAAATTACCTAACAGTGGGTTGCCTCCCACTCAGCGCTTTGATTATAGTCATCTAACTTGACTCTGGATGGAATGAGCTACTGAGGTGAAGTCCAGGTACTTGTTGGGAAACAAGTATCCTCTGTATCCTTCTTCTCACCGAACCATGAGTCAAATAAGCTTCTTGTGGCTTCATATTCTCTGGTTCGCTTTTTCATTATCTCAATTAACTCATCATTGATCCTTTGAATCCTTTCTTCATGACCTTCAATGCTGAGCTCGTGCCTTCCTAATTTCTCATAGGCATGTTCTGAAAGATCTTCGAGCTCCGCTTGCATTGAATCAAGGCGTTGGATCATTTTGTCGTGGATAAAGCTGGTATCGATCGATTCCTTTGTTGAATTGTCGGTCGATGGTTGTTGAGGTCCATCGATCGATGCGCTGGGTCTTCTGTCGATCGATGCTAAGGGTGCAGGTCTGCTCGCAAGCTGCCTTTGAATGGCTCTGATTCCTTTCTGCATCCCTTCTATGCTAGATTCCATTCTGCCAACTTTTTTGTTTAGCAGGAAATACGTCTGATCTAGACGTCTGTCTTGCAAATCATCCACGCTCGTAATTGCCGTGTAGACTTCATCAGCTAACTTATCCAAGTCAGCTCTGGTGCAGATTTCGGAAGTCTGTATATCGATCGATGCAACATGGTGTTCATCGGTCGATGAGTGCTTCTGTAGATTCTCGTGAAGCTTCTCGGCAAAGAGCTTCATCTGTCCATCGATTTCAGTCATTTGCCTATCGATCGATGTGAGATTGTACTCATCGATCGATGTGATTGATGCAGCCTGATAATCGAGTTGACGTTGGAACTTCTCAGCCTCCTGCTGCATAGTGTCCATGCGTAGTGCGAGTTCCTCCACTTTTTTGTATACTAAGAAGTGTATGTCAGCAAGTTTCCTCTCAGCTGCTTTTAGACGAGTCAATCCTCCAAAAGGATTGCAAGGTGCCGCGGGGTTCATATCTGCATGCGCCTCATTGATAAGGCGGATAGATCTCTTCATCTCTTCAGTGCAGATGCTTAGATCCCCTAGGTTGTGGAAGATAGGTTCACAGGTTTTGGTGAGTTTGCTGCTGAAACGATCTTCTGCTTTCCTCAGTTCCTTCAAAATATCTCCGAGAGACTCATCGACCTCACGTTTTGAGTAGGTGGTCGATGGTGCAGGTTTCATATCGATCGATGTGGATGTTACTCCGTCGATCGATATTGAACTTGTCTGGCCGTGGTTCTGGGTGTTGCGAAGATCTTCAAGTTCCAGCTCAAGACGTTTAACCTTCTTGCTTAATGCCTGGTCTGCACTGAACATCCAGTTCATCTCGCTGCGAAGCTTGTTTGTAGCGTTCTCTAAACTCTTTTCCATGGAGAGTTTTTCCCACTTGCGTTCTCCAAGTAGACCAGTGAACATCTCGTTGATCTCGTCTTTGATGTAGGTTTCGTGCACCAAATCTCTTCTTGTAAATGAACTGGCGTGCTCTGGTAAACAGATGTAAGAGCGCTCGTCCATTGAAGTCCTTTGAAGCAGTTTCTTGATGTCGTCTTTAGAAACTCTGATGACGTTACCATCTACTCCTCTAGCAAACCCTTTCTCGTCCCTGTAGACTCCATACTCATCTCTCTGCTCCCAAAAGAATTTTCGAACTCCATATCGAAAAGCTCTCTTTCCGAATTCAGGACACCTATCGGTCGATGTCATGTACTCCATATCGATCGATGTCCGTTGAAAATCTGGGTTCTCCGTGTTGAGATGATTATCCTATGCTTCCCTTGGCTCGGCTGTTGTGTCTGCCTCCTGGTGCTGATGATGGTAGTGTAGTCTGTAGCGTTGCTGCTGGAATAGGTTTTGGGATCCGTTGGCTACCTGTAGGACGTCTGCAATGTCCTCTCTGGATATGTGGAGTGTTCGTCCATCCATTGAGCGTGCAAAGCCTTTTGAATCCCTGAAAATACCAAACTCATCCGAGGTTAAATTACCGAAATCAGGTACAGGTGAATTTGTTACCTGGGATGGTTCGATGAATGTATCGGTCGATGGCACAGGTCCGGGATCGGTCGATGGTTGTTCAGGCCTATCGGTTGATTGTGATGGTGCCGTGTCGATCGATGAGACTTCCTCGGGTTGAGTGATGTATGTTGGCGTTGCGGTCTCGACCGCGAAGCTCTCGTGCTGGTAATCACTTGCCCAGCTCTCGATTGAGTAGTCTCCGTCTCGCTTGTTTTTGACCGTGTTGTCGAACGATGCGAGGCAAGTAGTATCGATCGATGGGGCAAAAACACTTAGGCAGATATAAATATGAGTTCATTAGGTTAAAAACTCGCCAGGGGCAATCTTGTAAAAATGTGATGTCGTGGGCTTGAAGTTCGGCCAAGTCCAACTTGTCTTCTTTCGCCGCTCGATATCGATCGATAGTACTGGGTGTACATTGATCGATTATGATCTCGATGTATCGTCCTTCGGCAAATGTGTGTCGATCGATAGAACGGAATGTGCATCGATCGATGTGTAGCTCCGGTTGTCGACCTCTGGTCTGATCTCGGGTGAACTCTTCTCTAAGCTCCAAAAAGGCACCTCAAACATCACTTTTCTCCAAAATTCTCCTGAGCCTGAAAACATACCTAATAGACTCCAAAACATAGATAATAGTGATAAAAATACTCATATACCATACGTAAAAATAGGTAAAATCCATGGTATATCATGTGGTTAGCCTCTTTATCAGCCTCAGTGGCCGCCTGGGCTTCAGGTAATGGTGTGGATCCTGGAAGTCTCATCTCACTGTTCATCATCAGTAACTCATTATTTTGCTCAGCAAGTAATAAGCATGAAATCAACCTTGCATAAGTCTTGAATTGTTTTGCACTGTACTGTTGCTGAAGCAACACATTGCTTGTGTGGAAGGTAGAGAAAGTCTTTTCAAGCATATCTTCCTCTGTTATATCCTCACCACATAGTTTAAGTTTAGACACGATCTTAAACATTGCTGAGTTGTATTGATCCACGACTTAAAGTCTTGGATCCTGAGGTTTTTCCATTTGTGTCTAGCCTTTGGTAACAAGATCGTCTTTTGATGATCGTATCTCTGTTTCAATGCATTCCAAAGGTCTAGAAGATTCTCAATGGTTAAGTACTGATTTTTGAGACTCTCAATCAGATGATGGCGAATAATTAATATTGCCCCATAACGATCTTTTTTGTTAGCACTGTTATTCTCGGTAATACAATCACCGAGACCCTTGGATTTTAGTATGATCTTTGTATCAAGAGCCCATTGTAAGTAATTGTCTCCAGAGACATTTAGGGCATCAAAATCCAGGTTATTGATGTCCTAAATGTCTATATATATATACTTTTGGAAAATTTTATATCTTTATATCAATACTCTATGGCACACGCATCAGAAAAAATTTCTAACAAGTATATATGCTGCAAACAATATGATAAGGATATAATGCATTAGGTCACACGACCATTAGGTCACACGACCATGCTGGATGAAGCCACATGGATATAATGAATCATCAATCCTAACGCTTGCTAGAGGCGCATCGATCGATACTCCTATGGAGTCATCGATTGATAGACGCGAGGCATCATCGATCGACACGTGCAATGGCAGGTCGATCGATATTCGAGACTGAGAAGCCCAAACTTTTAACCTCAATTAAAATCAAGCAATACGAAATTTGATCAATTAATTTAAGCAATCAATCAATCAAAACACATTCGATTTAAATTAGGGTTTTTGAATTGATGTCATGGCATGCGGATTGCATCATGTGGTTTTAGGGTTTGATGGTTTTAGGGTTTTGATTTGATCATAGATCAAGGGAGATTTTAAGCACACTATATGATCATTGGATCATGGGCTTTGAGATTCAGAACCATTATGGTTTCGATTTTAATTGTTAAAACAATCTCAATATGGAATAAGGAATATAGTATGTGCTTCTAGCAACCTAATAACCGTTTGATCTATCAACCTAAACAGAGAACAATCTAAACCAAAACCTAGTTCCACAAATTAGGGTTTCTATTATCCTAGATTAGGGTTCTTCAAATTTTTAATAGTCTTAAACCTTTAACAATCAACCAAATTCGATGATGGGTGTTTTTAGGGTTTCAGATTTTTATTACCTTTAGATTTGAAGGGTGAAAAACCAGACCACCAAAGAGAAGGAGATCACGAGCTGGTACCGGCCGCAAGAACGGAAGCTCCTTGGTCGGATTGGAACTGCTCGGATGGATGCAAGTCGGATGGATCTTGATCTATGTCGGTTGAACCAATATCGATCGATGCGTGTGGTGGTACGTCGATCGATCTAGGGTTTATGGGATGATCTCGAATCAGAAAAGGAAATTAGGATTAGGGTTTATGAGAAAGTAGTTGGCGGCTTGATTAGGGTTTAGAGGTGGTCGATTTTTAGCTAGGATTTTTAGAGAACAACTCGTGCTGATAACGTGTTGTGAATCAGTGAGAAAACTTATATTATTCCATAGCTCAAAGGCTCCATATATATACAAGGTTTAGACTGTCATAAATAGACCGTCATAAGATTAATAGAAAACTAACAATTCCTAGTCTAACTAGGAAAAGGTAAATACAAATATGTAAAAGTACAAAGTAGATAAATATAAGAAAAACATAGTATAGGCCGTCCACCATATAATTTAAAATGATTTATGTTGTTAAAATCATTCGTAGGTGAAATATATGAGAAATTCTAAATTAGTAAATTGAAATTGATCATGTTGAAATCATGAGGTAATATATAAGAGAAAGTGCACTATCTCATAATATTGTATGTTTCATATGAATTTTCGTAGGTTTGGTTCAGTACAATGTTCATGCAAGTATATTAAAACAATATTCATATTTTATACTGGTTGGTTCATGCCCGAATCATACCAATAATTTTTTTTCTTTCAGTTTTGTAGGGGGACAGTAAACTAAGGCATATGTTTCATGTTTATGTTGATGAACCAAGTAGTGAATCCTATTATTAATGAAGGTTTTGATTGTTGTAGTTATTAGAAAATGGATGAATATATAGAATATGGAGAAACAATCCCCTATATATTATTTTAGAAGCACTCTAAACAAATAACCTTCACTTCATGTGTGATTTACATGAGTGCCATTTACACTTGTCAACTCCACAATGACTCTCAACCCCTATATTTAAAAACCCTTAGTTAACTAGCCTAATTACATCAATTGCCATTGGTAAGTAGTTTATATAGCCTAACATAATTATATAGTTTTTGACTACATTAAAGCGAGCTTCATAATATGGACGAACTTCATATTCTCTAGGATTACGAACGTATGAAAATATTTTCAAGACCTCACTAAACATGAACGTAGACTATAAATATATTTTGTTTATATTATATATTCCATTCATCGTAGACTATATTCCATTCATCATAGACTATATATATATTGTTTATATTATGTATTCCTTTCATGTATTTGAATTGCATCACTTTAATCTAAATTGCTATATGATTGTATATATTACTATGCTGGTTCTACATTATATTTTAACGACATGTTCAAATTGATTAGTTTGTAAACGTTTATGTTGTTTAAATTTGAAAAAATTTTGTCAAAAAGAAGTTTAATCAAAATATGTGGTTTTGATAGTAGCCTAATTACATTTCTTTTCATTTAGTTAATCAAAATATGTAGAGTAAGGTATATCAAATTACGTAGAGTATATCAAATTTTAATCACATATCAAAATACGTAGAATTGAGTATATACTGTAAAATTTAATGCAGTTGGTCAAAAAATAATATAGCCGGTATTATGGCATTGCTTGCCTTAATTATGCCTTTGATACCGTTAATTAAAATTTAATACATCAATTTCGATTAATTTATCACCGTGATTTGGAGGCTTTTAAGGTATTAGAGTATATCAAATTTCAATCACACATGATGTGATTTGTAATCAGGATTAAATTCTAAATAACACATTATTGACTAATTTTAATAATCTTAATCACTTTAATCTAAATTGCGATATGATTGTATTAAATTACTATGCTGGTTCTACATTATATTTTAACGACATGTTCAAATTGATTAGTTTGTAAACGTTTACGTTTTTTAAATTCGAAATAAATTTAATATGGAAAAAGAAGTTTAATCAAAATATCAAAATCATATATAAAATCAAAATATGTAGAGCAGAGTATTTTATATATCATTTTGATATTTTGATTAAACTACGATTCATTTAGTTAATCAAAATGAGTAGAATTTAGTATATACTGTAAAATTTAATGCAGTTGGTTAAAAAATAATTTAGCCTGTATTATGGCATTGCTTGCCTTAATTATGCCTTTGATACCGTAAATTAAAATTTAATACATCAATTTCGATTAACAATCTCCGTGATTTGCAGGTTTTTAATTCTATTCTCTTTAAATTTATCACACATTAGGATCTATATACGGTTATGCCTATAATTTGTATTTATTCTTTATATTTACACTCTTTTTAAGGTATTAGAGATTCAATGTCCTCAATAACTCTCATTAATGATTTGCTGAAAGAGATTAATTTGCGATCCCCTTAGTATTATTTGAGGAGCACTCTTAAAAATAAACATTTCTCTCATGTGTTATTATCAAATTTTCCATTACTTAGGTGTCATCATGAGAGTCTTCCTCATACATTTTAGTGAATAATCCTTCTTTTACTAGATTTAATTACTTATAGTGCCATTGGTCATTGAATTGCATATTATTATATACTATAATTATTTCAAACGGATTATACATATGTCACTTATATTTAATGCGATATTTAAGATTGTTTTTGTTGCATTATCGTAATGTGATTCTCATTCTTGCATGGTATCTCATATTATCGAAATGAGATATTACGAGATGCATTTTAATTGTTTGACTAATAATGTAAACTATAAAATACTCATGTATATAAAAAATAAAAAGTGGCGACCGTATTGAAATCAAAAGAGTGATAAACTATATTGTAAACTATAATACTCATGTATATAAAAGTGGTCGATAGTATAGAAACTAAACTCCCATATTTGAATAATCTTATTAAACTATACAAAAGTGGTCGACCGTATAGAAACTAAACTCCCATTATACATAAAAATCATCATCACACTTATTAAACTATATACTAATGTATATAAAAATTTAAAAGTGGTCAACCGTATTATGGCATTGCACGGGGTGACCCTTATTGAAAAATCCTTATTGAAAAATCATTGAATGTATATATGGCATTACTTCCCTTTATATATTCGCATAATATTAATCAAAGAATTATTATAAGAAAGTTTTGACTCATATTCGTATAGAAATTAGAACAATTTGTGGTACATCAAATCATGACTAATTTCATTTAATTATTTAGCTTCTCGACCAAGACTCTAAAATCAAGGAATCATACAATTATTCAATCTGATTATATTCGATAGATATTTGAATTTACACAAGGTTAATATTGTTTCCTCAATGTTGATTTCTTAATTATATTACTTTCCATAATTAAAAATTTTTTAGCTAAAAGTTAGGGATTTACACGGTTTTACTTATGCCAGATAAAATCATTGACTCTCTAATTTTTCATAAGCAAAACCCTATAAGTGATCCTATATATATCAAGGGACGGAAATTCGTCGACATTACAGCCTACCATTTCTCTACGTATCAAAAAGAAAGTATCATGGATTTCATCTCTGATTTGAAGCCAAAAAAATCTATGTGGAAAATCAAGGTGAAAGTTATCATTGAGTATGTAGTTTTGTGTTATGTGATTTTAAATATCAATCCAAAGAAGTCTATGTGAAAAATTAAGATGATAGACTTCTAAATAGTTGCAAGCTGGAAACAATGTCACACCAATTGTCTGGTTTTATTAGTTTTTTTTGTGTTTCTTTATAATTTGTTTCATCTAGCATTTTATTATCTTATTGCCTATGTTTTCTTTTATTTTATATTCATATTTTATACTATGAAAACAATAATTCTATTACTTATGTTTTGTTTTATCTTAAATTCAGAATAAATTTATATAAGTCTAAACTTACTCTTATAGATTTATTTCCATACAATATACTAAATTACACCAATAAATAAATCTATATGGTTTAAAATTTATAACCTCTTATAGTTCATCACTCCGCGCATGGCGCGGGTTACCACCTAGTTAATATATTAATATTAATATACAAGGGGGATAAAATATATGAAATCCTAAGAAATTTTTGTTGGAGTAATGGTCACGATAAAATGCATATATATTAGGTTAATAAAGATATATTTTAAAAACAATTAAGTGTTTTAACATGATTACCAAAAAAAAAAATAAATTAAGTGACTGTCCAGCTTTAAAAATCACTCATAAAAAAATTGTAACTTATGTTTTAGTAAGTAAGGTGTTAGTATATGATATTTGATTGTCTTCTTGAATATGATTTATCGTAAAGATTAAATATTTAATCTAGTGATTAAGTGAGGATGGAATAAAAATGTAATATATACTTGAAAAGGAAATTGTCATACAAAATCTCAACTTTCAAATTTTGGCCATTTAAATCATCAAATTTTGCATAGACAACTTAAAACACCAAATTGTGTTTGAATATAATTTTAAATCACAAACTTCTGCGTAGTAGCCAAAGTAGGCATGTCGTTAAGTAAACTAACATAACTTAGAAACATAGTTAATTAGTCGTTAAAAATCATTATCAAACAAAACGTTATCGTTTTGTTCACTTTGGTTTGAAGTAAGGGAAAATAGTCGTAAAAAGCTTGAAATTTAAATTTTTGGTCACTAAAAGCACCAAATTTCATTTGAACAATTTCAATACCAAGTTGTATTTAACTATCATTTTAAATCCTAAACTTGTATTGAGTGAGCCAAATTAGATACATTGTTAAGTAGATTAACATAACTTAAAATAGATTTATTTAGTCATTGACAACTATGATTAAGCAAGTTTTGTGTTTTGCTTTCATTTTAGGAGAAAATTGGCCACTTGGGTCGTTTTCAAGTTATATATTTGCACTTCGGGTCCGCGAATGTTTTATTTGCAAAGATGGGTCGGTGTTTTTTGCGACCCATACAAACTCGTCCGGCAAATACAAAAAGCTCCCTTCTCCCCTTGACTATTAACGAGTATGCCACTCCTTGTCTCCCGTGCGAGCTTTTGTGGACTGTCCCGCTTCCCGAGACACGCGTCTCATTAACTTCATCTTCTTACCTGCAGTTGGCGGTAAGCGACTGTGTGGTAATAATCAGCTTTACAGTCAAAAGAATCTTTACTTTCTTCTCCGGTTCTCATTGCCCCGAAGACCTAAATCGGCGAATCCTTTTTGATTTCGGATTGATATTTTCTCATCGCCACATCGTGCGTCCTAGCATTTATCTTAGAGCGATGGTGGGTAAGTCAGCTCCGAAGGGATCTCGGAGTGAGATTGCAGCCGGAAGTCGGAGCCGATCGATGGAAGCCTTGCCTCCTGCGGACGCGCAACGTTTTCCAGGTCTGTCTATGGTTCTTTCTTTCTCTGAACTTCATAGTCGACATCGAGGCGTGGGAGAATGGCTTGATTTGTGATACCTCTAAGATCTATTGCTGTTGTCGGAACTTTTGTTTATATTCTGCTTGCCTTATAGATGGTTCATTTCTGTTTTGTAGCTTCTCCTTCAGATGGTAGTCAATCTGGATCAGATGACCAGGCGGAGGAGGTCCATATCGGTTCATCTTCTTCGGCATTTCCTACCAGACTTTTCGCCGCCGGTGCATATCCCGGCAAACTGCGTTTGAACATATATTCAAAAGCAAACGTAATCGGTGAGGTTGCGGGAAGTCTGAAAGATTACCCTGCCATCCTCCAGAAGTTGCTTGCTTCCCAGTTTGGTAAACTGTTTCAGCTTCCCGTCGTTCGCTGCCACAACTCTGCCAAGCTAATTGGTAGCCTCCTCTGCCGACAGCTTGTGACTACGCGTTTACACGAACTGTGGTTCACCTTCGCAACCACTCCTATTCGCTTCTCGCTGGACGAATACCGCGACGTAACGGGCTTGAACTGCGGAGCTTTCGATGTTGAGGATTCCGAAGCTGGTGAAACTACAGACAGTACGATGTGGAATCGCCTTTTTGATACCGCACGCGGTTCGATAACAGTACCCGACGTACTGGAGATGTTGAGAAACCGACATCTTGCTGATTGGAAACGCCTTCATTTGGCGCTGATCGCCTTGGTTGATGGTCTTCTCTGCTGCAATAACAAAAGTCTTAAACTGACTCCGAGGCACGTTGCAATGCTGTCAGATGTTGAGAGGTTTTTGGCGTATCCATGGGGTAGAGAGTCTTTCATGGTGACAATTCCTCGTTTTCTACCCCCTCCTGTCTCGGAAGAAGTCCCGAATCCTATTGAGACGATGCGACAGCGGCTGTCTCAGAAGACGACAGCTGCCTATGGTTTTCCCCTGGATCTGCAGTTGTTCGCTTTTGAGTGTGTTCCTCTGCTCTTGGAAAAGATACACGCCGGTTTGTCCACCGCAACTTTCTTGGATGACCCGGCGGCTTGCGCAAACCCGTTGACCATTCTTACTGTGCAGGACGTCGTGGCCGTGGAGAATGATCCGCGTGTAAGTTAGCTAACACGATTTTCATACCGTAGTCATCGCGGTCTCCCAATTTATGCCACCTTTTTTGTTTTTTTTGTTGCTGCAGCTTACCATCTCCTTCGCCATCACGCCGGAGGAGGAACGCCTGCTTTTGTTGGACGAGGTTGAAGACACCCAAGTTACTTCTCTGCTTCAGAAACTGTTGAGTGGAGAAACGTTTGGAGTTGAAGACTTTCCTGGCGGAGACACCTCCTTCTGCCCTAAGGTGGACAGCGCACACGGTGCCGATCAGTGTGGGGAAGAGAACCCTGTACCCAATCCCGTACACCGGCGTAATTTGCGACCACGTAAACCAGTGGATGTTAAAATTCAAGATATATCATCGGATGAAGACAGTGAGCCAGCGGTTTTTCCTTGCTCAAATGGGTGTACGTATGAGAAGATGCAAGAGAAGATGCAAGCATTCTTAGCGGCGCAGTACGAGAAGATTTCAACCCAGATTAAGGAGATGAAGAGAAACATACGTAGGGATTTGGGTTTGCCCGAGAGAATCATCAGTAATAGCCGGAAGAGGAAAGCAGGCGACGATAATCATGTACAGACTTCCTCCCCTCAGAGTAGTGGTCTTAAACCACGGCCTAACCAGAGTGGGAAGAGGAGAAAAACGGTTGCGAGTGCTTCAGTTGTAAAAACTCATCCGTATTCGCTGCGAGCAGGCGGCGGAGACAGGACAGCTGCAGTTGAGAGACCGGGGGTTGAAAAAAAAGTATCCGCCAAAGGTTGCGCTGCAGCAACTTTGGACCGTCTACCCCGTCAGGTTATCTCATAATCACTGGTTCATTGTGTTTAATTGGTGTACGCTTTCGCTAATCGTTAGTGTGAGGATGACTCCCAGGTACCTTGCACACCGACGAAGAACCCACCGGACCATGCGCTGACGCCACCCACCTGCCGAAATTTGATAGATCAGGTAATGTGTTCGATAGTTGTGTTTTTTTATCTCAATGTAGCACGGTTTTAATTCACC
The DNA here is from genome assembly GCA_018703725.1 of Brassica juncea. Taxonomy (NCBI): domain Eukaryota; kingdom Viridiplantae; phylum Streptophyta; class Magnoliopsida; order Brassicales; family Brassicaceae; genus Brassica; species Brassica juncea. The sequence goes on along the minus strand of CM031935.1, from coordinate 35,383,249 downwards.
GCTGGGGAGGATGATCAGCAGCCAGAGAGACCATCTACTGCCCTCATCCTGTACAGGGATCCTTTATGTGTTCAGCCCCAGTCGTATGTGTTACCACCAGAGGTCAGTGTGATTTAAGATTGAGCTGGTGTATTTCCCTAATACGACGTATTTAATATTGAGGCTGCTGTGTTGTTCTTGTGACAAATTGCAGGTACCGTCTATCTTCCGTTATGGCGCGGAGGGCGGCTCCCCAGTGGCATGGGAGAAAACAAACCCGCACCGTTATAGGTCTGTCGGAAGTGTGCGTTCATGCCATCCCCCACGGGGAGCTAAATTCGACTCCAAAGCCAAGGTTACATCGACCGGAAGTGAACACTTCTGTAACACCGTGATTAACCGCATTTTTTTTGCAGGAAGGTGATCGTCTTGGACACAACAAATCTGTCACTGCTCAGTACGCACCACCTGATTTGAGTGTAGAGGCACAAGTAGTTTAAATTTTTTTTCCCTATTCGCTGTACACCCAAGTTTCGCATCCAACTTACTGCTCTCATGCAGCACCGGCAAAACGAGGAGTCTGTCAGAGAACGGACGATTGAACCTTTAGAAGATCCTACACATAAGGTATTCGTAATGTCTTAGTTGGTGTACACCTGGAATCCAAAATTAATCGTCTTCGTTTGCAGGAAATGATTGTTCCCGATGCCAGCACCGGAGAAGTGAGCGGCGTTCAGGTATTGTCGGTGGTTCTAGTTATGGTGGATTCTTAGTTGGTGTACATCTGGAATCCAAAATTAATCGTCTTCGTTTGCAGGAAACGATTGTTCCCGATGCCAGCACCGGAGAAGTGTGCGGCGTTCAGGTATTGTCGGTGGTTGTAGTTATGGTGGATTCTTGGTGTGCATTCTTTAACATTAAAATGCTGTTCGCGTCCAGGAAGCGGTTACGCCGACTGATGTGGACTATAGTCAGCAGGAGGAAAACAGGCATGAACGTGATCTCGATCCTCTAGGGCCGGGGACGGAAGAAAACATAGCATCCCCAGTGTCTAGAGAGAACATTCAGAAAAGCGGTTCTCCTATTGTTGATGTGACTAGCGATATAGGCGCCCCGGTTGATGCCGACGAGCGATATGACAGTTGCAGAGAGGATCAGCTGTCTTAGCCGGAAGAGGACTCCAAGTTCGGTGCTGGTAAACGGCAGCGCAAGAGATCCAGGAAGCTGACGGGAGTGTACGAAGCCGATCCTAGGTTGAAAAAGTTGTTTGATAGCGCGAAAAAGGTTGAGTATAAGCCGATGGAGGAGACGGACTCTGCTGTGTTTGAGGAGTTCAGAACAGTTTTGTCTGAAAACACCGATTCGTAAGTGTCCTATCTCGCCTTTAGGTTATATATATACACCCGTGCATAAGTTCTTTTCGTGGGGTTGAATTTGCAGGACTTTCCAGATCAATACCGGTCACTCTGTCGACAATCGGTTCTTTCTTGACATGGCTGAGCCTCAGAAATGGTTGACCGACGAGGTAATAATCTCCCTGCTTTTTGTTGACGTGCTTACAATAATGTGAAATAACTGCACACCATCGTTTATGTTTACCCAATTTTACGTATAGAGCGTTGCAAGTAATTGTTTTTTCATATCTTCGTTGCACAGCACATGCATGTCCTAATGAATATGTTGTGGAGGCGTCGGGGGAAACATCTTCACAAGGACGGGATTGTCATTTTCGATCAGTACTTTACTAAAACTATTTTGTCATATATAGGGAACCCTGGGATGCGTATCCAACTTCTTATTTTAAAGAATTTGAGAAATGTTGACGCATAACCAAAAAAGCATGCAGTTTGGGCAAGAACCTCCGTAAATGTCTTCACGTCGGTAATCATGGCCATATAAGCACCTTGGAGTCTTAATTATTAAATCATCCGGGAACTTGAAAGTATCCTCATATTTGTTGATGTTGAGGTCGAACGCGCCAAAACGTTCCAAATGCCACTGTATGGATTCTCCTACTTCTACAATCATCTCGGATTGTAGGTCGTAGTGATAGGATGCGAACTGGCGGAAAATCGTGGCGGCTTCCTTCTCTTTCCCAAGACAAACATTGAAAATGCCAACAGCCAAGGTGGACATGTCATGGTTTGGGATATTTGGTTCCAAGATTTTAATACTCGCATGAAGTCCTTCGCTTGTCGGTGCCTTTAGGAGACCTTCGTGGTAGATTGCGCGTGTGTTACCAGCATCGACACATTTTAGATGCAAAGCCCGAAACTTACCACCTTCGCGTATTTGACAAGTCACGTACAAGACCATTTCGCTAACATCGCACGTCTTTAAGACAGAACGTTCGTGTGCGAGTGCGTAACCGCGTTTTCCAGCCCGCAACCAACCGGCTAGGTTGTATACTGACTCCTCTGCGCAGAGCTCAATGATTTTGGACACAATTTTGTCGGGAAGAGTTGGGAGAACTTGAGTTGCCATACTTTTAGATTATTTGATCACTGTTTATCTTCTACCGTGAATATGTATTTCAGATATATCATGTATTTTCCAACTTAAATAGAGACGTATTTAGTGAAACCACGTGAGTTAAATACCGAAGTTATTATCCCACTAAGAAACCTAATAATGTCAGAGTACGCATTAGTGCGTCATACTTTGTGAGTTAAATACCGAAGTGATTGTATTAAAAATATATTGTTATTTTACATATATATGAGTCTAATATTATAGAACAAAACAACGACGAAGAAGATTCATATATTCCGAAATGTATAAGTGTATGCATTGTAAAACATTAAGGAAAACAACCCTTATTCCCATAGATAAAGTGCATAAAACCGGTGGACGGCGTGAAGTCGCGTATAAAAAGACTCATCTCTTTAATCCAGAAGCATGACTTACACATGTCTTCAGCCTTGGTGGCCTCAATGTCCCAATGACACCAACGCCTGTGATTTAAAGGAGAACATGGGCAACTTTAGAACAACGGAATGAATTTTGATATGAACCCTTCCCTCTTTTTAACGAAAGCAGGCCAGTGTTCCCAAGGCCAATAAGGTTGTGTTCGTACCAGCGTTCCGATTTCCGCAAGAGATGATCTTGTGAATCGAGACAGGTATTCCTCATCGTCATAGTATAGCTTCCTTGTCATTGCATAGGTATACAACGCTCGCTCGTATCCTGCATCAGCCGCGCTCTTAATAAGCGCAAGTCCCTCTTCGTGACGCTCGTGCCTGAAAAAATACTCAACACCCTTAATGTATAGAGTACTTGGATTTCCCTCCCTAAAGCATCTTCGCAAAAAACTACTTCGGACCCTGAAGTACGAAGGATGCTTAAACAAATCAAAAGAAGCATAGACCATATCCTCATCTACCAATGCTCGCATCGCCTTGCAGGACACACAGAGTCTATAAAAGTCTTGAAAAGAGTTGTGTGCCACACGCTGAACTACCAAAGCCTGGACCTCTCTGGGGAGCATTAATATCGGGAATTCTGGCATTTTTGTGGGCGAAATCTTAACAAGACAATTGTGGGTTGGTTTATATTTATAGGGGGTAACAGTTGCGACGATTGGGTAGAAGTTGCATTCCGAAAAGTCCGTACACCTTCCTCAAAAAGTGTGAAACACAACATGCATATGGGCCTAATTTAATTGATTGTAACATATTAGGCCCAAAGTCCAGTAAAATAATGCTTGTGTGGCGACTTCTCGAACCATTTCTCATTAATTGTGTTGAATGACCGACGTGATGGTTGAGTGCTCGAGTTCTACTTTCTCCTCTAGAAAACTGTACTGTATTTCCTCTAACCATATTCCTTATCTTCTCGTTCCGATTAAAAATAAAAAATAAAAAACCGTCGCCCAAGTCCTAACCTTTCAAGTCTTAAAGTCAAAAAAAAAAAAAACCCTAAAGATGGCCTCTTCGTCATCTGCGTCCAATCGTCGCCGGAATCGTGAATACCGTAGCCCAAGTCCTAACCTTTCAAGTTCCTCATCGGAGGATGGGGATGATGAGCCTCAGTTTATGACATTTGAATCTCGCCTTGCGACAACTCGGGGGTTCTTCGTCGCCGGCCCACCAGTGGCAAACCCATGGTCTATGCGGCATGTAACTGAAGAGAGCTTTCGTAAGTATCAACAATTATGGATACGAGGGTTTTTAGTTCAGGGAATGTTAGCGTTAGATGATCCTGCTTTTGCTGAAGCGCGCACAATAATCGATAATCGTGGATGGATGTACACTGTATTGCATGTTCGGCCTTTCTGCCCACGAGTAGTTAGGGAATGTATCTCGAACTTAAATAATGCCAAAGACGGCGTTTATATAAGAGGACGCCGTTTCGATTTCGACCCCGTCGTCATCAATCAACTCTTTATGACTCCTTTAACGGTACAGTCGCGCAGCTGGGTGGATGTCGATCTATCACAACCCATTTCGTTCTTAACCGCTGGTCGCTCCTCTCGGTGGGAAACATTCTCACTAACGCACCTATTACCGCAGTATCTCTGCCTCTACAAAATCTGTGAGCTTAACTGGCTTCCTGGTTTTCATGTTGATGCAATGATCAAGAATAGGCTGCGTTTTCTCTTTGCGTTTGTAAAAAACATGTCCATAGACTTTGGTGTGTTGGTTTACGACCAGGTCATCGAAATGTGTCGTACACCTGAAGCCGACAAGAAAATAGTTCTCCCCAACTTTATCTATCAAACACTCATTCTACAGAGGGAGATTCTGGCTCTTCCAGTTGATGAACCTCTTATTGGTGAACCACATAGGATGTATGGCGTTGAGGCAGATCTTTCAATTCGCAGGGGGAGAAGAGGCCGTATCAATTCGGAAAGCGGTTAACTATATTAGTCTATGCAACTCTATGTCTTATATTCGATTTTAGGTACTATATGTAATATTTAACCTCAAGTATTAGGAAACTCTGTCTTTTGTATTCGGTATTACGCACAGTATTTTGAAACTCTGTCTTTTGTATTCGGAAAGCGGTTAACTATATTAGTCTATGCAACTCTATGTCTTATATTCGATTTTAGGTACTATATGTAATATTTAACCTCAAGTATTACGAAACTCTGTCTTTTGTATTCGGTGTACTATAAAAATGTATTACAAGTGTGATGTAGTACTGTATTAGGAACCTATGTCTTTTGTATTAGGTATTAAGCACTGTAATTAGGAAACCAATTTTTATTAAGAAATTATCGGATTACACAATGGTGTACTAACAAAATGTATTACAATAAAAATTTATCAGTATCTGTAACAAGTGGACCATATATTTTTAGTTGTACACCGCAACGAAGTGATGCAGAAAATAACTATTACGCTTATATATCGGAGTATTAGGAATACTTTCCGTTGTACACCTCACAAACATCCAACTACCACGCATCGAAGGATGGAAACCCGGTGGTCGGCCTGAAGTCTCGTAGAAAAATACCGACCTCTTTTAACCAAAAACATCTGTTACACATGTCTTCCGCCTTGCTCTGCTCAATGCCCAATAGATCCCTATCCTGGTCCAAAATAGGAAAACACGGGCAACTGCGGAACATTGGGACGACCGCTGATATGAATTCCTCCCTCTTTGTGATGAACCAGGCGTTATGGTCCAAATTCCACCCCCCGTGCGATGATCTAGCAACCATTCCTATTTGACCAACGGATTGTCGTGAGAAGAGTGAAAATAACTCCTCCCGGCCAGTTAAAATATTTGCAGTCATTGCATACGTATACAGAGCTCTCTCGTACCCTGCATCTGCGGCTGACTTTAACAAAGCTAATCCCTCTTCCTGGCGATCGAGTCTGTAGAAATACTCTACACCCTTGATGTAAAATGTACTTGGGTTTCCCGCGTCGTAGCATCTTCTCAACAATCTGTCTTCAAAACCCGGATGAAAAGGGTGTTTGAACATATCGACGGACGCATACACCCCAACTCCATATGACAACGCACACAAGGATTTGCAAGTAGCGCGGACTCTGTAAAGATCTACAAAAGAATTGGCTGCGACGCGTTCCACTACTGACACTTGAATCTCTTGTGGGAGGCTTAATATAGGGAATTCTAGCATTGTGGGACGGATTTTTCGCGTACTGAACGAAAAGAGTGTATTTCGCAATGAACAAGCAGTCTCTTTTAAAAGAAAAGATAAACCCAACAGTTGCAATGAAAGAGTGTCTTCGGTAACGTAAGTCATCATTATACCCACTCGGTAACGTAAGCTTATGACGTACACCATAAAGATTACGCTCATTCATAGTGTATGCTTTTCTTTTATAAGCACAAATTAGATTAAGCACGGAAAAGTAGATTAAAAAACAAACAAACCCATTTTGAACTGTTTTTCTCATAATGGGCCTATCCATAATAGATTAAAAAACAAAGAAACCCATTTGAATTCATAAATGCAACACATAATATTTAGAAATCCCTAATATTTACTCATCTCTCTTTTAAGGTGTACGAAAGTCATCATTATACCCACTCGGTAACGTAAGCTTCATAATGTAGTTTGAAATTAAGGCTATCTTCTGACACGGAGAAGACATCTTTTTATACATATTTATACTAATTAATGTATGAACTTAAGGTATTCTCATCTCTTTCTTCGTTGGTGTACGAACACGCGTACACTTACGGATTTAATGCGAAAATAAATTTAAGTAAACTCTGCCTACGACAAGAAAGTTTCCAACTTTATTCCGCATGGTCCAATCAGTCGGAGATTTAATTCTACCGAGGAGTCGCAACCATTAAATTCGCATGGTTTCAACCAAGGAGTAGTAATGGAACGCCGCTTCTGTTTCCAAAAAAATAATTAAATATATAGTATTCCGTTGTCATTTAATATCATTCGACACACATTCTCTGCAAACACCTTTCTCAGCAAACTTCCTTTTCTGCATACTTTCTCATTTCCAAAAATGGTGTACGATATTAGCCAGGGTAAAATGTCGGTGAAAAAATACAGGCGATTCTTCTACAGTTTGCCTGAGGTCGCCAACCGCCCCGAGGAGGAGTTGATAGCGTTGGCCAAGGCCGGGCTGAAGGAAGAGATCCGTCAGGGTCTGGAAAAGGAGGAGTTTGCCATCCTCGACGCCCTGTTCGAGGAGGCAGAGGAGGTTGAGGAGGGTTTGAAGGAAACACCTCCTTCCAGCCCTCGCAAACGCCGCCGCACAAGCCCCGATCACCGCAGTAGCAAACGGAGACGCAAGTCGGTGACAAAAGGTGACCCGGAGGATGAGGGTTACGGTTATGACGGCGAAGCAGCGACGGAGGAGGAGGGTTCAGAGCGTGACTACTAGAAGTGGATGGACATGGAGACGGACGTCGAAAAAGACGACGCTTCCGACAACGACACCGACTCCGACTGCAACCCAGTCTGCTCCGGCAACGACTCCGACTCCGACTCCGACACCGACACCGACTCCGACTCCGACTCCGACACCGACTAGCCACCTCCCACTCCTTTAATAATTAATAAATATTTTGTATTTCAATGTATTTCTTTTTTATTGAACTCTTTTAAATTTAAAATATTTCTGTTTATTATTTAAAATATTTTATATTTCTGTTTAACTACAACCAGCCACAATACCTGATCTCCGATCACTTCTTCACTTTAATCAAGTGAAGGTTTGATTTCTTCACTTTAATCAAGTATCATGTACACCTTACAGGCAATCATGTGCACCTGGAAGATTATGACGTACACCATATCAAATGTACCCAAAAACTGCTAATATGTTATCACAAATATTAAGGGATATGAAAACCATAATGTATTAAGTACACTCATCCTGGTGTACGCATTAATCAAGTATCATGTACACCTTACAAGTAATCATGTGCACCTGGAAGATTATGACGTACACCATATCAAATGTATCCAAAAATAGCTAATATGTTATCACATATATTAAAGGATATGAAAACCATAATGTATTAAGTACGCTCATCCTGGTGTACGCATTAATCAAGTATCATGTACACCTTACAAGTAATCATGTGCACCTGGAAGATTATGACGTACACCATATCAAATGTATCCAAAAACAGCTAATATGTTATCACAAATATTAAAGGATATGAAAACCATAATGTATTAAGTACGCTCATCCTGGTGTACGCATTAATCAAGTATCATGTACACCTTACAAGTAATCATGTGCACCTGGAAGATTATGACGTACACCATATCAAAAGTATACAGAAACAGCTACGTTGTGGTTACCAAAAAACAAACATTTCGGTATTCGAAAAGGTGAACGACGTTGCTCCCAAAAAATGTACCCTACCGATCATGGCTTCGGTTTCTTGCAAGTATCCTTCTTGTGACCCTCCTCAAAACAATTGGAGCACTTGTTCGGTTTTTTCTTTTTACTCGCCCCCTGCTGTAAACGACAAAGTATATATTAATTGGAACATGTACTATGGGGCACTGATTTATTTGTTAAAGTCGAAGTTGCAGTCTTACCGGAACCTCTCCGGCCGATAGTTTGCGTTTGATTCCTGGCCTTCCCTTCGTTCTTTTGGTCATGGGTGGACAAAGATCAACCTTTAGTATTTCTGCTGGCACTTCAATATCCTTTGGATCCTGAACCGGAAGTATGATACCCTCAACAGCGGCTGCCCATGTTTCTTTGAGATGATGTTTACTAACATACATGTTGTACTCCATATTACGAGAAGAAGCAGCAGCAATGGCGTGTCGGCAAGGCAATCCAAGCATCTGGAATTCGAGGCAAGTGCAGGTCCGGTTTTCCAGATCAACGATGAAACTGAAGCCAGTTGCCTTGTGCGAAACTTCGAATTTCCATGTGGAACATGGCAAAACAAGAAGGCCCGGTGACAGCACTAGCTGTTCCACCAGAATTTCTTCAATTTTATCAGGAATATTCCCCTTCATCTTACTGATATCGCATCTCCTGGTCTCAAACCATGTACACAACTTCCGCCGAATGAATTCAAACAATGCCATTATAGGACTATCACGAGCTGGCAAAAGAGCCTTGTTCAACGATTCAGCAGCGTTAGAAGTCATCATGTTGAACCTGTCTCCTTTGAAATGTGAACGCGTCCATAACTTCTTATCGATTTTCTCCAAATAATCCCAACATTGCCAATCCGTAAGTTTAATAAGCTCCATGATCTCATTAAACTCTGACACTTTGAACGACTCTCCGGCTCTGCCAACCATAGCCTTCTGTTGTTTACCCTTATACTTCTCAGCCACATTACGTTGAAGGTGTACAAGACAAATTCCATGGTGTGCACGCGGGTACCATTTCTCTTTGGCTGCAAAAATTGCTGCACATCTATCTGATATCATACTTAAATCACACCCATCTTCTACAATAGTAGATAGCCTCTCGAAAAACCAGGACCAAGATTCTTTGTTCTCGCTTTCCACTACAGCGAAAGCAATGGGGAATACGCGGCTGTTAGCATCTTGTCCGCTGGCAGTTAGCAAACAACCTTTGTACTTGCCAAACATGTGCGTCCCGTCCACCACGATGACCTTACGCAGGTGCTTCCACCCATCAATGCATGCTTTCAGGGACATGAATGCATACTTGAACCTTGTTTTTCCTTCTATATCGAGTTCGGTTTTGATATCAGTTATCGTTCCAGGGTTTGCAACCTTCAGAACATGGAAGTACTGTGGTAGCATCTTGTAAGATGTCTCCTCTGTTCCTTGCACGGACGCAATCGCTAGTTCCTTTGCTCTCCAACCTTTCCAGTATGAGCATGTGTAGTTGAATTCCGTTCGCAATATTTCAAGGAGTTCCATAGCACGCGGTCCAGAGTAGAGTCTCTCGTATTTTGACCGCAACAGAGCTGCAAGCACTTTTGCAGTACCATGTTTTCTGTACTTTCCTCGAAGATCTGATACGCATGTATGTGTAAGAATGGACTTTATAACAAGATAAGTTGGTGACTCACCGAGTTGCACCGCCAATACCCTCCACTTACATTCCGCATCGTAGAATTTCGCCATGATTCGGCGTTTACAATGCCGCAGCTTAAAAGTACACACCTTCGCAATTGCATAGACGGCCAACGTCAACTTGCACTCCGCCTTGTCTTTAAACGTCCTACCAACGTATATGTTACTGTCCTCCTTGCTGAAGTCGATTTGCAGAGGCTGGCAGCTCGTTTCATCCCTTTCACGATACCCACCATCTACATCATTATATCCGTACATATCTGATACAGAAATCCCTTTCATGAATGCTTCGCCACCCTTAGTTTGTGTAGTTGCGGCGCCAGGAGGATCAGTAAACACATCGTCGTCGTCTTCAATCTCACGGTTGTGCCTGTTAAATTTCTTCGGAGGAGTATCCAGAACTACATCACCACTATCAACCGGTTCTACACCCTCAGTGTGTGTCCTCTTCGAGACAGGAGTATCATCATCTTCAGTCACCCTGGTGTCTCTGTTTTTCGTTTTAGTTGGCGTGACGTGAACAATACCATCGCCTTCATCGATATGGGTTGCTTGGGTGTACGAACTAAAACCACAGCGAGAGGATGATATATAATCGTTTCCTACATCGATAGTGTCCGTTGAAAGTGTCTGCTTGGAAGTGCTTTTGTCTGATTTACGCCCACCAGAACTACAACGTTTACCCCGCCCAGACCCTCTCTTTCCAGTCCCCACGCCTCTGCCACGAATACCACCAGAACGCCTAATACCATTACCACCAAACTGTCCACCATGTTTCCCTGTGCTTGGCCCCTCTTCAAAATCATCATCGTCGTCCTTATAACCACAACCGTTCCGAATGTAATCATCCCACTGATTGTAGTCGTAATCGTAATCATCTCCTTCGTCTTCTGACATAACATCTTCCCTGCTTGCTCCACCGTCCACCTCCATAGCTCCAGAGGTTTCTACTACCTCAGCTTCACTTTTGTCCATTGCCTTCTCAAGACATGGCCTTCCCGTCTCTTCTTCACTACACATTTGTTGAGGTAAATTACCTTCCTTATTCAATCCATTTTTGGCGCCTTCATTATTCCCTCCATTCACTACTCCAACTTCATTCCCACACACGTTATCCTTCTCCTGTTCGCAGCTCTCTTTATTAGGTCGGAACTGCGATTCAGGATTAGCCCCACCAGACTGAGATTCAGGATTAGCCCCACCAGACTGCGATTCAGTATTAGCCCCACCAGACAGAGATTTGCTTTTGTAAAGTGCTTCAATTGCTTCAACTTCTTGCACCCAATCAACGTCATCTTGCTCTGGAGCTCCCAAAGGTGCATTCATTGGCGACATTATTGCTCTTTCGGACCTAAGAAATATCATTTCTCCTGCAACACGCTCTCTGAATGTGACGAAGAGATTGACAGGCTTGTCTCCACGGTGTAAAGCCTTGAAAATCCTTAAATCTGTGTCCGTTACTATCTCACCTGGAGCAGCCCCTGTACCCACCATATCACTCTCTCCATCATTAAGCCAGTATCGCATTTCCACAGAGACTTCCCGTCCCAATAGCCCATACTCAGCAAAGATACTACCTTTTAACCCCTCAACACCTCTAATTTTGGATAAATCGATTGCTCTACCCATTCTATCATTATCTATCTTGAAATCCCAAGCTCCGGTGTCATACATTATCCACCTCCCAGCCATAACGACAATGCAAGAATTACAGCCACCTACAGTCCAAGAAAAAGTTACCGTTAGGGTAATTGCAAACAGAGGAAACCCAAATTTATGATAAAAGAATACTGTACCCTCGCCGGTCGTCGTACTAATTTCCTTCCCTTTCCCATCACTGCTTGACCCGCCGCTCCAGCACCCGATAATTGTTTCCATCATTTTCAGTTACGGTGGATGCACCTCCACCGCTTCAGAGAACCAATATATCTTCTGCTATTAGGGTTCTTTTTTTTGTTGTCCACCAGTTCTAAGTTAATCTTACCATTAACTAATAAGACCCACAAATTAGTTTAATAATATTATCACAAATATCTGAAACTGGCGGGAAAGTAGACTAAGCTCGTTGTGTAACAGGTCACCTGCTCAACCGGTCACCAGAGAAAAAAAGAAAAAAGCTTCAGCCGGCCACTCGCACGTGAGAAACCATGAAAGTCGAGTGGGTCGTTAAGTTTTTGGGTCATTTCCTATGGATCGCTGCCATAGTTTCATGGGTCAAAACAAAGAAGTTGCTGGGTCAAAAGGCCAAAATGGCCATCGATTTTACTCTCTCACATAGGCGGCCCATTTCCACAAATAAAACTTCCCGCGACCCGAATCCCTAATTAAAACTTACACGCGACCCTAAATTGTGTTGGTTGAGCTTGAAATTGTGTTGGTTGAGCCAAACTAGACACATTGTTAAGTAGATCTACATAACTTAAAATAAATTTAATTAGTCATTTATAAGTACATTAAGAAAATTTATAAATTGATCAAGTAATATTTATATAAGTAATGTCAAAATAATGTTTCACAAGCCAAATTTATACAGTTAGTTATAAACAATTATCATAAATTTTTTTTACACCAGAAATGACGACAAAGACGAGGTAAGATAAGTCCAAGTTTTGATATAATATAAATGAAGAAAACAAATAAATAAAACTTAATGTGTACTTAATTACTTATATAAATATTATTTGATCAATTTGTAATCAATTAGCCATTATAAAAATTAAAAAATATTTTATAGTGACAAACAAAAAATCAAACTAATTAAACTTATTTAACCGTAGTCATTAATGACGATCTAACATTAGTTAAGTTTTGTTAATCTACTTAACAATGTGTTAAATTGGTTCAGTCAACACAAATTCAGAAATAAAAATGAAAGTCAAACATAATTCAATGCTTTAAATTGTCCAAAGGAAAATTGGTTCTTTTAATGGCAATTTTGTTTAAAAAGTTAGAGTTTTAATAACTATTATTTCAAATCAAAGCAAACAAAACACGTCGTTTTTAAGCATGGTTGTGAAGACTAATTAACTATGGCTTTGAATGGTAACCAAGGGAATGAAAAGAAATGCTATATTCCTTAACATTCCTTAAAAAAATTTACCATTCATGAGGAATATTTTTTCCTTTTCATTCTTTCTCATTCTCTTTTTTGTAGAGAATTAAATAGCAAATTTGTTTCTTGTTAATTTTGATAAGGAATCATCATTCCTAATCATTTCCAAAATTTTATTCCTACTTATTGTTTTCCTATCCAAAATTTTATTCCTACTCATTCAGTCAACAAAATTTTAAAATTTTAAATGAAAGTTAAACACAATTTAGTGTTGTAAGTTGTCCACCCAAAAGTTAAATGTTTTAAATGGCCGAAATTTGAAAGGTAAGTTTTTTTTTTTGTGATCATATTTTCATAGTTATAAAACCTTAGTAATATAACCGGTCTTAATTGTGTATTGTGTTGGTAAAGTTTATGTTTTATGATATCACAAATTACATTGAGTTAAAATGATAAAATAGAACCGAGAGACATCATTGATGAAACTATTGAACCAATATTTACAGATCAAAAAGTTGCAAGAGATCCAAAAATAACGATAGTAAGCTTAGTACCAGGGTAAGCAATTTAGTCAACTGACATGATCTGAAGATGATCCATATAAAAGAAACAAGTAAAGTCATGTTTGTTTTCGTGTTTGGTTGCAGCATCTTAATATATTATTTGGATGTTACATTCAAATTTGTTATTTTTGGTAGTTACTATTTGTATCTAGATATAATATCTAGATGTTCAGTCTTTGTTTCTTTATTTATTTTATAATAGCATTTGAATATTATTAGTTAAAGAAGAATAAAAATGAAATGATTTATATATTTAATAATAAAATTTACAAGTTTCTAGTTTCCATAACTATAATATAGATTAAATATTGATTTGTTTTCTTTGTAAATCAGTATGTTAATTGACCCACTTGCTCAAACACATCACATGGCTATTCAATTAACTAGATACGTTCCTTATATCTATCGATTTAAGTGCACACCAAACCAATAAAACAAAGCAAAATAATTAATATGTTAACGTAAGATAATCGAGCTACACAAAGTAGAATACAAAGTAATACAGGAATAATGTTTTTCAAGAAATACAATTAGATTAATCCTTTTAAAAGCACATATAAGTTCTTTCTATGAGCAATCTTTCAACCAAGTTCAAGACAAACTTTGACTTGTTGACTAGTCTCACACATTCAGACTTGTAACAGTCTCTGAACCACTCAAACTCTTAAACCCTAGATGCTTTGCCTCTCCTTCTTCGGACTTACAAAACTCTCTCTTGCTAAAAGCTCTCTATGTGTGTTAACTAGTGCCAAAACCTTTTTATATATGTCAGAGGAAAATCTAGACCTAAAAATCTATCCGATGGAAACTTTTCATATTTGATTCTTCAGCGAATAAACCAATCTTCCATTTCTCAAGATCGATTGGTTCTTCTTCAAGGCTTCCGTTTATTTGGTCCTTCATTAAATCTTCCTTTAATGTGTATGTCTCGATACGTGCACCTCACGACTTGTCCATCTCATATCTTAGTTCATGTCGTACTTCATGAATTACTTCAGCTCTGCTACATCTCCTTCTTGACCATATATCTTCAATCTCCCCCTTTTTAATTCGTCGTCTCACAAGTACCTGAGATGAAGACAAAACAAAAACCACGCAAAAAATGCTGCACAGAACACAAGCTGACAAGGATCAATGCAACCAAGAACATACTTAGATTATCCTAATCAATGGGTCCAAGTATTTAATACATCTTAATGAAAAGACAGCACACATAAATACTCCTCCATAAACAGAGATTGTCTGAAAACAAGGATAATAAAGAGATTGCAACAAGTGGTGCAATCGAAAACAAGTACATTAAAACATAAACACATAACAAATGGTTGCTCCCCCACAAACTTGGGCCCTTCTTCATATCATTCTTCATTTTCTCTCCCTGCTAGTGAGCACGCGGATTAAAAACTTAAGAAATAATCAAGAATCCTCAAGAGAGAAGAAAGTACTAACCTGCTATATAGCGCATCAAATCCCTAACAATGTCAGTCAGCGCTTGAAGAGCTCGTGAAGTGTCCTAAAGAGCTTCTTGCAGATAAGCCTGAGTCAGGAAGCCTTGACGAATTGCAACAGAACCAAGCTCGTAGACAGAGACACGACGTGGACCACTTTTGGAGCTTGATGTAGGAGCTGGTGGAGCAGGTGATGGTAGACGGGATGATCGAGCTGAGCTTTTTGCTTTTTGTTCATCTTTGGCTGTTCCCTTACCCTTTGCCTTACACTGCTCATAGATTTCTCCCACATGCTTATCTTTCTTGTAAGCAACATCACGCTCGACCTTGTCACCAGAGCGAGATGGAACATGATGCTGCATCTGAAGGAGCCCCATGATCAGACGAGAAAAAATCAACCAGCGTGAATCATTACTCTGAATGACTCCGAGATGCATAATTTGTTTGAAGATCAGTTTCCCCATGTCCATCCGGATTCCATGCGACATCTTGTAGATCAGCCTAGCTCTGTCGAGGGACACATGAGTCTTGTGAGTAGACAGAGTCCACTTGTGAGCAGAAATTATCATGAGAGCCCCATAGCATGGTGTGAGATCCGCTGTAGTAAGATTGCCCCACTCCTCGCGAGTTCCATTTGTGAGGAACTCCACCAGTTCAGTTAGAGATATTGCATCCAAGGTTGTGTCCTCGTTCTGCTCCTCCATAGTGAGAGGTTCAATATTCAGCAGCTCATTTATCACAGCCGGTGAGAACTTGTACAGATGATCCCGGACTGTCACAGCAACTTCCTTTGTATTTGCTTCAGACTTCGTAGCCGGGAGACCAGCATAGAACTCAGAAAACACCTGCTCAACATAGCTCCCAAGTGACGACACAGTGGTTTCCATGAAACCCTTCTTGATAACTGCGAGATATCCCCACTGATTCGTCTCCATCATGTCAACCAGTCGTTCAGCAATTATCTTTCGTTTACGAAACTGGTCGTATCTCTTTTTGTTTACACCTTTGACACTGTCAGTACTTTGTTCAGCAGATTTCTTCAATCGACCCTGAGCCAAAAACGGAGAATTGGCAGCATCCTCTAGTTGAAAGAACAGAGATTGAGTCGGTGTACTTGAAGCACTTATCTTTTCTGCTTCGAAGAACGCAGCCCTAGACGTTTCAGAACTTGCTTCTTCCTTCCTTCTTTGACCGTAATGTCTTCAGACGAAGAGCCAATTGCAACGACTCCTTCGTCTTGGTCACTTTCCTTCACTTTCTTAGCTGATTCAGACTCAGCTTCACTCAGATCCTTCGCATCAGCAGAATCTCCCTCTTTGTTAGCCACTGTGAGAGACAGAGGAGACTCTTCGACTTCTTCTTGATTTGCAGTCTCAATTGGAGCTTCAGACAGATAGACGGGTGAAGGATCCGTCAGAGGATTTGGGTCGACAGTCTTTGGCTCAACCTGTTTTGCAGTGATTCCCTCTGGCGGATCTACTCTGTGAACCGAGGTTCCTTGATGTTCATCGCTTTCCTTGAATGGTGCTTTCTCTTGGGCTGTGTCGAATGATTCGAGTTCCTCTGTAATCTCAGGAAGAGAAGCAGACGGCGGTGGGTTATTTCTCGGCGGAGTTTGCTCAGGTTCTCCGTCAAATAGTTCCCTCTGACTTGATTCAAAGTCTGCATGTCCCTTGTTCTTGGAGGATTTTCCTCGTTGCGCGATGTGCTTCATTTTCATTGTTAGAGACGATTTCTTGCTTGATTGAGAGAGAATATAGAGAGAAACTGCAGTTTTGAACCCTTGATAGCACGACTGGAGCCTTTTTAGGGTTGTGACCCACTACTTTCCTTATCCAGAAGGAACCTCAATCAACTGTTTCACAATTGCACTTCCGGCCCCTATCTTTTAATCCCCTCCTTTGTGCACTTACAATAAATTGATTTCTATCATCCAAACACATCAGCATTGGGCACATTCGTGAATTAATAATGTATCATCATATTTTCAAAATAGTAATATAACACGAATCACAACTCACAATTGACTGACTTAAAATCATATTAAAGTTTTTAGTTCAGTTTATTTACCATTTTCGTGATGTACTGCAAGATATGACTCAGCACTTGATTCAGGATACACATATAACTCTTGTAGATTCCACGATCTGGTGCATCCAATTATCTTTTTATGGCTAACTTTCACATTGTTGTTCCTTTATCAATCCTGAGGGTTTTCAACCTTTTCGTGATGTGTAACCCCGTTGTTCCCCCTTTTTTTTGTTTCTTTTTTTTTTTTTTTGTTTGAGCATCTTTCTAAAAGATTGATGGCTCTTGGGGGGGGGGGGAGTTTGGACACTTTTTCACGCGAAACCTGTACCTCACAGAATTAACGGCACACCAAGCAGCTCTTTTCCACAGCGTTCTCAGGTTTCAAACATAATCTGAATTATATGTACACCCCGAATCTGTACCTGCACTAATCTCTGCATAACTTGACTCAGCAGTCAAGATTACACACTCCAATTGCATTTCTTAGTGTGATAAGGCGATTATATTCAAGAGATTTAGTAAATATATCAGTCAACTGCTAGTCAGTAACTACATGTTCGATTACTACCTGATTATATTCAACTAATTCTCTGATGAATTGGTGCATGATGTCGATGTGCTTCGTCCTTGAATGTTGGACAGGATTCTTTGAGATGTCAATAGCACTTTTGTTATCACAGTACACCAGAAGGGGACCCAGTGCATTCCATAATCAGCCGACATTTGTTTCATCCAGAGAAGTTGTGAGCAACAGCTACCAATGGCAATGTATTCTGCTTATGCCGTAGACAGTGACACAGAGTTTTGTTTCTTGCTCAGCCATGAAATGAGATTGTTTCCAAGAAAGAAACATCCTCCACTTGTGGTCTTCCTGTCATCAGCACAATCTCCGTAGTCAGCATCGCAATACCCCATCAAGTTTTAGTTAGAGTTCCTTGAATGGTATACTCCGAGACTTTCGGTTACTTTGACATACTTGATGATTCTCTTAACTGAATTCAAGTGAGACACCTTGGTCTTGGCTTAATATCTAGCACACACACCCACACTAAATGAGAGATCTGGTGTACTGGCTGTCAGATAAAGTAGGCTTCCAATCATTCCACGATATAGCGTTGCATCAAACATCTTCTCCAGCTTCATCTCGTGCAAGTTTCAGTGAAGTACTCATTGGAGTCCTGGACACTTTGCAGTTCTCTAGACAAAAATGTTTCACCAGACTGTTTGCGTAGGAGCTCTGAGATATAAACACTCCCTGATCAGACTAAGTAATTTGAAGTCCAATGAAGTACTTCATTCACCACACATGCTCATCTAAAACTCTTGAGTCATACTCTGAACGAACTCATCAACCAGCTTCTGCGACGTTCCTCCAAAGATAATATCATCCACATAGATTTGGACAACAATGATGTTCTCCTCTACTTCCATGAAGAATAGAGTCTTGTCTACACTCCCTCTAATGTATCCAAAATTTAATAGAAACCCAGTAAGCCTCTCGTACCAAGCACGAGGTGCCTGTTTTAATCCATACAGAGCTTTCTTCGGACGGTAGACATAATCAGGATGAGTTGAGTCTTCAAATCCCATCGGTTGTTCAACATAGACTTCTTGTAGTACGCCATTCAGGAAGACACTCTTCACATCCATCTGATAGACCTTCAAGTTCATAACACACGCCATTCCCAAGAACAACCGCGTGGACTCTTGTCTTGCAATCGGGGAAAGGTTTGTTCATAGTCAACTCCTTCAATCTGCGAGTACCCCTGAGTTACAAGTCTTGCCTTTGTGCAAACTACTTCTCCATGTTTATCTGTCTTGTTCTTGAAGATCCATTTTGTTCCAACAATATTTATTCCTTTAGGGCAAGCAACCAGTTCCCACACATCATTTCTAGGGAATTGCTCAAGTTCCTCTTCCATAGATATAATCCAGTATTCATCACGAAGAGTCTCAGCAAGTGTCTTAGGCTCAATAGCAGACACAAAACATGCAAAATCTACCATTTCCCTGAAGCTGATTACTTTCCACGTGTCTTTCAACCCTCCTCAATACCTCCAATCACATCTGATACTGAGTGATTTCGATGAACTTGCTGAATCGCTTGTTGAGGTGATGGTTCTTCCGTTGCACTTTCCTTGTTTACTCTGACCGGCGTACCTTCACCCTCTTCATCTGATTCTGATTCCTCCACTGGGGCCTTGTAAAGGTCGTCGAAAACCACGTTCACTGATTCCATAATCATTTCGAACCTCTTGTCGAAGACTCTATAAGCTGTGCTAGACTGTGAGTAACCAAAAAAGAATCCTTCATCACTCCTTGAATCAAATTTCCCGAGATAGTACTTGTCATTCAGTATATAGCACACCCGGTTGATAGTGTAACATGCCGTATTAAGTGTCTCAGCCCAGAATCTGTTGGTTATCTTATTTTCATGCAGCATCACCCTGCCCATTTCCTGTAGAGTCCGATTCTTCCTTTCATTCTTCTGAGGTGTTCTTGGTGTTGCAAACTGATGAGCTATCCTTTTTGATTCACATAACTGAGTCATGATTTCCTTCTCAAACTCACCACCATGATCACTACGTATCTTCTTGATTCCTCCATTTTCATTTATGAGTTGAAGTGCCCATATTTTGAAGCTCTCAGTGATTTCAGACTTCTCTCTGATGAAACGGATCCAAGTGAATCTGGTGAAGTCATCTACGAGCACGAATACATATCTCTTGCCTCAAATGCTTTCAGTCTGCATCGGACCCATGAGTGTCATATGTACCAAGTCATATGGTGCTGAAGCTTGTACATCAGGTACCTTCTTGTGTTGTACCTTCACTTGCTTCCCTTGGTTACATGCACCACACACCAGTTTGTCATCAATCTTGAGCTTACGCACTCCACGAACCATGTCTTTGTGGACCAAGTTTGTCATGTTTCTGACATTCATATGACCCAACTGTCGATTTCATAGCTCAGCATTTCCTTGAGCCGACATACGCTTGACCTTCTTCTTCCATATGTAGCAGTTGTTGCCAGATCTGATCCCATGTAGTATAGTCTCTCCATACTGATTTATACCTCGACAATCAACTGCTGAGAAGACCACTGTGAATCCTTCATCACACAACTGGCTAACATTTATCAGGTTTGCTTTTAGCCCTTTGACAAAATAGACATTTACCAGCTTAGGCACTTCAGAACTACACGTAGTGCCTTTGCCCTTAATGACTCCAAAGCCACCATCTCCAAATGTCACTTTTACTCCTTTCACTTTTGAGATCTTGTCTAGGTATTCAGCATGTCCTGTCATGTGCCTTGAGCAGCCACTGTCAAACTACCATGGCTCATCTGACTCGGTATCATCTGAAAGTCATGCCATGTTACATCGAAAGTTACTTCTTGTACCAGCCACTGTCTTTGGGTACAGATCAGTCTTCTTCATCCATCCTTGAGAAGTATTACCAATCCACCAAAACTTGCATTGTCTTTAAACTTGCTTGACCCTTTCGAGGTACTTGAAACAGAACTTCTTGTAGTGACCAAACTTTCCACAGAAGAAACACCCAGTGAGTTGTCCTGGAGCACTTTGTGTCTTGATTTTCTCAGCATGCGATCCCCCAGACACAAAGCATGTTGTACCTGTTGTACCACTCTGTCTCCCAGTGTAGCTGAGTCCCATGTAGGAGTTCTCAGTCCTACCATTGCTCAAAATCTTATCTAGTTGTTTGGTTCCAGTGAGCATCTTAATATTCATGTACTGGTTATCCAACTCAGCTTGAAGGTCGGCGGCTATCTTTTTCTCAGCACTCACTTCTTCTCTGAGTTCTTCAGCTTGTTTGGTAAAGATCAATTTTTCTTTGATAAGGTTGACATTCTCCTTGGCTAGCTCAGCTTCTCTACGTAGTTCGTCATGTAACATTGCCACATCAGCTTCAAGCCGGGCTTTCTCTTTAGTTAGCGATAGATTCTCCACCCCTAGTTTTACCAAGGTATCGCGAACTTCCTTGAAACTCTCATCTAGCTCCTTCTCTGGTTCAGCATCACTTTCTGAGCCTGAGTCACATTCCACTATTCCCAAAAAGGCCACAAAGTTGTTCACTTCTTCTTCATTCTCGCTTTCTTTATCACTATCATTGATTCCTATCATGGATTTCTCTTGCTTCCTCCTTCCATCAGCTTCACACTCAGCTTGAGTATGACAAAACCTTTTGCATCCATGACACTGGAACTCTCTTCTCTTCACTGTTGGACAATCAATTCTGAAGTGACCATATCCTTTGCACTCGTAGCACTTCACATAGTTTTTCTTAGGATTCTTGTCAGATTCAGTTGTCTTTCTTCTCGGAACAAACTTCTTCTATCCTTGCTCTATTTTCTATAGAGCTCTGTCAAACCTTCTGACCAAAAGACTTAATGGATCGTTATCTTTCTCCCGATCCTCTTCAACTGAGGCTAGAGCAATTCCTTTAACCTTCTTTCCACCAGACACTTCCATCTCGTGGGCTTGAAGCATTCCTACAACTTCATCAAAGGTCATCTCGCCAGTGTTTAAGGATACCATCATGGCTGCCTTGTATGCCATGAAATTAGCCGGCAAACACCTTCGAAACTTCTTCACCAGTTTTTTCTCCTTGTACTTCTTTCCAAGGGTGAGTGCTTCTTGTGCCAGTGAGCTGAGTTTGGAACTGAAGTCAGCAATTGACTCATGCTCTTCCATCTTTAGCTCTTCAAATCTGGTTGCAAGCATGTCCTTTCTTGAACTTCGGACTTTCAACGTTCCTTCAAAATGCCTCTATAGAACCCCAAGCTTCCTTTGCTGCTTGACACCCTTGAATCAACTCGAATTGTTTTCTCGCTACACTGCAGTGAATGGCAGTCAGAGCTCTAGCATTGAATTTCGATCTTGTTCTCCTTATCAGTCCAGAGCTCTTCGCTCTTAGGTACATCTTTCCCATCATCACCCCTTGCAACGGGTGAAGTCTAACCAGATTCCAGAGCTTTCCACGCCAGCGGGTCTATACCCTTGATTGTAGCTTTCATTCGTGCCTTCCAAAATCCATAGTTCCCCACTTCCAAAACCACCGTTGAGTTTGACACCATTTCGTGATAGCTCTCCATCTTACTCCGCAGGATCCTACCTGTTTAAAACAAAATACATATACCTGCTCTGATACCAATTGTTAATGTAAGATAATCGAACTACACAAAGTAGAACACACAGTAACACAAGAATTATGTTTTCCAAGAAATACGACTAGATTAATCCTTTTAAAAGCACATACAAGTTCTTTCTAAAAGCAATCTTTCAACCAAGCTCATGACAAACCTTGACTTGTTGACTAGTCTCACATGTTCACAGACCTGTAACAGTCTCTAAACCACTCAAGCTCTTAACACCTAGATGCTTTGCCTCTCCTTCTTCGAACTTACAAAACTCTCTCTTGCTAAAAGCTCTCTCTGTGTGTTAACCGGCAACACAGTGCCAAAACTTCTTTATATATGTCAGATGAAACCCTATACCTAAAAATCTACCTGATGGAAACTTTCCATACTTGATTTTTCAGCGAATAAGCCAATCTTTCTTTTCTCAAAATTGATTGCTTCTTCTTCAAGACTTCCGTTTATCTGACCCTTCACTAAATCTTATGCGTCTGTCTCGACACGTGCACCTCATGACTCGTCCATCCTATATCGTAGTTCAAGTCGTATTTCATGAACTACTTCATCTCCGCTACATCTCCGTCTTGACCATACATCTTCACATATAATAAATTTGAAAAATCTACATGATAGATCTCGATGTTTTATCGCTCATTATCAGAGCCGGTCCTATACTTTGGGAGGCTACAAACTAAAAATCAAATAAAGGCCGGAAAAATATATATGCATTAAGGTGGAGTCGAACCCAGCCGGTTTCACTGTGGAGTCTAGCCTCAGAACCGCTAGGGTCAAGTCGTTTTTGCAAAATTTGTGACCGATTAGATAGTTAATATTTTAGCGGCCGGAAGTCCATGCTTCATCTGCTTGGGCTCAGTGCCGGCACAGCTCATTATATATATTCACCATGCAGATCTCAACGCCTTATTGCTAGGACCAGAAGAAGACGAGTAAGACAGAACCTTTTTTGGTATTAGAATATGACAACTGCTGAATCACTGAGTATTATATCAGCCCATGCGTTTAACGTTCTTTATTTTTTTTGACATCGGCGTTTAACGTTCTTAATAACAACAGCATAATATGGTTTATAATTATCAACTAGGTAACCATCAGCTTGCAAATTTAAAGAATATTTTTCAGTATGTAATTTTTCTTTAAAAATATTTTTAAATAATACCAATAGATATTTACAATATGTTTTAATGATTTGATTAAGGTAAAATAGTAAAAACATTTAGTTTTATCAATTCAAGATTAGCACATATTTCCAAAATTTTAAATAAAATATTTATAATTATTTTTATGGCGTGTAGTTTAATTTTAAACCAAATTAAAATAGATATACATTTTTAAATCTGGATGCCTATTAAATAAAGTTTTCTACTCATATGCTTTTATGATTATTTGTAATTTTATAATAAAATTCTAAACTACTGATATTAAAAAATTTATTATAAGACTTTCAATATTTTTATTATATATATAATGCATCTGATTATCCAGGTAATCCAGATTTCTGAAAATGCTATTTTGCGCATAACTGCTTCAATGAACGACAATTCCATTCTGTCATACGCTTTATTCATATCCGTCTTAATGGCCATCCTTTTATTTCTTCCACTTGGTTTAGTTCTTAGAGCGTGGAACATTTCTTGGGCAATCATAATATTATCTGAGATCTGTCTTCCACCAACAAAGGCTGACTGGGTTTCTGAAATTCTATCTGGTAGAATTTTCTTTAATCTCTGGCATAAGACCTTAAAGATTATCTTGTAGCTAACGTTACATAAGCTAATGGAGTGGAACTGAGTCATTTCATTAGGTCTAGTTGTCTTTGGGATTAGGCAGATATTTGTGTCATTTAACCATTCGCCATCACTCCATCTAAAAGGAATTGATTAACCATATGAATTAAATCTTCCTTTGGTATGATAGTAGATATATTTATTAAGAAGTTAACAAAGTTTAGTTCGATTTTAGTATATTTTGATGAGATTTCAATGCATATGATAGTGAAATTAATTTAACCATAGTGTATAATTGACTCATTATAAACAAATGTTTTGATGTTATTAAAACAGTAATCTAATCTGTTTTTTTTTTGGCAACAAAATGAAGTTTCATAGATCTAAACGGAGTTCAGTACAAAGGAGGCAAGGAGGAGTACAAGACAGATTTCGCAAGAGAATCTGCCACGAAGTTAAGCTCCCGACCAATAAAAGAGACAAAGAAGAAAACAAAGGAAGAAGATAAGAACTCGATATCCATGAGAACTCCAAAAAGCTCCACCGAATATGACTTCGAGTTTATAGCTCTAGCGAGCTCCCGCGAGTCGGTACGAAACCAGACTTTGTGAAGTGACTTGCGCTTGGCGTCCTGAATGGCTTCCCTCATAGCCAGCGCTTCCGCCATGAGGGGGGGATGATACACGGTGCAGAGCTCGGGCTTCCTCTGTGAAAATGCCGCGTGTTCGGTCTTCAAAAACCCATTCCGCTCCCGATTGCAGTGTCGTGGCGGACCAAGCGGCGTCTGAGTTGCAGAGGGCGACGTCATCTCCGATAAGAGGCAGTTCTCCAGGTTCAGCATTGCTCTGTGTAGACGTCTGTCCCTTGACTTGCGCCCCACGCCATTCATTTGCGGCTGGCATAGCGCTTCCAATGATGGCCTTTGCTGAGAGTCCCCTGTTCTCGAAGATCAAAAGGTTCCGAGCCGTCCAGAGACCCCACAATATCCAATAAGAAAGACTATTTGATATACCTGTCGGCGGAAGACATACGAGTGGCGACATCGTGGTGAAAGCATCGGACAAGGTGGCTGAAGCTGAGAAATCCGGTGAGAACCTTAGGGGAGCCATGTCCCATACCTGTCTTGCCATCGGGCAGTGGAAGAAGAGGTGTATGGCTGTCTCTGGTTCGAGGCAATGGGGACAGAGACCGGGAACCGGGATACCGCGGTGATGGAGATTATCTCCTAGCGGAAGTGCTCCTCGCGCCAATTTCCACAGGAAGAGCTGAAGTTTCGGAGATGATTCCTCACGCCAGATGAATTTTCTCCAATCGAAGGAGGTGGTGTGTGGCTGTTGCATCTGTATGCGATTAGAGACCTCTCTTAGTGCATAATAAGCTGTTTTGACACTATAGCACCCTGTCCTTGTTTTGAGCCAACAGTAGGAGTCCTCCACATCCAACAGACTTGGCTTGATGAGATAAATCTGAGAAGCAAAATCAGGGAATATAGACTCTACCAAGTGATGGTTCCATTTACTTGTGCCCCGGAGGAACAGGTCAGAGACGACGAGGTCTCTACTGATTTCCGTGGGTGGGCCGAAGGGGACAAAACGTTGAGAAGGCGACATCCATGAGTCCTGCCAGATTCTGGTTGTGTTCCCATTCCCCACCGCTTTACCAAGCTGAAGTTTCAGGAGCTGACGCCCAGCAATCACTCCTCTCCATCCGTGCGATGCTGTTTTTGGGCAGCTTGCATTGAGGAAGCTGCTATCATGGCAGTACTTACCAAGGAGAAGGCGGGCTAGAAGGCAGTCAGGTCTTGTAAGGATCCTCCATGAGTTCTTAGCAAGCATTGCTGTGTTGAAATCTTGGATGTCTCGGAAGCCCAAACCTCCCATGTCCTTATGATCCGCAAGAGAATCCCAGGCTATCCAGCAGATCTTTTTGGCCTCGGGGTCATTATCCCACCAGAAACAAGTAAGTGCTGCTTGTATTTGCTTGCAAAGTCCCACGGGAAGTTTGAAGCAAGACATGGGGTATGTCGGTATAGCCGAGAGAACCGACTTCAGCATCGTCAGTTTCCCAGCGGTAGAGAGCCGACGAGTTGACCAAGAAGCGGCACGAACTTTGATTTTCTCGATGATCGAAGAGAAAAGGTCTCGTTTCTTCCTGGAGAAAAGCTCTGGTAGGCCGAGGTACTTTCCCACACCTCCTTCATTTTCAATGCCAAGTATGAGTTTGACTCGAGATCGGGTCTCCTGTGGCGTTTTTGAGGAGAAGGAAATGGAGGATTTTGAAGCGTTGATAAGCTGACCCGAGGCTTTTTGGTACTCCTTGAGCACTGAAATGAGATAAGTGCAGCAGTCGGGGGATGCCTTAGTGAAGAACATTGTATCATCGGCAAAAAGCAGATGGTTAATCCTTGGACAGTGTCGTCCGATCTTGACGCCCGTCAGCTCGCCGGAGTTCTGTCCCACCTGGCATAAGCCTGATAACACCTCCCCGCAGAGGATAAAGATATAGGGTGAGAGGGGATCTCCTTGACGAATACCCCGGTGAGGAACTACGCTTCCATGGGCTGAATCGTTCATGAGGAAAGAGTACGAGACTGTCGAGATGCACTGCATAACCCATTCCGTCCAAATAGAATCGAAACCCAATCTTTCGAAAATGAGTCGGATGAAACTCCACTCGAGGCGATCATAAGCTTTACTCATATCAGTCTTGACCGCGATATAGCAGTGTTTCTTGGCATCGGACCCCTTGAGATGGTGGAGGATCTCGTGTGTGATGAGGACGTTGTCCGCGATGGCCCGACCGGGGAGGAACGCTGACTGATTCTCCGAGACAATACTGCTGAGGACTGGGCGTAGGCGGAGCGACAAGATCTTGGAGATAATCTTGTAGTAGACGTTGCATAGTGCGATCGGCCGGTAGTCCGAGACCTTAAGGGCGTTCGTGATCTTTGGTATAAGCCGTATGTGAGTAGAGTTGATGGCGTCAGGCATTCTACCGGAGGCAAAGAAGCCTCGGATCAGTAATCTAATCTATTAAACTATATATAATATTAGATGAATATTCAATAGCATAGTATTTTGTTTAGTTATTTATGATATATTTTTAATATTTAAATAATTTTAAAATATTAAATATTTGGCATATGTTTCATGTAGAAAATATATTTTGGTAGTTAGAAAATTATTTTATTGTACAAAATTATAGAAAAAAAAACACTATGAATACTATTTGATGTAAGATTTCGTTTTTTTTTTTTGTCAACTTTGCATTTCATAAGCCCGAAGGCAGAGGAGTACAACACGTAAACATGATATATTACACGTGTAAACACTAAACAAACAGAACAAGCAACGTGGCGAAACTGAAGCATGCATATCGGAGCCTTCCACTACCGGCAGTTCTCTGCATCAAACCACCCTATGTACATCTTCTTCACCGCCACAAAGCCTCCTTAGTACTCCTTAACCTCCAATCTTTCACCATAGCCGCTGTTTAAATCCAGAGTTCCTATCCATACCGATTGATAGAAACAGAGAAGAAACTCAATTGATTTATCGGACCATACAACGATGCCGATTCTGCTGGATCCCCTTAAATCAATCAAGATAAAATCATCATCACACTCTTCCTTTCCTTCAAGGATACTTTACTTTTACACCGATCTCGGATCCATCTAGGATGAGTAGAGATTGACTCCTCTATGAAAGGAATATGTGTAAAATCGGTAGAGAAGAAGACCAGACCAAACAACACGGGATCTGGATGATTTGTGAAAGGGGCAAAAGTTTAAGCAAATGCATCCGGTTGACCCGGAAAAAAAGATCCGCAACGGAAAATAAAATTCGGCAAACCAAAAGAGAAAGATCCGTGAACGGAAGCTAAAACGATCTAACCATAGATAAGTATGATACAATAACAAACAAAAGACAAAAGCGGTGGTGACCGGCGGCGATGAACCACCGGCCACCGAGCTAAACTTGATAACGGTTTGTCTCTAGAGAGAAGTTAGAGCGTTAAGAGAGAGAGAGAGAGGCAAAATCGCCATGTAAGGTTTCATTTAGATTTTTGATACACATTAGTTAATATAATAAAAATAAAAACAAATCATGTGATATTGTCTAAGTAATGAATTCGTCCGAAAATAAATTTTTGTTGTTATAAACCATTACATTAGTGGATGTAATAACCGGCTGATTTATGATTTAGTTCTAGCCTGTTGGTTATATATGTTTTCTTTTTTCCTTTCTTACTTAGGATTTGTACTATTTCCATATTACTATGACGGTATAATTCGCTATATAAAGGGATCATATGTTTATGAATAAGATATCCTTTTCTCCTTTATTTTATAACAGATTATCAGCATGGTAGCCTCTAACCCTAAGCCCCACAAAATATTCTTCAACTCACCCAAAAATCATCAAACCCAAAACGCAAAGGAATCTGCCTCAGAACTTCAAAGAGGCCGTTCTCTCAAACCGTGAAGACCCAGAAAACGATCAAGATATCAAATCGAAGCCCTCTTTGGGAAAAATCCGTCAGTCGAAACCGCTTGTCGATCTGACCACTGATGCGTCCTCACGCACAGATACAGTGCGCGCGATTTGCTTTGGAAACCAAATCTGATTCCGTTCGCGACCGACGATCTCAAGCTTGTTCCAGCTCGCAACTTCAGCAACAATTAACTCGCGGTTCTTCTCTCTCGGTGGTCCATTCAACCCTACTTGAGGTTAAGGTATTTTGAAATCCTAAAAGAGAACCCACATCGAATACGGTTGCTTGATAAGGATTTGAACCATAAAAATCATGAATTGATAAAACCCTAATCTAGGATAATAGATCAAATCCCCATTGAGTAAATCGAAGCTCATATAAGTTTGATCAAACTCTAATTAATAAGGAACTAGGTTTTGGATTAGATCGATTGCTTATTTAGGTTGATAGATCAATGGTTGCTAAGTTGCTAGAAGCATGAATTCTTCCCTTCCTAAATCGAGATTGATTTGATCAATTAAAATCAAAATCCTAATCGGTTTTTGAATCTCAAAACCTATGATTCAATGATCATATCATGTGCTTAAAACTCTCTTGATCTATAATCAAATCAAAATCCCTAAAACATCAAACCCTAAAACCACATATATGCAATCCGCATATCATGTAAAACCGTTTCTAAAACCCTAAAATAAAAAAAAAAAAAAATTGTTTTGAATCTGTTTGAAATTGTTTGATTGTTTTGATTCGGTCATATTGAAAAGATTAACTTGATAGATTGATTGATTATCAATTGTTTAGAAACCGATTTGAATTAGAATTGATAAAATCACATACTTGAAAATTGAAACCGATTAAATCCGATTGCTAAGATTCATATTTTGAGTTCATATTATTTTTATAAATTCAATCAACTTGTTAAAATATTTGAAAGAAATCTTGATAAATAGCATTATTAGGTTGATTATAATTGATTGAGTATCTAAGATTGTTAGCATTGCTTTATACATGGTCGATAGGTTATAAGGGTATGGGTCGATTGAGTTTTATGATCATTGTCTAAAATTACTTGAAAACATAAACCTTTGATCAACCATTCAGACATATGGTCCGGATGCAAAATTCAACTAAGCCAAAATGGCTCGACCGGTCTTGTTTCTAACAACCGGACACACTCCTAAATTACTCAATCCATCATCCGGTTCTAACCCTATCTCTTATACCCTAAGAGCCGGATGTATACCCTTATACACGTTCGGGTCCATGTTCTAAGAACCGGACACAATGCTAACCATCCAGACAAGATGTCTGGATGCACCACTCGTACATTAACCGACCAGATGAATTTCTGGACAATCTAAAACTTATTCCTAAGAACATGTTCCAAGGATCTAACTTGTAAAACACATGTTTTCAGATGTCGAATATAAATAATCAATATCTAACCATTGATACCTTAGAGCTTTGGAAAGAGCTAAAGATTAGATCTGATCACCAAAGAATGGTGATACTTCCGAAGGCTCTATATGATTGGAGGAATCTCAGAATCCAGGACTATAAGTCCGTGGACGAGTATAACTCGGCCCTATTTAAGATAGTTTTTCGAAATGAAACTATGTGGTGAGGAAGTGAAGGATAAAGATATGTTGGAGAAGATATTCTCCACCTTTCACTCCACCAATATGTTGTTACAACAACGATACCGTAAAAAGGGCTTCACTACTTATGCATCTCTCATATCATGTTTATTGCAAGATGAGCAAAACGATGAGTTGCTAATAAAAGATAGTGACATGAGATCTCCGGGATCAACTCCATTACCTAATACACACCTAGGCAAAAAGGCAAATAAAGAAACCAACCATGTCCATGATAGCCAAAGAAGTTATGAACGTGGCAGATGGCATGGACAAGGCCGTGCTAGAAGAAACCATGGCCGGGGTTCAATATGGAACCCTTATGGACGTGACTATCAGTCCAATTCTGGACTTAGAAGAGGCACGTCCAAGTCAGTGTGCTATAGGTGTGGAACGAGTAACCATTGGGCTAAGACATGTAGAACTCCCAATCATCTAATTGAGCTCTATCAAGAAAGTCTAAAAGAAAGAAAAAAAGGCTCATATGGTTTATAAAAATGATCTTATGGATCCAGACAAAGATGATTGAATGGATCATAAGAAAAAAAATGATCCAATGGAGTATGAAAAGAAAAACGATCTTATGGAGTTTGAAACTTCAGATTGCCTAATGAGTCCAGTTGATTCGACATCAAAACACTTAATGTCTTTACTTAGTTTTCATGATCTCTCGTTTTCCTTTTGAACTTGTTTCATTTCCTTGTTTTCTATCTTTGAATAAATGAAAGCTTTTATCTCTAAAACAAAACGTTCATTCTTGTGAATATCATTATGGTGTATAGTGGATCAAGCCACAACATCTTAAGAAACAAATGCCACGGCCAAAATTATATCCTATGGCCTCAAGGGTACACATCTAGAAATAGATGGTGCATTGTATCCTTAATAGAAACTGTGTGCATTGTATTCACATAGAGGCCGTGTACCATCAGAGACTTTGGTACAATACTCATTTGTCTAAATGAAAGAATGGATGGTCTCATATTGAAACCGTGGGAAAAAGAGAACAAAGAATTTCTTTAAGAGAAATCACCCAAAGAAATAAGAAATTGGCAAAGACTACATGTCTTGATAAAAGATAATGAGTTTACGTCCAAGTGTTCAATAAATATGATATGTCCATGGGGGGTAAGTGTTAAGCACTCCATGACACATGGACATCCACAATATGGACGTGTCAATGAGTCCACAAGAAATAAAGATAGACAATCCTCATCCGGATGAAACAAAAGGCAAAGGAAATATGTTACGTACTTCAAACGTCCAAATGACTATATGTCAAAGAGTTCACATCCCAAATGTTTAATAACTACTATATGTCCATGGGGTAAGTATAAAACATCCCATGGCAGAAATATGGACGTGGACATACACAAAGAATGGACAAGGACAATAAGTAAACATAGATGAAACTAATGGCAAAGGAAAAGAGTTCCTTCAAATCGCCTAAAAGACTATATGTCTTGATATGTTCACATCCCAAAATCATTTATTACGTATGGTATGTCCATGGGGGTAAGTATAAAACACTTCTTGGCACATGGACATACACACGGATCTAAGTGAACATAGATATTCCCCATCCCAAATTACTAACGGGTCAAGAGCCAGACATAACATATCCCATCTTAAGATATATGGATGTGCTGTTTATGAATCTAATAGCTCCACCACACAGATATAAGATGGGAGGATGGGAATATATGTTGGATATGACTTAATTTGATTTCCCCACGTTTCTAAGTACCTTGAACCAACCACGGATGATTTGTTTAAAGGCCAGGTACACGGATAGTCACTTCAGTGAATCTGAACATCCAACATTAAGGGGAGAAAAGAGTTAGCTGGGTAAAAGAAAATTACATGGAATCAAACATCCTTATATTGGCAAGATCCTCGGACTCTAAAGTGAGATCTAGAAGTCCAAAAGATTATACAAAAGGTAGCTTAAACAAATTGTCAGATTCCAATGCAGACCCGAATATAATGACTAAGTCAACTATACCAGCTATGAATGCACCAAATTCGAATTGCTGTTTAAGAGAACACAATCAAGTTGCTACTGAATCTAAGACATGTTTGAAAACATGATAGATCAATGAGTTCTAAAGATAAGATCCCTTGGATATTAAAGAAAGGTGCAAATTCGTGGATGAGGGACTCCTAGACATAATCAATCATAAGATGTACAAACTTAAAAGCCATGGCCATGGATGAGGTTGTACTTAAGGTGCCTAGAATGATGCTTGGGACACCTAGCATCAGGGTACTGAAGGTCATAATGAAACCTCAATAAGTTAAGTCATGTCCAGGACACAATGGAACAAAAGAGTACTCGACATCAATGATATACTAATACTATGCATGCAATGTAGCACTTGAGATTATGAAATGAATGAGGATCATGATCCCACGTCTATATATGAGTGCACTCAAAAATAAGAATAAGATCATATGGAAAGAAGATGTGGAGTTAAACTTATTAAGAAAAGAGAGGATTAGTCCCATAAGTTCGGACACCTCTAGATGTTAAACCAGTTGGACAGAAATAAATCTTTGTGAAAGAAATGAACATGGCGAGATATGCTTGATATAAGGCACGACCATATGCATGATATAAGGCATGGTCATATGCACAAGGATTCTCACAAAGATCAGGAATCAATTATAAGGAGATATGCTCCTTGTGGTGGATGCAACAAACATTGAGATTCCTAGATAAGTCTGGCACATAAGAAAGAAACTTATACTTGCGGTTCATGGATGTAAAAACCGCCTACTTATATAAGTCCACTGGATAATGAATATATATATATATATATATATATAAGTTCCAGAGGGTATTGAGTTGCCAAATGCAACAAGTTCTCGAGAACAAACTTGTACAAAATTAATTAATGATCTAAGAATATCCTAGGAACCTCTGGAGAGACATTTCACAAATAAATATCTAAAGAAAGATTTGGGAAAGACTAAGTTTTGGGACAAACAAAGATTGTTTGGAACTACAAATTGAGTATCTTAAAGATGAAATCCTTGTGATCAAAGGCATATATAAAAGGTGCTAAAATGATTAGCATGGACTCTTGAGTAAGTCCTATAAGGTCCATTGGTACTCAAACCTTATATATGAATAAGATTCGCCCATTGTATGGTTACATGGTCCCATAGTTATAAAGTCCCTTGCCCGGACATAGACCCATTTGGTCATAGGAAGGACAAAAAAATTGTACATTGGTCCGGGCACAAACCATTGTAAGTCCTATGGTCGTAAGATCCTGTTTTGGCTTGGACTCAGACCTACTTAGTCCAAAGAAAAGACATAGTCTTGAGGACCCCTAAGCTTGGTCATGGATCCTTTTGATCCTAAGATTGGACAAGGCATATGTCCTTGGTCCAGGAAAGGCCTTACATAAGTACCATTAAAGCTTATGCACATCTGACCAAAAGTGCACTATATTGATATAATTGGTGCCTTGATATGGCAAGCCATACTAGGTCGGATAGTTTTATGTATATGTTTAGACCATAAGGCATTGGAACTAAAGCCATACATGTCCCTTGCCATAAGCACTATTTGCATCTTATTTAGATAAATTTGGCATGTCCGAACATGAGGCAATGAGATAGGATTAATACATCCTATGTTATCTTCAAGGAACTAAATGTTTGAGATTGATTTATACTAACAAAACCCAAAGAGAAGTTTGTTTGGTTTTGATAAATAATGCAGATTATAACATTTGATCCATACAAGATCTCAAACAGGTTATACACGTTTGGAAAATGATAAATAAGCTCAAAGTACTACAAGTTCAGTCATATGATATGTCACCCGACTTCTTCACCATGTCTACACCAACTCCACGTCCATGAAACTTATCTATCATTTTCGGACGTGCCAATTAAAGGACGAGTTCAAGACTTGGCGCCCATGAAACTAAATTATCAGATTGTCCATGCACCAACTTGAAGAACATGCACGGAGGTACAAATCAGGGGGAGTGATACATGTTGTACTCTTTTTCCTTCACCTGGTTTTGTCCCAATTGGGTTTTACTGGTAAGGTTTTATTGAGGCAACACCAATATTGAATATTGGTAAAGTGTATCACGAGCTCTAGATGGTTATGACATTCAAGGGAGAGTGTTATAAACCATTAGATTAGTGGATGTAATAACCGGCTGATTTATGATTTGGTTCTAGGCGGCTGGTTATGTACGTTTTCCTTTTTCCTTTCTTACTTAGGATTTGTACTATTTCCATATTATTGTGACAGTGTAATTCCCTATATAAAGGAATCATATGTTTATGAATAAGATATCATTTTCTCCTTTATTTTATAATATTTGTATGGTATTTTGTGTCTCTATATTAATGGAGTAGATATGTTTGGATACTATTGAACAAAATAATGAACGAAATGTATTGTAATTACTATAGTAATTTAAACATATTTCTATAATAATTTTAAAAACCATAATGGTAATGACACATATGGAAGAAAAGTAAATTTTTATATATATTTTTCAAAAATATATACGGGATTATTACTATAATATTGTAGTTACTTATAGTTATACGTTTAGGATATACCTCTACGTCTATTAAAATATTCTGATTTGTTTCCATTAGAGATTAATGAGATCTGAGTTTATAATAAAAAACTGATCCAAGCTATTTATAAAATATTAATAACCAGAGTATGATAATACGGATAGATAATCATATCTATACTATAAAACAGAATCTTTCTTAAGATTATGCCCTTAATTTTCCAGTTAATTATAAAATTTACCACTGACTTTTAATTTCAATATAAATATTATTTATTTAAAATAAACAACTGAATATTTCATATATTTATGTTAACTAATCTTTCCATATTTTGTGAATGATAATAGTTCTAATTTCTAAGTAATTTGTACTTTCCATTTAATTTAAACATTTAATACTTGAACTATTGGTTATACTAGAATAAGTTTTATCTTCTACTTTTTAAAATTAAATGTAATTATTTTCTTATTTCTATTATGAACTAACAAACACATTAATAATTTTATCAACAAAATCTAGTTTCCAATTAAAGTACGATCAAATTTAATACCTCGCTTTTGAAATATAAATAAATAGACCATGTCTATCTTATTATTTGTGAAGCTATTTTTTCATTTCAAACTTTCATATTAAAATTTAGAACTGTTAAAGTTACTGATACTCTTAATAATTTTATATATAACATATTTATAATAAAACGACTTTTATATTAATAATATTATATTTATGTGTTATATTAGATAATTTATTTAAATTAATATAATAAATTTTCAAAAATAAAAATAGTGTTTTTAAAAAAAAATAAGATGATTTTTATACTTTGTATTATTATCTAGAAATAATATTTTTATTATAAATATTAAAAATATTTCTAATATATGAGTGTTTTTTAAATTTCAATACAATAATAAGCATGTATATTTTAATGAAATTTTTATCATATATAAATAGTTTGATATTTGTTTAAATTTTTGAAAATATAATAATAATTTATTCTGCTGGTTTTTAAATTAATAAAACATATGTTAATAAATATTCATAAAATGATTATGTCTTTATGTACGGGTAAAACATCTAGTTTCCATAATATTAATAAAAACAACCGCTGCGTGAAATTGTTTGTTTCTAGTTAATCAAGCTAACATCCAGCCCTATTAAGCAAAAAATAATAATAATAATAATAATAAATTAATAGAGAAGGCATGTGGCAATCCCATCCGCAAACCAAGGCGATCCAAAGATTTTCAGAACTTTTGAGTGATGATCACATAATTTACAAGCCAACCAAACGTATGGAACCTAGATTTGTTTCATGATTCACGAGATCTAGTTTCTCTTGGATTAATCTCAATCAAGGGTTGTTAAGAATTTGAGTCTCAAGATATTTCCACTTAATTATACTTTAATTTGCTAAAATTTTGCATATAAGTTTGCTTTTTTCCCCTAGTTACTACTTTTCTTCTTTTTCAAAGTTCGAGAACTCTAAAGAAAGAGTATCTTATTCATTTGTAAGTTTCAGACTTGAAAGAAAATAATAATCAGAAGAGCCATTGGCTCTGTTTTAAGAAATTTCATGGATCAGAGTTTTCACTTGCATTTGTGTTATATGTGGATTTCCTTTGGCGTCCGTGTGCATTTAGACTCTAGATGGATTCTCTTGTATATCTGGACTGTATTACGATTTTCGACTACGGACTACATCCTTTGGTTCCTAGGTATTTGCCTAGTAAGATGCTTAGGAGGACGATTTAAATTGGAAATTCTGTTTCGGATAGTTGAACCCCGTACATTTAATATGCATTTTCTTTTTGTAAATAAAAAGGGTTAAACCTGGGTTTATTAAAGACACAGATCTAATCCTTGGGTGGGAGGTGCAGTCCATGGATAGACACTCTCCCAGATATTCAAATGGACCTTAAAGCATGGATCCATATCCGTGTGGTGACTAGATGCATCGTAAGGTAGTTTCCTCCAGCAGGGTTCGAATTCACTACCTAGGTACAGGCAAGAGCCCGGTCTTTACCATTGGGCCACGATGATCCGGTCTGGTCACCACAATTTCACAGATACATGATACGTAAAATTAGATTATTGGGTCGCTCTAAATATTAGAAATCTGGAGACAACTCTCGGCATATGCGAGGTAGAGATTAATGAAGTTCCATTCAATCTTTAGGTTTGTTTTTTTTTTGAAAAAAAAAATCTTTAGGTTTGTTGCTTGACCTGTTTTGCTAGATCTTATGTTCCTGTTAATGTTGTATGATAATAATCTTTATCCGGATCAGATACTTATCTAGGCTGACAAAAAATGTAAATTGATAAAGAAGAATCAAATACAATTCAACTAATGTGCCACTCACTCATGCAAAACAATTATTTAATTTAAACTAACGTAAAGAAAGAAAGAAGGTGACAAACGAGGGACGCGTAGCCCATGCTCCCAAGAACACGACAATAAATTAGGATTGTAACATCTCTTTACCAACACGAAGAAAATACAGATATAGAAATAAAAGGTTAAACCATAATGTTTCTAAACGAGAAAAGAAAGGTCAATCTGAATGGAGCGGTTTTGCTGTTCTCTTGTTTCTTTTGTGCTGTCTTTGCAGCCATTCCACTAAATCAACTAGCCACTAAACGATCCACCAACGCAGTGCCTTGTAACACTCACGGCTCAAGGATCGCTATGGCTGATGGTGTGGACGCTAAGCTCTCGGCCGAGCAAAGATTCATGCGGGACCGTCCACCAAGCTCTTACTGCGTGCGGATCGAAGGGTGCAGCGAACTAATCACTAAAAGTCCGAACGTACAAAAGTACGAGACCCGTCCTTTCAGTGTAGGCGGATTTAACTGGTATATGTTTAAACCAAACTAAACTTATTATCAAACATTATTTTTTATTCTAGCTTGTGTAAATGTTTTGCTTTATGGCTTATACGGTAGATTAATGTATAGGACTTTTATCATCGAACCGTTTGGGAGCACGACTAACTTAGGGACATGGATATCTACATATGTTGCAATAGATCCTAGAGGTCTAGTTGGCGAAAACCAAGTGGTTTATGCAGATCTCTGATTTTTGGCATACATCAAGACTTTCGATCAATACTGGACATCTGTGGGTATGTAATCTTAAATAGTAAACTTTAAGGTAGCGCTATATCAAAAAATTTATTTAGATCAACAACCAACAATAATGACAATAAAAAGAAAATGTCTTATATGCAGATACGGACATCAGGCGTTTGCATCAATCCAGGACAACTTGGGGAAATCCAGAATTCATCCGACATGTTAACTTCATAGCTAAAGATAGAGAGTACATTTTCGACAATGACCAATGTGTGTTTGGTGTAGACATCTCGGTGTATCCTTTCTTTAACAAATGGGAGGTCTTGTCGATCGATAAGACCGTCTATGGGCCTAACTCGTGGAAGCTTCTGAAATTCTCAACATTGACCAGAGATTTTTACGTGTCGGACGAATTCTCCATTGGAGGAAAAACATGGTGAGTCAAATAATGACAAATATAACAAAAAAATAGACATGTATATCAATAAATCCTTCACTAGTTACCTCTTGTTATATTTCTGTTCAGGGCATTTAAGGTGTATCCAAATGGTGATGGCACAGGACAAGGAAACTCGTTGTCCCTTTATCTGACACTAACTGAAAACCAAACCTTGAAACCGTACGAAAAGGTTTATGTCCGAGTCAAGCTGCGAGTTCTTGACCAAAAACGATCAAGACATCTTGAGAAACCAAGTACTGTCTCTTGATTTTTTAAATACAATTATATATCTATAGTAAATCTTATAAAAGTAATGCTAACAAATTTATTTTGCTTTTGGGCAGTTCTATCCTGGTTTAACGCCACAGGAGAAAGTTCTGGGTTCGAGAAGTTTGTGTCTTTGACTGATCTCAAAAATCCAGCCAAAGGTTTCATCGTGAATGATTCTCTGTCCGTACAAATTCAATTTGAGGCTGTCTCATCAACTAATTACTATTCTAGCAATGCCGCTCAAGTCAGTAGTTTCTAAATGTCTACATTGTCGAATCTTTAAATAAGAGGCTTTGCATGTATACAAAGCGAAAAATAATAAAGACTTGAGACGCTTCAAAATGTTAAGGAAATATGATATAGTTTAAGGCTCTCTTTGTGATAGGATCTCAAAGTCTTAAAGAACACTTTTACTGCAATTTTCTTTTTATATCTTCTCATAAAACAATGATCTCTTAAATACATTGGAAAATACGTAAAATAACTGTCCACTAAGCAAATGGTAAACGTGAAGGAATGAGAGACTATCCTATAATACAGGAGACACACGATACTTTGGTTACGTGATACAACATACACATCTCTGACCAAGTCAATCTAGGTTTAGTTTGGTTATGATCTCATCAATACTCTACCCTCCAAAGAACCTTGTCCTCAAGGTTCTTATCACGTAATGGTGGCGGTTTACATGGGACTGGTTCATCTTGAACGGCACGCCGTGTAGGAAGCTGCACATAACTAAAACCATATCCATTCTTGAAAGAGATAGATTGGCTACATCTTCCTGGTTTTTTGGCTCGAGCAGTGTGATGTTGACGACTAATTGAAACCGACCGAGCTTGGCTGTGTTCCCGTGGTGAAGTTGCAGAGCGTTTGAGTGATGAAGTCACATGTTGACGAGATTCCTCACGAACCTGCGTATCCGTTGCGACCTTCATGATCTATGTATCCGGTTGAGGTGCAGTGCCACCATAAGCTCTTCCACCACCAGCATTCATCTATCTCACTATCTCCTTTACACGGTTTATGGTCTCCCCAAGATTGATGAATTGCTCCATCATATCGATTTTCATCTTTTGGATTTCGTCATGCATTTTCTTGAGGAGGTTGATCTTTAAATCTTCAATGGATTCTCCGCTGCTTCCCATGACTTAGATCCAATAAGTATTTTTTTTTTTTTTGGATAGAAGTTTTTGATACCACAAAGTGGTCCGGATCAAAAACAAAAATATGCTTTGATGCCAATTAAGGCCCTCTTCAAAACTAAGATAATTTGCTCTGATACCAAATGATAGGATCTCTAAGTCTTAAAGAACACTTTTACTGCAATTTTCTTTTTATATCTTCTCATAAAAAAATGGTCTCTTAAATACATTAGAAAGTACGTAAAATAACTGTCCACTAAGCAAATGGTAAACGTGAAGGAATGGGAGACTATCCTATAATACAGGAGACACACGATACTTTGGTTACGTGATACCACATACACATCTCTGACCAAGTCAATGTTGGTTTAGTTTGGTTATGATCTCATCAATACTCCACCCTCCAAAGAACCTTGTCCTCAAGGTTCTTATCACGTAATGGTGGCGGTTTACATGGGAATGGTTCATCTTGAACGGCACGCAGTGTAGGAAGCTGCACATAACTGAAACCATATCCATTCTTGAAAGAGATAGATTGGCTACATCTTCCTGGTTTGTTGGCTCGAGCAGTGTGATGTTGACGACTAATTGAAACCGGCCGAACTTGGCTGTGTTCCCGTGGTGAAGTTGCAGAGCGTTTGAGTGATGAAGTCACATGTTGACGAGATTCCTCACGAACCCGCGTATCCGTTGCGACCTTCATGATCTGCGTATCCGGTTGAGGTGCAGTGCCACCATAAGCTCTTCCACCACCAGCATTCATC
Source organism: Brassica juncea (assembly GCA_018703725.1). Taxonomy (NCBI): domain Eukaryota; kingdom Viridiplantae; phylum Streptophyta; class Magnoliopsida; order Brassicales; family Brassicaceae; genus Brassica; species Brassica juncea. Next base: position 35,342,923 of record CM031935.1, on the reverse strand, counting down.
TTTCTCACTATCTCCTTTACACGGTTTATGGTCTCCCCAAGATTGATGAATTGCTCCATCATATCTATTTTCATCTTTTGGATTTCATCATGCATTTTCTTGAGGAGGTTGATCTTTAAATCTTTAATGGATTCTCCGCTGCTTCCCATGATTTAGATCACAATAAGAATTTTTTTTTGGATAGAAGTTTTTGATACCACAAAGTGGTGCGGATCAAAAACAAAAATATGCTTTGATGCCAATTAAAGCCCCTCTTTAAAGCTAAGATAATTTGCTCTGATACAAAATGATAGGATCTCAAAGTCTTAAAGACACTTTTACTGCGATTTTCTTTTTATATCTTCTCCTAAAACAATGGTCTCTTAAATACATTAGAAAGTACGTAAAATAACTGTCCACTAAGCAAATGGTAAACGTGAAGGAATGGGAGACTATCCTATAATACAGGAGACTCACGATACTTTGGTTACGTGATACCACATACACATCTCTGACCAAGTCAATCTTGGTTTAGTTTGGTTATGATCTCATCACTTTGTAATTAATCTATACTTGTTTTTACTCTACGTATACCTCTGTATAAATACTCTCTCTATACTTAATGATAATGTATTCAGCCTCTTTGTTATATGGTATCAGAGTATGATATCTAAGCCGCCTCTTTTTCTTTCAAAATTTTTCTTCCTTCTCGAGCATCACCATGGCTGGTAACTCCAACACAGGCAATGAGACGATCACAGTCTCCACAACCCCGACTCTTTTGAACATCAATATGACAAACGTCACAAAACTCACCAACTCCAACTTCCTCATGTGGAGTAAACAAGTTCATGCCCTCCTAGATGGGTATGATTTGGCTGGCCACATTGATGGATCTGTTGCTGTTCCTCCGCCTACAATCACCGCTGCTGATGGCTCACTCGAAACCAACCCCTCCTATGCACTGTGGAAGCGCCAAGACCGGTTGATTTACAGCTCTCTCTTTGGTGCAATCACCATGACTCTGCAGCCTATTCTATCCACTGCAACAATGGCCGCAGAGATCTGGAGTATTCTCAACGCAGCGTACGCAAAACCTAGCAGAGGACACGTTCAACAGATTTGTCACCAACTCCGATCGTGGAAGAAAGGCACGAAACCTATTGAGGAGTACTTTCAAGGACTCACAACCCGCTTTGATGAACTCGCCTTGCTTGGCAAGGCTCTTGATTCTGAGGACCAGATCGAACACATACTGAATGGCCTCCCAGAAGAGTACAAAACGGTCGCTGATCTGATAGAAGGCCGCGAGACTCCCCCCTCCTTGACTGAGATCCACGAAAAGCTTCTTAATCAAGAAGCTAAACTTCAAGTTGCTTCTGCTGCATCCTCCTCTCCACCCGTGTCTGCAAACTTCACGAACTATAAAGGCCCTTGAAATAAAAATCGCAACAACAACAGCTATCGCCGTGGAGGTTACCGTGGTTGTGGTGAATCTCATCAGCAACAGACATTCAATCAAAACTCTCCGCAGTCTCAGGCTCGTGGCTACCAAGGGAAGTGTTAAATTTGCAGTGTTTTTGAGCATAGTGCACGCAGGTGTCCACAACTTAACGGTGGAAACTCGAACTACATGGCACTGCAACAGTCGATGTCTCACTCTCCAAGCATGGCAGCCGCGCGCCAATGCTGCTCAGGCCTTTCTCTACAACCCGAATGCTTGGCTCCTTGATAGTGGAGCAACCCATCATCTCACCTCTGATCTCAACAACTTGGCTATACATCAACCATATCATGGTGGTGAAGAAGTTGTGATAGCAGATGGTTCTGGTTTGCGTATCACACATACTGGCTCTTCTTCACTCTTAACGCCATCTCGAACACTAAAACTACAAGATATACTATGTGTGCCACATGTTAACAAGAACTTGATTTCAGTATATCGACTGTGCAATGCTAATCAAGTCTCTGTGGAATTCTTTCCTTCTTGTTTTCAGGGGAAGGATCTCTCAACGGGAATCCGGTTGCTCCAAGGCCACACGAAGGATGATTTGTACGAGTGGCCTCTATCCCAATCTAAACCAGCCGTGTTCTATGTCTCCTATCCTGATACCAAAACTACTCTTTTTCAGTGGCACCATAGACTTGGTCATCCTTCTTCTCCTACTCTAAAAACGATTGTTTCTACCTTTTCTTTGCCATGTTTTAATAAAACTTCGAGTGTTTCTCCTTGCAATGATTGCTTACTTAATAAAACCCAAAAGCTTCCCTTTCATCAAAGTACCATTGTCTCTACTCATCCTATTGAATATGTCTGTTCTGATGTATGGCAATCACCTATTACTTCCACCCAAAACTTCAAATATTATCTTGTTCTTGTGGACCATTTCACTCGATATACATGGCTTTTTCCTCTTACAGCTAAATCTCAAGTCAAAGAAATCTTTTTCAAATTCAAACCCTTAGCTGAAACCAAGTTCAAAACAAAACTTCGAAACCTATATACTGATAATGGTGGTGAGTTTATTGCTCTTCGCCATTTCCTTGCTACTCATGGTGTCACACATCTAACCACTCCACCCCATACCCCTGAGCACAATGGCTTGTCTGAAAGGAAAAATAGACATGTTGTTGAAACTGGTCTATCTCTCTTATCCTCTGCCCAAATGCCTCTTACATACTGGCCCTTAGCTTTTGCGACCGCCGTTTTTCACATAAACAGATTACCCACGCCAGTTTTGTCAAACATCTCTCCCTACCAAAAGCTCTTTCATATCCAACCTAACTACCACAAGCTTCGCACCTTTGGATGCTTATGCTTTCCCTGGTTACGACCATATGCCCCTAATAAGCTTGAACACAGATCATCTCCTTGTGTTTTTGTAGGCTTCTCCTTAACACAAAATGCATACCAATGCCTTGATCCAGTCTCAGGTCTTATATACATCTCTCGCCATGTCCGCTTTAACGAAACTGAGTTCCCATTCCCCAAGCTCACCACACCAAGTCCCTCGCCTACTCCTGAACCAAACTCGCCTGCACCGTCCCCACCTTTTACCCCAGTTCCCTTACCCAGGTCACTTGTACAATCACCACCGGTGTCTCAAAGCAATCCGCTCCCTAGTAGTCATTCTTCACCACCGCCGTCGTTGTCGCCACAGCAGTCCGCAGGCTCCACGACTCCATTGCCTGATCCTGTGCCTGTTCCAGCGCCTTCTCTGTCTGCTGCATCTACTTCACAGCATGATGCAGAGCCTCCACAGGTTTCCAATGCTCCGCCAAGTGCCACGACAACACAACCAGCAGCTCCAACACATTCCATGACAACACGCTCGTGGAATAACATTGTTAAACCAGTGGTCAGGTACAATTTAACTGCCTCTCTACAATGTGATCCTCACTGGATTCCTTCTACTTTGCAGCAGGCTATCAAACATGAACATTGGAGGAAGGCAATGAGCTCTGAGTTCAACTCGACAATAGAAAACAGCACCTGGGATCTAGCTGCTGCTACTGAGACAATGAATATTGTTGGATGTCTCTGGGTCTTTACGATCAAGTATAATCCAGACGGGAGCATTGCTAAATACAAGGCATGTATTGTGGCAAAAGGATTTCATCAACAGCATGGAGTTGACTATATGGATACATTTAGTCCAGTGATTAAAGCAACGACCATTCGTATTGTCTTGGGATTAGCTGTGACCAATGATTGGCCTGTTAGACAAATTGATGTATACACTGCTTTTCTACAAGGACACTTGAATGAAGGGGTTTTCATGTCTCAACCGCCAGGTTTTGCTGACCCCAACCGCCCTACACATGAAGGTTCAAGGAAAATTTATATATGTCCTCGTCTATGTAGACGACATCCTTGTCACTGGCAGCGACTCGCAGCTTGTTCAGAGTGTCATTACCAGATTAGCCAACAGGTTCTCGATCAAGGATATGGGTAATTTGAGCTATTTTCTTGTCATTGAGACGAAACATACTTCACAAGGCATGCACTTGATAAACCTTGACTCATGGCATTTTCTTGCGACGCAATAACTCTTCCAATCTTCACGCGTTTTCAGACGCTGATTGCGCTGGTGATTCAGATGACTACGTCTCCACCAATGCTTACATCATTTACATTGGCTCCCACCCTGTATCATGGACTTCGAAAAAACAGCAAGGTGTTGCACGCTCTTCTACGGAAGCTGAGTATCGAGCTGTCGCCAACACAGCGTCGGAGCTTAGATGGATCTGCTCTCTTCTTATAGAACTTGGTATCAAGGTTCCTGCAACACCTACAGTCTACTGTGATAATATAGGTGCGACTTATTTGTGCGCCAATCCGGTTTTTCACTCCAGGAGGAAGCATATTGCTATTGATTATCACTTTGTTCGCGGCCTGATTCAGACGGGTGTGTTACGTGTCTCTCACGTATCAACGAAAGACCATCTTGACGATGGACTAACGAAGCCTTTACCTCGAGCACCTTTTCAAACTATACGAAGCAAGATTGGTATTGCCTCAGCAACACCATCTTGAGGGGGCGTGAAGGAAATATGATATAGTTTAAGGCTCTCTTTGTAATTAATCTATACTTGTATTTACCCTACGTATACCTCTGTATAAATACTCTCTCTATACCTAATGATAATGTATTCAGCCTCCTTGTTATACAAAATGTCGAAGTTTCTACCTTGATTTGACTATTACCAGGGTTCTAAATCTTTCTAGCTTCAGAAAAGTTTCAAATTTAGGGATTCCCTAACTGAGTTATAATGATCAAAAAGAACTTTGGTGTTCTTTGATGGTAATTTAGTTTGGTCTAGAACTAGAATCAATTACACAAACTTACTGATACACCCTCCGACGAACCGTTAAGGTAAATTAAAGAACAAGGTTTGTAGAATTGAGAAGAGAAGAAGAAAACAAATAAATTAATTAATTAAATAAAAGCAATTGTTTATATAGAGTTCACCTAGAGTGGTTTTTTTTTTGCAAAAAAGGCTTTCATATTAAACTTGCAAGAAAGAAAAGAAAATAATACAGGCTTGGCCAGAGTATTATGGACTAGACCCAGAGTTATAATTAAGAGAGACACATATCATTGGAACCCATTAGGCCCATTAGTCAATTATGAAGAGGAAAGGCAGATAGTCGCTTGTCGGTAGTGGGAGAATGCATGATCACCTTGGCCTCTCCACCTGCTGCTTAGGATCGGAGGAACCATAGCTGCATCATCGCGGAAGATGCTCGCGGGTTCTTGCAACGGATGCTCAGTAGACGGTTCCTTATCTGCTTATCGATCGTGGAGATGATGGTTTCAGAAGCTTTGAAGGTTTGTTGATGGATCCTTGTGTTTCTCTCTCGCCAGATCCAGTAGATGGTGGCCTGTGCCGCAAGGAGAGTGAAGCGATTAAGATCTCGGTTACTCCCTAGTGATTGCAGTTGCAGTAGCGTCGAATCCCAATTCGTCAGGGGCTGTAGTTGACATCTCCCTGCTATCACTTGCCATACCCTAGCAGTGTAAGTGCATTCAAAAAATAGATGATTCCTACTCTCATGAAGAGCATTGCAAAGTAAGCAATTAGGGTTAACATAAATTCCCCATCTGATCAATCTATCTCTAGTATGGCACCGATCAAATAACACCAGCCAAGTTAGGAAGTTTTGACGAGGGATACCGTAAGAGAACCAAACCACCTTCGACCATGGAACTAGTGGTTCCAATGATATGCGACCCCTTCAGGTAAGTGTAAATCTCTCCCATGTTGTATCTACATCGCACTCTACCTTCTACTTCCCACTCATAGTAGTCATCACTCTCCTCCAATATTACAGTTGTGAGGTGAATCTGCAGCGCTAGTTGGTCTTCTGTCCGGGCTGGAGGCATTAACCACCGGCCGTTACAGTGAAGGGAAGCAACTGTCGCTGTCTGAGGAATGCGAGGCCGAGAGGATCGTGCATTTAAGAAACTGCTGAGGCTCCCAAACGGTGACCAATTATCAACCCAAAATGCTGTTTTTGCTCCATTACCTAAACGTCTTCTGAGCAGAGGGTAAACTAGTTCCTTTGATTTGATCAACCTGTTTACCATCCAAGAAAATGAGTTACTCGTTCTTACTGTCCAGTAGTTTCTCAAGTCTCCTTTTAAGATAACTTTCTTAAACCAACACACCCAAACTGAATCAGGTCTAAAGAAGAGTAACCAGATGAGCTTCAAGATGCACGCAACATTCCAGCTGTGAAGATCCTTTAATCCTAGGCCTCCTTGCTCCTTGGTAAGAGTTACCGTGTCCCATCCCACTCTAGCTGAGTAGTTATCTTCACTGCTTCCTTTCCATAAGAACAAGCTACATAAAGAATTAATCTTGTTGATGCAGGCTTTTGGCAGTATAAATGTAGAGCACCAGAAGGTCGAGACTCCAGCTATGACAGTTTTTATAAGGAGTAAACGTCCTGCGAATGAGAGGGCCTTGGCTGACCAAGATGAGAACCGCTTCTTGATCTGTTGCAATAGAGGCTCACAGTTCTGCAAGTTCAGCTTTTTCGTGCACAATGGAACACCCAAGTATCGCATTGGTAGTGACCCGCAAGGCATCCCAGTAGACGCCTGAATTGCTGTGATTTCTGGAGCAGAGAGACCTGATGCAAAGAAATTCGACTTTTGCAAGCTCACCGCTAGACCAGAACGTTTTTCGAACTCATGGAGGATTTGGAGCACTCTTTGCACTGATTCAATGGAACAGTCTATGAAGATCAGCAGATCATCCGCAAAGGAGAGATGAGTCAACCTTGTCTTCCTTCACTGATGATGGTAAGATAGGCTCCCTGTTCTTGCTTCCTTGTCTAACAACATTGATAGGTAGTTCATAGCAATAACAAATAGGTAGGGAGAAAGTGGATCTCCCTGCCTCAAGCCTCTTTTACCTTTAAAGTATCCATTAACAGTGCCATTATAACCAACCATAAATGATGTTGTGCAGATGCAAGCTCTTAGGAGACGAGTGTATGCTGGAGGCAAGTCCATACTTTCAAGCGCCGAGAAGAAGAACACCCACGAAAGCGTATCGAATGCTTTGGCTATGTCCACTTTGATGGTAATTTTCTTTGACCCCCTTGTTCCTATGATAGCCATTTACAAGTTCGCTAGCCAGGACTGTATTTTCCACTAGGAGTCTTCCCTCAACAAATGACGTTTGATTAGGCATGATTAGGTCCTTAAGTAGAGGCTTTAGCTTTCGCACAAAAAATCTAGAGATAACCTTGTAGATTGTGTTGAGGCATTAGATTGGTCTAAACTCTGATATTCGTGAGGCATGAAGAAGTCTTGGATCGAGCTAATGCATTCATAACCTACCAATGACCAAGCAGCTTTGAAGAAAGCAGAAGACAGACCGTCAGGACCAGGAGCTTTGTTCGGGTTCAGGGAGAACATCAGTTTGGTAATCTCCTCCGCTGTGGGCATCAGAAGTATCTTGTCTCTCTGCTGATGACTACACCGGAACGATGTGAGGCTCTGAAACCAGTTAGATGGGGTAAGCCAAAGGGGAGGCAAGCAATCAGGTCCAAGTACTTTTTGGAAGTGAGAGACCGCATGGTGACTCATCTCCTGGGGATCAGTGATGATTGCACCAGTGAGAAGGAGGAATGAAGGAATGGCATTGTAGCTTGCTCTTGCCTGACAAACTCGATGAAAGAAGGTAGTGTTCAGGTCATCTTCCAACAGCCTGTTGATCCTAGACTTTTGTTTGAAGTAACATTCCTCGATCTGCTTTAGAAACTGCCATTCTGATTGAGTATTTGTTCCTCCGCAAACGTTTCAGGTGTTGGATCCGTGAGTGCTTGTACCTGCACAAGTTGCAACAAACTATAAGTCTCTTTCACTCTATTTTGTATATTGGAATAGTTCTCTCGATTGAGTATTTTTAAACTTCTCTTTATGCTTTTCAGCTTCCAACACAGAGCAGTAAGGTTGACAGACACACTTCCGGCCTGAAACCAAGCATCAGTCACTGCCTCCAAGAACCCCAGGTGTTTGGTAAACTAGTTTAGGAATTTAAAGGGCTGGGTACCGGCTTTAGGAAGTTGGAAGGCTAGGTCAATAAGGCAAGGGGCGTGATCAGACGGGACTGGTGGTAGAAACACTACAGAAAATGTGGGTATTAATAGCGGCCGTTAAATGCTATGAGTTTGTTACCATAGCGTTTCCTTAAATGCTCTGACATCACCCGTTATAATAGGTCCGACACTTTTAATAGCGGTTTTCGTTTATGCTATAGTTAATAGTACAATAATAGCATTAGTTTTTATGCAATTTTTAATATTTATAATAATGAATTGGTTTTATTTTTAAAGGAAATATTTATTTCGAATTTTTATAATAAAAACAATTAATCCGGTTATAATTAAATAGAGAATTCTTAATAATTTAAAAATTAAATTTGATTTATTATTAAAATTTTGTTTACAAATAAAATCAGTTTATACATTAACCAAAAAAATTAAACCAACACCTAATTAACCAAAACATGATAACCAAAAACATTGAACCAAACCTAATAAACCAAAACCTAAACTCTACGTTGTCTTCTTCTTCCTGTCTCTTTCTTCTGTAGCCTCCAAAGCCTGTCCATCGCGTTCTTCCGCCATGATTCCAAGCCTGTCCTTCTCAAGCTATCTTCTTCCGCCATGATTCCAAGACATCTGATGAATCAAACACACACACAAAAATCACTCAAGTCTTCTTCAAATCAGCAGCAGCAGAACCCAATAGCGACTTGGCTGGTGAAACCAAAGCAACGCCTCCGTTCTCGATCTTTGAGTACTTCTTGTACACAGCACGAACCTTTGAGCATTCCCTATTAATTAACACACAAACACAGAATACACACGTATATAAGTTTCTGCAGTTTAAGAGTCAAGAACAAAAGAAACAGAGATGGACTTTGATTCTTACATAATCTATCAGTTCTTAGCATGAATATGAAGAGATAAATCGAAAATCATATAGTTTAGAGAATGAAGAAGAGTCCCAGCGAGACACGAAATCGAGGCTTCAATGGTTGAGTCCCAGCGAGTCTCCGACGCATCTTCTTCTCCGTTGAGTCCCAGCGATTCTCCGACTTCGTCATCTCCATAATCATCTTCTCCTTTATCGATTGACCAGATCTGAAAGTGAGACATGAGATAGTTACAGATATGGGAGAGAGAGTCGAGAAGATGAAAAGAAAAAAGAAAAAAAGGAGAATGAATCTGTGGCAGAGAGCAGAGAGAGAGAGAGGAGAGAGAGACGCGAGCGATAGCAAGATAGACGAGCGCGCTACGATCGCTCATGAGAGGAGGATCGAGAGAGAGAGAGAGAGAGAGAGAGAGAGAGAGAGAGAGAGAGAGAGAGAGAGAGAGAGAGAGAGGAGACGGGGAAACCAGAAAAAAGAACAAATCTTAACCTTTGATTTAACCTAATCCAACTGCTGAGAAGGTGATCCGTGTATATGCATTTAATTGGTTAAGAGAACTTTGTCTTTCCTTTTTATTTTCTTTTGTCTTGTATTCTCATTATTTGATGATTTCTTGTTTATATTTTTAAGCAACTTTTATTTAAATTTTTTTATATTTTGTGGTTTATAATTCAGATTATAAGTTTTAAGATTTGAGATTATTGTTTGAAAATAATATTTGAGATTATTGTTATGATAAGGTTTGAGATTTTTGTTTGAAAATAATAATTTGATAGTTTGAATTAATATTCTGATGTAGAGTTTAGGGTTTGAAGTGTAATGTTAAGGGTTAGTCTTAAGTGTTTGACTAAAAACTTGATGTTTGTATTTTGGATGTGAAAAAATACAATTTTGAGCTTAGAGTTTAAAGTTTGAAGTATGATATAAGGTTTGGGGTTAAGTTTTGTGGTTTAGGGTTTTAAATACACCAAATTCCATATAGTAATATATCACTAAATATATAAACCTCTAAACAATTATATATACATATATATATTTTTATAACAAAACTTTAATCTAAATTTAGTATTTGAATTTAAAATGTTCATTTTGAAATTGTAATAAGTGTTGGATATTAGAGTTTAGGGCATGTTTAGGGTATATGAATTGGAATTATGGTTTACAAAGTATATTTTAGGGTATAGAATTATGGTTTTGAAAATTTGAATTAAGTGTATAGTTTTAGATTAGATATAAGCTTTGAAGTTTAGGTTTTATGGTTTGAGGTATAGAGTAAGTGACAAAAAAAATGGTTTGAGGTATAGAGTTTAAGTTTGGAGTATTGTGTTTGAAGTTTGGAGTTTAAGATCCGAGAGTGAATTGTGAATAATGATATAAGGTTTAAGTTTCAAATAAAAATCTGAATTTGATTTTTGCAATATGACATTGTATGCAAGGTTTAAGTTTGGGGTTTAGGGTATTAGGTTTAGGGTGTGGACTTAAGATTTTGTTTTTGAGGTTTATATTTTAAATTTGATAATAGATTTTTAAGTTTAAGTTTAAAATTGAAATTATATTATGAAAAGATTGAAGTTTTCAAGTTTAGGGTTTAGGGTTTTATTTTTTATTTAGATACAAAATATAATCAATGATAGGTACTTTATAAATATAAGTGTAAAATGAATTGTTTTAATAATGATATAAGGTTTATGTTTAGGGGTTTAAGCCCTATAATTATATATATCTATATATATATTATGTTGATTTTTAGCTAAGTTTAATTAGTTTTATTATGTTTTATGGTCTTTTTCGAGTCTTTTTGGGCTAAAATGCATAATCAAGAGTTATGGAGCAAAAGCATGGATTATTCTGCACAAAATGAACGTTCTGGGAGAAAAGCCGAAGAGGAACAAAGTGCAGGGACCTAATATACAAATTAAGAAAAGATGGATCTCTGAATCACGAAGAAGACGAAGCGCTCAACCTCATCTCAGACTTGCTCGATCCGGTGTTCTAGACCCAACCATCGATCCTCCGGTCCGAGCTGAGCAAAGAGACCACTTGGAGAAGACGAGCCGTTAGACCCAGCACTCTCGAAACTCAAATCGACCGCTTGGACTCGAACCAGTACGCTCGTCTCAGTGCTCTCGGTCCCAGACTTCAATCCTCCACACCGAACCAGTTGAATCGACAGCATCAAGAGGGACCAGACTGCTCGAACCAAGGCGCTCGGTTTCCTCCCTTTGACGATGGCTGTGACGAAGACGAAGATCGCCACGACTGCTCATTCCAAGCTCCGGTGGTCACGACACAACGAGAGGAGGCGGCCAGTGAAGACGGCCGGTGAGGACAGAGCTCAAGCTCAGAGATGAAGCTCAACGATGGAGGTCGGAACTCTTACACGAAGATGCAAATCATCATATCTTCTTGTTCCGTCTCAGCTCCTCTGCCTTGGCCGCTCCTTCCTCACTAAAGAATACCGGTTTCTGCACAGGATAGAGAATCGATTCCCACAAATGAATCCAGAACAAAACAGAGATTTTGAAACGCTTGGACTAGGAATTGCATGATTTTGATCTCCGGCACTGAAGCTGCTTCATGCCAATCAAAGAAGAAATCATAAAGGAAACTCGATCTCTTCCTCAATTTGTTTTTTTTTTTTTGAACACATCAACTCTTCCTCAATTTAACCAGAAAATTGTAACAATATCTCCTCTTTTTTTAGGGTTTAGGATTTTTGGAGGTAAATAAAATAGAGTGAGAGGGAAAGTAAAACAAGTGTGAGAGGGAAAATCAATAATTTTTCCGCTTCAGTTTTGCATAGCGTTTGCATTTTCGTAAACGCTATCTAAAAGTAAGAGGTATGTCAACCATAGCACAATCGAATAAAACGCTATCATATTCTGCTATTAATACTCAGATTTCCTGTAGTGAAACATGGCATTGGCATGAGGAAAGGTAATTAGGACTTCACTGTTGATTAAGCATCTGTCTAGTTTCTTTGCAACTGGACCAATATCTCGTTTCTTTGACCAAGTGTTGACAGGGCCTTGGAACCTCAGATCATAGATACTCATCTGCAAGAGAGCATCACGAAACTGGTACATTTGCGGAGCATGGGAGAGGTGGTTAAACGCAGAGTGCTCATATGGATGAAGGATCTGATTGAAGTCACCCCCTATCATCCAAGGTTTTCAGTCAAGCGCAAGAGAGGTATGAAGATGTAAGAGTTCCACCCATAGGTCTGATCTTTCCTCTGCAACATTGGATGCGTATATAGCTGAGTAGGTGAAAGGAGTACAATTAGGGAGATGTATATCGCATGTCATCATCTGTTTTGATTGAGATAGGATTTGAACTTTTACAGGATCCTTCCAAATCAATATAATTCTGCTATCCTCATCCGACAAGTGGTTTGAGAAGTAATGCCAATCTCTGCAATGAAGACATCAACTGGGAAAGAGAAGGTTCCTTGATATGTGTCTCGAGTAGTGAACCAAAAATGGGTCTATGGCATTTAAGCCAATCCGCAAAAGGCCGATGTTTGTCCGGGAGATTCAAGCCTTGGACGTTCCAAAAAAAAAGAGCTTTGCGCTCATTGGGAAGATGAGGGGGGGATCTCCAGAAGACTTGAGAGAATCAACTGAAAGTAAAGGTAAAAATGGGTTTGAAGTGGAAGGGAAGATAAAGGGAGACTGTTTAACGTACTGTAAAGTACCAATCTCAGGGAACAAAGGGGGGTTTGTGGGATTGGATGAGGAGGATGAAGAGGCTTGGTAGAGTATCTTTGGGTGTGTGGGAGGAGAGAGGGTAGGGGAAGAACGTGATTTTTTTAGGGAGGGTTTCTGTGGTTTGTCAGAAGGACTTTTGTGGGCTTATTGGTTTGTGTTTTGGACTGAAGAAAAAAACAGTTTGGCGGTTTTATGAGCTAGGGGAGTACTAGGGAGAGAGACTGAAGCTACTGGAGGGGTGAAGGGGACAGGAATAGTATGCTGGGAAGTAAAGGTTTGAGAGGGGTTTGTTACAACAGGAGGTAAGTTTTTCTTTACAGCTACATAGTGTTTATTTTTTGAAACTCCTAACGGCTGTTTTTTGGGGGTGGGATTAACTTGAGCCTTTTGTTTTTGTTTCTGAGTTTTCTCTGCAGTCGAAGGAGCTGCAGCTGGCGGAGGTGGAATGTAGTGGAGACAGTTCCTTACCACCTAGAGTGGTTACACCTCTGAGACATATCAAAATGCAATCACTAATCTTAGAACATAGATTAAACACCTCTTTATCTCTATTCCTTATGATTGTGCTGGTGGAGAAAAGAGAACACATGGTCTCGTCTTAGATAAAGAGAACTAGGTGTTTGTCCTCAATTTTGCGGTTAGTTATATTATATAAAGAAATACTCCCTCCGTTTCTAAAAGATCCATGTTTTAGAGAAAAAAAAATTCGTTTCAAAAAGATACATTTTTTTACATTTTCAATACACTATTAAATGAAAATTTGTACATTTCCAAAAATATAATTATATTTACTAAAATCTTATTGGTTTAAAATGATGGAGAATTGTTATTTAAGAAAAACAATGCATTGGTAACTAAAATTTTATGTTTTTCTTAATAAATGTGAAAAAACTAAAATATGGATCTTTTAGAAACAGAGGGAGTATATATTATCTTTACACTATTATAATTTTGAATAATAATTAGAAATTTAAACTTTTAATTTTTAATTTCAAATATTTGGATAATCAAAAATTTCAGTATATATTTTTAGAAGATATGTGAGATGTAAAATAGTTCAAAAAACATAAACCTTGGTCATTAAAAATTTTTCTCTTACAGAAAAGATTATTATTATTAATTCAGGTAATTGGTTGTGGAATTTATATTTTAGTTTAACAAATGAAAAACCCAAAATACTCTAGCTCTCAAGAGAAAAAAAAGAGTGTGTTTTTTTTGTGTAACTCCAATATGACCAATACAATGATCGGAGACTTTTATCATGAAAGATCTTTTGTAATCGGCTTTGTGTGGGCTTTAAAAACATAAAAGTTATAATAATTCCTTACCTACAAATATGATTCTTTTATATAATAATATATAACCATTAAATTTATCTCTATAAAAATGCTAAAGTATTTTATTTAATTATATATAAATAATTGATAAAAATAAAGAAATTGATAAAACATATATATTCTTTCTCTAATTCTACAATTAGTTACCATAAATCATTATTTGCAATATCATTTGTGTTATTTGGTAATTTGTATTAATTAGTTCTAGAGTTAACTTTTATTTTTAGATCTGATTAAAATAATAACTAATAAATGTTAATAACCAATCAAATTTTAACTATTTTTTTAAATTAACCTATTAAAGACATATAGTCAAAAGTCAATTATGTAGCTTCTAAATTAATATATAGTAGGACTAGGATCAGCCTGCCCTACGGGCGGGATATACTTTATATTTGATCTAGATTATTATGTTTTGTATGATTTTGTGATTTTTTATTTTAGGTTTTCATCTGCAAGAAATATGTATGATAATGTTTTTTGTCTTTTATAAAGTTTTGAGTGAGGAGAATTTATATGGGATAATATATATCTTACTTGTTTAATATTTACTCAAAATATAGTTGTTTCATCATTAAATTTTATAAAGCTGTAATTGTTTTACTTTTGTTCCCAATATTTGTTCTATTTTAAATTTGTTATTAAGTAAAATAGTATTAAAACTGTTCTCGATTATGTTCAACACATAAAACATGAATTAATTTTTTATGTTAATTTTCTGAATTTGGCGACACTTTTTGATTTTATACATTTTCTTTAAATTATTAAGTCATACAATGCGAAAATAGGTTATTTATTATAATAAAAATTAATTTAATTAGGTAGGTGAAGGGAAACCTATACAGATTGTAACTTGTTATATATATACACAGAATATATATATATATATATATATATATATATATATATATATATATATATATATTTGTTCAAATTTTTTTATTTTTAAAATCAAATAAATCATGTTTTCTGAATTAATAATTAGGGTTTCAAAATAAATGATACTGATTAGTTTTAAAATCTGATTTTACATTGAATTTATTATAACTAATTTATTTTTTATTTTTTAAAATTAGATATATCTTATTAGTAAATAACTATTTATTTTATTTGTAAGATATTATAATTTGATTTAAAATTAATTATTTTATATATAAAGTATTCAAAATCACTATACATTTAGAGTGAATGACATTTAGCCATCAAATTTATATCATTTAAATAGAAGTTCTAAATTTAGTACAAATATATTAACATAACCACATTTATTAATTACGTTATTTTGATGACAAAAAAAAATAATTATGTTAGTTTAGATAAATTATAATGTATTTTTAGCGATGTAAAATATTAAATGATTTTTGTATTTTTTTATATTATTTACATGTAGGTAAATTATAGAAAATGATAATGAAATTTTTTTATTCATTTCAAATTAATTTTAATATATATTTAAATTATTAAAAATGATAAGATAATATGATACCCGTATACATTCTACTTTTTATCGAATTTATCTTTTTCCTATGATGTTGATTTTAACTATGATACATTTGATTGTGATTATTATTTGCTGATGAATATGTGTATGGCATTATATAGTGTTCGTTAATTTGTTATATAATTTATAGTATGGATGGGTAGAGTTCTTTTGTTTAAGAATTTTGGATAACAATTAAATGGTTAGATGTCAGCTTTTATGGTTAAACATTCAGTCGCAAGCTATGCACACCATGTGTTTTTTTTTATAACTGCTTTCTTTGATTAATTTGAATGAGACTATGAGAGGTTACATCATCTTCATGGAGAAGATGAGTTATACAAACGGGAGCATAAAAATAGAACTCAAAACATATTTTGAGAGGGAACACTTTGCTTTGCCAACTTGTCTGCTATCTTATTATTTTCTCTTGATGTCCAATGAAACTCCACTCCTTCAAATTTACGTGTCCGCCAGTATCTCATACCCAGTTGTATGCTCCAAAATGTAAAACCTTCCGATTGAGAAACTCCATAGCTTTCTTATTATCCCCTTCCAATATAATGTGTCTGAATCCCTACATAATTAAACATATGAGTAAATTGTCCTATAAGAATCAAATTCCAAAGAAGGACAAATACAAAGAAGATTCCAGATTTGATATGTTGTTAGGACTTTGAAGTTTCTTATGTTTTCATGTTTAGAGATTTGATATCTTCAATATGTTTCATCTTCTTATCATGAGTGTCTACTTTTAAAGAAAGAAGCACAATTAGACATGTCCTTTTGTAATCTGTTGCCCAAAAGAGTGATTAATTTACCCTGTCCCAGAGCCTATCAACTTCCCTTGTGCCAGATTGAACTGCAACAATTCCCTTTGCTATCTCTTGTCACACTCTGTTGCTGCTGTCCATCTCACTCTTTCCGTCACTTGCTCCATCTCAACGCCGCTTGTTCATCGCTCTCCACCCTTGCTCTGTTGTTCTCCGCCACTTTCTTCGTTTCTCTCCGTCGCTGCCTTGTTTCCGCCGCTAAATATGTCGTTCTTTTCCGCTTGCTCCATCGCCCTCCATCTCGCTCCTAGTGACATGCCACACTCGTACTCAATTAAACCTTGAGTTACCGAAGGACCTCACTTTGACAACAATAATACAATGTTTGCTTTGTATTAGAAGCTCAAAAGAGAATTGGTCAACTGAGAAAAATATCAACGAAGAAAATTTCAAAACCTTAAAAAGAGCTTACTGCGATTCTGTTTTACAAAACAATTGTTTAAAAACGCCGGACGTTCCTGGCTTCCCAAAATCGGAGCAGTCGGACCTGAACGGAGGAAGAAGAACGGCCAGCCTGTAGATCGGGGAGAAAGACCAAATTGTTAGCCATGTCTCAAACTTTTTCTCTACTGGTTTGTTTAGATCGAAGAACGAAAGATGAATGATTCTGAAAGCAGTGATTCGTCCCTTTTTATAGGAGAGTTTCCACCGCCTCGCCCTCTCCATAAGAGCATTGAATGGAGATCAGTTACAGCCATATCTCAGACCCGACGAAGAAGACGAAAGATCTCTCTGAGGTATGAATGTGGGAGACGCAAGAGAGGCGACGACCAACCCTAATCTAAACGCGACGTTTAGCTTGATATATCTCCTCGGGACTGTTTGCGTGAAGGGAATCCAAAGTCATTTCGAGAACCCAAGATTAAAAATGATACGCTGAGTTTAGTATGAGAGGGACACATGTCACGACCTGAAGAAATGAATTTCAAGATGGACGCTCTCAGTTTCACGGATCAAGGATGGGCCTCCTGCCCAGATGGATGAATAAAATTGAAGCCCAAATGCTGTGCTGAGTCACAGTTGATGATGTGGTTGCACATGTGGACAGGCTGGGAGAGATTTCAACTCATCTTTATATATAAAGATTTATCTCTTTAAAACTAAGAATAAATTTGGTTAAGGTAAACATAAAAAAATGTATTATGAAAATGGTAGTTTAAGCAATTTTTCTTATAATTTTTTTCCAAATCACACTTTCTCACGCATTTTTTTAGTTTAGTGTTTAAGCAAATGGGTTAAGCAAACATATTCTTCCTTAAATTATCTCTGATCATCGCACTATTTTATCAAACACTGACTCATTCAACCAAATGTTTTTAATTAAAACTAATCACAGCTTACATATCTTTTAAAATTATTATTTTAATTTATTTTAAATTAAATTAAAACATACCTATATTAATTAAATCTGATTAACTAATAATAAAAAATAATATTTCAATTTTTAAATAACCAAATGTCGTTGTTTTAGGCATATATACTTAATATTAATGTCAGATCCAATATTATATGAAATAAAATGTTTTTATTCTTATAAGTTTTGTTAAAATTTTATTATCGTACATTTTAAAAGTTTATTATAGCGTAAAAATACATCTCATTAATTTTTAAATAATTTTTTCTTACTTTCAGTTTACATTATATTTTCCATCTTTGACTTTAAAAATTGTAGAGATGGTCATTTTTATTGAACCTCCTTACTAAATTTATCCTAACATTTTAAAACACACATAAAACTAATTAGTTGACAGTTATAGGAACATAAAAAAGTGCATGTACCTCGACAAACAAATAAAAATTAAATACATAAGAATATAAAAATACCAATAACACAACAAAGATATTTTATTATTCTTCCCTCTTGGTCTTTTATTTATGTCTGCCTTTTTTCCTATTAAATATAAGCATGTTAATTTTATTATTAATCCAAGCTATATGAATTATATTAACAGAGTATTTAACTCTAGAAAACTCTTGTGAAAAATACTTTGATTAATATAATTAAATGACTTACCATATAATAAATTAAATGAATTACCAAATAATATAATTTTAAATGACTTACCATATAGTAATGTTAATTAATCTGTTTATATTAATAGATGAATTACATAAAATTTTTCTTGATTAATATACGTTTAAATAACTTACCATATAATTTTTATGTTTTAAAATATAAAAATATTTTAATCATTTCCAAAAGTGATAAGGCATATATGATATCACATTGTCATTGGAAAATGATTGGAATTTTTTAGAATTATATATTTGACTGTTTTGCATTCATTTGACACATTTTTATACTATATATATAGTGAATGAGTGAATTTAATTAATATTATTAAGTTTAGATTAATTAGTTTTCTAAAGTCTATAACTTATTTTATTCACTACTAATATAAACATAACAAAAATCGTTTTTATAATTGTTTCTATATTATCATATGTATTTATATGTATCTTATCAAATTATATAATGTATTCTAGATATTTAATTATTTATATAAACAAATTCAGTTAATTCATCTATATTTGAGATGCTTAATTGTATGTTTGGAAACGTAGATTAGATTAGGTAATTCTATGAATAATTTCCTTTTAAAAACTTTAATTAAATAAATGAAAAATGAAAAACCATCAACCAATCAAATTATAACAATTAATTGGAGAGTTCTTCTATGAACGACACGTCAGCATAAATTACTAAGGAGCTGTATTGAACCGTGGATTTTTAAACTTGGAGTGGATTTGAGAAAAAATAGAGTTTGAAGAGATATGGACTAAATCTTAGTTTATATGGGTAGGATCTACGAAAAGGGAAAAAGATTTGGATGGATTTTTTTCTTAAATTTCAGAATGCTTTAGATTATTGAGAAATTGTAAAATATAGCACTTTCATGATACCACTTTTTATTTCTACCTTAACCAACTTTATCATTAAAATTTTAATTGGCAAAGTACATTTATACCCCTAACTAATTAAACCTAAAACTGATATATTCTTCTCCTACATCTCACGATTAATTCAAAAACTCATCATCTCAGATTCAAGTCGACATGGCAAATTCCGGTGGTGACAAGTTCTCCGGCGATATCTCACGCCACACACTTCGACGATGGAACACGCTGTCGCTCCTCGATTTTCACGGCGCCATTCCCAAATCGGAGAAACCGAATCGGATCGAGAACTCTTAGGGTTTCAAATGACGGACCCGAATCGTACCTCGATATGTGGAAAATCGCCGTCGATCGCGAGAAGAAGGTGAAGGCCTTCAAGAAGATAGCCGAGAATGTTGTAGCTTCCGATGGCGAGAGAGTCGAAGGAGATTCAAACAAGAAGAGAAATGATTTCCAGAAGATCTTGGAAGTTTCCGTCGAGGAGAGGGATCAGATCCAACGGATGCAGTTCGTCGATCGCGCCGCCTCGGCTATCTTTGCCGCGAAAGCCATTCTCGCCTCTAACAGTTCAGGCGATGGCAAATATGGTTTTCAAGACGAGGAGAAGACTCAGAACAATGCTAAATCCAAAGGTAATTTCTTTGCATATGATTTCACTATCACTTGCTTGTTATATGTGGTGAGAATGTGTGGTCTAATGTGCCACTTCACTTGATAAGTATTGAGTATCTTGCAATCATTCTTTTCAACCAGGGATGTGGAGCAGAACAGTGTATGTTCCTCAGTCCGAAACTTCTGGTTCCGAGACTCCAGGACCTGATTTTTGGTCTTGGACACCTCCTCAAGGTAGCGAGATGAGTTCCAATTCGAGTATGGACTTGTTGCAAGCTAAGCCTGCTGAATTTCCAACCTTGTCAAATCATGTACTGGAGAAAGAACCTTCATCAGATTCTCTTTCCATACCTTACGAGAGTATGCTCTCCACCGAAAGACACAGATTTGTTATCCCGCCTTTTGAGTCTTTGATCCAGGTTAAAAAAGAGACAGAGACAAAGCCCACATCAGCCTCGGAACATGACCTTGATGCCGTATCTTCAGCAAATGCGGAAGAGGCGGCTCGTGTTCTTGATGGTTTGGATGATTCTGCGTCATCCGGAGTTAGCCAAGAGGGATTGAAGTGGTGGAAGCAGAAGGGTGTTGAGAAACGGCCGGATGGTGTGGTTTGCAGGTGGACTATGATACGTGGTGTGACTGCTGATGGTGTTGTTGAGTGGCAAGACAAGTATTGGGAGGCTTCTGATGACTTTGGGTTTAAGGAACTTGGTTCGGAGAAAACAAAAAATCTCTTATAAACCCTTATAAGATTATTTAAATAGTTACGAGATTATTTAAATATTTTGTAATTACACATACATCCATGATGCTTTTCGTAATAAAATGATAAAATGATTTTTTAAATCTCTATAAATAACTTTATAAATCCTTATAATTTTTTTTATAAACCTTAATAAAAAATATTAGTAATTATTTTATATACTCTTCTACATAATTATATAAGGATTTCTAAACTGTGATAAATATATTTATAAACCTTTATAAAATTATTTATAAGACTTTAGAAAAAGATGTATAAACCTTTAGAAATGGATTTAAAAAACCTTTGTAAATAGATTTATAATTATAAATAATTTGATAAAAATTATAAACTCTTACAAATTATTTTATAAATTCTTATTAATTTTTTCATAAACCATTATAAATAGTCTTTTATTTCTTATAAATAATTCACTAACATTTATAAGAGAATTATAGGCACTTAAAATAGCTTTATAAAGATTTATAAATTTTTGTAAAGAATCATAAACTCTAATAAATGATTTATAAACTCTTGAAAACTATTTATAAACTCTTATAAATTGTGTTATTAAGATTATTAAACTCTTATAATAATTTTATAAACCCTTATAAATAGATTCATAAATCATTATAAATGTTATATATTTTCTTAGAAATGATATAAAAACCCCTTTTAAATGGTAAATAAACATTTACAAAAAAATTATTAACTTTTATAAATGATTTACAAGCCATTACAAGTGATTTATAACCTCTTATAAATAATCTACTACTCTTGAACGTTGCATCTGGGGGGTTTGAAGATGGATCAACCATCCCTGTATTTGATATTCCAATAATATATAAATCTTTATAAATGTTATATAAATTCTTAGAAATGATATAAAAACCCCTTATAAAGGGTAAATAAACTTGGATAGCTGTAGCTTGACCCGATATCATTACCAAAATGGAAAGGATGATTAGAAGATTAGAATCTCAAGTATACAACTTGTGAAGAAGACTTCAAAATGTGAAATTCAGATCACGAAATCACTAAGCTACGCAGAACTCTCTGGTCGTCGAGATTAGCTGTGATACCTTAAAGATCATTTATACAAAAAGGCTAATTATATATATATATATATATACCTTCAATATCTGGTTGAGTTGATGAAGAATTTTATTAGATATCATAAGAATTGTTATATATATGGAAGTTTAATTCTTCTATACTCTTAAATTGATCTTTGAAACCTTATAAAATGTTTTTAACTCTCTCTGATTTATAAACTCTTATAAATCCGTTGTTAAAAATTCTTATATATCCTACAAAATTATTTATATATTCTTACTATTAAACATATATCCATGATGATTTTAAAATGTTTTTTAAGCAATTGAATGGTTTTGTACGCCCTTATAATTTTTTTTATAAACGCTTACAACTCTTAAAATGATTATATAAACTTTTACAAAATGATTTATAAACTCTTGTAAATTTATTTATATAACCTCATAAATTTTTTGTAAACTCTTATAAATAAAGGGAAATTATGAGTAATGTTTTAATATGAGTTTTAATCCATACAAATGATTTTACTAACCCTGATAAATGATTTAGTTAACCCTTAAATGATTTATAAAATCTTATAAATGCTACGGAAGTATATTTCTTCCTGTCTTGCAAATGTTCATCACTAGCTTTTAATGTTAAATGTGTTATAAGAGTTTATATTTTGCTCTTCTCCAAAACCATCTCACTGAACTTAGGAAAGGACTCTAGCAACTCTGAATTGACGTATCCCATGTATGTTTATAATGGTTATTTATAAACTCTTATAAATGATATATTTGTTATTCCAATTATGAACTTTTATTAAAATAAAAATTATAAAATCTATTTATTATAGTTCTATAAAGTATTACTTTGTTTTTAACCAATTTATAAACACTTATAAATAATTATAAACTCTTATCCAGAACTCAACCTTTCGAGCATGGTATCTTGCTATTGGTGGTTTATAAATCATTTATAGGAATATATATAAACTATTGATAAAGGTTTATAAATTATTTCTATATCTTCATAAATGATATAAATATCTATAAATTATTTATAATCCTTATAAAGCCTTATAGAAAACTAAGTTCAATTTTTTTATATATATCCTTATAGACTGATTTTATAACTCTTATAAATGAATTATACTCTAATAAGATATTTAGAAACCCTTATAAATGACTTATAAACTTATAAATAGTTTATATAATTTTATAAATGATATATAGACTCTGAAACGATATATAAATCTCTTAAAATGATTATTTATAAACTCTTATAAATGATATATTTGTTATACTAATTATGAACTTTTATAAACAAAATTTATAAAGCGATTTGCAAAATTTATTTGTTCTAGTTTCTATAAAGTATTTATAACCAGTATAGACTTATTTATAAGAACTTATAAAATTATTTATTAAATATATGTAAATTGAATTTTGGTTTATATGAGTTTATAAATGACTTATAAGTGTTTTTAATGAGCTTACGGCTTGATGATATGCATGCAACACTTCTTTGTTCACTAGTACTGTTGATCCAACTGGATATCATGTTCTTTTATTTTCTTTTATTGAAAATTTTGTTGCAACACCATTTTGTTGTTGCCTCAGGTGATTGTTTCATCTTACAGTGAGATTACTAAGAATGAGTTCCTTGATCCAAGAACTGCCCAGGTTGCCATTATTGATCACGTTAATCAGGTTCTATTACTTGTTTGTGTTTATGCTTCGTTATAGCATGTCGTGATCTTTGATTCCAGTTCCAAGCTTGCGTTTCTTTTATATGACCAGATTTGTACAGAAGTACAACCTGCTGCGATGAAGAACTTCCATCTTCGTATATCGAGGAATTCAGGTATGATTTTACACCTAGCTGATGATTTAGGATCAGGTTAATGCATCAATGCCATTTCACGAGCTTCAAGTTGGAAGTTGATGGACAGGGGGAGCTGTAAAGCAGGTGAAAATGAAGAGGCCAATAACAAGAGCTGCTATACTCTTGTTAATCATGCTTTTGCCATTGCTGTGAGAAAGGTCCTAGAAGGCTATATATCTGGTCTGGATACATTATGTGCATCTGTAGAACTGAGGCGTTCATCTAACATTGTGGTTTTGTGAACCCTTTATAAATTCTTATAAACCATTATAAACATTTTTAAAAACCTTTATAAACATTTATAAATAGTTTATAATATATTTATAAGTTCTTATAAACCTTGTAAAATGATTTATATGAACTCTTATAAATGATTTTTGAATTTATAACAGATCTTATAAACTCTTTTAAATTTTTGTAAATGGTTTTATAAACTCTTATAAATATATTTATAAACTTTGAAATAATTTGTTAACTCTTATGGCTGATTTTTGAATTAATTTTTGTTGTTTAATATTACCAAAGAGATGTCCAGATATATAGCCTTCTAGGACCTTTATGTGCATCTGTAGAACTGAGGCGTTCATCTAACATTGTGGTTTTATAAATCCTTTATAAATTCTTATAAATCATTATAAACATTTTAAAAAACCTTTATAAATATTTTATAATATATTTATAAGTTCTTATAAACCTTGTAAAATGATTTATATGAACTCTTATAAATGATTTTTGAATTTTTAACAGATCTTATAAACTCTTTTAAATTTTTGTAAATGGTTTTATAAACTCTTATAAATATATTTATAAACTTTGAAATAATTTATTAACTCTTATTGCTGATTTTTGAATTACTTTTTGCTGTTTAATATTATCAAAGAGATGTCCGTTTTTGTAATTATAGGTACAACTATTTATAAACCTTTTGATAAAGTCTTATAAAGCCTTTATATTTTATAGGGTAAGTTTATGTGCTGTAAAGTTACTATGTGGGGTTATATTAATCAGAACGTTAGTCTTTGATATTAACTCCACTGCTCTCAACTCCAAGGCCCTGAGAAAGTTGTCTTTCATCTTGTCACTAACGAGATCAACTACGCTGCGATGAAGTCATGGTTTGCTATGAACATGGACAACCTCAGAGGAGTCACTGTTGAGGTTCAGAAGTTTGAGGATTTCAAATGGCTTAATGCTTCTTATGTCCCCGTCCTCAAGCAGCTCCACGACTGATACGCAAAGCTACTATTTCTCTGGACACAACGACGATGGACGCACACTGATCAATTTCAGAAACCCCAAGTATCTCTCAATGCTCAATCATCTCAATGCTCAATTGTACCTTTTTATAAGGTCTTATAAAAGAAACTGTAAAAGAATGATGTTCTTTAATAAGCAAAGAAATGGTGGAAAGTTGGTTAATTTGGTGATCTATAAACTCTTATAAATAGATTTATAAACCTTGTAAATTAATTTATAAACACTTATAAATAGTTTTATAAGCCCATTTAAATAGTTTTATAAACTTTTATAAATAGTTAGATAAATATTTATATGTGTTTTATAAACTTTATAGATGGTTGATACAAGGTTGTATAAGCTCTTATAAAATTTATAAATGGTTCACAAATGGTTTTATAAACTCCTATAAATGATTTATATACAAAACTATTTCATATATCCATATGATTGGTTTTATAAACTTTTATAAATATACATGAATAGTTTCATTCTGAGAACCAGACTGAAGGTTAATGGACTGAGAGACCAATAGCTTCGAGATTCCATTTATAGCTTCTTCCACCTCTGGTTCCCTTGACCATCTCAACCCAGAGTACTCGCCTGCTGCAACTTTGCTGCAACTTGCGTCAGAAACAACTTTCTACTCACAAAGGTTGAGGAATCTGATTGACTTATGATGGCAAAGCTTTTAATATCAAGAGGGGGAACCAGACTCTCTCTCAAAAGAGAAATCTTTACCCTTAATAGTTCGTGGCTTGTCCTCTTGTCCACAGGAAATGTACAAGCAGGCTGCCAAAGTACATCCTGGTTTCTTCCCCTGGTTAACTTTTGATCCTCCAGCCTCTTAAATATCTCATGAGCCCGATCCTACATATCATCATCATCAACAACAAAAGAACTCCATTAGCTTTCTAGCAACATATCCGCGTGCTATGAATTTACCAAACCAGTTTAACAGAAAGAGACAAAGAACGTTACCTTGATAGTTCCAACAAGCCCTAGCCTGTGAAAACGAAAATCAATCAACGAGTAAGTAATCTCACAATGAACACACACTTCAAGACATGAATCTAGCAAACATAAACACACTTTCACATGAACAAACAGCAACTACACGTATTATTCACAAAGGACAAAACTTTCAATGCACATTAGAAAAAGGAACCTCCTTTAGTTATGATAATTGACCACGTGATCTCTCAAACAGAGTAATCTCACAATGAACACATACAGCAAGACATGAATCTGGCAACATAAAAGGACAAAACTTTCAGTGCTTAAAAGGTAACAAGTTATGTTAATTGACCACGTGATCTCTCAAACAGAGTAAATACTTGCAAAGAGCTATCAAGCATGTAAGTACTCTAACAATTAAACACACAACATGAATCTAGCAACATATAAAAACACTCCACACCAAGCACAAAACTTTCAATGTGGAACCTCATTTACCTATCCTATCACTTGGCAAAGATCCGATCAATCAAAAATCGATCTTACCTGTCAGACATGGTGGCGATGGTTTTAAAGGCCTGGATCAACCCAAGCTCAGCACTACCGTTACGATTCTGCCACCTCCCGAGAGAATTAGACAAGAAATCCCCGGAGGAGCCGTTGGTCTTGGCGATAACGGTGGTGAAAGCGCTATCGGCGAGGAGAGGGTTGGTGGGACCACCGACACGGTTTGGATCGCTGTTGGAGGACTCGTTGGCGAAGGTACGCCACTCGGAGGTCTCGTCGATGGAGTGAGACTCCAAGACCAGGCTGCACTCGGAGCAGAGCGTGTCTCCGGCGGAGTGATCATCACCGGATGATCTTTCTTTCCAGAAAGACATCATGACACATGAGAGATATGAACTTATCTCGTTGCCGTCGCGAGCACCGCCATCGTGAGAATTTTGGAGCTTTCGAATTTTGGTTCTCTGTAATCCTTGTCGCCGGCTGCTTGAGAGAGACGACGGATCTCGTCGAAAAGAGGTGATGGATTTCGACGGAGAAAAGAGATGATGGATCCCGATGGAGGAAAGAGAGAGAGGAAAAGTTGTGTTGAAATTAATTGAGGGTAATATAGTCTTTTAAACATTAATGAATGTGGTATTTGTGAAAATATTCATTGATTAGTGGTATATTTGATTAGTGGTATCTAAAAAAGTGTATAAGTAAAATTTTCCCAAGATTATTTGATATTAGTAATCTGTTTTGTTCAATTATTTAACAACATGAACTAGGGATTCAGTAATCACTTCTTCTCCAATAAAAATCGATTATGCTTTTTTCCACAAAAAAAAAACACTTGTAAATAATCCATAGAACCTGGATCGTTTGGTTATTACGTTTGACATTTCGTTCATTTAAAAAAAAATTACTCATTCTTCCTCAGTTTTCTTTTATTCATCGATAATTGTTATTCCAAGGAATTTTCTAATTTACAATGGTGTAATATATACAACTTTCTTTCCCACATACATGATAACAATCATCGCTATCACACATGTAATCATTGGAGCTAGAGTAACATCCAACGTATTTTCTTCCACAGATACATAACTCATTCTTCTTCATACTTCCTCAAGCTTTTGAGACTTAAATCAATGTGTTTCGAGAATCATGATAAGGAATCAACGAGAGCGGCTGAAGCTTAATCGTCACTGTTGTACTTGTGAAAGAAGTGCAGAGCCGTCGTCTAGACTCAAGTCAACCGAGAGGTGTAGAGAGGGAAGTCGTATGGTATCATCGTTTT
The DNA here is from genome assembly GCA_018703725.1 of Brassica juncea. NCBI lineage: Eukaryota > Viridiplantae > Streptophyta > Magnoliopsida > Brassicales > Brassicaceae > Brassica > Brassica juncea. The sequence continues at coordinate 35,315,473 of CM031935.1, read as the reverse complement.
TCTTTTGCCAATTATTTATACTAGAGTCTCTGTCCGCGCTACGCGCGGAAAATGCTTTTACATATTATTTTCATTCAATTAATAGACCAAAAATAGTTGCTCTATAATATTTATAAATTATGGGTATTTTAAAAAAATTTAATGAATTTAGAATTAATAAATCAGAAAATGTCTAAAACAGTAAAAAAATGTTTATAGGTTGAGTTTTTAAGGTACACATTGTTGCTTTTTAATGTGACATTAATCTTCTGTATAACGTATATTTTTATTAGCTTCTAAGTGGATTAATATGACTCATCTTAGGTAAAGTAAGAATAATATTTTATTCCAAATGTTGAGGTGAATAATAATTTTATGTATTTTAAAAAAAAAAATAATTAGCAAACTCAAACATGATAATTAAATTTATTTTCTATTCACCTTTATATACGTTTGGATTAGCGATTGTTATGAAGATAATTTATTTTTACTCTTATATACTTTGAAATTTTCTAAAATTTATTCCATTTCATATGAAGAAATATACAAAAGTTACATCTGAGATATTTCAAGATCAAAACAATTTTTTAAATTTTTCTTTCTCTTTATATTTTTTGTTTGTACCCCTAGAAAAGCAAGTCTATAACGAATTATGTTTCTGTATTTAGTTTTTTTTTATGGTAAAATTTTTTATAATGTCTATTTTCCCAATAACATTAGGATGGACCTTTAGAATCAAAATATTTCTATTTTGAAATTTAAATAAGTAAGCACAAAATTTATGAATAAAATTATCTAATAGAAATGTGTTTGTGAGTGGCTAGACATAACATTTATTTGTAAGTTTGGCCATAATATGTATGAATATGTTTTGGGTATATTTTCTTAATAGAATTATTGTGGTTTCCTGGGTGATTTGAAGGATATGTGAATACGATGTTAGAATGTATTCTTTACCATTTGTAAAAAATACTATAATATGCATGATATATCAAAGATCCTTAATGTATGATTTTAATTATATATATATATATTTATATACTGATGTTTAATTTTAAATTTTAGATCTCGTAGAAGTATAATTAATAAATTATTTTTAAATTTTGATAGATTTGTTGTTTATTAATTGGTTCAAAAAAATTTTTGGTAGCAAAATAAACAAACTCAACTTGGTTTGAACTTATTCACATATATATTGAAGTAATAATTTATGTTTTTTTCCTCTTTATTTTGCCATTTTATACTCCTTAATGTTTTATTTTCTTCTTACTTCTTTGCATATTAATATTAGATATTAATTTTTATTAATTTTATTTATTAATTTATTACTGATTCATAGATATACTTATTAGTAAATTTCTGAATAGTTTATGTTATCAAAAGATTAATAATTAGATCATAGACATTCTTCGTCACCCTTTTGCCACTTCCTTGTATACCATAAACTTCTCTTTCCAGTATATAATAATAATCCATAAATAACCAATTACATGAAATAATTTTGGTCCCTTTGCCACTTTTTATATGCTTTTGCGGCCCAATTCACAATGGTGAAGACAAAGCACAGTCATTCATCAGTCGGTCATCTGTTAGCTCATGCGTTGTGCACTCTCTGCTCGGTTGCTCCTTAGCTTCAGATGCATAGTTCATCCTCTTTGTTAGGTGGAAGTTTTGGTGCATGTCCTTGATGTTTCTGTTCATTATTCTTATATCATATGTGTTTTAATTGCTCACAACAACCATACTTTATATCAGAGAAACAATTCTTGAGGATTTATAATATTTTTTTCTCCTCGAAGGCTTGAAGCTCATGCTAATAGTGTTTCAGCTGGATGACCTATACACAGAGCTTGTAGAGATAGTGTGGTCTTTCTTTAAACAACTAACTGTTTCTGGGACACTTAAAAACCTTAGAAGTTTAGCTAACAAATAGACTTCAATAGTTTGTAGTATTCAATACAATTACAACTGTATTGTCAGCGCTCATATCTTTCAAAGGCTGTTTGCTTAAGTTGATCTTTACAGTCTTTACTGCAACAAATTTTATTCATCAAGCCTAAGTACGTAAAAAATGTGTATTTTATCAAATTTTCAACTCGAAAATGCACACAAAGACATGTGTACATATGATAGAATACCACAACGTGCATATTTCACTTCCAATATTTTTTAACACTTGCAATATAAGACATAATCAAGACCTTCCTGATAAAATCTTCACCAAGAAACTTGTTCCACATCTTGCAACTCAGCTCCTACATAAACAGTCTTGATTAAGGTGTTCTAACCAAATCAATTTTCACATTATAAGTGGTGGAATTTCATCTCATACAAACTTCTACCATCTTCAAAGGAAATCCAATATGTGGAACTATTTCTACCGTCTTCAGCGCCTGGCCATGATTAACGAATGAGGGAAAGTTGGTGGACACAGCAGGTGATTGCAGTAGAGAAAGCTTCAATGCTTCACCAGTGCTCTTGCAAGAATGTGCATATTTCTGGAGATTATTAGGAATCAGAGTATTTGAGATTTTAGGAACGGCTTTACTCCATATTTTGGCTGTAACGGCTCAAGATCAGTTTAACCTTGTTTCTGTAAGAGCTCATGTCAACATATTTCCTTGGCCACAATCACAGTCACTTGATTGCGAGTCTATTTCAGTCATCATCTTCCAGTTGCTTAAATAGAATCTCTCTTGCTTTCTACGTAATTCAAAAAGCATCAGATTCCACTACAAAATAGTCAAATTACATAAGAGATAATTTCTATGTTGAATCACTCTTATCAAGATCGGCTTGTTTTGAATTTCAGCAACCAAACCTTCTGCTTGATAACAGGTTCAAGTCTTATAAAGAGATTTAAGAACCTTAGCTTTCTACTTCATCTCGTTTTCTTATCTCTTTGACCTTTACCTTACCCACAAGTCATCTACAAACACAAATGATCTCAAGAATGGCCAAAAAGACTTTCTTTATCATCAGTAGATTATGCATAAGGTCTCTCCATCACATCAAACACAAATGATTTCAAGAATGGCCAAAAAGACTTTCTTTATCATTAGTTGATTATGCATAAGGTCTCTCCATCACATTTTAATTCAATCGTCCACTAATATCAGTCCCACTCATATTTAAATTTATCATTTATCATTAATACGATATACTAAACCTTGGTCAGAATACATAACACAATATAGATCCTGTGATCCTAAACCTAGTAGTGACAGGACACAACAAATAATTCAGAAGCTGTTAAAGATGGATGTTCTTATGCCAGAGGGAAAAAAAAATACCGCTCGAACTCGAAGCTGAGGCTGCTCTGCCTTAGATGTATGTCTCTGCTTATGGGAAGCTTTGCCATTGTATAAATTTTGCTCCAGCTCTCTCTATTCGTACACACCCATTTTTTATATCTGACAGCAAAAGAGAGCAAGAAATCTTATTAGCATGGATGAATGTGAAGTAAGAAAAATTTTCAGACCAAATTAAAATTAAAACACTATTCAAGAAATAGTAGGATCATTTACTTTGCAATCAACTGATAAAGGCATTTATCTTTGCCACTGAGTAAATATGCTCTTGAATCACCACAGTTTCATACTATTATAAGCAATGGGCAAACCAAAAGAACAACATCAGTTGATTCTATGGTTTCAGGAAATTCAGATTCGAGAACCACCCCCTATCTGAAGAACGACCAACATGTCTGTTTCTCTTCCCTTTAACTTCATCACTGAACCTTTAATCGACAAATTCCATTGGACCTGCATACCCTCATGAGTGTTCCTCTCTCACACTTCTTCTTTAACCCGTTCGTTTTCTTCAGCCAAAGCAAAACCGATCCCCTCATGACAATAGTCAGCAATCTGCAAAAACCCGGTTTCCACCAAAGCCATCAGATATTACACAACAACCTGTAAACCCCATATCATATATACATACAACCTTCAACAACAAAATATGAGCAAATCAGAGATCAGGATCAGAAAATCAGTTGTTCTCTAAATTCAAACTAACTCTGGAACCCCAACTAAATTATCTCCTTCTCCTGAAAAATATTTCTTCTCTCACTGAAACCCACTAACCAATAAAGTGTTTTTTTAAAGATTCTAACCAACGAAGGTAGTACGTGCACATCAGGATGCATGACCTTCTCCATGAGATAACATATGGAGCGGCCTCTATCTTGATCCTTGCAAGTCCTCCTTATAACCTAAACAAATGAAATATAGTGTCAGATCAGATTTTCCTGAAGTTATTCTATATCCAAATGCGAAATCCAAATAAAAATCGATGAGAGAAAATGAGAATTCGGCCATCACTCGATTTATATGTAAATCAACAACAAATTATTAATCCCAATAAAAAGCAAATGGCATAATGTTGATCAATTAATTTATGCAATTAAATGTATATAAGCCGCTGTGAATTTGCAGGGGAGAAAAGCAAGAGTCAGCACGTTGGGAAGGAGACGAAGAGAGCGGTGCTGAAGGAATAAATTGACGTGTCACTATAGTACGCCCTCATTGGCTGCAATTTCCATGCTGATGTGGACACTCTTCCTTCCATCTTATTCTCCTTTTAGTATAGTATACTAGAGATTTTTCCCGGGCTACGCCCGGGTTTTTTCCCTATAATTTAGTTTTATTTAGTTTATTATAGAGTTTGTATTTGACTACATATTAAATAATTCGAATGAGTATGCTATCTAACTAATTAGACAAATCTGAAATTTTTGTTTTGTTTTTGGTCATTTTGATGAGAATAAAGCTTGGTGCACTTATTTCAGCCTAATAGGAAGAGGTTGAACTGTGAAAGCTATTTTTTAAAAGGGGTAAATTGTTATATTTTTTTCCTTTTGTAAATAAATTTATCTAGGCCATCAATTTTAGAAATGGAGCTAAAATTTGTTACATGAACGAAATTGTTCTTTAGAAACATAAGAAAACAAAAATAATTTCTAAAATGAACAAAGAGGTTGAAGTTTTTATTTTCCTCTCTAGGTTTGATGCTCTTGATGTTTTTTTATTCGTCCTTTGAAGTCCCTAACGTATTTGATTGAGCTGTCAAAGTAAAATCTTGTTGCTAGTGAAGAAGCGAGTTTCAGTTTTCCTGCAGTTGTGAGTTTGTAATTTATTTGTACGAACATTAAATAAAATATAGATCACTTACCTTTAGATTGTTTTGGGATGATGTTTGTGATGATATCAACTTGAAATTTTCTATTTTTCTTGCTCTGTAGGGACCTAAATTCGGACGCTTGTTTGTCCCACAATATGAGCTTAACCATTGTGGACCTGTAGAGTAATTTTATTTATGATTAGATGTTGATCTGGCCAGAATAAATTATTTTTTGTTAAAATTACATGTTTAATAGTAGACCAATTATGAGTTTCGATGTGGATTCTGGATTGTTTGGTTTTAAACCTTGGATCATGCGTATCTGCCCGACAACATCTGCTCATTGTTGATCATTTTAGTTAGATAATATTTGATTTCCAGAGATAAGAATGATAGTATAATGAATGATTTACCTGGTAGGTAGGAACTGGAAGTGGCCAAACATAGGAGATGGTTGTAGTTTTGAAGAGAGAATCAGTGAACAGGGAAATTCGGATTGTTGTGCTCCATTTTTGTCACTGTTGTTTGTTGGGTGAACTCAATGAAGTTTGGGTGCATGGTGAATTTATGTTTTCGAAAATTTGGTAGGACCATAAATTCCGAAATTTCATAAATATCTCCTTCGGTTAAAGTGTGTTTCATTTCTGGCAAGTTGTCTGTTGGGACTCTTCCTTCAAATAAGTGTCCCTGCGGTGTATGAAATGGTTAGTGTTGATTTTTAGGGGAAAATACTAATGTTTTGAGAGTGAATCTTACTTGGTTGTCGAAGCAAATGAAGGCGGTGATGATCAGGTTTATTTGGTGGTTTATGATGTGCCAGACACGACTTATACGAACTGAGATAGGTCGTATTGAGATGTCTTCTTGAAGTGGATGATTTTCTCCACTAATGTAATATGGGGGACATTTTTGTGAACTGTTAATAATATTTTAAACTAATATTTTTCTCCAGAACTATAATAAGGTTATATAGAATCCAATATAATCTTAATTAAGCTTTGCACATACTTTATTATTATTTTTTTGTAAAAGATTTCAATACTATACATAATAGAACAGAATAAAAGATTGTGAAATAAAATATTTATAAATTTCTGGTGTTGTTGTTCATTGTCTAGCTAGTTGAGCGGGTATGATAAAAAATGGTGTTTACCTTTCTTAGTGTGGAATTTGTTGTCATTATGTACTTGTTGTAGTTTTTCTCGTGGTCCTTTGGTTTGAAAGATTGTTAACTTCATGGTGTGTTTTGTGGTCTCAAATTTGATATGAAAGAAAAGGCCTATATGCATTGTAGATTGTATTGCCTAAGCAAATAAAACCCGAAGCCCAAGCTCACTCGCGTTTGATTTGGCAAAAAAAAAATCAAAGTCCAGCCTGTATGATGTGGCAAAACGAAATGTTCTGATTGGAGGAATATTTTTGATGACGTGGACATGCTACAATTGCAGCATATTTAACTTTTAATAGAGTATCAATACTATATATAATAGAACAGAATAAAAGATTGTGAAATAAAATATTTATAAATTTCTGGTGTTGTTGTTCATTGTCTAGCTAGTTGAGCGGGTATGATAAAAAATGGTGTTTACCTTTCTTAGTGTGAAATTTGTTGTCATTATGTACTTGTTGTAGTTTTTCTCGTGGTCCTTTGGTTTGAAAGATTGTCAACTTCATGGTGTGTTTTGTGGCCTCCAATTTGATATGAAAGAAAAGGCCTATATGCGTTGTAGATTGTATTGCCCAAGCAAATAAAACCCGAAGTCCAAGCTCACTCGCGTTTGATCTGGCAAAAAAAAATCAAAGTCCAGCCTGTATGATGTGGCAAAACGAAATGTTCTGATTGGAGGAATATTTTTGATGACATAGACATGCTATAATTGCAGCATATTTAACTTTTAATAGAATATATATATATATATATATATAGATGCCTTAATGCTTGCTCTCTCATGTAAATTAGCAGTATTATCTTTGTATATAAAATGGCGCAAGAACTTATTAATAGTTGTAATAAAAATTTGAAAACATATATTAGGTATTCATATAGTAAAAGCGTAAAACAATATATGCATGTTAGCATGAGTTTTCTTATAGATATTACCAAATTTATGCATTTCAGTTTTCTTCGCCACTGGTGTTTGATCAGCGTGTTGGCTATACCATCATTGTTCACACGTGTTTTCACTGCGGTCAGTGGACCGATAACTTTTCTGACTATATTCAGGCTCCACTCGGTTAGACTTGAGTGAATTACACCGCTTTCCTGTATATATACATGGCATCCGTGATACAGCCTTATGACCAACAAACCTAAAACAGCAGGGTCTGAACTGAGAAAGCAAACCTAGACTGCGGCTGCTTGTATCTTCCATGTAGCCTGCTTGGAATAGCCTACAAAAAAACGTTAGTCAACAATGCACCTCAGTTCCATCTTTATATATCTATCCTTTTTGTACGTGTATTAACCTAGAGTAAGAAGTCAGAGTCTCACACTTTCATGTATATGTAGTCTTCAGGAGCTATAGCTCTTCCAGTCTTTTGGAGCAGCTTTAGTGCTTTACATCAGATCCTTTTGTCACAAACTTGAATTCCCTTCATGGTATCAGGTTATATTTTAGTTTAAGTTGATCGTTAAGATAAATTTAAAAGCAAAGAGAATGAAATTAAATCAGTAGGAAATGATGAATAATATAACGCATCTCTGTTTTTGATGTACGTGTCCTTCCGTGTTCTAAAAGAACACATTCTTTCTCCAGCTGGTCCATGATTTCTGAAAGTCAGTAACTGATCAGCTAATGGAGGAAGATATATTCTAGAGTTCACAGTATATATTAAGTATACAAATCTGGAGATTTCATCTTAGATGCTTCAAAAGGAGAAAAAATTTAAAGGTACATATATGTTAACATTTCACACTGAATCAAGGCTTAGGAATTGGTAAACTTGTCATATACCTATCAAGCTTTAAGGTAGCCATGAAGCGTTGAGTGGTCTGGGTGTCTACGTTATAAATGGTTTTGATCACTCCATCATCTCCAAACGATATCTGCTAACGAAAACAACCATTGTAACAACTTCACAGTTAAATGTAAAACTATTATATGGAATGCTTGTAAAGGATGTTTACGAACTTAAACATGGAAAAGCAACTATTAACTGTATAACATTATCAATATGCTTATATACCTGTCAATAGGGACTGTAACCACAACACGTTGAATAGCATGAGTCTCATCCTTGTAGGTGGTCTTGATGTCACAAACATCACCAAAAACGTCTGCAGAAAACATTGGTAACTAACGATTAATAAGGTAGCGAGAAGTTTCAGCCAAACATTGTTAGAGAATGGGAAAATCATGAGTGGCTAAACATACCCAGAAAATTCACGTTTGTATTTGACAAACCATAAGCTGTTCATATTTTGGAAACCTGAAGTTTTCTGTTAGGATCGGCTCCGTTAGCTCCACAACCTTGGTCTGGTCGTTGAAGCGCATGGCAACAGGTGTGTCGGTGAGCTTGAAGTGGCTGTTGCTTCTGGTAACACCGAATAAGCTTAGCCCATATATTCACCCTTCCTTCAGCAGATGTTTAAAAGTGTTGAGTCTCTGAACTCCTATAGACCCTTGGATCAACATTGTCTACTGAAAAGATTAAGTCTTTAGTCAGTTGCCTTGGGTTAGAACGATGAAACGAAAATGTTAAACTAATTAAAGGGTGAATGTTAAAAGAGTGTTACCTTCTCATCGGGAGAAACCAGGTTCACGCCCAGAAGCTCATCGCTTTTCATCACGTCCTTGCCTCCCAGAAACGAAGATGACGTTTAACAACTGTCTCCTTACAATGTCCCGCCTTCAATCAGAAAAAGGGAGCTGGTTAATCGCCATCTATGGAAGCTCTGTTTCTAGGGTTTATTTTATATTATGATTTGGAGAGGCTTTGCGATTCGTCTGGAGCACCTTCTCGACATATATATCTTATATATATGTAGTCGTTTTGGTTTAAAGGGGAAGTGAGAATTCTTAATTTCAGGGGAGATAGTGGGATGAATTGATTATCCACCATGATCACTTTGAGTTACTCCGTTATATGAATTGAGGGAGACGATACAAACAGAAGTTACGGTTCAGACATCAGAAAAAGGAAGAACTCAATCATTAGCAATATTTTGTAACAGAGCGAATGTTATATGAAGCCCAATTATAATACGAAGCCCAATTAGTTAAACACTTATCCGACGTGGCGAAACTCTTCTCTCCTATTGGTCGAATTAAAATTGGACGTGGACACTCTAAGGGAGCTTGGTATTCTCCTTTTAGTAGTGTTATTATAGATTTAATTTTTGGTTTTTCCAAATCTTTATATATAAAGATGAGTTCTCTTCTCTCCTGAGAGTGACACATCAGATTCCACATCATCAATTCCACGTGTCTCTCTATATAAATTTTCGTTTTTGATAGTTTGGGCTATGTTATTGAACACATATATACGCCCAAGCCCATTATACTTTAATCATAAATCCATCAACTTCATCTCTTTCACGGAAAGTCGCTGCTGCGTTTTCTTCGATCAACCTAGGTAACCGTCGTACCTTGCAATCAATAATCCTCATTAAAGTTTGTTTTAACCCCACCGATCCACGTCTCCCACTATCCCTGATTTGATGGACCCTCCCTTTTCTCAAAAGCTTCAATTTACACCTATAAATATAACTAAGTGCTCTGGATCCAGTCAGATTCATTAGTTTCTCCTTTTCCAAACATTAGAATCCTTAGAAAACCTCTCGCCAGTCATAGCTACCTCCACGATTCTTCTCGCCGACTTGATATCGGAGCGCTGTCCTAACACCGTCGAATTCCGCCTTCGCTGAGATTACCGAGACGATCAAACCGATACCTTTCAAGCTGTGTTGGTTTCGCAATAAAGAGCAGTTGCTTGCTTTGGCTAATACCCTTTCAAATTTCTGTTAATGTTCTTCCTGCATCCCACCAGAAAAAAATTAGGTGGAGGTCTTCTGGTGAACTTCAAAAAATACATGGTATATGGGCAAGAAGAGGGAAAATATAGTGAGTGAATGTTGAAACATGGGCTGAAGAAAGAGATGTATATGTAGTGGGAAGAATCACTAAATTACGTAGACTAGGAAGATGATTGGATGATGGTCGGAATAGTTCCTTGGAAGTAAGTATATTTATTTTAGACTTTTTAGTAACCTTTAACTAAAACACATAGGAGATTTAATTAGTGACTATAATTAGTTAGAGGTCTAATGAGAATTTAGTTGATTATAGTATAAGGATGTTCGTCTAGCGTGCGATGACAGAAGATTAGGAAGATCTCAAGAGCTTATCACTACTGATTTTCAAAGAAAAACAAAGATGGAATCTAGAATTTGACTATTTAAAAAAAATCTAGAATTTGACCAATACAGGTAGTTTTGCTTTATTGGGTTGCCACAGCTCGATTGTCATCCCTATATCACTGAAATCCGATGAGACACATGTTTCTGTTACGAACAGATAAAAACTTTGTTTTCCTGATTTAAGCAACATATTTTAAAGTTTGAGAGTTTGAAATAAATTTGGGAACCGGTTTGTCATTATTATTCATAGTCCTTTCATACAATGGAGGTTGAACTTAAAATCAAATAACTGAAATAGTCGCAGCTTCTCTGATAAATCCAGTAACACGCTAAAAACAGAGATGACAGCATATAACGTTTACAACTCACAAATATGAAAGAAAACAAAAAAAAAAGCTAAAAAGATAAATAAATGTGTAAAAGTTTTAAAATATTGTGGCACGAATTTAAAAGAAAACATCAAACACACTCAACACATATAAAAAAAAAAGATATTGGCACTATCTAAATGAATAACCTAATACAAAATAACATGATAGTTATATTAAAAATTTAGCCCATTAAATTAAAACATCATATTATGAAATTTAGTTAACCACCACGAAATTAAGGTTGAATATTGTAACATCAAACAATTTTAACGGTAAAAATTGATAAATAGAATAAGAGAAATCAAAAGAAATAAATATTTAAAAATAATAAAAACGTTAATAATAAACATAATTTTTGAAAATATCTAATGTTTTATAGTGGTTTGTAATTTAAAAAATCTATGTGTCTTTTTGGTATAGTTAAACTAAAATAAACATTGAGAGAAATGAAATAGTTACATTTATAATTTTCATTATAACTAGACAAATTTATAATTTCTAAAATGAATAGTTAAAATATGAACCTTGATGGTATTTTTAGTTATAAGTTAATTAAAATTTTAAATTAAATTTGTATTATTAGTTTATTTTACTCGCCCGCCCGTAGGACGGGTTTACCCTAGTTTATAATATAATGAGACAGTTTCCTCATTTCTGATGCGACACGTCAGCATTTTTGTGGACCCGCTTAAAAAATATGAAAAAACGTCAAGTCCATGGTTTGAACCCGGGTTATTGAGATAGAACAACAACATTTATACCACTAAACTAACGGATAATTTGTACATTGATGGCCGGAACTAATATGTATTTATGAAGGTTGGAAGTCCTTACTTCTTGGACTTTCTCTGAGGGCCGGGTCCGCAACTGTATTATTAGTTTCATTTTTAAACGAGTTTCATCACGTTATATTAAGAAAAAGCTCAAGTTTGCAACAATTATAGTTTTCCCATATTGTAAATCGTCGCCGTTTAACATGCGTTAGGATTATTTTCGTCATTGTGTCAGGCATGTCTGAGTTATAGGGTTGCGACGTTTGTCTGTTCGTAATCTATTTTTTCACCGGTGAACTCTTCATCTCCCCATCTTAAATCGATTGATCATAAATGTTCTTGATTTGTAGCCCCTCTGTAAACCCTATATATATATATATATATATATATATATATATATATATATATGATTCTCATCTTTGATGAACCCAATCTGCATCTCCACAAAACTCATTGATTTCTCTTAGCTTTAACCATCTTCTAGAAAATGTCTCTCTCTGCCTCTCCAGTTTCTCAAACCAGTGTCACCGGCGTCCGTCACTCAACCTTCGAGTCTCTCCGTCTTGGTCGTAGTAGTCAGAGCATAGTCGCTGGCCTCCTCCACCTCTGGGATTCTCTGAACTTCAAGAAAGACAGTGAGTTTATGGTAAGTTAATCTTCGATCTATCACACTTTTTTAACATAACTGTTTTTAATTGATTTCCTGATTCTTTGTTGAATAATATTATTTGCAGATTCTGTGATTCATGGGTTCATTTCCGCCGGATGTGCTAACCATTACAAGCCATCTTTGAAAGCCGGTTCGTGAAAGTCGATCGTTTTGAGGTTGCTAGGTGCTCGAGCATGTACAAGATAACTGATCATCCATTCCTCATTCGTTTCATCCCACCAACCATTATTGATGAATTCATCACGGGTGCTCCTGAGATCAATCTCCAGGCATGATTAGGCTGTTCGACAATCTCCAAATGATTGCAAACACAAACCTAAAACTCTCATGTATATTATCATATTACATCTGGGTTTATATTATGTTTCGATATCATAACTGATATTTAAACTCGCATGTGTTTGGGCAAATCCGCTCTGTCCATGGCTCTGGCTTAACCAAAGAAACAACTCGAGTCATTATCTGTCTCCTCATAGACCCGTAAGAAAAAAATCAACACACAATTATTGTCTATATTGTGCTAGCATCAATGATTAAAAATATTTTCTACCCAAAATTTGTGGTCGTCTATTTATCTTCCTTACTTATCAAACTAATTTCACACAAACCTTTATTTTACAGCTTAAAAGAAACGACAACAACCCAAATAATCAAAACACCAAAAACTAGAATCCGAAAAAAAGACGAATCATTAATGATCACCTCTCTTTTTTTTGTCTAATCTTACAAATAAACTTCAAAACAAATATACCAAACCAAGCACCTTAATTAAAACTCAACGACATATACATCGAGTCAGCTAAATAAATACAAACTACATGACCAGCTATTTAACAATTTACAAACATATTCTCGCAGATGCTTATGAAGAAGACGAAGAAGACAACCAAGATCAGTGAAATCACCTAAACGAAAAAGGAGAGTAAGTTATGAACTCTGATAAATAAAACTAACAACGATTTTTGTTTACATATTACCCATCAAATAAAAGAGAAGCAAACACATGCACACCAAGAGATACAAGAGACAATCCCGACAGAGACAAAGGTGGCAACAATATCTCCACCTGCTCACTCCTCTTGTCTTATGAAAATAGCTTACATTCTCAATGTGAACAGGCCAATGTTATTATCTTCTTGTGAGAAATACATAAATTTGTTTATAGCTCATTAAGGCCCAAATACTCAGAATTGTCACTCATTTTATAGTTATTTCTACAAGTCTTCATGTATTTGTTTTAAAGGTTCGGTAAAAGCAACATGTTTAAAAATTAAAAAAAAAACATATAACTAACATAACAAAAATAATAAAAATTATTACTTAATACACACAACTTACACAACTAAACTGGAGAAAAAATATCCAGAAACAAAGGTACTCTCAACAAACTTAATATAATTTATGTACTCTCAACAGTACAAGAAACAAATTAAAAAGACAAACAAACAATAAGTCTCAGTGACACATCAAGCAACACTACGAACTATATCAATCACATTACTATCACAGTTTAGTCCTTCATAAGTGGAGAACAATGCCTACACAGTTCATCATCACAATTCTAACCCTATAACAATAAAAAACTTGAAAAACAATGATCAACGGAAAATGCAAAACTCACAACTACAATAATCCTAGCAAATATTGAGATGAAACTCCGTCCATAACCCCGCGCTTGCGCGGGGGAAATGCCCCTAGTACTAGGTATAGAACTGTGAATTTGTATAACGTTAGTTTTGACTGAAATTGATGATAAGATTTGCTTCAAATCCTTTTCATAGTTTTTTATTTTCAGAATTGTTTGTCTTTCAATAACAGTGGATTTGATTTAATTTTTATTAATTGTTAATTGAATAACAGTGAATTATAAATGTCATATTCAATAACATACGATATTCAATAACATAGGATTTGAAAAAAATTTAGAAATCATTAGTTGAATAACAGGAATTTTAAAACAATACCAAAATACTTAAAATCAATTATGAATATTTCAAAAACAACACAAACCTTTAAAACAATTGGTCAACTCGAGTGAATGGAATAAGTCTAATTTGCTCAGAGAAACTTGATACAATCAAATTACCAAATTACTCTAAGAAGTGAATTACTCTTTCAAATAAGAGGTCCAATTGCAGTACTTAGTGATCGAATCAACAGATAGCTAGGGCACACAATAGACCTAAAAAATTTATGATTAAGCTAGGTAAATAGATTATCAAGCAGTAAATAAAGTAAAGCAGGTCGAACAAGGTAGTTGTTCTAAAGAGACTGAGAGTTGTTTGATGGAAGGATGGTTTGCTAGATCTAAAGTTTCAAGCAATCAAGATTATAGAGATATAGAATGCAAATAGTATGTGATGAAAGAACTCAAACTTAAATAATAATCTAGCAACTTTCGCATGTTTAGATTATCTAATGTCTAGATCTCAGATCTCAACTTTCGTTTGTTGATCATGAGAAAGTGTTGATCGATGATTCTATATGAATATCGATCGATACACCTATCAAAATGTCGATCGATACAATTGTCGTTGTGTCGATCGATGTTACTTCTAGCAAGCTTTACGAGCAGGTTTGATGTGTTCACTAAGTTAACTAATTCAGCTGTCGCTTGTTTCTAGCAATCCTAGCTTAAGAGAATTAATTCAGGTAATAGACCATGCTGTCGCGTGCGCCTAACTATCCTAAGTTCAGGGTTCTAGTTCGCGACTCTAGAATACAAGCAGTAAGAACAATTCTAATGATGGATTACTAATTATCACTCTAACAATTCTATAGTTTTTGCTAATCCATCAAGAACGCTAATTAACCTTAAACCTGACAGGTGGATCTATTCAGATATGAAGTTTGTCACAGAAATCATAAATGAATAGATGAAATTGCAATAGAATAAATATAGAAACCAAAAGAGTTCCAAGAGGACTGTGAATAAATTCCTCTCTTCTCTTTTAACCTAAGAGAAAACCTAAAAAAATAGAATAGAAAGCATAAAGAGCGTAGCCGTCAATAATGGCTTAGAAAACACATAAATAGGGTTTTAGGTCATCCAGGGGCATCTTGGTAATTTGTGGTTGCTTCTGGGCTTTAGTCGGTCATGAAATATACTCAGTCTGTGTTCTGGCATCACCTTCGGTCGACACCAAGGCTGCACCGTCGATCGACGTCCCTTCATCTCCTTGACAGCTTCCTCTCGCGAGGCAGACTGACCACTTTTCAGTAAAACGGGCATAACTTATGATCTAACCGTTGGATTGACCTGAAATCGGAAGGCATTGGAAATATAACTCAAAGCTCTATCCTGTGTAAAAATATCAGCTCAATATCACCATTGGAAGTTCTCCATAGATATCTAAACATCTGACATGTATGTGCAATTTTGCACTCAAAAGTCTCGAAAAGGTTCAAAAATCACCACTTTCCTCCAAAACATACATGAACCTGAAAATACACTAAAACATACCCTAAACCCATATAAAATACTGTAAAACACTTATATACCATGGTTAAAAGTGGATAAAATTCATGGCATATCAACTCCCCCAGACTTACCCTTTTGCTTGTCCTCAAGCAAAACCAGAGTAGTTCTGTGAAAGAGGTTCAAAAAATGCAGGGAGTCACATAATTTTAAACTCACTATCATCACCTCTACAATGTTGTAAGCCACATCAAATATTTCCTAACTTCAGAGGTACTTTATATACCATATCCTAGCTTAGCAACCAAATTCATCTAGCCAGAAACTTAGCAAATCATGTCTGACTAACCCCTCTACTAACCTCATATCTTGCATAAATAAAAGTGTAGGCTTTACCTTGGGAGTATCGATCAAAGGACTCATGGACTCTTACTCAAGGAATTATCTTGACCAACATGTAGTCTTTTCTAATCCCTTGCTTCCCTCTTTCTCTCTTCTCTTAATCTTTTTATCTCAATTCTAATAAATAGTGCTTCTGATGTAGTCCATCTTGTTCATCTTCCTATTGATTTTCTCTTTCTCTTTTTTTTTCTCTTTCTTTTGACAAAGTGTAGGCGAATAATGGGGTCACAGGTAATTTACCTATCCCTTGATTCCAACAATGTGTGATCATTCCTTTCTGAATTAGAATACTGAGATCATAGGAGATACTCCTACCCCTCTGTATCTTTCAGGAAATCATCTCAATCTTTTATTTTTAAAGATGATGAAGAGAGAGAGAGAAGGGAACCAGAAACACAGATTTTTACCTTCCAGACTTGCAGGAGGAACCCGATCCAGTGTATACCAAACCCCAAGACAAGAAAATAAGTTAAATTAGGTTGGAGGTCAGATTTGGTTCCTTCAAACATTCTCAGCAAGTATGGTCATAGTTGACAGGTGATCTGCAGTCAATAAATCTAAGAATGGTGCTAGAGAGTGGTTAGATTACAAGTGAAAATTGAAAAAGTTCATCATCCCCTTCTTGACTCAATAAAATATTTTTGAAAAACATTTAATAAGACTCATAAAGTAAAACAAATATCAGTAAACCTCCCCACCAAACTTAAAATACACTGTCCCAGTGTAAATCTAGTCGGAGTTATGGTGATAACATAAATCATAAGTACCCAATGTAACAAGTAAGAACGATAACCTGGTCACTGATGTCCATGTCGATCGATACAATGAAGTGACAATCGGTCGTTGTTGCTGAGTGCTGTCGTTCGATATCGACATGGTCTCATTGGTCGATGGCTAGAGCAATCGTCTGACACAATGAAGCGACAATCGATCGTTGTTGCTGAAGTGTTGTCGATCGATATCGAGCTGGTTACATCGGTCGAGATGCTTAGCAATCGTTTACTCGGATCTGTTTTTTTTTTAACTAACTAAAGCACAATATCAGTAGAACCTCCTCAGACTTTAAAAACACTGGTGTCGGTCGAGGTGCTTAGCAATCGTTTACTCGGATCTGTATTTTTTCAACTAACTATAGCACAATATCAGTAGAACCTCCCCAGACTTAAAAACACTGTCACCAGTGTTATACAATCTAAGATCGGTGAAAAAATAACTCATAAGGACAATATTTAACAGAGAAAAACCGTATACCTGACTTTGATGTGAATGTCGACTAACACAGTTAAGTGGTGATCAATACTCTTGATGCTCTGTCGATCGATGCTAGCTAGTCATCGTCGATTCTTGTGGAAACTTGTCTTCCCTGGATCTTTTATTTTATTTTAGCTGAAAGAAATAAAACACAAAAAAGTCAGTAATAAATAAAAGTAAAACCAAATTTAAACTTTTTTCGATGAAAAGTATTTCTGCTACAGTAGCGCTGCTACAGTAACATAGCTACAGTGTCGATCGATGCTGATGCTACATTGTCGCTTGATGTTCTTGCTACAGTGTCGCTCGATGTTCTTGCTACAGTGTTGTCGTCACTGTTTATCTTTTTTTTGACCTGTAATAAATAAATACAAGAATCAGTAATAAATGAAAATAAAACCAATTTAAAACAAACCTAACAGTGGGTTTTCTCCCACTCAGCGCTTATTTTCAGTCATTAGCTTGAGTTCTAGAGATCTGATTTAGTCCGGATGAGAATGAGAACTTGCTCCAAAACAAGTCTCAATGTCTACTCTCTGAAGCTTTATCATTCTTTTGTGAAAGCCTCCTCCATAGACTCTTCTCCTTTGTCTATCATCTCAGCAATAAGGAGTGCTCGAAGCTCTGCAAATGGTTGTGAGAAGCATATGCTGCGCACTCTGGATTTACTGACACCTTCTGAGAAGTGAAGAATCAATGATAACTGAGCACCTTCCTTGATCCTTGTTCTCTTCTTCCAATTCTTCCTCTTCTTTCCCCCAGACTTGTGTGATTGTGTTGTGGTGCCTCCATTAAGAAGATTTTGACACACTTCAAACTCATTCTGCTCTGATACACGAACGGTGTCGATCGATGATGAAGTGGTAGTGTTGATCAATGCCAGTTTGCTGATGTCGTTCGATATTGCATCTATGGGTCTTGTATCGACTTCACTTCTAAATAGCAACCCTCTCTGAGAAGCCTCTGTATGTAGAGGATCACCAAATACTCTACTGTAAGAATCTAACTGCATACTTTTATCGGGTGGAATAGGCAACTCAACATCCGAGATAGCACATGGAACCACAATCTTCACAGGGTCATGTATCCTCTTCACTCTTTTGTTAATCCAACAGCTTCTTCTGCACATATAGGTTGACTTAGATGTTTGGGGACAACAAGGTGTGAGGTCTCAGACTTTTGCATTTTCTCCTCAATCGGTTCAAACTCAACTATGTATCCTGGCATCTCATCCAACCATGAGTATCGGTCGATATCATCGGATGGTTGTAGATCGATACTTTCTGGTGGGAGTAGATCGACTATGTAGGGTGGGTGTTGATCGATCTCATCAGGTTGGTGTCGATCGATGCTATCCTTTGGCAAAGTCTCAGACCTTTTCCGAAGTGTGCTGATCGTTATCAAGCTTCTCCATTGAGTTCTGATCCATATCCTCAAGCCATTCCTCCAGCTTCAGGAAGTATTCCATAGTTACTTCTTCACTCGAATCCTAATCTCCAAGCTGTTCACCATCCTCTAGCTCCAAGAATTCTTCTAGCTCCAAGAAATCTTCCATGGTGATCTCTTTGTCTACATCTGGGGCAAGATAATAGTTTGATACATCAGTGCTCTTCTGTGTCGAGTCTGCAATGTCCTGAGGACAACTCCATTTTTAAGGGATTTTGAGTGGTATCAATCGATGACAAAAGTCTGTGTCAATCGGTGCTGAGGTGCTGGTGTCAATCGATGATGAGGTGCTTGTATCAATCGATTATGAGGTCGGATCACTAGTATCAGCTTCTTCTACTCTGCTCGGCTCTCCAGATTCATGTTGTTCATCATCCTCCACCGTATTATGGTTGACCAGCTGTCCTCTGTTCAGTTCGTCCCTTTTCCCTCATATGCATGTTGAACTTGAATGTATGGCTTCTTGATGTGAGTGCTCATGGTTTCAGATTCCTCATTCGGCTCAATGTAGACTACACCCAACATCTTACTGAAACTAAACATCAATTTCCTTCTCCCGACCTTTAATCATCTCGCCTAACATATAGTCAAGCTTCCCCTATCGAGTTGCTGCAGCTTCATAGAGAAATTTGTTGAGGAAGGTTGTTTTAATGTCCTCCCAGCAGGTTAAAGATCTTGCCTGCAGCTGACTGAACCAGTTAAATGCATCTCCATATCGAGAATAAGGGAAGATCTTGCAGATCATGTGGTCTACAAATACTTCATTCTGCTCGCTTGCTGAGGCTAACTTCTCAAGTTCTTTGATAAGGTCTCTAGGATCTTCATGATGAAGACCTTGGAAAGGGTCCTCACTTCCCCCAATAACATCATTCGCGGTTCGCATCAAAGTTATTCATCTCAGCAATAGCAATCACATCAGGGATAACAATACCCTCTGCATTAATCAATTGTTCTACGCTATTGCGAGGGTGACCTTCTTCGTTTCGCATGATATCATTCTCATCAATCTTAAGTATAAGCACTTCAACCTTCTCTGTTTCTATGGAGGTAACATCATTCGATACTCGATGAACAATGTCGGGATGAACAGTGTCGGGATGAACAATGTTTCAATGAAGTTTTGATAAACAGTGTCGAGATGAACAGTGTCGATCGACGTGGGATGAACACTGTCGATTGACGGTAGATGAACAGTATCGATCGTCTCAGAATGAACAGTAGCAGGATGAACAGTAGCGGGGTGAATAGTACTGCAATGAACAGTACTGAGGTGAACAGTGTTGTCCGACACAGGATGAAAAGTGTCGTTCGATGCTTGGTTCACGCTGTCAATCGCTGCTGCTTGGAGGGTGTCGATCGCTGCTACTTGGAGGGTTTCGATCGATACTTCCCTCGTAGACTTACGAATCGTGCATAAACTAGCGGGCTCCTTCTTTGAAGAACACAAAAATCCTCTTTTCATTGTTGTTCCTGGTACTGAGATGAATGTACTTGAAACAGACGAAAAAATTTATGTAAATATACTAATATAGTAAAACCTAAACTAAATCTAACTAGATGAGATCTAATGGCGATCAAAGCTCCCCGGCAACGGCGCCAAATTTGATATCACTCAAATTACCCTAAGGAGTGAATTACTCTGTCAAATAAGAGGTTCAATTGTAGTACATAGGGATCGAATCCATAAAGAGTTAGGGCACACAATAGACCTAAACAGTTTATGATTAAGCTAGGTAACTAGATTATAAAGCAGTAAATAAAGTAAAGCAGGTCGAACAAGGTAGTTGTTCTAAAAGGACTGAGAGTTGTTTGATAGAAGGATGGTTTGCTAGATCAAGGGTTTCAGGCAATCAAGATTATAGAGATATAGAATGCAAACAGTATGTGATGACAATCCTAGAACTTAAACTTAAATAATAGTCTAGCAACTTTCGCATGTTTAGATTATCTAATGTCTAGATCTCAGATCTCAACTTTCGTTTGTTGATCATGAGAAAGTGTCGATTGATGATTCTATATGAATATCGATTGATACACCTTTCAAAATATCGATCGATACAACTGTCGTTGCGTCGATCGATGTTTCTTCTAGCAAGCTTTACGAAGAGGTTTACTAAGTTAACTAAATCAGCTGTCGCTTGTTTCTAGCAACCTAGCTCAAGATAATTAATTCAGGTAATAGACCATGCTGTCGCGTGCGCCTAACTATTCTAAGTTCAGGGTTCTAATTCGCGACTCTAGAACACAAGCAGTAAGAACAATTCTAATGAAGGATGTCCAATTATCACCCTAGCAATTCTATAGTGTTGGCTAATCCATCAAGAATCCTAATTAACCCTAAATCTAGCAGGTGGATCTATTCATACATGAAGTTTGTCACAGATGAATAAATGAAATTGCAATAGAATAAATATAGAAACCAAAGGAGTTCCACCAAAGGAGTTGCAAGAGAACTCTGAAGGAGTTCCTCTCTTCTCTCCTAACCTAAGAGAAAACCTAAAACAATAGAATAGAAAACATAAAGAGCGTAGCCGTCAACAATGGCTTAGAAAACACATAAATAGGATTTTAGGTCGTCCAGGGGTATCTTGGTAATCTTATGTGAAAGTTCATTTGGGGTCGGTAGATGCAACGATCCTCATTTGATTGAGAGCCGAGGTTTTAGATGGTGTTGTGACATCACTTGTTATTGTGACTAATCGTTTGTTGTTTGCAAAGTTTGAAGTTAGGTGTGAGTCTTTCATAGATTGGACCCAACTTTGATATTTTGCATAACCCTTTATCTCTCTATCCTTGCTTTATGTTGTTTTATCTATTCGGGAGTTAGCCTTCTGTCTCGTACATCGTGGTTTGTACGATGTTGCTATTAACTTTGTAATCGCTTAAGTCTATTAATAAATAATTTGGTGCACAAAAAAAAATCTAAAACGTTTACTTGAGTGAATATGTGAGATAGCATTCTGAATGGTCCTCATTGAGAGCTTAGGAGTTAGGACGAATTTCAAAAATATGTGCATAGATTTCCTGAATATTGAAATAAATCAATACTGAAAGAAATTTTAATAAAATTACATACACTAATCTATACTATTATTTGCAAAGTGATTTTTTGCAACGGAGTTCTCACGTCAAAAGTTAGAATGGTTGATATCGTTTTTACCCTTAATAAATCAAATATATAAATTAACTACAAAATAAAAATGAATTTTTTATTAGATTAGATAAATGATTAAAATTAATAAATAATAAGAATTATCCAAAACATAAAAATATATTTTAAAATAATAGATAATTCATATATATATTATGTTGTTATCCGAAAATATATATTTTAATAGAAAAGTTAAAAGTTAAAAAAAAAATAACTAAATATTAGTCAAGCAAAATTATTAATTTTATAAAATTTAAAAGATAATATTAACTGATTGCTAAGATTTATTTATTAGTAGTGAATGTAGTGCCAATAAATTTTCAAAAAAAACATTATAATACGTAAAAAAATTTCAAATGGAAACACAAATAATAATTTATCATTATAATCTTTTAATTAGTACATAATGCATATATTAATAAGTAATTATAATATGTTTATGTCTGCATGCACGGTCGAAACACCTAATAAAGCTCTAAATGGGCAGATCGGAAAGAAGTATAGTCTAATAGAGAGGTTCGGGACTTCAGAAAACAACAATTTAAGAAAACTGATTTGGAAACAAAGGACAAACTGAGTAGTGGAAACAAACGGGGGAATAAGGGCATGATTATTGCAGATCTCTTAGGAAAGGTCTCTTAGCGAAAATAAGAGATTGTCTCTTATTTTCGCTAACAGACCCTTCCTAAGAGATAGGCCTAGGCGTTCGGTGGACCATTCAGTATCGTTCCAGGTGGTTTGGATTTTTGGATCTTCGGTGTTATGCTTAGAAGTACCATTCGGATTTTAATAATTATCGGGTCGGATTCGGTTCGGTTCATTCCGGATTCGGTTCACATCGGATGTAACCAATATTTAAAATCCTCCAAAAAAAAAATTTAAACCTCAAAAATTGACAAATTTTCTTTTCAAAATATATAAAATATTTACAAATTGATACGGTGTCAAATTACCCTAAAGACTGACAAATTACTCTCTCAAATAAGAGGTTCAGATGTAGTACTTAGGGATCGAATCCACAAGGAGCTAGGGAACCAATTAAATCTAATCAGACTATTAATTCTAGGTAGTTGCAGTTTTAAATGTGAAATAGCAATAAAATCCTAATTGAGCAAGGCAGTTGCTCTACTATCAGAGAATGAAGCGGTGGAGACTTTAATTAAACAAGCGCTAGACTTAGGGTTTCTATTCAGGAATCAGAGATTATAATGCTATAGATGCTTGACAGTTGCTTGCATGATAAAATAGAGCTCAGTCGCTTAACTAGATCTTGGATCTCAACCGTCGTATGTTGATCACAAGAAAGTGTCGATCGATAATCCTTTAAAGATATCGATCGATACACCTTTCGCAACGTCGATCGATTGTCCAGTTGGGATATTGATCGACGGCTTCTAGCTAAGCCTTGGCACGAGTTAATAATGCCCACTAATCTTCCTAGATTGACTCTCATTTTCTTTTAGCAATCTTAGCTCAACAGGTTAGCTGAGGACAGTACTTTAAGGATGCTTAAATCTACCAAACTCCTAAGATCAATATTCTAGTTAGCTAATATAGAATAAAGCTTTAAGAACAACCTAGTTGATGAATATCACAACTAGCAATCTATAGTTGGGGCTAATCCCTTCAACCTATTTGAACCCTAAATCTTACAAGTAGATTAATCAGTTAATATGATGAATATCACATAGCACAAGCAAGGTAAAGAGAAAGCATAAATAGATAGATAAAATCAATGGAGTTACAATCACAAATCTCTTTGGATCTTCTCTCCAACTCTCAATCTCTCCCTCTTTGCTGTGAAAAGTATGAATACAATAAAGCTCTCTCCTCTGCCTAAACACTTTGGCAGAGTATTTAGTATTAGGTTAAAACTCGTCAGGGATAATTCCGTAATTTGGTGAAGTCTTGGGCTTCAAGTCGGCTGGGCCAAATGTGATCTTCGTGTGGCTTCATGTCGATCGACGGTGCAAGGTGCATGTCGATTGATGGTGAGTGCTCCGTGTCAACCTCAAGGCTTGGTTGAGGCTTGGTTGATGTCCATCTCGGGTGTCATCTTCAATTATCTCCAAAATACTCCAAAATCATCACTTTACTCCAAAACACTCCTGAACCTATAAATAACTTGAAAGACTCTAAAACATAATAGTTATTAAGCTTAAAACATATATATACCATGGCTGAAAATGGGTAAAATCTATGGTATATCAAACTCCCCCAGACTTACCCTTTTGTTTGTCCTCAAGCAAAACAAACAAGCAGTCACTCTGGAAGAGGTTTGAAAACAGCAGGGACTCACAGATTTAAAACATTGAAATCATCACCTCTAAAATATTGCAATCCACATATAAAAATCTTAATCACAGAAGTACATTATGCAATATCCTAGTTTAGCAACCAAATTCATCTATCCAGCAACTTAGCAAATACTATCTGACATTCCCCTTTACCTACCTCATTTCTTGACATAAAGTAAAAGTGCAGGCTTTACCTTGGGAGTATCGATCACAGGATATTTGGATTCTTACTCCAATAGATGTCTGAGTAAACAGGCAGTCTCATTCTGGTTTCTCTTCTCCCTATTTTCCTTCTCTGAATCTCTTTTTCTTTTCTCTTCTTTTCAATCCCAATGAACTTTTAGGTTCATCTTATTGATTTCCCTTTTTGACAAAGTGGGCGATTTTTATTGGAAATTTTTCCCTCACTTCCATCAATGTGTGATCATTCCTTTGCTTTAGAATAGTGGGGTCCTCGGTAAGGTACCTACCCCTCTGCCTCTCAGGAAATCATCTCAATCTTTTCTTTATATATGGGGTGCCAAAGGAATGAGAGAAGGAAACCAAAATCACCGAGACTTTTTACCTCTCAGGTTTGAAAGAGGATTCCAATCCAGTGTATACCAAGCCCCAAGACAAGCGATTTCGTCAGGTTTAGTGTTGGAGGTCGGCTTTGGTTACTTCAAACAATCTAAGCAAGTGTGAATAGTAGACAGGTTGATCCACTTTAGATTCTTAGTTATATATGCAATCAATGAAATCTAGAATGGTGCTAAAGAGTGGTTAGATAATCAAGTAAAAATCAAATTAAGTTTATTGTCCCCTTCTTGACTCAATAAAAACTTTTTTGAAAAATAATTTAATAAGAAAATAAATAGATAAATATTAGTAAACATCCCATCAGACTTAAATTACACTGTCCCCAGTGTAAAACAGTCGGAGATAAGGTGAAAATAAATCCAAAGTACATAATTTAACGAGTTAAAACGATAAACCTGACCGGAGTGATAATCTATCGATACGATCAAGTGTACATCGAACGATTCTGGTGTTGGACTGTTGATCGATATCGACTTCTCCTCGTCGGTCGATGTGGATGTCATCCTTCTATTCGGACCTTTTTTTTTAAGAATTCTGCAAAAACAAATACGAAAATTAATAAGAAAATCTAAAAAATATTTAAATCAAATACCTAATAGTGGGTTGCCTCCCACTCAGCGCTTTGTTATAGTCATTTAGCTTGACTTTGGAGGTTGTATGAGCTAGTTGTTGTGGAGGCAGCTGCTTGCTGGAAAACAAGCATCCACATCTTCTTTGTAGGTGTTGAACCAAGTTGCCATGAAACTTCTTGTGGCTTCATCACTTCTGGTCCATCTCTCATTCAGCTTCAGTGTGACATCTTTGAGATCTGACAGCTTCTGCTACATTGAATCCATGTTGCGTGCGTGCCATCCAAACGTGTTGAAGGTGTATTCTGATAAGTCTTCAAGTTTAATTGATATTTACATCACGTTCACTTCTTTGTCTTGTCTGGATTCTGTGTCGATCGATGCGGCTTTATGCATGCCGATCGTTTCGGATGTTGCAACGTCGGGCGTTGTGGTATTCGCCGCGTCGATCGTCGCTGCTGTTCTGTGTTGATGTCGGACTTTCCTTCTGAAGGCTCTCAATTCCCTTTGCAGATCCTCTAAGGTCGTGAACCTTGCAATCTAAAGGGTACTGGATGTCATCACACTTACTATCTAGTCTGTTCTCCACAGTATTCAAGGCTGAGTAAATTTTTGAAGTGATCTCATCCACTTCTGTTGTTGTATAAGTGATCTGCTCTTCTTTCTCCTTGGCGTCGATCGGTATGGGTTGTTGTGTGTTGATCGATATCGATCCTTCTGCTTTAGAGTCGATTTGTTTCTGGATTATCTTGACCTCTCCCTTGATCTCGTGCATCTGCTTGAATACGACAGTCAAGAACCTCATGATAGGTGAACTGTACTTATCGTGCATAGCCTCAAAAGTGTCTAGTCTTTCCTGTACTGCTGTGAATCGTCCGTCGATCGATGCTGGCATGTCCGTGTTGATTGATGGCTGTGGCTGTTGTTGGCAATTTTCGCGCAGCATATCCAAATCTGTCGTAAGCAAATCAATTCTCTTCACCAACCAAGTGACGGTGTTGTTGATAGGATGACAGGTCTCTGAAATCTTCTCATTGATGTATGCTGTCTCCCATTGGTTCGCTTCAGTTGGAAGAGTCATGTTCTGAGCAGGTATCATTGTCTCTCGTTGTTCGGCGTCGATCGGTATCGCCTCTGGTGCGTCGATCGATGCTGGTTTTTTAGCTTCCTCCTCCTTTTGTTCTTCCAGAAAGTTGACCTGTAACTGCATCTCGTCTATCCACTTGTAAAGCGTGGTGATACTTCTATCGAAGTAATCATAGTTGTTGGCAATTGCAGTCCCGATTTCCTTCTCAGACTTCTCTCGAGCTCCAGAGAAACCATACATCATCTCATTAATCTCATCTTTGGTGTAGAGTTCTGGTTCTAGGTAGGCCTCTGCTGTTGAGTCTCTATGTTTGTCTGTTCTTCCTCCATACCCATACTCGTCTGTGTAGGTTCCATTCGGATCATAAACTCGTTGTTCCCATCTGATTGGTATGTCGATCGGTGCAGCACGTTGTCTGTCGATCGATCTAGGTGTTACTCTGTCGATCGGTGCTGACATGCTGACGTCGAACGATGGTCGATTGGCTGGTTGGTAGGATGGTCGGAAAACATTGACTGGTGCTTCATGCTTGTCTCTAGATGCATTCTGGTGCTCAGGATAATGACGCTGCTGCATGAATAGGTTTTCTGGTCCATTGGCCACCTGAAGAATGTTGGCTATGTCATCTTTAGATATGTTGATGATTCTTCCATCCATAGCTCGTGCTTGGCCTTCTGGGTCTCTAAAAATACCAAATTCATCTGGTGTAAGATATCCATAATCCTTAAGTTTGTTAGTGAAAGCAGTAGATTGAAGTTTAGGGTTGATGTCGATCGATATTGATGCGGTCATGTCGATCGATGTTGGACTTTTGTGCTGCATTAGGGTTGTTGAGGTGATTGCTGCTCATTCTTGCTTCTTGAAGAATAGGTTGTATGTCTTTGGCTGCGTGTATCTCCTCTGCTTCTTTCTGGTGAGAAATCCTTCTTGGTGGATGGCTACTTTGATAGTAGTGGGTTGCCCTACTTTGGAATGGGAAATTTCCATTTTTGGTTCCAAAGTCGGTTTGACCTCCGTCGATCGATGTGCAAGATTGTGTGTCGATCAACGCCACTATGCGTGCTGCCTGATGAGACTCTTCATCGATCGGTGCGGAGAAGGCTCTGTCGGCCGATCGTGAATGTTCAAAGGGTCTATTTTCCTCTAGGATAGCATGTATCTCTGTTGCTCTTTCTTCCTCATAGTCTTCATCATGTTGCTCATCAATAGGTGGAATGGCTGTGTCCACTGCGAAACTCTCGTGAAAGCAACTGTGTGCCCAACTTCCAATTGAATATTCTTCTGGACTGCTGTTGGGTTGAAAGGTGAAGTTAGGATAGCATTGTTCTGGCAATTGTAGGTTGTCTTCTGAAGGTTCACTGTCGATCGACGTGTATGGTATGCTGTCGGTCGTTTGGCGGTCGTCTCCTTCGATCGATGGCACAGTGATGGTGCCGATCGACGCAGAATACTCTGTCTCATACTCGTCTTCACAATGGCATGCTCCAATGAAATTCTGATCATCAATTTCCACGAGGTTGACCTGTCTCTTGACAATTCTGACTGGGTCATAATAGGTGGCGGGATTAATCAGTGTTAGACACAATCTGTTTGATTTCATGTCGCATAAAGCTCCAACTGTAGCTAAGAAGGCTCTTCTAAGAAAGAGGGAAGAGTTCCAATTTAGCTTTATGTCCAGGACATGAAAGTCTACTGGGATAAGGGCATTACCAATCTCCACTTCAAAGTCTCTGATTATACCTCCTGAGTTCCTTTGTGTACAATCCACAAAGACGAAAGAATCTGATGAAGGCTCCACTTTCATGTGGGAACCGAAATTCACACCGTCGATTTTAATGAATAAAAACGGAGGAAAGCCAAGTTAACCCAACTTTCCCTGAAGGTCCGGATTCTCTGCGACAGCCAACGATGACCGAATAAATGCGGAAAAGGTTTTGTTAAGATTTGGGACTGGACCTTAAGAAAGGCTGCCTACGTACCCCTTTCGAGGATCAAGTCGGACGTAGTTCAGTTTAGAAAGAATTGAACACGAGATCGAACCGTCTGGGCGGGTTCGATCAGTATGAGCGTTTGTCATAGAAACAGGCATGTCGAAGATAATGCCTAGGGTTTTTATGTGCGGAGCTCAGAAGTAAAAGAATTGTCCGATCCTTCCGAGAGGAGCGGAGATTTGCGAGCAGGAGGCAGCCAGACGTTCTAGGGCCTGCCTTGCTAGTCTAACCGCCTAAATTCTAAGTTCTATCAGCTAACAGGAGCTCTCTAGGTCTCCAATCTAGGATTTTCGGATCCCCTTCTCCTCTGCTCTTGCTCTCCTTATATACTCACTCCTAGGTCGGTTTTCCTTAGGATGATGGACCTCGCCTTTGGGCCCAAGCTTATCTCTTCAGGAAGTATTCCATTTTCGTCGATCTTCGTAATTATCCTCGAGTTTTCCCCTATTTTCTGGTGACTTAATGTTTATCCGATGTTCGGGAAATCGGATAAACCGTCGTAGCCTGATTGGGCCTGAATTCTTAAAATCGTAAGTAAGTCCGTGGACTTTTCTTAAGTCGTTGAACGTTTTATACGATTTCTCGAAAAGACTATCTTTCTTGTAAAATAAACCGTATAGCCTAAAGGATCGATGTTCAAGTCAATCGATCTTGTTTTATACGATATCTTTTACGAGAAATCTAATCCTTCTATTTTTTTTCGTAAAACATCAAGGACGATTCCAACCGAGTTGAATCGAAAGATGTTTATTCCGTAGCCGTGATCGTACCAAACTCACGAGGATTGATCCAAACAAGCCAAGATGGGATCAGACCGAGCATGATGGGACCGAGACCAGGACGAGGGCCGTCGACCGGCGCCAGGGGGCTTGCCGCCGGCGCCAGGCCGGCTTGCGGGACGCCTGCCGCCGGCGCCAGGCTGGCTTGCCGCCGGCGCCAGGCCGGCTTGCGGGACGCCTGCCGCCGGCACCAGGCTGGCTTGCCGCCGGCACCAGGCTGGCTTGCGGGACGCCTGCCGCCGGCGCCAGGCTGGCTTGCCGCCGGCGCCAGGCCGGCTTGCGGGACGCCTGCCGCCGGCGCCAGGCTGGCTTGCCGCCGGTGCCAGGCCGGCTTGCGCGACGCTTGCTGCCGGCGCCAGGCTGGCTTTCCGCCGGCGCCAGGCCGGCTTGCGTGACGCTTGCCGCCGGCGCCAGGCTGGCTTGCCGCCGGCGCCAGGCCGGCTTGCGTGGCGCTTGCCGCCGGCGCCAGGGGTTCTCTGCCGCCCGTGGGTTTTCCGTTGCCCGATCTTTCCCCCGCTGGACGTTCGTGCGGGAAATCTTTGAGTTTGGAAGGATCTTTAGCCGTAGATTCCGAGATAACCGTTTTTGACCCCAACAGTTAGCCCCCCAGCTCGTAAGATCGGAGACGATTTTGCGGGCGAATGGTTCGAATTTTCTGAAAATCGAAATTTTCGGCTAAGGATTCTTTTCCGCAGGAAATCTACGTCATCATTCCCCCCCCTTTTTTTATGATGATACTTACCCCTTCTTTTGCGGACAGTTTGTGTCGCTGATTGACGGAATGCTTGGCGAGTGTGGGTCGGAAGTCATTCGTCTATCGAAGGAGCTGGAGTCGTTGCAGGAAGCACTGAAGCGTACTGAGGCTGCACTGCAGACCGTCGAGGACACCCATGCTGCCCAGACGTCCTAGCTTGAGGTTCGTATCAGCGACCTTGAGCGTGACCTTGGGAAGACTGCGAGTTCACTACTCAAGGTGAAGAAGGAGAAGAAGAGCAAATACTCGGAATTCCGCCGCCTTCAGCGGAAGATCCAGACTCATGAGGAGATGGACGCCCATGGATCCTCAGAGGTTGCCGATGCTCGTGACGACTTGTTTGGTCGTCTGACGAGGATGGCCATCCTGTTTGATTCCTTGATAGCTGTCCGCAAGAGGGACTTGGCTTTAGCGGGGATCGAGGGGAGTCTGAGTGAGCTCGAGTTTCTTCGGGGTAACGAGGCCCCGTCTTTGGACTCGGAGGAAGCCAGACTATCGTCCTGTAAAGGAGAGTGGGCGACCTCCGAGGGAGACTTCGATTCGATCCTTTCCGGCCTGCAGGCCGAATGAACCCTTGCGCCGACCTCCGAGGACTCAGAAGATCAGGAGCGCGCGGGAGAGGATTGCGAGGCTGGTGCGGACAAGGCGGGTAGTGGCGGTGCAACCGAGGGAGGCGACGGCGAGGCTGTCCCTATCGCGGGTGAGTTTGAGGATGAAGGTGACGCTCCTGGGAGCATCTAGGTTTATCAATCCCTTCGGGGATTTTGTTTTATATGTGTTCCGGCCGTTAAGAGGCCATGATATATTTACCGGGACTGGCCGTTTGTGGCTTCGAATCCCTGCCCCTTTTTGGGGTTTTGTTTGAACTTTTGCGGTCTCAATCTATGAAACGTTTTTCGATTTTTTATGAACTTCAGTTTTTTCGAAGTATGAGAAAGAGGGTGTGAGTTGTCGTCTCATTCCTAGTTCCCTGATGATCACCGTACCTATTGTTTGCATAAAGCGAGATTTTCCGCGGTTTACCGATTTACGCGAAAAGTTCGTGAAACGAATAGGCTTAAGTGAAGAGACAAATTTTTGGATCTCGTATACCATACTATGTCTGTGAGATGTCAAGATCCAGCGTGGCTGGGTTTAGGGCAAGACCTAGGTTTACTCTCGGACTGAGGCTTTCGTTTTGCCTGTTTGCGATTTAAACCTGACTCGTACCGTTTAAAATCCGCGAATTGTTGTCGGCTTATATGATTTGTCTGGGCATGAGTCGAGCTACTTCCTTTACGAAGAGCTAAACCAAAATTTTGATTTCTTGTATAGCGCGCTATGTTTATCCTTGTCGGATGTAAGAGAGCCTACCCTTTTAAAGGCGGCTATTGTCTGTTTAGGACGTTAGAGTTCGTTTGTTGTGATCAGCAACAAAGAAATGATGCCAGTTTAGAGGCATGTTACCGTTTAGAAGTGTGTTTGTATGTTTTGAGTTCTAGAGACGAGGATTTCGTCTGGAACGTTTTGAGGAAAAGAATGTCCTTCGAGCGTTAGAGACGTCTCGCAGTGCCGAAGGTCGAGTTTTCCTTGTGCCGCATTTCGTGGTTGAAATGTTCGCGGGCTTGGAGATGTATTGCGAATGTTTGCAGCCAGAAACTGTTATTTTGGTTTGGACGCAGGACCAAGGGGTCGCGTAAGTTTGACCCAAGGAGAAGCGTCTACATTCACAGTGCTTCGTGAAGTGTTGGCCTTCCGGGATTTGATTGTATATATTAAGGATGACTCATATAACTCTTGGAGCCTTGTCACGAGTGTTTCTTTTCATGCCGTGTTTACGGGGCGTATAGAACTTAATCGATTGACTATAAGTTTAAATCTTCCGTTAACCATATGGTTGTTAGGACTGAGTTTTGGTATGAAGAGTTTATCGTATGATTTCCGATTCTGGGTTATACGACAAATTGCTTGCGTAATAGTCACTTGGCGTTCTATGAACAAATCGTGGATTGTTGTTTTTAGCCGTTAAGTGATTGGAGCGGTGGTCGCTCAGTAGCTTTGGATTGGCATGGGAGGCTAGATTCAGCCGTATCGCCAAGGAAGTCGTTGGTAAACGATCAGACCATGACCCTTATTAAGGTCATGTTAGTTTACGATTGTCCTTAATGGGGATGCCGAATTCAGGTCCGGGCTTTATGGAAATGCGTAGTTGGCCGAGGGCCAAATAGCGTTTGCCGAGATAGACATGCCAAGCATAGCGGAGTTTTCTGAGTTATGGCTGATGGCTTTTAGAAACGATCTTCCACTTTAGGTCTCAGTTATACGATGAATGGTTCGTATAAAATTTTTTTTGTTGCATGAAAATCGTTCCATTTTATCCAAGGGGGATAAAGTTTAAGGGATCGACGCAGGACACGTGCGGGTTCGCCTGCGTGATTATTTCTTGCTCAGACGTAACCGCGGGGAGTTAAAGCAGGAGCCAGAAACCTTGTGGAGCAAAAACTGTCTATGACAGTTACCCGTTGGACCCATTATGTTCATTTTACGAAAGTTGCTTTGTATGAATTGACTCGACCATACAGATGATTTTTGGTAAAAGTGATGTAAGAGGGGGTTTTCGCAAAGGTAACCGGAGAGTGTTTCTCACAAATTACTTGCGATATTCGCGACCACGGATTATGTTTTCCTCATTCACTTTTGCGTATTGCGAAATCGTTTTGCATGAGACCGATCATGTTTTTCCAATAGGCTGTTTTGTTTTAAAATGTTCTTGTTATACGAAAGTAATGGATGACCGGTTTCATGGAGATAGAAAATTGGAGATTGTTAAAGTAGCGATGTTTCCGCGGATTACACGGGAGATGTTTCCGCTATGATTTCGACCTTTGGACGAAAGCTGCTTCGAACTACTCATGGAGTTTTACCGAAGGTTATTTCGTTATTTTCGTAGTTCACCGTCGTGCTATTAGTCTGACG
The DNA here is from genome assembly GCA_018703725.1 of Brassica juncea. NCBI lineage: Eukaryota > Viridiplantae > Streptophyta > Magnoliopsida > Brassicales > Brassicaceae > Brassica > Brassica juncea. Next base: position 35,282,521 of record CM031935.1, on the reverse strand, counting down.
TTGGTACACGTTTCTAGTCGCGAGTTTGCGACGAGAGGTAACGTAGAGTTTTCAGGACTATGTTTGTAACGGTTGGGCTATGCCGCTAGCGTTTTTTTAGACGAATCTTATTGCTGCGAGAGTTTGCTTTGTCAAAAGCGTTGTCTTGATGCTGAAGCAATAAGTTTTAGAAGATGGGATTATACGGGTATAGTATACGTACCTACTTCCCTTTTCTTTTTACGAAAGAAAACGGGTTAGCCGTTCTTTCGAAGGCTTGTGTACGTTTTTTATTTCTTTTAGGAAGCGGGATGAGTATCCTTTAGAACGCGTGGCGATCGTTTCTCGGTTTTTAGAGAGACTAGATCGGTTTGCATGTTCTGCCTGGACAATCAAGGAACGATGGAACAAGACTGGAAATTTTTCCTAAGACTTAGCTTACTAGACTATCCACCTAGGTCCTAAGTTCCCTAAATTCTACGGCAGTTTTCAAGACGTTTTTGTTCCTGTCCTACGAAGAATTAAAACCTTTACAAAAAATTTCGAGAAAATAGTCTTCGAAGGTTTCGGCATTTCCGAAGGAATCCCATTTCCTCGTATAGTCGAGATGATTGGTGTTTAGAATAACCATGATCGTTTAATAAGATGAATCGAAATCCATTCATCATTCGAACCTTTTATGGTCTTCCGAGATTTCTCGAGTATCGGGATCGAGAAGGACTTGGATTCGTAGACTTCCCGTCTTCGAGGGTTTGAGTAATGAGGCTTCGAACTTAGATTCTAGAATATGAGCCTTGTTAAACAATCGAGAAGGCTTTGCGGAAGAATCGTCGTGTTTCTCGAACAATCCGAACATGGGTTTAAGGGACCAAGATGTTGCCATTGCCCGAGATCACGAAACGATTGCACGGATGGGCGCCAGGAACCCTGCCGCCGACGCCAGACGGGAGACGAAGGGCCTGCCGCCGGCACCAGGCGCCCTGCCGGCGGCGCCAGCCGCGGCGCAGTCGGTCTGCCGCCGGCGCCAGGCGCCCTACCGCCGGCGCCAGGCGCGGCGTGGTCTGTCTGCCACCGGCGCCAGGTGCGGCGTGGTCGGTCTGCCGCCGACGTCAGGCAACCTACCGCCCGTGCCGTGTCCTGCGTCCGCCGATGCTGCTGTTGCTCGACTTCGTCGATCCCCGGGGCTCACGATCCGTTTGTGCCTTCCTGAGAGTTGTTCGGAAGAAGTACGGCAGTGGGAATTGGTGACCCGATTTGCCGTGCTTCTATTCCGCGAGTAATCTAGAGTTTCCCCAAGCGTTCGAGGAGAATAAGTTTTATTTTTCCGAGAGGTTCTCGAAAGAAACGTTTTTTGTAGAAACCTTGCTCGTTGCGATTTCTCTAACTTGGTAACAAGACAAATTTTTGGGGTTTGATAGATTTTATCGTTGCCCTTTTTGTTTAGATAGAGAAATTGCGAGCTCGTTTTCGTGTTCTTCCTGTGGCGGGAAGCCGCGGCTAGGTTTTTTATTTGCTCGAGCACCGTGGCGTTTGCGTAAGCGTTGGCCGTAGGAACAGTCGCTGCTGGAGTTGTTTTACCATCGTTGACGCAGACTGCAAGTTTTTCTTTCATATTTCCGGACATCGGTTCGATCAAGCGCTTTGCGGCCGTATGAGTAAGAGTAATCCGTCCCCCCTCCTTCTAGCGCCAAACTGTGGGAACCGAAATTCACACCGTCGATTTTAATGAATAAAAACGGAGGAAAGCCAAGTTAATCCAACTTTCTCTGAAGGTCCGGATTCTCTGCGACAGCCAACGACAAGTGACCGAATAAATGCGGAAAAGGTTTTGTTAAGATTTGGGACTGGACCTTAAGAAAGGCTGCCTACGTACCCATTTCGAGGATCAAGTCGGACGTAGTTCAGTTTAGAAAGAATTGAACACGAGATCGAACCGTCTGGGCGGGTTCGATCAGTATGAGCGTTTGTCATAGAAACAGGCATGTTGAAGATAATGCCTAGGGTTTCTATGTGCGGAGCTCTGAAGTAAAAGAATTGTCCGATCCTTCCGAGCGGAGCGGAGATTTGCGAGCAGGAGGCGGCCAGACGTTCTAGGGCCTGCCTTGCTAGTCTAACCGCCTAAATTCTAAGTTCTATCAGCTAACAGGAGCTCTCTAGGTCTCCAATCTAGGATTTTCGGATCCCCTTCTCCTCTGCTCTTGCTCTCCTTATATACTCACTCCTAGGTCGGTTTGCCTTAGGATGATGGACCTCGCCTTTGGGCCCAAGCTTATCTCTTCAGGAAGTATTCCATTTTCGTCGATCTTCGTAATTATCCTCGATTTTTCCCCTATTTTCTGGTGACTTGATGTTTGTCCGATGTTCGGGAAATCGGATAAACCGTCATAGCCTGATTGGGCCTGAATTCTTAAAATCGTAAGTAAGTCCGTGGACTTGTCTTAAGTCGTTGAACGTTTTATACGATTTCTCGAAAAGACTATCTTTCTCGTAAAATAAACCGTATAGCCTAAAGGATTGATGTTCAAGTTAATCGATCTTGTTTTATACGATATCTTTTACGAGAAATCCAATCCTTCTATTTTTTGTCGTAAAACATCGAGGACGATTCCAACCGAGTTGAATCGAAAGTTGTTTATTCCGTAGCCGTGATCGTACCAAACTCACGAGGATTGATCCAAACAAGCCAAGATGGAATCAGACCGAGCATGATGGGACCGAGACCAGGACGAGGGCCGTCGACCGGCGCCAGGGGGCTTGCCGCCGGAGCCAGGCCGGCTTGCGGGACGCCTGCCGCCGGCGCCAGGCCGGCTTGCGGGACGCCTGCCGCCGGCGCCAGGCTGGCTTGCCGCCGGCGCCAGGCCGGCTTGCGCGACGCTTGCCGCCAGCGCCAGGCTGGCTTGCCGCCGGCGCCAGGCCGGCTTGCGTGACGCTTGCCGCCGGCGCCAGGCTGGCTTGCCGCCGGCGCCAGGCTGGCTTGCCGCCGGCGCCAGGCCGGCTTGCGTGGCGCTTGCCGCCGGCGCCAGGGGTTCTCTGCCGCCCGTGGGTTTTCTGTTGCCCGATCTTTCCCCCGCTGGCCGTTCGTGCGGGAAATCTTTGAGTTTGGAAGGATCTTTAGCCGTAGATTTCGAGATAACCGTTTTTGACCCCAATATTTCAGACCTAGTTGGTCTGCCATAACCTTTGGTAGAATGCTGACTGATGCTCATGTGTCACTGAGTGCATTGGGAAATTCAATACCTTTAACACAGCATGGTATGGAAAACTTCCCTGGATCATCTTTCTTCTCCAATGTGATCCTTTGTTTCATCTTGTCTCTGATGTGATGAAACATAATACTAATGTCGTTCTCAGTTATTCTTGTCTCTCTGAAGAACATCCACAACCTGTGTGTGTAGTAAACCTCCTCAAAAGGTTTGTCTATTGGAATCCTGAGAACTCTCTTAGTGAAACCATCCATCTCCTTCTCATTAGCTTCCCTTTTCAGATGTTTAGGAATCTTCTCCTTTCTCCTTGTCAACTTCCATAGGATCTGATGTAGTGTCTGAAGGTTTGCTTGTAGGTTCTGATGGGTTTTCTGATGATGTAGGTGGTGGTTTGAGTGCATTTATTCGGGTTGGGTCATTGGTAGGTAACTGCACTCGATATGTTAGAGGTGCTCGTCGATCGATGCTTGTAGATGAGTGTCGATCGTTGGTGCCCTCCTGGTGTCGACCGGCGGCTGGCTCATGCTGGCGGTCGATAGTACAGTAGAATGGGATGGGTGGGTGAGGATGTTGTTCCGTGAATTCTTCGTTAGTCGGTATACGTACTGCACTGCAAGATGCACTGGACTAGGTGGTCGACGTCGATCGGTGTTGGTGATGGTCTGTCGGTCGACCCGTAGTGTCCCATGTCGATCGGTGTGTATCATGCAGTATCGATCGACACCACTGAGATCCGCCGAAACTCATGGAGCTTTCCACTTCGAAATCTCCTTCCTGCAGCTTCTCATGCTTCACCACTTGCCAAAAATCATCATCTATGATGGCATTGACGTGGTGCCTCATGTTTTCCTCTCCTACCTCTCTTCTTTTAAAGGCTTCTCCAATCAGTACAATCTGCATCTCAAGTTTTCGCACTTGAGTCCCCAAAGTATCTATCTTGGAATTCAGATTGGTGTAGACATAATCAATCTTTCAATTGAAATCCACAGTGAGCTTCTGCTGGCCTTCAGGAACCTGATCAATCATTGCTTCAATTCTGCTTTCCTGGGTCTGTGGTGGTGGATTCTGATAAGATGAATTCCCATAGTTTCTGTTATAGCTGTAAGGCTTCTGGTACTGTGAACTCTGGTTGTAATGGTTTCTCTGACCTTGTCCATAGAAGTTCTTATTTCCACTCTGGTTTTCAGACCTCTGAAATCCAGCTCCTCCAATGTAGTTCACATCTTCTTCTGTTTCTTCTTTAGCTGAGCAAATTTGCCTCTTAAGAAGTTCCTGCACCTTATCCAACTTCGTTTGTACTTCATCCATCGGACTCTCCTCAAGTGATGCTACAGATTTCTTCCTCTCAAAGTCAGTGTTCTTGGTGATGTTACTCTTAGCCAAATTCTTTATCAGTCTTTTAGCCTCTTTTGGATTCCTTGTGTTGAAGTTTCCCTCACTAGCTGTATCAAGAGCCATCTGATACCTCAAGGAAAGACCTCTATAGAAAGTGCTCAGCAGTTGCACTTCATTGAATCTATGGTGTGGACAGTCGCGCTGGAAATCTCTGAATCTATGACAGGCATCTCTGAAAGATTCTCCAGTTTCCTGAGTGAATGTAGAAATTTTTCTCCTTCAGTCTTCTGCGCGTGTCTCATCGAAAAAGTGACACAAGAATGCGTTCTTGATGTCATCCCAGGTTGTACAAGAACCTGGTGGTAGCTGTCTAAGCGAGTGCATAGCTTCTCCCACCAATGTGTATTTGAAAAGCTTGTAGAGTAGGTAATCCCTATGGACTCCTTCTATACGGACTTCAGCTATAAGATCCTCGAACCTCTCAAGATGGTCCATAGGATGCTCATTTTAAAGACCAGCAAAAGGTATCTGAGATACGAGCGAGTAGTACTGAGGCTTCAGCTCAAAGTTACGCTTCTGAATCTCTGGAAGACGAATCGCTGATCTGTTGGCGTAGTATTCATCTGGGTGGTTGTAGTCAGCTAATGTCTTCAGTTGATCAGCCTCTTTAGTATCTGGCTCAGGAATGACATTCCCCTGAGCATCTAGCTTCTGACCTGTTTCATTACGAAGATGACCATCCTGATCATACAGGTTTCCATTATCATCTGGTTTGAGAATCACAATCGCAACCATGTTTCGCGGTTCCGTGTCGATCGGTGTACGAGGTGTAGTGTCGATCGACTGTGGTATGAGAGAATCAGTCGACACGGAAGCTTGAGCGTCGATCGATGCTGAGCGTATGTCCTTCCGGATTGAACGTTCCAGACTAGCAGGATCCTCTGAGAATAGCAATTGCTTATCCTTGTTGCTTCTGGTACTGCTGGGCATGCATCTGAAAAGACAATAAAAAGTTTGTATCAGCAAAACAAAAATAAAAATAAAACCTAAAATTAATAAGACTAAATCTAATGGCGATCAAAGCAACCCGGCAACGGCGCCAAATTTGATACGGTGTCAAATTACCCTAAAGACTGACCAATTACTCTCTCAAATAAGAGGTTCAGATGTTACTTAGGGATCGAATCCACAAGGAGTTAGGGAACCAATTAAATCTAATCAGACTATTAATTTTAGGTAGTTGCAGTTTTAAATGTGAAATAGCAATGAAATCCTAATTGAGCAAGGCAGTTGCTCTACTATCAGAGAATGAAGCGGTGGAGACTTTAATTAAACAAGCGCTAGACTTAGGGTTTCTATTCAGGAATCAGAGATTATAATGCTATAGATGCTTGACAGTTGCTTGCATGATAAAATAGAGCTCAGTCGCTTAACAACAGGGATGTCTCACTGGTTGATTACCTAGATCTTGGATCTCAACCGTCGTATGTTAATCACAAGAAAGTGTCGATCGATGATCCTTAGAGATATCGATCGATACACCTTTCGCAACGTCGATCGATTGTCCAGTTGGGGTATCGATCGACGGCTTCTAGTTAAGCCTTGGCACGAGTTTATAATGCCCACTAATCTTCCTAGATCGACTCTCGTTTTCTTCTAGCAATCTTAGATCAACAGGTTAGCTCAGGACAGTACTTTAAGGATACTTAAATCCACCAAACTCCTAAGATCAATATTCTAGTTAGCTAATCTAGAATAAAGCTTTAAGAACAACCTAGTTGATGAATATCACAACTAGCAATCTATAGTTGGGGCTAATCCCTTCAACCTATTTGAACCCTAAATCTAACAAGTAGATTACTCAGACATAGCCAAGTAACACATAGCACAAGCAAGGTAAAGAGAAAGCATAAATAGATAGATAAAAATCAATAGAGTTCCAATCACAATTCTCTTTGGATCTTCTCTCCAACTCTCAATCTCTCCCTTTTTGTTGTGAAAAGTATGAATACAATAAAGCTCTCTCCTCTGCCTAAACACTTTGGCAGAGTATTTAGTATTAGGTTAAAACTTGTCAGGGATAATTCCGTAATTTGGTGAAGTCTTGGGCTTTAAGTCGGCTGGGCCAAATGTGGTCTTCGCGTGGCTTCATGTCGATCGACGGTGCAAGGTACATGTCGATCGACGGTGAGTGCTCCGTGTCGACCTCAAGGCTTGGTCGATGTCCATCTCGGGTGTCATCTTCAATTATCTCCAAAATACTCCAAAATCATCACTTTACTCCAAAACACTCCTGAACCTATAAATAACTTGAAAGACTCTAAAACATAATAGTTATTAAGCTTAAAACATATATATACCATGGCTGAAAAGGGGTAAAATCCATGGTATATCACAAATCTAGTTTAATATTAGTGAAACTATCTAAATTAGCTAAAAAGTATTCAAAATAACAAATAAAACAAACTACAGAAATATTTTGAATACTCTAAAATATCTAAATCACCTTAAAATATATAAAAAATATTAACATATTTAACTAATTTCGGATATTTTCGGATCCTAGTTTGGATTTCGGTTCGGTTCGGTTCGGATTATAACCAAACTTCAAAGTATCAAGCTCATAATTCTCATTCGGATATTTTTGTATAACATTTTGGATTCGGTTTCGGTTTTTTCGGTTCGCGTTTAGGTAAGTACTTCGGATTGAGTTAAAAACGCCCAGACCTACTAAGAGACCTATAATAATCATGGCCTGAGGCGTGTAAAAGAAGATAGCAGAGCACAAGGCTCTAATTCCGATGAACACGAGCAGTCATCAACCACTCTCTCCGCGGCTTCACTATTAGCTATAACCACTAAATAGCTACAAAACTTTTGTGGCTATTTATAAAAAGCTACGAAAATAATATGGCAAATCGTATCATATTCTTAGAAATAAAGCAATGAAATTGGTACAGTAAAAACATGACTAAAAATAACAACAATTTTACTATAAATATTTTGTGACATATTTGACACAAAATAAAATGTGACTAAAATTGTGGATAATACACAAAACATATTACTGTCACGATTAAGTGACAAATGTTTTGTAACTATTTATAAATAATTACAAATTTGTTTCAAAATTTTCTGTGATGTTAAACCATATATACATATATATACATATATATATATAACCCTTAAACTCTAAAAACAATTTTTTTTAAATTCAATTTTCATACTACACCCTCAAACTTGAAACTTTTAATTTTAAAATTTATTTAAAAACCTTAGCCTAATACAGTAAAAACTTCATAAATTAATAATGTTAGTACTTCAAGAATTTATTAATTTAAGGAGAATTTCACTTCTGCCACTTTAATAATACCATAATTCATGTTTACCTAGTAAAGTGACATTTTCAAAAATACATTCTTCTTTGAATGGTAAAAGACTATTATACCCTTATTATTTATATAATAAATAAATATTTAATTAAACAAAAAATCTAAAAAATACTTTTTTAGTTTTTTCAAAATATACTATTTCGAAATTCGAAACCTAAACCCTAAAACTCAACTTAGACCCTAAACCCTATATTTTTCAAAATAAGAACCCTAAATCCTAAACTTAAATTCTAAACCCTAAATCATCAACACTAAACCCTAAAATCTAAACCCTAAATCCTAACATTCAACTCTAAACCCCAAATCTTTTGTTAATCATCATACTTCTTTTTCATTGGTCGATCTATCAAAATTAGGATTGCAATTTCTGGCCATTGATTGTTTTTGATCCTATGACCTAAAATCAGTCTTTCTCATTTACACATTCTCTTCTCTCATGAACTCAACTGTCTCTCGAATCAAAAAGATTGAATTGAATTAACATCTTTTGTCGGGCAAAAGTCTGATATGCTCTTCATTTAATTCTTACACTTAAGGTCGATGGTTAAAGTCAAAACTCATCAATCATATGAAATCCAATTCTACTCTCTTCTTTTGGTACAGACAAAGTTTTTCTCATTTTTAGATGGATTCGAGCTAATTTTGCAAGGATGTTCCTCCTGGCTGATGGTCTTCTATTCCTTTGTTGTAGTGTTTGTACATCAGGAAATATGAGTATTCGTAGCAGTTAATGGTAATACAAATTTACCAACTGCTACTAAAATTGATAAAATCTGATTCCAACTTTTTGTAGCATTAAATTAGTGATAAGAGAATATTCATTAAGCGGAAACATAAAAATGACAATAAACGGCTTTTGTAGGCAAAATACTAGGCCATTTTTATGTAAACAGAGAAGATAAAAAAAATCTTCTTCTTTTATTTCTCGGTCTATTGCTTTGCGTCACTCTTGATCAAAATCAAAATTATCTTCTTCTTTTTTTTTGCTTAAGTGTAAAAACATTTCTCATGAGAGCATGCAAGAAACAGAAAGGGAGAAACTTTGTGTTTGTCTTCAATAACTAAGAACATCATCAACAATGAAACTCTCGAACTGACTTCTCTCAATTATTATATCAATATACATTAACTATTCATTTATGAAATTAAAATTTAATCATTAAAAAGGAATTAAACCAATCAAATAGAAACAAGCGGAGAAAAAACACTAGCACATGTTCAATGAGAACATGTTCTGCCCTCTCTCCTCTCTTATTTAATTTTTTAAAATTATTTTTGGGGAGAACATAGGTAGTGAATGCTCTAATATATAACAACCAGATGATAATCTGCGCCCTACGCAGAGTGAATATCTTTAAAATATATTGTATTTAAATGTTATAAAGAATATACATTTTGTTATCAATAAATTTCTTTACATTTGATTAAAGGTAGACATTTGAGCACCATTTGATTTGGTTCGGTTCGGATCATTGTGGATTTGGTTCAGTTCAGATTTTCGTGGATTTGGTTCAGTTTTGGGCTCAGATAACCTATTTAAAAAGTTTCAAAAGTAAAGTTCATATATGTTTTAAATTTTTCAAAGTCTAAAAATCAAAATAATATATCATATAAATTTGAATAATGTATGCCAAAATACTTAAACTTAACATAAAAATTGGTTTAGCTTAAATTTTTAGATAGGAAATCAAAAGATATTTTAAGTATTTTGGTATTTTAAGTATCAATTAGTTATTTTAAACATGTACTTATAACTATTTGTATATATTTCCAAGTATTTTAGACAACTTAAAAACATCTTATATTTTGTGTATATTTTTTGAATATTAAATTTAAAAATACCCAGAGAATTTATGCTCGAATCAGGTTCAGTTCCGGTTATTTAGATACCAAAATTTTGAATCCATTCGGATATCTAGCCAGTTTTGGTTAAAGTTCAGTACTATTTTTTGGATCAAACTTGGTTCGTTTTTTAGATTTAGATTTTTTGCCCAAACCAATTTTTTTTTGTAACAAATTTTTAAACGAAAATGATGATGGTTCATATTGATTTTGGGTATACAATAATTTTTAAACTAAAACACATTTTACTATGCACGTGACCCATTTAGTTAATCACTAAAAACTGTTCTATGTCAATTTGAGGAAAACAATGGACCGAACTTAAAAAAACATTACCATTTCAGATTGTCAATCGACACTTCCAGATATTCTATTTTGGTGTTGTGATGAATAGAAAGGGGGTTAAGGTTAGGAAAACAAATTTGATACGCACTCCATGTCTCGTTAGGTGATTTTAATAGCTTATAAATAAATTTTTGTTGTATCGATCTCTTGTAAGATTTTTGAAAATATTAATTAATAAAATCTTACACTTGCTAGAGTAATCAATTATTTCTCAATTAATATATAGGAGATTAGAGTAATCACATAAATCAAAACAATACATCTTGCTTATTTACAATATTTTTATGGTAAATATATCAAAATAATCATTTTGTTTATTTTATATGGTATATAATTAAATTTCAATGATGTTAACATAAATATATAGTATATTTGAATTTAAACATTTATTATTGACACTTCCTACTCATATGGTTTTATTAACATTTGTATATTCTATGTAACAAAAAAAAATTAAAACATTGATCTCAGAATTTTTGATGTGATATTTTTTCGATGAAAATTTCAAATTAAATAATAAGGTCTCAATACTTTTTCAATGCAGATTCGGAAATTAACATATTTATTTATTTTTAAATGGTACATATAAACGGTATTAAAATTTATATATATATATGTGTTATTTAATGTGAATGTCTATTACATAAAAATTCATATTAATACGATTTTATGATCATTTGTATCTTGTTATAATAAAAAAAATTAAGACACCGATCACAAAATTTTCAAAGTAATTTATAGCTGTTTTAAAAATTTAAAATATAACATGTAAGAAAAAATCTGATTTTTTATTATATGGTTAATATGATTATTTAATTTCCCTTAATATTAAACAAAAATAAAAAATGATATACAAATTGTTATCAAATCTTTATTATCTATAATCATTAATTATCATAAATATGGAATCATATCAAATAATTCCATAGCTTTTATGTAAGGAAAGTATACTTGCTTTTAATATTTTGGGTTAATATAATGTTTCCTATCATATTATATTATATAGTTAATACTTTAATATATCTGGCGAGATATATTAATTAAATTGAACCTCATTTTTTTCAATTAACTACCTAATTGATTGACACATAACCATTGAGTCTTTTTAATTATTACAAAATTGAGGTTACATCTTTTCAAATGTTCCTCTATTGATATACAGGGGATTGATATCATATAAAATGGTTTGAAAGAGGCTGCTTTACTCAGCAACTCTATGGCCTCTGATTACACATTCATATGAAACCTCACTTGCAATAAACCCTAAACTTATGGGCTAATACATCACATTGGGCTTGATCATTTTCCTTTGGGCTTGTGCTCTAATAAAGTCATCTCCTATCTCGCGATCTTCTTTCCGACGGTTTCCATGGATTCCGGTTTCAGGTCATCAACTTCCTCTCTCTCTCGCCTCGGAGGCCTTTGGCTCACACAGACGGGAGCCTCTCTCTACCACCGTCTGAACCTCCAATCCCTCCGGATCCACCAGAACCGCCGGATCTGTAATCTCCTTTATGATTCCCCTCCTCCCATATGTTCCGTACAACTTGCAGTTTTGGATCTCGACACCCGTTTATTCCAACTCTCTCAGTCGGCAGCTCCTCCTTCTCCGATGAATTCCCCAGTCTCGTCTTCATCTTTTTTCGAGCACTCATCTGTGGCAGAGCCAAAGGGTAAAGACTCTGTCCCGAGGATCCTTCTCAAAACCTTAGGTTCTCCATATTTCGTCCAAAAATCTTTATTGAAACTCAAATAGTCTTACATAAAAACCAAACTCAACTTAAAAATTTATCATCCAAAGAAAACTCAAGGGAAAACTCAAATAAAAAAGGTTCTGAAAATAAACAAAAACTCCAAACACTTGCACCATACGGACTTCTACTCCAGCTCCCTCCCGGCTGTACCTGAAAGGAAAGAGGGGTGAGTACAATTACTCAGTGAGGGCAGGTTCCAGGAACCTACGAACTAAGCTCAGGAAAAGCAAGAAATCAACACAGTCATGAGCTAATAAGAACTATTAAGCAGCATTCAACCCAATTCGACTCCACACCAATCAACTTAGACATAAGAACCTATGGCCGTTTACGGACGTCCCACTTCGTGCCGGCCTAACCCGAATGGGGTGCCTTTTAAGGAATACCGTCCCCCTCCAGCTTCCTAAATGGCTATCCGAGTTGCAGCACGTTGGCCCATCTGGTTCTGTCCGCCCCTCGGTCGTTCAACGCCATAATTATGGCATTGACTCGATCTTAGGCGCCGTTACTCGTTTTTCTATCCCGCCTCTCGCGGTTGGCTCATCTCATCTCCAACCCGTGGGTACCTCGTGTTAGGCTACTGTCCCACGGGTTCATTCCATCATCCTAGATTCTAGACGCCCACCCGTTCTCGGTGGCCCAATCAAGACAATACACAATTGTTTGTTGACTCTCTAACATTCTCATACTCGTTCCCGTTCACGTTCTCATCCTCATTCACTTTCTTATTTACGTTATCATCCTCATTCACGTTCACAAACTTATACTCAACGTTGCATTAGTTTCTTAACAACCTAGCAGCTCTAGGTGTTTCATCACATCAACACAGTTCTCACATCATAACAGGCTTGATCTATCACCAATCTCATCACTCACACATTCAAGATGTTGATCTTACAACAATCACATCATTCACTCATACAGGATCTAGATCCGATTGACGAATGACTATGTCCCAATAGATTACTCAACATGAGACAAGTTTACAACCAAGTCCTCACCTTAGCTTGTTGTAGTCGTAGATCTGGATCTAGGGTCGGGAAAAGAGATGGTCACCCCTCCGGATCTGATTCACCAAGGGTTCACAAGAAAGGGGAAGGAAAGGTTTTAGGTTTCAGATCTGTCATTTCCGATGACAAAGAAATAGGGATCCAAGTTTACCTTAGGGTTCAGATCTGAGATGGTTACACGAGAACCAATCAAGGAGGCGGCGGCTGGGGATTCGGGATCGGCGGCTCGGGCTTCGCGTGGGGTGGATGGCGGCCGGCGGAGGCGAGCTGGCGGCGGCGGTCGTCAGCGTTGGAGTCTGGTCGGCGGCGATGAGGGGTGGCGGCGAGGTTCTGGTCGGGCAGGGCTTCGCTTGCTGTCTCTCTTGTGGCTGAAACCTAGGAGAGATATCCCTTTTATAGGAAATGGGAGGGTTTAGGTTTAGGGTTTCCCCTACTTGGGCCTCCAGCTCTTGAGTCTCATCCTGGGCCGGGCCCGGGTCGTTACAATTCTTCCCCACTAAAAAGGAATTCGTCCCCGAATTCTGCATCTTGTCTTGACCTTCTTCAAGGTTCCCAAACATCCCTGGGTGACTGACTTTCAGACGAGACTCAGGCTCCCATACATCCTCGTGAATTCCATCCCTCTCCCAACGGACTAACAACATCTTTGTCTTCTTCCCACGGTTGCCTACTTCTTTCTTACCCATAATCTTTACGGCTTGCTGACTAGAACCAGGTTAGGCTGTGCAACCGTAGGTGGGCATGGTAAAATTAACTCGGGTTCTCGGTTGCATTGCCCGGTGTTGGCCCCTTCGTGATTGACTCTATCTTCTCTGGGTCTACTTCCACTCCGGCTTCGGAGATCACATGTCCCAAGAATCCAATCTTCCGTTGCCAAAAGCTGCACTTACTGAGTTTTGCGTACATTGCCCAGTACCATACCCAGGTGTCGTTCATGTTCCTCTCGGCTCTTAGAGTAAATCAGAATGTCGTCGATGAAGACGATCACACATCGGTCCAGGTATTCTCTGAAAATTTCATTCATCAATCCCATGAAGGCTGTCGGGGCGTTTGTCAATCCGAAGGGCATCACCACAAATTCGTAGTATCCATAGCGGGTACGAAAAACCGTCTTTCTAATGTCTCCTTCGTGGATGGGGATTTGGTGGTACCCGGAGGCAAGATTGATTTTTGAAAACCATGTGGCTCCTTCTAACTGATCCATAAGTTTGTCTATACGGGGTAGAGGGTACTTGTTCTTAACGGTCACCTTGTTTAATCCTCGGTAGTCTATGCAAAGTCGTAGGCTCCCATCCTTCTTCTTGACAAACAGCACTGGCGCACCCCATGGCGAACTGCTCGGGCGTATAAATCCCTTCTCCACTAATTCCTCCAGCTCCAGTCGGTAAGGAGCCTTAGAAACAGGAGCGGTCCCAGGTTCTAGTTTGATCGTGAAAGCATTACTCCGGTACGGTGGGGGACCATGTAACGGTTCGAACACATCCGCATACTCCGCGGCCACGGGAATACTCCCTAACTCTGGTGCCGCGGTCTCCCCCACCATTTCAATGGTGGCCAAAAAGGCTTCGCTGCCCTTCCTGATGGCTTCCTCGGCTTGCATCATCGAGATGACTGATACTCCGGTCCTAGTCTTCATTCCATGATATACGATCCGTCGTCCGTCTAATGGGATTCGGACACACGCCCTGGCACTGTCAACTACGGCCCCATGCTGGGCCAGCCAATCCATTCCCAATATCAATTCGTATCGACCGAGCTCCAACTCCAACAGATCCGCGGGTAGGTTTATGCCTGCAAGGACCATCGACATCTCCTCATACTTCCCTTTAGTCGTCATTCTCTCCGTCCCCGCAGTCTCAACCCCCGCTATCTTGGTGTTGTAGCTTCCCGTAAAGTTTCACTCGCGCGTAAGGTTGGGACTCACAAAACTATGGATTGCCCCGGTGTCTAAGAGGGTGAACGCCTCCACCCCTCCAACTGCGACAGATCCTATACGATACTAACGCTAAGCTAAACCACCAACAATCCTTTCTCACCCAAAACGATAAGAACATTTGAGATTAGAACGTACCCGCGATCGGTTCAGGACCTTCCTGGCCCTCAGCCACGTAGGCACGTGGCCTTCCGGCTGGCTCCCTCTGCTGTTGTGGCTGTGCACCCCTGGTATTCCCTCCCGCAGGCGCTCGGCAATCACGTGCTATATGTCCTTCCTGACTACAATGATGGCAGCGTATCCCTGGTCGTACCTGTCTTTCTTCCGGGCACTCCCTCGAGAGGTGTCCAGGCCTACCACAATTGTAGCAGACTCCCATCCAGCATTTTCCTTGGTGGTTCCGCCCGCACCTTCCACATGGGCCTCTTACAGGTGCAGTATCATTAGGGGGCGCTGCATCCCGGGTCCGTTTGGTACCCCGATTCTGTGAGGCTTGGTTTTGTCGTTGCTCCTCCTCCAATCCGATTTTCTTCTTAGCAGCCTTCTCGGTCAACTCGTGTATGTCGCGGTAATCGTGCATGTTACAACTGTTCCTTAGTTCTATCTTCATTCCCTTGAGGAATCGGTGGACCAACTCCCGGTCACTCATGTAGTGCCCTGCAAATCTCCTTAGATGGTTGAACACATCCCCGTACACCCTCACGTTCCTTGACCCTTGACGGATGTCCTGGAACTTACTCTCCATCTGGTCCATGGCTGACGGGGGAAAATACTTCTCGTTGAATGCTTCAAGGAAGTCATCCCAAGTTAACCGTATCCCTTGCGCCCTTTCGGCCACACCTTCCCACCAGAAAAGGGCGTCATCCTTGAGGTGGTGGATTGCCAGGTCTCTGCGGAACTCGGGCGGGCACCGAGCTGAAACAAAGTTCCTCTCAAGCTGACGTCTCCAGTTGTCTGCGGTGATTGCATCCGCCTTTCCGCTGAAGAATTTCATCTGCATATTTTTCATGTGTCTCATCATATCCTAATAGTTGGGGTCCTTGGGGCTGCACTGATGCAGGCGCCACCGGTGGGGGTGGTGGTGGTGCTGGTGGGTTCCCACCCGCTCCTGGCGCTAACGGTATCGCCCCAGCTTCTGCGGCGGCTTCCCCGTTAGGTAGTTGCCCTCCATAGGCTTCCCAGTATCATTGTAACTCCTCCAGTATCGCTGCATTGACAACCTTCCGTCCCCCGGCAGGGTTCTTGTTTTCAGGAGCAGCTACACTCTGGCTCTCCGTCTCACTGGAGTCCCGCGACTCGGACCTAGCAGTGTAGCGTGCTGCACGCTGGGCGGCTGAGGTTGTTGTCGTGGCGTTTCTGGCATTTTTTGGAGGCATCTTGTGACAAGGAAGAGAATTATTAGATCTGATCACCTGAAGTTTCATTACCTTACCGAGCAAGTTTGGAGTTTCGGTCCAAATGGTGCCTGATAGAAATATTTGAAAACCCTTACTCCCAAAAAGTTTGCAAACATTTGAAATCCAAATACGAAATTCTTTAATCTATACCTACCCACCCGGGACAGCACCGGATGGGTTTAACCCCCGCTCTGATACCAATTGTAAAGACCCTGTCCCGAGGATCCTTCTCAAAACCTTAGATTCTCCATATTTCGTCCAAAAATCTTTAGTGAAACTCAAATAGTCTTACATAAAAACCAAACTCAACTTAAAGATTTATCATCCAAAGAAAACTCAAGGGAAAACATAAATAAAAAGGTTCTGAAAATAAAGAAAACTCCAAACACTTGCACCATACGGACTTCTACTCCAGCTCCCTCCCGGCTGTACCTGAAAGGAAAGAGGGGTGAGTACAATTACTCAGTGAGGATAGGTTCCAGGAACCTACGAACTCAGCTCAGGAAAAGCAAGCAGTCAACATAGTCATGAGCTAATAAGAACTATTAAGCAGCATTCAACCCAATTCGACTCCACACCAATCAACTTAGACATAAGGACCTATGTCCGTTTACGGACGTCCCACCTTGTGCCGGCCTAACCCGAAAAGGGCGCCCTTTAAGGAATACCTTCCCCCCTCCAGCTTCCTAAATAGCTATCCGAGTTGCAGCACGTTAGCCCATCTAGCTCTGTCCGCCCCTCGGTCGTACAACGCCATAATTATGGCATTGACTCGATCTTAGGCGCCGTTACTCGTTTTTCTATCCCGCCTCTCGCGGTTGGCTCATCTCATCTCCAATCTCTGGGTACCTCGTGTTAGGCTACTGTCCCACGGGTTCATTCCATCATCCTAGACTCTAGATGCGCATCCGTTCTCGGTGGCCCAATCAAGACAATACACAATTCTTTGACTCTCTAACATTCTCATACTCGTTCCCGTTCACGTTCTCATTCTCATTCACTTTCTCATTTACGTTATCATCCTCATTCACGTTCACAAACTCATACTCAACGTTCTGGCATTATTTTCTTATCAACCTAGCAGGTCTAGGTGTTTCATCACATCAACATAGTTCTCACATCATAACAGGCTTGATCTATCACCAATCTCGTCATTCACACATTCAAGATCTAGAGCTAACAACAATCACATCATTCACTCATACAGGATCTAGATCCGATTAACAAAGGACTATGTCCCAACAGATTACTCAACATGAGACAAGTTCACAACCAAGTCCTCACCTTAGCTTGTTGTGGTCGTAGATCTGGATCTAGGGTCGGGAAAAGAGATGGTCACCCCTCCGGATCTGATTCACCAAGTGTTCACAAGAAAGGGGAAGGAAAGGTTTTAGGTTTCAGATCTGTCATTTCCGACGACAAAGAAATAGGGATCCAAGTTTACTTTAGGGTTCATATCTGAGATGGTTACACGAGAACGAATCAAGGAGGCAGCGGCTGGGGATTCAGGATCAGCGGCTCGGGCTTCGCGTGGGGTGGACGGCGGCCGGCGGAGGCGAGCTGGCGGCGGCGGTTGTCGGCGGTGGAGGCTGATCGGCGGCAATGAGGGGCGGCGGCGAGGTTCTGGTCGGGCAGAGCTTCGCTTGATGTCTCTCTTGTGAGTTGTGACTGAAACCTAGGAAGGATGTCCCTTTTATAGGAAATGGAAGAGGTTAGGTTGAGGGTTTCCCCAATTTCAACCTCCAGTTCTTGAGTCTCATCCTGGACCGGACCCGGGTCGTTACACAAAGTTTCTCTCTAGACTGAGTTCATCCCTCTCTGTGAACAATGTTACTTTAACAAATATTAGACGAAAATTCCGTTCGTTCTTCTCTGTTGCTGCAATCTATAGTTTATCCTCACAAAGACTAGTTTTGTTTTCAGTCTATGTGTTTGAAGCTTCTTTTGTTGAGGACTTGGATAAAGTGACAATTGTACAGGAAACAAACTTCAAGGAGTGGAAGCTAGTTGTGCAAGAGATCACTGTCTTATGCTCATCTTCATCGGCGAATCAGATGACAGTATAATGTTTTATGCTCATCTTCATTGTTGGAGACATTCTCCCGACGCAAAATCTTAAAGGCTTGTCCGTATCTGGAGGTAATTTGTGAAAGCTTGCTGATGCATGTGTGAAACTGAATTCGGTTTTGTATTCTTGTGATGCTTGGCAGTCTCTGCAACTTAATATCCAAGCTACCACAAGTTCTCGTCCCCAACTTGTTACACTGGACCTTGAAGACCGTCCAGCCATTTCCCGACAGTGACTTGACTTACACTGGGCTTCAGTTTCTTGCTTATTGTCAGCATATAATATATGATTGCAGAGGTTCCATCGATCTTAGGAATTGTTTTGTATTTTGAAGATGAAGTCCATAGACTTACTAATCTTAGGAATTGTTTTGGTTTATGTGTATTTTGGATGATATATAAAATAATATTTGTTTTATAAATTTAATGAATATAATTTTTTATTTATAGATCAAATCGCAATGTATAGATGGTAATTGGAGTTTTGTCATAAAATATTTTATATATCACCATATATTTTATATAATTAATTAGATATAAAGAATCATCATTTATTGTAAAATAATTGTATTTTAATTTATATGTTTGAGTGTAAAATTGAAGTATAAAAATTGATTATTAGATTTCTGTTATAAAATTGAAGTATAGCCATATATTTTATATGTTTAGGAGTTTATATGTTTAGTGTGATACTATTATATGAAGTTTGGTGTACTTCAAACCCTAAACCCAAACTTCATATCATATTTCAAACTCTAAAACTTAAAACTTAACCATAAACTGTAGATATATATATATATACCTTAAGCTCCTAAACTAAAAATCTTAAAACTCAAAATGTATACCACACCACAAATCATATACCCTATATTGTAAGCTCTATACTCATACTCTTAAACTCTAATTTTTAAATACAAAAATAAATATAATTAATAGTTAAAAAAAAACTTTATATAAATCAACTACTATCTAATACTTAAAAAAGTTAATTTTAAAATTTTTTAAAATCTTAACCTCATACTTGATATATCTAAACTCTAAAAACATATTACAAATTTAAAACCACATATTATAAACATAACCTATAAACTTCAAATTTTAATACACATTAAAAATAAATTCAAACTATGATATATAAATCTTATATTGTCTAACATATAATCTAACAAGACAATAAATCAAATTTCTATATAAATTTACCAGATATAAACTATTAGATAACATAAAAAGAGAAAAAAAGAAATGTAGCTATTGACAAATAATATAACTTTACACTGATCACAATCTCTACCTTTGGTTTAGATTTAATCCTACCAACCAAATATAATTTAATTCTCTGTCTCTTTTTTTCTTCTCTGTAATTTACTTTTGTTTCTTTCTTTTGACACATTTTATCTCATCTTAAAAAATCTGTAATCTTTTCTGCATCTCTCTAACGGTCTCTCTTTCGATCTCCTCTCCTCTCAATCCAGAGCTTTTCTACAGATTCGAAGTGTTAAGCACATATCTCCTCTCATCTCGAGACTCGCTTTCCTCACTCAGAGAACCATACAGATCCGTGTCGAGTTTGAAGCCTCGCTTTTGAAACCTCGATTTTGAGTTTGAAGCCTCGCTATTAGGTTTGTTTTAATTAGGTTTTGGTTTAATATGTTTTAATTAGTTTTTGGTTTATTGTGCTCTGGTTTATTTAATTTTTTAAATTCTGGTTTAGTTTTAAATTTATTTGCAAACTAATTTTAATTAATAAATAAAATTTCATTTTTATTTAAAAATTAATTTTTGCTTTAGTTTTTCAATTATTTTATTTTAATTAATTAATTTAATTTAATTATTTTTGGTTGTAGCATTATATCTATGTTGTTATATAATATTTTACTTCACTAAAAAATCATGGGAAGGTACATCATAGCACATATCAAATGCTATAAAAGACTATCTTATATTTCATGATTAATGCTGTCATATGTCTATTATTCATAGCATTAAAAATGATATGATAGGAAGGGGGTCTATTATAGCTGCGGCTGACATAGCATTCATGGAAACGCTACGAAAATTCTATGGTAACGTTTTCAGTGAGTTACTAGTGCCGATATTTTTTTGTAGAGTTGTGATCTTTCAGGTTACATGGTATCCAATTAATCAAGACACTTATAAGCTTTTTGTAATAGGATTTCTTATGGTACGTTGTTCTGATGTTTATCGTCAATTTATCTTTTGCATATTTAAATTTCCAGTATTTGAGTTTATTCGGTTTTAGTGGGTTTGATGTATTCTCTCCTTGTGAATTAAACTCTTCTAAGTTTTTAATGAAAGTATTATTTGAACAAATGGATGGATTCGAGCTCATAAATGTGGAATGACACTTGCAAGGAAGCAAGAAAAAAGTTATAGACCAAAGTTGAGTTTGCTTAGTGGTAAAAGGATTGGGGCTGTAACAACTATTATCTGAATTCAATTTGCATTGGGAGAAATTATTTATAATGTTTGGGTTCCCCACAGAGAGGTGAAACCACTTTTTATTTTACCAGAAAAGAAAGAAGCTATAGATATAACATAAGACAGAAAAAATTATAATATTCAATATTTCTTAATGAAAAAAGAGTTGGGCTCTTCCTGGGCCATTCACCTCATCATTTGCATATAGCTAACTAATGCCACTTTATCAAAGAATATTTGCCAACCTATTTTGAATCTCCCTTAGCATTTCTCCAGATGTAGATAAACTACAATGTATATTACAAAAAAAAAGATAAAAAAAAAAAGACAAAAGAAAGAGAGAAGATATACTACAATGTATAGTTGTGCAATCAAGTAGCCTTAGATTGAAAATTTCCATGGTTCCATATTTGTTATCATCTTTTTTTTTTGTTATCATCTCGTTCTGATTTTTCTTATAAAAACTTTAACACTCCACTAGATATACGGAACAAATGAGAGTGACTTTCTTGTATAGAGATCGATCATTTATTTAACTCTACGAAAATTACAAGAAGAACCGCAAAAAAAATGAGAGACAGAAACTTGCCAAGGCGAAGAAAGCAAAAAGGGTAACTGGAAAAGAAAGATTTGGAATGAAAATAGCAAAAGCCTCTAACTGAGCTAGTGGCTCTCGAGATTCAAGCATGAACATGGTGAATATGATAGAGATAGTATTGGTTGTTGAAGACACAAGTCCAACAAGTACTGTTAACATTTCCAAAGCTTGGTTCCTTTGGCATCGTCAACGGTCTGCTCGATCTACACTCAGATATTTTTATAAAAATTAATTCAGATTTATAATTAATAACTATTTGAATCATGTAGTACTATTTATATATCATTGAGTATCGTTCTCGGACCAAACTAACCTCTGTGGAAGGAAAGGTCGGTCGAAGAAAGGCATCAGTTGAGCTTTCGGAACCATTTCCTTTCTTAGCATACGAATCTCTTTCTCTTCTATCATCTGTTTCACGGATCGGTTTAATATTGAGATTTTTTTTCAAACCGTATTAAACCGAGTTTAAATAAACTCGTTCCTTTACTTGAAGAAATTTCGTTATATATATGTACGGTTAACGGTGTGTTTCACTTAAGGACTGATATCAAACCAAAAAAAGACCCGTATCATATGAGCAAGGTTGGCCTGGATTTAGTATCTTCTTTCGAAACGGTTTATTCCGTTTATACACTTATACCAAAGCAGCTAAATCATTTTTCAATTCTCGAGTGGTCAGGTTCATATAAAGTCATGTTTTGTGTTCGTAGGAGACAGTCCAAGTGAGACCAAAACCAGTCAGGGTACGGTTTGAAAGGTTGTTCTCTAGCCTGATGCTAATTGTAAGCATTTTTTGTAAGTTACCCTTTTTTGGTAAAAATTGTGTTACCTTATCAAAGTTTCAAAAAAAAAAACGTGTTACCTTTTGCAACTTCTCTTCTTGTTTCTTTTGCAGTTTCGTGATATAGTAGTTGGTTGCAACCTGCGGATATAATGAATGAGCTCCATGGAAATAAAATAGTAAAATTAATAAAAAAATACTGAGGAAGATTGTGTAAACCGAATAGTTGAACATGGCACGTTTCACTGCTCTCTCGCCAGAGTGAAGCTTGAACTCAAGAGGCTTTTTGTTCTCTTTTGCTGGTGCTTTTGCAACATTCTGATTGATTGGAAAAACAATTGCATGCATGTTACTTGTCGCAGACGTAAATATCTTTATGTAAGACCATACGTTAGCATGTGCAATTGGTGAATTTGAGCAAGATCAGATTTAGAAGATGTGTTTCTTTAAAAAATATTAATATTTTCTATATTGCAAGGTTCTTAATTGTTTTTAGTAAGAACCTTAACTAATCAAATATATGTCGAAGAACTTTGTATAACATTTCAAATAATTTGAGACGGCTTAATGCATGTAAACATAGAATGCATTGATATAGATAACAGTTATATATAGGACGTAGATGAGAGTTGTAACTTGCATATTCTATTGAGTATAATATTTTCGTGTAACATATGCCTTTTACTTTTACGTGTTATATTGTGGATAGCTATTATCTTATATTTTAATAAAAAAGACAACTTCACAATTTATCTAGAATCTCTGTATGAGTATACCTTAGCGGCGGCTGCTTTGGTTTTGTCATGCGCTTTGTCTTTGAGTTCCACTTTGGTCTACGATATAATTTTCATTGAACAATCGCAAATTGAGTCATTGTACGAGGATTTACATGATTAATCATTATGGTATTTAAATACATTCAAGATATATATGTTACTATTTGTTTTACAACTTTCGACGAGAACTTTACGAGTAACACATAATGTAAATACATACAATAGAACACAACGGGTGAATATGTACTTACTCTCTTTTTAACCAACTTAAGGTTTAATATACCTAGAGTAACTCAATGTGAAATAGTAAATAACTAGATTGTGAATCTTTTCATGAAGTGACATTTTTAAACACTATAGATTAATTAGTGGGATATCCCTATAAAATCCGATTTTGTTAGTAATATTTCTATTAGAACATTCAAATTTAACTTGATTGTACTGAAACTGGCAGAAATTGATGTTATCATCATTTGGATAGAAATTGTTTAATTATTTTGAAAAACAAATAAATAAAACAGAACAGAAAATATTGGTGGAATTATTGTTTTTGCTAAAAAAACCTTTGAAGGCATAAACTTATAGTTCAACAATTGGTTTCTAGGCGCCAAAACATATACATGCGAGTTAGAGTTTTCAAGCAAGATTTTCCTTTTTTTCCAAAACTAGCCATGAGTACATAAAAAATGAAGAAACTTGATAAAATGTAGAGTTTAATGGTCAAAACTATACATATTCATTAACATTTGCCTCACAAGAAAATAAACAAGCGAATAAAGAAAATAAAATCTTCATCTCACCATTCTTTTACCGTTGGAACCCAGGGAGAGTACAGAAGATGTTGGACTTGTTTTCCCAAACTTTTTAAAACAAGGAGAAAAAAACTTTGTCAAACTAATAAGTACATGTCACATGTGCCCAGAATTCTATAGACGTGCAAACATACTTACATGCAATGTATATACGTGCACGAAAGTAACAACTAAAAGTAACTAATAATTGAAGTTGATGAAAAAAGTAACTAATTATTGAATAACCTTGGGTGGGGATTTTGTCTGTGATGATTTTCCAGTACACATGTTTAGTAGAGGAATTATATAATATAGTATATAGTGTTCCAAAAAAAGAAGTAGATTGTGGTTGTAAAAATCAATGCAAGGAATAACTCAACCAAAAAGCCAAACTACTCCTTTACGAACTCCTTTTTTGGCTCAACTTATAATGAACTCTAAATTAAAAAGAAGTGAAAATAAAAATATTACTTGATGAGTGAAAGAGATAAGAGATTAAGTGAATTTATAGACAGTGAAGGACGAAGAAAACACAGATAAAAGTTTGGACAGTAGTAGCTTTCCTAAGTGGCGTCTGTTGCTGCATCGGCAACAAGCTTTAATTAGGGTTTTCTTCATAATTTTCTTTGTTAATTCAATATAATAATGAATACACATGTCTCCATAGGTTCTACACTGAACTTCGACATATGTAAGTATTTGTATTTTTTTGTTGGCTTTCTTTAAAAGTTACATCATACAGAGAAGCTTCATATAATAACTAGCAATTCAAACTAGGCCAATTAATTTAAGCAAAAAGAAATACTAGGCCAATTAATAAGAGATGAAAGAATTCAATGTTAAAAACACAAGCAGCCGGGAGTATGTGTCATACTTGATCTATATTTCGTAAATTCAAAGGGAGTTAAAAAGATACGTACTTTCGAAACATGAAACGTATTTTATCCAAGGATATATAGAGATTTCTCGATACAGATTGATAAGAAATTCAGAGAGTGTTACGATGGTAATGTTGTCCAACAAAAAAATGAATTGGTAGAGCTCTCATGCACCAAACTTTCTGATTAAACTTCGCACTCATGAATATTTCTACATCTTCGGCGTCCTTCATGTTCCTTCACATCTCATCTTCGGGATTTGCACTACTTCAATTATACAAGCAGTATTCGCTAAACCTTCATTAATATCTTGATGTGAGAAGAGGTTTTATATTGACTTCCTAAATTAACTTTATATTTAAGAACTCTCTAGCCTGGGTGACCATTCTAGATGGGAGGAGACTTAGCTAGTTAGGTCGTCGTTGATCCATTGCAAACTAGAACAATAATACTAAAAATATTGTACAGCTAATTATTATAATACCCGTCCGAGTAAATAGGGTTTAAATTTTGTCCATTTGAATTTATGTGATCGAAGGTTCAGAATGTCTAGCTTAGGTACTATCTTAAGGAACTAAATGTGTAAACTGATGAAGGTAGCAGCAACAATCATCTGGAAAAAACTGCAAATTAATCACGCTTCAACTCGTCAGTCATAAGTTATGAGCCACAGCCAAATCTATACAAAAAGGAAAATAAACATTATTGTTTTTTGGTTAGGAATGATTACTTCCAGAGAACCTCTGTTTTTTTTCTTAGATATGTGTTCCAAATTATAATTCACAGCCTATATATGAATGTGCGCAGGCATGGATAAGATCAATCTTCGGCTATTTAGTTCTCCGACAACAATTAAGAAATATCTTCTCTCGATAAAAGTTTTAAGAGATGAGGTCTACAATGGAAGCTTTTTCTTCCGGTTCACCGCTAGAAATTCGTCCATATATACTTCAAGTTTTTTTTGAATAACAAAATTTACTTTCAATTAAAAAATGATATATAAAAATTGTCATTTTCTAAGAAACATTTTCCTCGTCTGGACGTCTTTAAATACAGCAAAATACAAACTAGAAGTACGTATACATTTAGGATTATATGCTTACATGCAGTTGCGTGTTCCTATTTATGTTTACATATAATTATATTATGTTCTTCATTAAACGTAACCGTAGTTTTAATGCTTTAATAAAGTACATTATTTCAAATCATCAACAATCGTCTTGAGTTTGAATTTTTTGTTCTATTTCCAACAATTTAACAAATATATATATATATATATATATATATATGCATTCTAAAAGTTATTATTTTATAAAAGTTCACAAGTTGATGCAGACAACAAAATTTTCTTCTTGAATAGCGAAGACTAGCTATAATATTCTTCTTGAATAGCGAAGACTAGATATAATTTTCTTCTTAAGATCTGAAAAGGTTTCTGGTTCTCCAAATGAAAAATAATGGTTGAAAGTTTAAATGCAAACGTAAATATTAACGTTTACATTTAAAATAATCATAGCCCATGCATCATAAGCATAACAAGTAACTTAGTGAATGCTACTATATTGTTTTATAAGAAGTTATACGAACTAAGTGAATGTGGTAGTGTTACTACGAAAAAGTATAAGGAATGAAATAATGAATCCTTTACGAGTAGTCATAGCTTTGTACACTTTGGAGTCACGTTCTCTTTAAAGGATTCGTATGTGGCCCTCTTTTACAAAAAGGTTTGAAAGATTTAACCAAGAGGTTGTTAGCCTAACAAACCCTCAATCTTGAATGTTTCTTGGTGAGTCATCTATTTCAGGAAAAGTGGTGGACAAACTGTTTATAATGTTGTCTTATTGTTGTTTTATTGTTAAATGGGATGATGTATACAAACATTCGTGAGAATAATGCAAATGAAAGGTTAAGTCGAATGTCATACTGTTAAGTTAGGTCCATGATTGGAAAAAGGAACCTAACTCATGCAATCCTTTAATCTCAAGTTTTGCGTTTTTGTTTTGTCGTGGGCATGGCAAAACACCAAAATGCATGATTACGGTTTAGTGACAAATTGACCACGTAACATCTATGAAAGACAAGTGTGCGATTGACGTATAGTAATATTAAGACGCATAATCTATCTTTTAGAAATGTTATTCTATACATGCTTGATCTTATCTACATTCTATATATATATATGTGTGTGTGTGTGTGTCTGTGTGTGTGTATATATAAGTGTGTTTGTGTTCGTGTGTGTGATACTAATTGATGAATAAAATGATATTAATCTAGTGTCTATCGTTTTTGTTAGTCGGGGTCGGAAATGTTAGTTGCCGCTTGATGCATATCGATTGTAAATGTTTGAATTGAAGATGAGGTGCTACTTAGTCTGAAATTACCTGGTTATATAAATATATATTTCAAACTTGTAGTAAAATTAAATAATTATATGGATTTTGCTCTTGGAAGTCTAGCTCGATATATTTAACAACAAACAAATTCTGATTATATGAATATATATATATATATATATATATATATATATATATATATATGCTTTTGAATTTATAGAAAGTTATAAAGTCTTACATATATATATATATATATATATATATGTTTGGTTAATTGTTCTAGTAATTCTATCTATTCTCCATTTTGAGTTTATTTGTACGATCAGTAATACAATCAAATTAGTAATTGGATATATAAACTAATTGGAGGTGAGATATCTTAACTAATTGGAGGTTGGGTATCCTTTGTCACGTTTGGCAATCAGAGAGCCATCCATATATATATATTTTTAACAAACCAAAGAAAACTGGATAAACGTTTTACAATGTCCCGACAATATTAGCAAAAAAATAAAAACGTCCCAACAATATTTATTTCGAGCAGTCTTGAATATGAAGCAAAATGTTATATAAACATTCGACTAAAACTGGAAGGTAGCTATGGACTTTTCTACTGAACCACATAAACCGTAGTTATCCTGAATTAAGGGAACATAAACAGTATGTAACGACCCATTTTCCGGCCCAGTAAGTTTGGTCCAGCAAGACCCAGGCCCATCGCAGGAAACCCTAGGTATGAACCTATTTAAAGAGTGGTTGCCTATTGTTTATTCAGAAAAAAAAACTTAAGACGTCGAATCTCTGCAGAAACCGAGCCGTCGTTGAGATCTGAGTCCGTACCGTCGCAGCCACCATTGTCAGAGGGTAGATCCGTCGTTGAACCGCCGTTAACCGCCGCAGGTAACACCGGAACCGCCGTGGCTTTAGATTTATTTTTCGTCCGTTTAGTAAATCGATCATATCTCTCTAACCGTGAGGTATTTCGCAAATCCAAGGCCACCATCGTGTTCGTGACGTCGAGAGGAGTCCGGAGCAGGAAGATCAGCCGGAGAGCCGCCGCGACGCGCCGCCACGCGCAGGGAGAAGTCGCGCGCGTGAGATTCACGCGCCGCCGTCGCCGCCGCAGTCCACCGGAGCCGCCGCGCGTGTCGTCCACGCGCCACCGTCTCCGATCACCGTTCGCCGGAGCAGCCGTAGCCGGCCGCCGTCCGTCCGCCGCCGGGAGTCCGCCGCCGCATCGCCGCCGCGCCGCCGTCGCCGCCGGTGACTTTTCCGGTAAGCCGCCGCCTTTCTCGCCGCCGGCGACCGGTCACCGGTGACTCGCCGGTTGACTCGGCAACTCGGCCGAGTTGACTCAGCGAGTCAACTCGCTGACCGGTTTAACCGGTTGGTTAATTTTCAATTGGAAATTGATTTCGGTTTGGATTAATTGGATTGTGGTTAGGATTAAACCGGCGGTTATTGGAAATTGATTTTTGGTTAGGATTTAACCGGGTTTTAATTGATTTGATTCTGGTCCAATTGAAATCGAATCCGGTTAAGGAAAACCGGCGGTTCAATTCGATTTCGATTTGGTCAAGGGTTGACCGGCTTGGGTCAGAGTTGACCGGGTTGACCCTTTGACCTGCGGGTTGACTTTTTGACCAGACTTCCGGTTATCCGTTTTTGACCGTTCGAAGGGCGTTCTGACTCGATTTTTCGCCCTGATTTCAGATTTGGAGTCTATTTGAGCAGTTGGAGTTCATAGCTACTACTTTCCACTTTGCTAAGGTGAGGGTCTACTCCATAAATCCCGTACCAGTGTAGAATTCTTTCTATGTTAGTTTAGATTTCGAAACATGAATGTGTCTGCTTGAGTCCTTGTTTGGTAGTTAATTCTTTCATTGTAAACCGGAACTAGGGGTCTAGAGGATTCAACTATTGATTGGATTGTGTGATGTTGAGTAATGATATATATATATATATATGCGTACATAGTTATGAGTAGGGACTATGTGCGAGGGCGGGGGTTCAGGGATGCCTGGACTATCGACGCCACTGTTGGAGGGGCGGGGGCTCGGAGACGTCTGGGCTAGCGACGCAATTTGTGTGGTGCTTGGTGCAGAGACGTTTGCATCTGAAGCAGCTTTGGAGGGCGGGGGTACAGAGACAGACTGTACTAGCGACGCCACGTATGTATATCCGTATGAGGAGATGCGGGGTGTGTGGTTTAGCTATGCACTATCAGCGCTTTGCTTGTTGTGTGTGATGCTTTAGGCGTCTTGTTTGTTCATGTTAGAGCTAAACTTCCATAGTGGGAGTTCTATTTTCTTGAGTCAGTGGTTTGTGGATTAGCATCCCATACCTCACTGAGTGACTCCCCTGTTGCTCACCCTCCTTTCTTCCCTTTCAGGTGAGACTGCCGGACAGGAGTGATTGCTTTTACCTTGGTGCTTTTGGGAGTTTATTTTATTATTTTCAGACTTTCGGTTTTACGCTTTTATCGATATTATCAGATTTATCTCTTCATTTGGATTTATGAATATTTATGAGATTTATTGCGTCGAGTTGACTTTTGAGAAGTAATAAATGGAGATTTTATGAGATATTATTTATCATTTTATTTTGGAAAATCGGGGTATTACAATTTGGTATCAGAGCGGGGTTCCGTCCCAGCTCCGACCTGGGATGGCGATTTGTGGGACGCGGTTTTAATCGGTTTTGACGATTTTGAAATTTTGGAATTTGGGGATTTTAAAAATAAAAATTGATAGCACCTTCCTGTTTGGCATTGTCTTTAAATCGTTGGTATTCAGTTCATCAGAGATTAATCCTTGTGTTATTCCTTTCAGATGCCGCCGCGTAGGAGAGTTGTTCGTAACCCGGTCGCCAGTACTGCTCGAGAGGGTGGAGGTGAGCATGTGCCACCACCGCCTCCACCGCAGGTGATTCCACCACCCCCACCGCAGGTGATCCCACCGCCAGTGATTCCAGGGATCGATCAGGCTGCTATCATGCAGATGGTGCAGCAGGCTGCTCAGGGAGTAGTTCAGCAGGCTGCCCAGGAGGCTGCTAGAGTAGCTGCACAGGAGGTTGCCAGGCAGTTGGCTGCAGCTCAGCAGGGACAGGCTCAGCAGGGTCAGGCACATCAGTTGCCTCGTGGTCCGCAGATTCAGGTGCAGCATGGGCCACAGATTAATGTGCAGCAGGGCGCCCCTATCCAGGTTCAGGGTAATCCGCCGGCCCCAGGAGGCTTTCAGGTTCCACCACCGCCACCTGTCATTCCAGTGCAGCAGCAGGGACTTGATGAGGACCTCATGAGGGTGATGGGGCGGATGAAGCATGTGGAGTTGGAGAAATTTAGGGGAACGGTGAATGCTACAGCAGCTTTTCAGTGGAAATTCAGACTGAACAAGTGTTTGAGGACTATCAAGTGTCCAGATCACCTTCGCCTGAATATTGCAGAGTTATATCTGCGTGATGATGCAGCAGTTTGGTGGGAGGGAGTGTGCTCGATGCGTGAGGTTGAGGATTATCCGACCTATACTGAGTTTCTTGCCGCGTTTGACAAGAAATACTTTCCCAGGGAAGCCTTACACCAGAAGAGGAATGAGTTCCAGCATCTGACCCAGGGTGGCAAGACCGTCAGGCAGTATGAGCATGAGTTTCTGGAGCTTCGTATGTTTGCTGGCAACCATTTGGATGAGGAGGATTTGATGAGGATGTTCCTTAATGGGATGCGGGTGGATCTCTGTGGCAGATGCAGTGTGGTTAATTACACCAGTTTGGAGGATCTGGTGGAGAAGGCCGTTGTGCAGGAGACATGTCTCGTTGAGGAACAGAAACAATCCAAGGCAACTCAGCCAAGGACTGGGAGGAGTGCAGAGCCACAGAAGAGGACTTGGGATCAGTCGAGCGTCCAGTGCCACAAGTGTGGAAAAAGGGGGCATATCGCCAGGAATTGTCGGAGCAGGACATTTGTTGCCCAAGGTGGCTCATCAGCAGTGCAGACAGCACCAGCAGCACAGACAGCACCGGTAGCACAGACAGCATCAGCAGCTACAGGGGTGACACCAGGAGCTTGCTACACGTGCGGCCAGTTTGGGCATTACTCCAGGTATTGCCCGACTAGGGGGCCTCCAGCCAAGCGCCAGGCCATCGCTCCGCGGGTGTATGCTTTGGGAGATGGCAGCGGAGCTGAGCCGATAGCCGGTATGTATCCTTGTCACGCTTGTTATTTTTTGTGTATTTTGTGCTTTGGTGGTTGTTATGCGTAGTTAGAAAATAAATTGTTTGTAGGAGTGGTATCTGTTGGTGGTGAGTCAGCTCACACTCTTTTCGACACCGGAGCTTCCCACAGCTTCGTGAGTTCGCGTTTGGTAAAGTCTTGGCGCTTTCAAGGTGTCTTTGAGCCAAAAGCTAAGCAGATTCGGACAGCCGGCACTGAGAGGTTGGGAACCATCGGCGTTCATCGAGATGTACCAGTTTTACTTGGAGGTGTCGATTTCACCGGGGACTTAGCAGAAATGGAACTGGATTACTATGATGCTATACTTGGGATGGATTGGCTTACCCGACATCGAGTGGTTTTAGATTGTCCAAGGGCAAGAGTTCATATTTCCAGAGGTGATGGGAAGATCACATTTGAGGGTACTCCCGCGCAGAGGGGAATTTCTATTATTTCCATGTTGCAAGCAGAGGATCTATTGGAGAGAGGAGCAGAGGGATTTCTCGTGACTATCGAGATGGTTAAGGATGTTGGACATCAGGAGTTACAGGATATCCCAGTGGTCGCTGAGTTTGAGGATGTCTTTGAGGCTTTAACAGGGCCGCCGCCAGCCAGAGGAGATGCTCTCACTATTGATTTGGAACCGGGGACCACACCGGTTTCACGAGCTCCATACCGTTTAGCGCCAACAGAAATGGCAGAGCTGAAAAAGCAGTTGGAGGAGCTGTTGAGTAAGGGTTTCATCAGGCCTAGTACTTCACCATGGGGAGCACCAGTATTGTTTGTGAAGAAGAAAGATGGAAGTTTCAGGCTTTGTATTGACTACAGAGGTTTGAATAAGGTGACAATCAAGAATAAGTATCCGCTCCCGCGTATCGACGAGCTGTTGGATCAGTTGCAGGGAGCTTCATGGTTTTCTAAGATTGATTTGGCATCAGGTTACCACCAGATTGCGATTGCAGATGAGGATGTGCAGAAGACAGCTTTCCGTACACGTTATGGGCACTATGAGTTTGTAGTGATGCCATTTGGGTTGACGAACGCACCTGCGGCATTCATGAAGCTGATGAATGATGTGTTTCGTGAGCATTTGGATAAGTGTGTGATTGTCTTCATCGATGATATCTTGATTTATTCTCGGAGCAGAGAGGAGCATGCAGAGCATTTGCGGATTGTTTTGGATAAGCTAAGAGAGCATCAGCTGTTTGCTAAGCTGAGTAAATGCAGCTTTTGGCAAAGAAAGATTGGATTTTTGGGTCATGTGGTTTCAGAGGCAGGAGTTGCAGTAGATCCAGAGAAGATAACAGCGATATCAGAGTGGCCTACACCTAAGACTGCTACAGAGATCCGCAGTTTTCTTGGTCTAGCAGGATATTACAGGAGATTTGTTAAGGGTTTTGCCAGTATCGCCAAACCGATGACTCAGTTGACAGGCAAAGATGTTAAGTTTGTTTGGACAGATGCGTGCTCGGAGAGTTTCACTGAGTTGAAGCGACAGTTGACGAGTACGCCAGTTTTGGTACTACCGAGGCCTGGAATCCCATATGAGGTTTATACAGATGCATCAGGTACTGGACTAGGTTGTGTGTTGATGCAGGAGGGTCATGTTATTGCTTATGCATCACGTCAGTTGAGACCTCACGAGGTCAACTACCCTACTCATGATCTGGAGTTAGCAGCAGTTGTGTTTGCGCTGAAGATCTGGAGATCGTATTTGTATGGGGAAAAAGCGCAAATTTTCACAGACCACAAGAGTTTGAAATATGTTTTCACTCAGGCAGACTTGAATCTGAGGCAGCGTAGATGGATGGAGTTGTTAGCAGATTATGACTTGGATATTACTTATCATCCGGGTAAGGCTAATCATGTAGCAGATGCCTTGAGTAGACGCAGGAGCGATGTTTCAGGAACTAAAGAGGTTCAGGAGCTGACTGGGACACTTGCTAGTCTCAGATTATTTGCAGTTACTGCAGAGGGAGAGACATCGGGTCTTGATGCTTTGGAGCAATCAGATTTGTTATGGAGGATACGCAAAGTACAGGATGATGATAAAGTTTTGGTTAAGCAGATTGAGATTGGGAGTATTGGATATCATACAGCTCTGAATGGGATGTACATGTATCGGAACCGAGTTTGTGTACCAGATAATAAGCTGTTGAGAAAGGAAATCTTACAGCAAGCACACAACTCACGATTCTCTGTCCATCCGGGCAACACCAAGATGTACAGAGATTTGAAGCGTTATTATCATTGGCCTGGTATGAAGAAAGATGTTGCTACATTTGTATCGCAGTGTCAGACGTGTCAGATGGTTAAGGCTGAGCATCAGGTGCCTAGCGGGTTACTGCAGAACCTGCCATTACCAGAATGGAAGTGGGATATGGTGACTATGGACTTTGTGTCTGGACTTCCGGTAACTATTGGTGGGAAGAATGCTATTTGGGTGATTGTGGATAGACTCACCAAGTCTGCTCACTTCCTAGCGATTAAGAAAACAGATGGAGCTACGCAGTTGGCACAGATTTACATCGATGAGATTGTGAGATTGCATGGAGTTCCTGCTAGCATTGTATCAGATCGGGATACAAAGTTTTCATCTGCTTTTTGGGGAGCCTTTCAAAAGGCACTAGGGACAAAAGTCCATATGAGTACAGCCTATCATCCACAGACAGATGGGCAGTCAGAGAGGACTATTCAGACATTGGAGGATATGCTCAGAGCTTGCGTTCTGGATTGGGAAGGAAGTTGGGGGAAGTATCTACCTCTAGTGGAGTTTGCCTACAACAACAGTTATCACTCGAGTATTGGGATGGCTCCATATGAGGCACTTTATGGGAGGCCTTGTCGTACACCACTTTGTTGGACAGAAGTGGGGGAGAGACGAGGCTTAGAACCAGCAATGGTTCAAGAAACGGTAGAGCAAGTAGAGATGCTTAAGACTCGGCTTAAGGAAGCCCATGACCGTCAGAAGAGTTATGCAGATAAGCGCCGTAAAGATTTGGAGTTTCAGGTGGGAGACTTAGTATACCTGAAAATGAGGACATTTCAGGGAGGATCTAAGACTCGGAAGCTAAAGAAGCTTAAACCGAGATATATGGGACCGTATCCTATCTTGGAGCGCATTGGAGCAGTTGCATACAAATTAAAGTTATCAGCAGAGTTGTCAGACTTCCACGATGTGTTCCACGTGTCTGTTCTGAGGAAAGTTGTGAGAGAGCCAGAACTCATTTTGCCTCAGCCGCCAAGGGATCTTGGTAAAAATTTGTCTGCACCTTGTCAGCCAGTTGAGATTGTTGAGCGTCAAGTGAAAGCTGTTCAGGGGATGATGACTAGTATGATTAGAGTTCGTTGGGAAAGAGACGGGATCCAGGAGGAAACCTGGGAGTCCGAGACTCAGATGAGGATTGATTATCCAGAGCTTTTTCGGGATGGTATTGGACAGTCGGTTCAGGAGCCGAATTCGGGGTCGAATTCTTTTGTAGTGGGGGAGAATTGTAACGACCCATTTTCCGGCCCAGTAAGTTTGGTCCAGCAAGACCCAGGCCCATCGCAGGAAACCCTAGGTATGAACCTATTTAAAGAGTGGTTGCCTATTGTTTATTCAGAAAAAAAAACTTAAGACGTCGAATCTCTGCAGAAACCGAGCCGTCGTTGAGATCTGAGTCCGTACCGTCGCAGCCACCATTGTCAGAGGGTAGATCCGTCGTTGAACCGCCGTTAACCGCCGCAGGTAACACCGGAACCGCCGTGGCTTTAGATTTATTTTTCGTCCGTTTAGTAAATCGATCATATCTCTCTAACCGTGAGGTATTTCGCAAATCCAAGGCCACCATCGTGTTCGTGACGTCGAGAGGAGTCCGGAGCAGGAAGATCAGCCGGAGAGCCGCCGCGACGCGCCGCCACGCGCAGGGAGAAGTCGCGCGCGTGAGATTCACGCGCCGCCGTCGCCGCCGCAGTCCACCGGAGCCGCCGCGCGTGTCGTCCACGCGCCACCGTCTCCGATCACCGTTCGCCGGAGCAGCCGTAGCCGGCCGCCGTCCGTCCGCCGCCGGGAGTCCGCCGCCGCATCGCCGCCGCGCCGCCGTCGCCGCCGGTGACTTTTCCGGTAAGCCGCCGCCTTTCTCGCCGCCGGCGACCGGTCACCGGTGACTCGCCGGTTGACTCGGCAACTCGGCCGAGTTGACTCAGCGAGTCAACTCGCTGACCGGTTTAACCGGTTGGTTAATTTTCAATTGGAAATTGATTTCGGTTTGGATTAATTGGATTGTGGTTAGGATTAAACCGGCGGTTATTGGAAATTGATTTTTGGTTAGGATTTAACCGGGTTTTAATTGATTTGATTCTGGTCCAATTGAAATCGAATCCGGTTAAGGAAAACCGGCGGTTCAATTCGATTTCGATTTGGTCAAGGGTTGACCGGCTTGGGTCAGAGTTGACCGGGTTGACCCTTTGACCTGCGGGTTGACTTTTTGACCAGACTTCCGGTTATCCGTTTTTGACCGTTCGAAGGGCGTTCTGACTCGATTTTTCGCCCTGATTTCAGATTTGGAGTCTATTTGAGCAGTTGGAGTTCATAGCTACTACTTTCCACTTTGCTAAGGTGAGGGTCTACTCCATAAATCCCGTACCAGTGTAGAATTCTTTCTATGTTAGTTTAGATTTCGAAACATGAATGTGTCTGCTTGAGTCCTTGTTTGGTAGTTAATTCTTTCATTGTAAACCGGAACTAGGGGTCTAGAGGATTCAACTATTGATTGGATTGTGTGATGTTGAGTAATGATATATATATATATATATGCGTACATAGTTATGAGTAGGGACTATGTGCGAGGGCGGGGGTTCAGGGATGCCTGGACTATCGACGCCACTGTTGGAGGGGCGGGGGCTCGGAGACGTCTGGGCTAGCGACGCAATTTGTGTGGTGCTTGGTGCAGAGACGTTTGCATCTGAAGCAGCTTTGGAGGGCGGGGGTACAGAGACAGACTGTACTAGCGACGCCACGTATGTATATCCGTATGAGGAGATGCGGGGTGTGTGGTTTAGCTATGCACTATCAGCGCTTTGCTTGTTGTGTGTGATGCTTTAGGCGTCTTGTTTGTTCATGTTAGAGCTAAACTTCCATAGTGGGAGTTCTATTTTCTTGAGTCAGTGGTTTGTGGATTAGCATCCCATACCTCACTGAGTGACTCCCCTGTTGCTCACCCTCCTTTCTTCCCTTTCAGGTGAGACTGCCGGACAGGAGTGATTGCTTTTACCTTGGTGCTTTTGGGAGTTTATTTTATTATTTTCAGACTTTCGGTTTTACGCTTTTATCGATATTATCAGATTTATCTCTTCATTTGGATTTATGAATATTTATGAGATTTATTGCGTCGAGTTGACTTTTGAGAAGTAATAAATGGAGATTTTATGAGATATTATTTATCATTTTATTTTGGAAAATCGGGGTATTACACAGTAGCTATCTAATCCTTGTTACACGTAAAACTGTTAACAAGAACAATGCTCAAGCCTATCAAAGCAATGAAGTGAATACAATGGACTGACAACAGGAAGCTAAACCCACTCTATTAAAACCTGCTATGGTTAATGTTAACCCACGCAAATTAAAAGACAAGAAGTGTGCATGATCATCTTTGGCGGAGCAGTCACCACAAGAAAACACAGTGAGATCCGACAAAGATTTCCAATGCCTCTAGTTCTCGGAAAGTTTCCGATGACTTAGTGAGATAATAGTGACAATGAACCCGGACTTCTAGCTCTGGTGGTAAAATACTCACGGCTGTGAGTACTATCAGATTTGAGGTTTGGTTGAATAAAAAGGAAGTAAAGTTATATATTAATAACAAATATAATGTCATTTTAAGACAGACAAAACCAAGGATTACTGTAGTTTAGATTAGTAACGCGGATCGAAGTGCCAGCCGCTAGATTTAGACAAAATCAATGGACCAGAGCTCTTGGCTTTCTTCGTCTCTTCTTATTGGCTGTTACATTTACCACGCGGATCACATACCTAAAAGGCTAAAACTATACCACATACCCCAAAACTTTTTCATAAATAATTAATGTTAAATAAACAATTAAGTAAATATAAATTAAATATAAAAACTATTTTGATATTATATAAATGAAATAAATAAATAATGCTCTTCGTTTTAAACAGTAGCTCCTTTTTTCTTCAAAAGATTGAGAAGAAAAAACTATATGATTTGGTATTATATATCTAAGTAACTATCTGGTCTCATTAAAATGTACAAAAAATCTAACTTGATACAATCACTAAAAAAGGTTATCTTCTTTAACGATTTGATGACTCACCACAGCTGATCTTAACGTAAAAATTCTCACCAACAAACTCACCTTTGTCAAACTCACCACAGCTGATCTTAACGTCAAAATTCTCACCAATCTTATAGTGTGAAATTTTTTATCACTAATTTTCTATAAAAAGTGATAAATGGGTTCCGCAACAATGACACCCACTGAAAGCAAGGGGACCGCAACCACAAGACAAGACTAAGGTGTATAACTAGGTACACCTACGAAATTCTAAAGGCATCTCCAACCATAGCTATTTTTAACTCTATATGATATAATATACAAGATGTTCCTCTATAATAGAGGTATACTTTTAATTTACAAGATGATCCTTTAACTTTTTATTTTAATAATTATAACCGAAATATAATATTTTTTAAATGAAATACACTTTTAATATGAATATAATTATAATTTTTATCTAAGATATTTTGTAAGTTTTTAGAAGGTCCTTTAGATCCCTAATCTCACTGGTAGGTCTGAAAAAAATAAAAAGAAACACTGGCAAGGCAATAACAAGTTCGCAAGGTAATGACTGGCTGAGGGCAAGCCAATACCAGCGCTTGGTGATTATTCCCCTACCGATTACAGGCTGTTGCGTTGCTCTTAGTCTTTGTTGTATATTATAATGGTCATATCGGTTTAGTTTCGGGTTCGGTTTGGGTTCGGTTTGGTTTGGTTAATTTGGGTTTTATAAAACTCAACCCAATTGAAACCAAAGTAGCTTTGGTTTGGGTTTGGTTTGGGTTTAGTTCGGTTTGGTTTTGATTTAGTTCGGTTTACTTTTGATTTAGTTCGGTTTACTTTATTATGGTTTAGTTTGGTGCGGTGTAGTTCGGGTTGGTTATAAAATATGATGGCATCAGTTTTATAAAAAATACTCAACTTATAAAAGATAGAGTTGGAATATAAAGTTATAAACTTTGATAGCTAAAAAATCCATAGAATAACTTTGTTACATAATTTTACCTTTAGACAACGGAAATTGGTGAAGATGAACGAGACCAGACGACTACGATTTAGATGCTTATAGTTTTTAGGTTTTATTTTTAGTACAATCTTTAGGTATTAGGATTAGAGAATATATATAATAGTATTATTTGAATCATATCTGAATTTTTTTTAAAAAATATATGGAAGTTAAGAAAAAATTGAAACGAATCATTAACTAAAATTTACAATATGTTAATATATATTATATATATATTTATAGAAAAAATATATTGGATTATCGGTTGGGTTTGGTTTGGTTCGGTTTAAACCCAAACCAAACCAAACTATTCGAGTTGAGTAAAACATAAATCAATTGGGTTATATAAAGAACACGGTTTGGTTTGGGTCGGTTTACCTTCGGTCGGGTCGGTTCGGTACGGTTCGGTTTGGGTTTTTTGCCCACCCCTATGAAAGACTAAGAGCAACATTAATATGCTTTATTCTTTTAATTAAAATTTATTTTCTTTTAAATAGCTTAACTAGTTAGAACACTCCATTTGGCAAATGTGTTTGTGGAGAAGTTGTAAACCCGTTTCATCTTAAGTCTATCTCTCTCCTAATTTTGTTAATTTTCTGATTTTCTTTTAAATTTAAGAACCCCTTTACATCCTCTTGTTGGACATTTTCTAAGGCTTTTATCTACATTATATTAAATACTCCAAAAGGACTATTATGCTAAATACAAAAGTTATAAGTTTTGCTATTTTTTTTTATTTTTGTTTTTACTAATCGATAGAAATATCCTCAAACCTTGAGATAAGGGGACTTTTGTAAAATATTTATATCTATAAGAATAGATGAATTGAAACTTCAATAAAAGATACAAACCCCGTTAGATAGATCAGACACCAGAATACATTTACTACTAATTCACCTAGCAAGGTAAATACTAATACATTTTTTATTGGTGCACCGGAAACATTAAGACACAAAATTAAACATTGACAGATGATAAAACTCAAAGAAACCAAACAGAAGAAGAACATAAAACTAGGTCTTCTAAATGTTACCAAAGATGGGTGTCTGGATGTATTATAACACCAAAGAAATGAAAAAAATCCCCAACTCCCTCGTCCAAAAGCAGCGGTGACACATTTCTCGACCCTTGCTAAGATCATCGTGCCACTTAAACCATCGGTTGTAAGTTGAACACTCGCAAGTAAAGTAGGAGGGCAAGACGGAACCCATAAACTCACCCCTCTTGGCCACTAATGCTGTCGCGTTCGGTGGCCACCCCCAACCCCAGCCGTGTTCCTCAACGTCCATGCTTATCTTCCTGATATCGTCTATGTCGAAACGAGAGAAATATTCCTCATCGTCCCAAAATGCTTTGCGAACCATAGCGTATGTGTACAAAGAAATCTTGAAGCCATTGTCGGCTGCAGTCTTTACCAATGCAAGACCTTCCTCCTCAAATCCGTATAAGAAGAAATACTAGGCACCCTTGAGGTATAGCGTCGAAGGGCTCCGGTGTGCAAAGCATTCTTCATATAACCTCAAAGGCCTACGAATGTGGCAAGGCCAATTAAAGACTTTAAGCGATGCATAAACTCCTGGACTCACTCTTATTTCTTTCATATGCTTTGATGTAGTTCTCAATCTGAAGAGATCGCCAAAAGAGTTTTTAGCTACGCTATGGACAACCAAATCTTGTAATTCTTCGGGTAGAGCAGTAAGTCTGAATTCTGCCATCGAAGATTGAAGTTTTAAAATTAAATTGAAATGAAAGAGAGATAGTACCGAGAAAGATTACTAGAAGCCCTCTCTCAAATAAATCTAAATAAAACGATCAAGATAACTGGATATAACCGAGAGAAAGGGTTGCAAAGAGTTGTAATGAATGGGTTTAAATTTTCGATAAAGTTGCCATAAATCTCTTTAATATTAGGGCTTGTATAGCACTCCTCATGCAGGAGGAATAATTTGGATTGGACAGCTAACCACCAATGTGTTTGCAAACTAATCACGATTATCTAATATTAATTAGTATATATTTTTAAGGTAACTTAGATATTTAAATGTGTATATATTTTTTTCAAATACAATAATTTATATTTTCAAGCTGTCAATTAATTAATTATTTCGAATCATCACATATATAAAAGATAAAATATGATATGATTTTATTTTTCATTTTATAAAAGATAACTGAATCTGATCATCCGGTTCAGTGTTCGGGTGGGGTGTAAAAATATTGAGTCAATCTAATTCAGATAGTTATTATAGTATCAAATAGAGTAATTTAGTAAGTCATAGAATGTGATTAAGGAATAAATGAAATATGACTTTCTAGTTAGGGTCCATTTACTTAAAAATCACACATGAATGAGAAGTCATGATTTTTCTTTTAATATATAAGATAGGTTTGATATAACATATTTTTAAACATAGATATTCATCGTATGTGAATAATTAATACACAAATATGTGTTGGTTAACTGAACCATGTTTGTTGCCGTAGGTAGTTATTATAGTATCAAATAGAGTAATTTAGT
Source organism: Brassica juncea (assembly GCA_018703725.1). Classification (NCBI taxonomy): domain Eukaryota; kingdom Viridiplantae; phylum Streptophyta; class Magnoliopsida; order Brassicales; family Brassicaceae; genus Brassica; species Brassica juncea. Next base: position 35,241,652 of record CM031935.1, on the reverse strand, counting down.
AAGTCATAGAATGTGATTAAGGAATAAATGAAATATGACTTTCTAGTTAGGGTCCATTAACTTAAAAATCACACATGAATGAGAAGTCATGACTTCTTTTTTAATATATAGTAAGATAGGATATACTCAGTTGTGTAACTCTAAATAGACTGCACAAATTTCTAAAGATGTCATGATTACACACCTTGAGAAAATAAACAACTTCTTTCTTATTCAGTCAATTGAAAACCAATAAATAAGATTTCATTTATTTCTTTTTTTATTCCTTAAATATCAGATCTCTTCTTCCAATCGGAATACCTATGGCAGATTCAAGTTTGCTTTCCCTACCGGATGAACTGCAAGAGAAGGTGGTACAAAACATGGCTAGAGGATCCATCACAGATCTTGCCGCTGTCAAGTTAACATGCAAGCAATTGAAAGAGGTTTCAGAACAACCTTCGGTCTATAGGGCCTTTGATCTGATCAATGTGCCTCAAGACCTGCTGGATCGGATGCCTCGCCGATTTTTTTTGGAGTGTTTTCGTCACGATAACCCGGATGCTATCTACATAAAGCTTTGGTTTCTTGCAGTTCTAACTATGTAATTCCGACTTTTTAATAATAAAATATTCCTCTATCATTCAAGTATTTCAGTATGTATTAGTACTCCGTTTATGTTAGTTACTACATTTTTGCAGTTAGAATAACAAATTTTACTCTAAAGAAGCTCATAAGTCATTCTTAAATCAGATATAAGAATAGTTTATACTTCTTTAATAACATGACTAATTGTATTTCTTAAGAGTAATGAGTGAGTTATAAACATCGGATTTACGATAAGTTCTCTGAATTCACTTCCAAAATCAGTTTAAAAGTTAACAATAACAATATTAAATTTATTTTATATGACACCTCCTTTAATTGTTGAACATTACATTACAACGAAAAAACAAAGATGAAATCCAAATGTTGAAGATTTGCTTTGGTCACGGAGAAAATTCTTGTCTGGTCGAAGAGAGTTAATGCTTTAGAGATATATATTGATGAATATATAGATTTTAAAGTAACGTCAATATTTGTGTTCTCGGAAACCAACATTATTGGTAATTGTTTTCCACTGCCGTAAACCGGCTGTGGGCTTGCCATGCCATCCCTAGATTTAGTTACAACTCCCTATGTTTTCACATTTCATATAAAAGCACAACATTATATAAGTCAATGTATATCCCCGTTGAAAAGTAGTAATATCATTTAATTAGTATAGTTAGTTGAAATTTTTTTTTAAAAGTTTATATATCCTGTGTTATGTAAAACCAACATTCTTATTATAAAACATAGATAATGGCTGACCCATCAGTATTTCGTGTTTGGCTGATTTATTTAATAGAAATGACTGACTGATGAATTTTGAAAATTGAAGGCATTAACATTGATAATTATGTCTTTCGTCTCAAATAAATACGACGTTTGAAAATACTAGAGGAAAGCAAGTTACGTTCAAAAACCAAAATTATCAGGGCCAAACTCGATAAACATATCGATCAGATCAAGCCAAACTCTAGTTAGCATCCAGTCAGGCTTCTGGCCGCCATGCGCCCATATCCTCTTCAACCTCCGCATTTCACCTCGAAATAGCGTTCTAGCCACCCTATTAAAATTTGTCCACACCTTTAAAGTATGCCTTGGATCCCACGTGCATCGTCGCTTGAAAAAAAAGAAAAATATAAGTGTTTAATTATAATGTTTGGGAATGAAAAATAGTGTGTTTTGCTTACAGCGAGTTTAAGAAACAATTGTTCCTTAAAATTTGTGGGAATTAATCGGTAAGTTGGCCACGCATGAACCAAACCTTCTTGAAGAATCTCCGGGATGGCAACCGAGAGGTCATGCAAAAATCTAAACCACGTACCAGTAGTTGTGTCAACCAAGATACCAGGACCAGGGTTTAAAACTGGGAGGTTATCTCGTCCCGTAGAGCTTAGTATGGCATCGACACTGCTTTGTAACTTCGATGACCAACCAGGAACAACGGACATAACGAAATGAAATTGAAACAGAGACTGGTGAGAGATAGGTCTTTTTTTTAAAAAAAATGAAAAAACTGCGTCGGAGAGAAAAAGAGAAAGGCATTATATATAGAAATATAGAAGAAAATCATGTAGGGATGGCAACATTATAATATATTTTGTTAGACGTGTGAAAACTGAAAAGCAGTGTTTCAAAAACCAATATGGACACTAAACCGAACGACTTACCAGGTTACTGGGTCATTGGGTCAGCCGCGGATGAACCGCAGATTAATAAATAAATTAATTTAATTATATTATAATATAATAGCTATGAAAATAAAAATATAAAAACGATATTTAATATTTTCGAAATGTTCTTAAAACACAAATAATTGTTTGGATATGTATATATTTATGTGGCTCCTATTGTTGACATGTTGTAATCATAAATGATTTTTTGAGATACAACCCTCTAAATCAAAAGCAATAACCAATCAAAGCTTTTGGTGTATTAACCGATAAACTTTTTTTATAATAAAATAATTCAGTTGTGTAACCAGTGCTAATATTAGGGTTTAGAGTTTTTTAATCCCCTGCCGATAACTAGCCGTTGCCTTGCCACGTATAAGAGCATCTCCAATACTTCATATTTTACTCCAAAATGGGAATTTTATACCATTTATAGTTATAAGAAATCATAAAAATACAATATCACACAAATGATCAACAAATGCATTTATTGTAAGTAGTTTAAGCAAAATTTGTTTGTTTCAAAATATAAGTAGTTTTCATAATTATAGATAACTTTTACTTTTATTGGATACAGTGTGACCAATCAAATAATATATAATTATATATGATTGGTTTAACTACACCTAATTTGTATAATAAATGCATTCAACTAAAACTACCTACATAAAAAAACAGAGGGAGTACCATTTATGCAAACCCTAATATCTAGTTTCTCCTACATCTCCGTCATCCAAATCAAAAAGCTTTTGTAAGTTTTGATTTTTATATCTATTGAACGATTGAAGTTTAGATTTAGAATTTTTTTCTCGATCTTACTTCTATTGACGTTTATTTTATATGATTTTTTTTCTCTAGATCATTACGTCTTATGGATTTATGAAACTGTAGATTATCTAACTAAGGTATATTCTTATAGTTTCTTGAACATTAGTTTGGACTAATTCAATTGTTTTTTATTTTACATGCGAGATGGCAGACAAGATGAACTTTGCAACAACTCAGGAGGCTTATCTGACGGGGAAAAGAGAAAGTGATGAGCATTACGGGGCTATTCTGGCGATGTACAAGGTTCAAACAATTGCTTTGGAAGCCAAGCATGCCGAGGAGATTGAAGTTTGCCGGATTGAAGCAAAGCTGGAGTTGGTTGAAGACCTTATTCATCTGGAAGCTCTGAAGGTTGAGAAGGCAAAGCTTGAGGTGAATCTGAAAGTTGCACAGGCGAAGGTGGATTATTTTAGGGTTCCTGAGATAGATTGGTTCAATCTGGGTGAGCCAAATATGAAAGCTTAACCCTTTCGATTTCTTATTCTTAAAAACTTGGTCAATTTGTTGTTTCTGTTTAATTGTCCGCCAGTTCTGACTAAGATCCGGATTGGTAACCCGGATTAACTAAACTTATGTTATGATCTAAACTTTAACTGATTTTCCTTTTCAATTAATCGTTTATTTTTATTTTTTAATTGCATATCTCACATTATTTTAATACGTTTGTTATTGTTTGTTTTGAAAATTATGATTGGACCGTTAAGGGGTTTAGATAAAATAAAAGATTCGTTGTTGGGAATACGTAACAATTGATTGAAAGGAATTTATTCATAATAAATTGATTTAGAGATTTATATAGATGTTTTTTGTAATTATTTATATTCTGATAGCATATTTTTATGTACTATGGTATGTGACACAACTTTCAAAATAAAATAAAACTGGTATATATTGTAACATAAAGTACAAAAAAATTTTTAATTCAATTTTTATATAAAACATAACATTTTGCCCCCTCCGTTATTTCGTTTCTCTCTTTAAGCATATTATTATTATTCTATTTTGTATGAAGAATTTAAATGCATAATAATTAATAAATTTAAATTGCTGGGTTTTAGCTTTTATGTTTAAATTTAAAATGATAAGTTATCATCCACTTAGTTATAATATTAAGAAGGGCATACCCACCCAGTTATACAATAAAAGATGATATGAATTACAGAAATAATCAAACAACATACACACACAAATATTAGAAGACTTGCTTGTTTTTTTTTGGTGAATTGAGAAGACTTTCTTGTTCGGATCGAATACAATTTATCACGAAAACTTAAAAGCACAAGAACAGATTGGTGTAGTGGGCGGATGGTGCTGTTGCTCCTTCCTTTTCTGTATGATTCTTGCTTTTTCGGATCGAATAAACTCACATATATTATTATCACCTATAGAGCTTAAACTCGTTAGTAATATTTTATTTTCTACCTCCATTTCTTTCAGAGCTAATTTCTTGGCTTCAATTTGTATACGCAATTGAGCCACCTTGTAACCTTGTTCACTGGTCGCTGCACTTTCTTTTAAGAAACAAAGGAGTAACTCATATGAGTTATTACCTTCATCGAGTTTTCTTTTGAGTTTTGATTTAGGCTTACGAATAGGAGTTTGTGATGAGTTTTGCTGTGCTTGTTTTTCCATTTTTTTGGTGAGTAAGATATAGGTAAGATACGGCGATTGTTTTCTTTCGGCTGAACCTATTATTTTATACACATTTATAAGTGGGTAAGAATCCAAATGATCGGCCTTAATTGATTTCTGAGATTTATAGACCAATATTTTCCCTTGTTTTTAATGGGGTTCAACCTATTATCAACCACTAGATTAGACAAAATCAATGGACCAGATCTTTTGGCTTTCTTCGGCTCTCTGATTGGCAGTTACATTTGTCACGCGGATCACGATCTTGACCATTAGATTCTTTAGAATAAACAGACCAGATTGTTGCCAAAAAAAAAAAAAAACAGACCAGATATTTTGGTTTTCTTTCTCTACAACCCTTCTATTCTCCACATTGTTTACGGCTTCCTTCACTCCAAACTCTATACTATACCCCATGCCCCAAACCCATTTTTTCAAAAATAATAATTAGCTTATTTAAATTTACTAAAAAAACATCAAACATTTAAATTTTATAATATTTACTCGGTTATTCTAATAAAACTTGGATCTCGTATTTTATATGTATCTTTATCATTGAGGTAGCAATACTATGTTTTGTGTGTATTAAACTGACCTTATATCCATATTGTACTTTTGTGTTTTTTTTTAACTGAAGTGTTTTTATTTGTTTGGAACAAAGCTAAGTAAAGTATAAAACAATCCTCCATTATATGGTTATTTGAGACTGATATGTGGCAAAAAAGCTTTAGCCTTTAGGCATATAAAATTCCTTTGTGTTTACCAATTTTATAAACTTTGAAATAGACTCGTGTTCACCGAGCATATATAACCCTTTTCACCGAGGTATATATCTTTCAGCAAAAAACAATATCGCTGAGCAAATAATACGAATAAGAATATATCATAATAAATAGTTTACTCATCGCCAATCCATAGTCATCCAAAGCTATGTTGATCATTCAAAGAAGTGAATGCAAAGGAGACACTGTCAACAAAAAGATGATCTTAATCAGAGATAAATTCTCTGAGATTGACATACAAATTACATAAACACAGGGATTTGTTGACGACAAATTAGAAACTATGCCAGCTCCCGCATGGGCAATATGGGCAAGTTGAGAAGTATTTTAATTAATGTGCAACATGATCATCATATATAATGCTCATCATGTACATAAACCATCATCATTGATCACACCTTAGGAAACATGCATGCGGCATGCCTCCGCTACTCAATCCAAGGTTTAAGGACTTTGGTATTTGAACACGGGAGTATATGTGACGTTCCAATCGTCTATGAAATTATCAAATATTTGTATGAGTTAGGTATATTAATGTTTACAAAATGACTTCCCGGGTTCTTTACCTAGTAGAAATAGTAGTAAATTAATAATAAGTGTAGGCAACAAACTAATCACAGCATATTAAAATGTCAATCCATATAGTATTCCAAAGCTGTGTTGATCATTCAAAGATATGAAGGCAAAGGAGAACTATGTTTTGTGTGTATTAAACTGACCTTATATCGATCGATTATATTATATTTACATATGATATAAACTACAGCAATACTCGGTATCTGAATATATTTTGATTTTAAGTTATAGAATTAGTTTACTTCTACGTCAAACTTCCCTTGCACCTTAAGGATGATCACTCATGACGAGGTCAAGACCCGCTTGAAGTTGCAATTGTTATCAGCCGCTAGATTATACAAAATCAATGGACTAGATCTCTTGGCTCTTTCCGGTTCTCTGATTGGGTGTTACTTTTATCACGCAGATCACGATCTTGGCTATTAGATTCGTCAGAATCAACGGACCAGATATTTTGTTTTCTTCCTCTCCATCTCTTCTACAAAAGCGAAAAAACTAAAAAAAAATGATAGAACATTACACTGATTTTTATTAAAATACTGTGAGTAACTATTTTTATATAGACTTCGTACTATATATACTGGTAACCCAACATAATTTGACTTTTACAAATACATAATCATTCATTACGAAGAATAAAGTATGAAATTGTATAAAAAATCAAATATGTAGGGGTACGCGAATAACATCCGATTAGTCATATAGAGTATACTCATAATATGTAATCATCAATATTAAAAAAAAATTAAAATATTTGACTTTCCATAATATAAAAATGTAATAGAAGGCTTAGTCTGGGAGAAAGGATTCTTTAACAGGAACATGTCATCAAAACATCTCTAACTACAGAATGATCGTTTGATTTTTGTTTATTCTTCTATGTTTGTAGTATGATATAAAAAGATAGGTTTATGAAAGTCTTCATTCCACATAATTACTAAATTGAGGCCATATATATACTGAAGTTCAAATTTGTAAAACTTACAAATGTCTCTTCGTATACTGTTGATATTGGAAACTATTTAAAGGGTCAACAAACATTTAAGTGTTTTTATACAGCTTTTTTGGTATGATTGATGTTATTGATTCGTTTTGGTTCTTTCAATATCATAATTCAAAATGAAACATTATAATTTATGAAATTAAGGAATTAATGAAATAATAAATAGCGAATAATCGGCAAAAAATGATTGAAAAAGCAGGAACCGCATGTATAATAGAAATTTAAATATTATTAAACATTATAATTTTTTCCACATTTGTGGCAAATTCCTTTAGATAAGCAACATAAGGTTCCAAGTTAGACAAGCAAGCAACAAGCAATATAAGTTAGTTATACATCAACCAACAACAAGCAACATAAGTTTAACCATAAAACAACGTGATAATCAGAGCAGTCGTAAGCATTTTTCACCATATTTTCAACAACCACATACAAAGATCTCATTTTTGCTTCTTACATTTAGTCATTGTCCTGCTTAGGTTGTCATCCAGCGTGTAGTCTGTCCTTTTAACACCCTTTCCCTTTTTCTCCCCCTTCTTCTCATCCTCATGTGAGTCTTCACCTACTTTCTCGACATAAGCTTCCGTCTTGTTCCCGACCTCTTTATCTTGTCCTTCCCATGCAGCGACTATCTTGTCTAACTTGTCTAAAGCCTCCATCTTGTTCCCGGCCCCTTCATATCGTTCTTCTAATGCAGCGACTCTCACGTCTAACGCCCCTATATGCTGCGTCTAGTCTCCCATTGCGTCAACGAGCTCTTCCAAATCATTTAACGAACATCTAAGCTATTGAGCGGAGGATTGAAATAGTGCAATGATGTTAGGAGTTTTCAAGGCTCCTAAGGCAAATGTTGTAGTATGAATGAATGTCGAACCAGTTCTGAGAGATTCAAAGCACCAAGAATACAAGTACCTACTTAATCTAAGTGCAACCGAAGATTTGGATGGTTTTAAACTACTACTAATAAGAGAATGCAATAAAAGAAAAACAATAAAAGAAGAGACTTTCTTTGACTATGATAAAAGAGAACTCATGGGTATAGGAATTAGATCTTGGGTGATCAAGTTTCGAACTAAGGTTGGCAAATGTTCAATCAAACTATCAACCTTAAGCTTAGACACGATCTTAAACAAACTCTATGTCTAGATGAATGTTCATTTGCTAACACATTTCAAACATCAAATGTCTTTGGCTGAATAATATGAAAGCAATCATTACTAACAAGTCTATTTGTTATCTTAACACCTTTAACAACAAATGTCTTTGGCAAAGTAAGTTAAAAGCTTAGGAGAGTTGTCTCAGACATTGCATTGAACACCTTGTGGGTGACAAATGCCTAAAGATCAACTTTTGAGTGGCCAACTCAGAAGATGCATTATGAATACTCTACTAGCAAGGAATGAGATTGATCTACACTAAAACATCCTAGATCTAGCCTAATCACCCTTAATCTCCTAACCCATGAATTCAAATGAGGATTACTCACTAATCTCCATGATTCCTCTTAAATCCATATTGGATTTCAGATTAATCATGTAGAGAGATGCAGAAAATAGATTAGAAATCAACAAGATCACAAGAACAAAAAATGGAAATGATTCAAGAGATGAGCTTTCATCAAGAGGTTTTTGTGTTTTTTCAAAGATAAAAGATAATTCAGCCTGATGGCTTACAAAAGGTACTTAAACATAGGTTTAGGAAGTGTAAAAAACGTGCAAAACAATTGCAAAAAGGTCCTTGATTAATCATTAAAATCGGCCAAGTAGTTAACACGCAGCGGGGTCGTAACCCCGCTCCAGCACTGCTTTTCTTCACTTCTCGTCGTAAAGCCGAGCGGTCTTGGCATCTCCGCTCCGGACCTCGCTCCAGTTGGTCACAGCGGTGTTGTGACCCCGCGTGTTAACCCCGCTCCGGATGACTTGATCACAGCGGCTTCTTGACCCCGCTCCAACTGCTCTAGTTCGCGTAATGACCACATTTCACCTCCTTTTTGTACACAAGTGGTCTCAAACACCTCCACTCACTCCTTGGTACACTCCAATACCTAATAAGGACAAATGCAATGCAAATGCAACCTATATGTATTCTATATGGATTCTGAAGATCAAAAAGAAGCTAAAACAATGGTTAAAATCATGCAAATACACAAGATATCATGCAACTGTCAAACAGTGGGACAAGGTATACATCAAACTATCTTTAGTCCAAATTACCCACTAAACATCAATCAATAGTTCACTCCATTTCTTCCAATAAAAATGAAGACGTCATCCTAATTATACCAATTACTTTCACAAACTAAGAGAGTGACTCAGAATCACTAACCCGCGTGTCTCCATAGTTGCTTAAGGTCTGGTTGATATTTCCCTCATCCTTATCTCCTTCTTCTTCATTTGGCTGAACATCATCAACAACTGGAGTCTCGTCACTTGACCTCTCCTCAGATCATATCTCTTTGTCTTCTTTGCCAGGATTCTTCTCAGAGTTCGCGTCTTCTTCTTCTTCAACCGAGTTCACATCCTCTTTTTCTTCCACACAGTTCTTTGCATCTACATCTTGTTCTTCACCCGAAATCACGTCTTGGTCTACTTCACCAGGATTCGGGTTTAGATCTTTATTCGCATCGACCAAGTTCATACAACTACCCTCTTACTCCGGGAGGGTAGGTGTCTCTCCCTTTACCTTTATGACCATTTTTCCAAACCTGCGAATCAACAAACCAATCAGTTAGTTTAGCATGGACCAACAAACGAAATCCAAGTTATAACTATTATCATGTGAGTACCGTTGGAGACAGTCGTTAGGAGACTGGATTTGAAAAGCTTGTCCTTTTTATGACCTCCTTCCAAAACGTGAGAGCGATCAAAATAGGGTTTTCGTCGCTGTTTTCTCAGATAATTTGGATAAAAGCAATATTCTCAGATCATTTCTTGCTTTCTTTTGCTGTTAACATTTGCCACCCTAACAATCAGGTGACTAAGACTCATTAGAGAAATTGAGCCCATTCAAACAATCATGCGGCCATTAGAGGTTTTAGCCCATCTGATAAATAGATAAAATCTATCTTATCTATTTACCTCTCGTTGCTCAAAAAAAATCTATTTACCCCTAATAACACACGAGGACACCATTTTACCTCAAATCATCTTTGTTTGAAGGTTTTTTAATCTTTATGTCTCTAATAACCCAATAATTTTTTATCATTTTGAAATCATATTGAGACAATATTTTTATATGTGCCAACCTCACAAATAACCTAGAATACACAACATTAGACACCAAGATTTTCAAAATACCACAACATGATGTTCATAAAAGAATTTGCACACGACATATAAAAGGTTTATAATATCAACAAAGGAGCAAATGTTGTTCAATCTGAAGAAAAAATTCTTTGTCATTGAACGAAAGCTCTTTATCATTGCCATTATCTTTCCATATTTGAAGCCGTGCCATTAACTTGTCATTTCTCATCATTGCCATTAGCTTGCCAATTATGAAGGGTAGCGCTGGTATTTAGAAAAAGGGGACTAGTTACACAAATTTCTTTTCATGGGATACTGATCTCACATTTTTCCCGAAAAGTGTGGCATCCTAGACAATTCTTACTTTTCTTTATATATGGAGACAAAATTTTTCATTTAGGTTAAATATTTTCGCACCGTGGAGGCCGTGTAACTGCATGCAGCGTTGGATGTTCTATCTTGGAATATCTGATGGAGATGATGGTTATATTTATTTCCCGTTAGGCTCGGTTAGCCTTGGTGGTTTTCCGGGTTTAGCATATATATATATTAAGAGTATGAGTGATTGGCGGGTATCGTGGAGGTGATGTTTAAGATAGATTCACATGGATGGATTGAGAGACCTTATAATTATATTAATTATGGAATATAATTCCACTGCATTCAAATGGTGTCACTTGCTCAGGATACTATTGATATGTGTTTGGGTGTGGGATTAGACTCACTGAGTAAACTAGTTACTCATGACTCATTTGATATGCAGGTAACCAGTAGGTGGGAGACCTTTACTCTAGGACGGGAAGGAACGGCATTAGCCAGCGGTAGTTTTATTATCCTTGCAGTCGTTTTGATATACTGTATGTATAAGGTTTGTTGACCGAAAACCTCGAGGTTAATCTATAAGATTTTGTAAGATTCTTTTAAATGACAAGTATATAGTGTATAAAGAATGTTTTTAAAGTACGGGTTCCAAATGATATTAGTCCTTGTCCGGACGAACCAACTATTGGGTATTACTCTTAAGGTTGTAAAGCCTCGGGTTGTACCTAATAGGATATGTGTACTTAGGCGGTTGGCCTAAGGTACCTGGATTTATTTCGGGAACTTCGGGTTAGTCGTTTATGTACACATTGTGGCTTCTCGGTTTGGTTTCAGTTACGAGTGATCGGCTGTGCATGTTCTTGTTTGATTGTTGCACGGCTGGTCGAGTCAACTTATACTTAGACCAGATCGGGGGTGTCACAAAGGTGGTATCAGAGCATGGTTATACGATGCTTGAATGGGACTTGTTTCAAACGTTTTTCGAGTCAAAATGAGTCGCAAGGATAATTAGGATGTGCTGGCTGGTTCCTTCATCTTAGGATAGATAGTCATGGGTAGTTACCTTACTGTTATCTTTCATACAAGATGCATCAAGACAAGCTCGCCGGAGTGGAGTGTACTTACCAATTTTGATCCTGTCAAGATCGAGATTCCTACAGTCATGATTGAGCTTTCTACTGTCATGATTCGGTTTGTTATCGTCATGTTTTGGTTCAATCCGGTCATGCTTCAATCCATTATCATCATGCTCGGGTGAGCTAACGACGTGCTCGGGTTTGCTACCATCATGCTCGGAGTTGGTATCATCATGCTTTCCTGCGGTTCCTACAATTTCTAGTGTGGATATCGATATTCAAAGATATATGAGACAGAGTTGACACATCAATTACATCTTCGGCCCGTGTTTTATTGAAGTCAAAGTTGACGTTGTTGGTGATGATCCGGTTCAGAATATCCGACTTCATATGACTTATTCTTTCGGCTGCTCAATTTAATCCAGCTTATGCCCAAACGTACCAGAACCAGAGACGTACAAGCCTGATTGATTCAGCACTTGTTTCAAGCTTAACGTTGGTGGCGGAGATAGTTCAGCAGTAGTACAAGACGATGGACGCACCAGCACCATTCCGTTGCAACAAGACATCTTGAAGTTTGTGAACAAGATAAAGAAGTTGGGACAACACCGACAAGTACTAAACCATTCGATGTAGATTTTGTATAGAGGAAGATTTCGAATGCAACACTAGAAGCAGAATAACTAACGTGGCCCATTGTTCAGAAGATTGCAAGAAGGATATGGAACCATACATCATCAAGAATGATACAGTATTGGTGATTAAGCGTCAAGCATCATTTGGGAAATGTTAGTCCAAGTTAGGCGGATTTCTTTCAAGAGTTCAAGATGGAGTGTTTTCTACCCAAAACATGGGACCGATATGGAGTTCGCACAGTGAGATGTTTCCGCCAAGATTTTGAAGTCAAGTTAATCTGATTCATCCATTATGGTTTGGAGGATGAGCTAAAGATCATGAAGATGTACTATTGTGACTTAGCCATTAATCTCAGAGTAACCCAAGCTATAAAGCTTAAGAGCTATGAGGAGTTGGTGGAGGATCACATGAATTCTATAGAAGCCGTTTTTACTGAAGAAGTTTACCAAGTCGTGCAGATTATTTAACTATCAACCTATTCAGATAGAAGGTCAGTTTCAAGTAATGAATCAAGAAAGTTGATGGAGATAATTTTTTTTTTTGGACGTTTCATCAGATCAAGACCGAGGACCCTGAGTTGTTTTGGTTTTGGCTAGCATGGAGAGTAAGGTGATGATTGTTCAAGTATATAAAATCCTCGATCGCTTACGTCATTCGCGCTTCGGTGGTGCCAGTAATGAGTACAGAGGTTATCCTACCATGGCCCATGAAGTTACCCGATCTTTTTACCTATACCTAGGGTACCGCTTGTTAAACTTGTTCGCTTTCCTTACCATTAGTCACTAACTAAGTGTTTGGCTATTTGGGTAGAGCCTACACTTTATAGTTGCCTGGACCGTCAAAACCTCTGAAAAGATCCAATCATAGGTTTGCTTCTTATCCCATTGCGTGTTGTGTGCATTTTAAAAATTTATGAATGATTAAATAAATAAGTGAAGGAGTGATCAAGGTGTCGTATGAGACCTTGCCTATGGACGGAATTTTTCGCCCATATTGTGTTGGATGCGGGAACAACACATAGATGTAGTTATCGGGTAGTGTCATTGTTTTTGGAAGGATTAACTTTAGTGAATTCAGGTACACTGTTCTTATTCGTGGAAGTACTGGCTGCCATTTAGAGTTATGGTATGCCTTCGTATCCCATCCTTAGTACTTCCATTAGAGCGGTTTGTTTCTATCTAGAGTGAGATTGGCTATCTAGTTATCGAGCTCAATTAGGATGTTGTTGAGGAAGGAAGTCTTTGAGAGAAGACCAGTTACCGTTGGCCTGCAGTGGTATTCTACTAAGTGTTGGAGCCTCGCTCATATCAGTCTGGAGAGTTGGGAACTTTTTGGGAAACGGTGAAGTGGCGTATTCCATTATCATCATAATTGGGCGGAGAGAAAATAACATGAAGCAGAGTATGGAGGACAGTTAGATAACTAGGGAACATGAAGCTATGTTTAAGAAAGTGGAATATTTGTTGACATCCAGAAGTAACCCGTCAAGTATTCTGGTTGAACCTTGATTCGCTGCAATAGCCTAGGCATCTATCCAAGTGGTTTTAGCCGAATTCAAGTAGCAGTCAGAAGATTTGTTTGGAGAAAGGTTTCGTTCGACTTAGTTATTTTCTGTGGAGTGTACCCATGTCAGTGGTAAAGAAGAAGAACCAGAGTTTGCGGTTATGTTCGAGTATAAAATCAAGGACGTGACCATCAGGGTCAAGTATCAAGTTCTAGAATTGAAGAATGGTTAAGATCGGTCGCAAGGCGCAGTTTTATTCCAAGGACGTTTGATGGACGCTTCACGTTGTAGTAAATATTTATGGACGGAAATTGGAAGTTAGATCCCTTAGTCAGTAAATGGAACAAGGAGTTGTTGCATATCTACAAAAGATCACTACTACTACATAATGGTCGTACTCAATTTCAGTTATCGAGATTCGAAGTTCTGTGGATTGGCTGGTTACCATCAGAAGTTTGTTCAAGAGTTAGAAACCATATCCACCAATGAGTTGATCGACTGAGAATGGTGTTACCTTGGAATGGAGTAAAAGTATTGATGAAGTATGCAATCAGTTAGAGGAAGTATCTACATCTATGCATATCTTAGACTTGCATGAGCCTAACCAGCCATATACTACTACATGGATGTATTATTTGTTGGTCTAGGTGAATTCTAATGCAAGACGGTATGGTAATCGTTTATGCATCAAGGGAGCTAAGGAAGCATAAGGAAAACTATTTGATGCACAAGTTGGAGTTGGTGGCAGTTCTGTTGCACATCAAATTTAGTGATCATTTCAATATGGAGAAAGGATGCAAGTTTTCACTGATCAAAGAAGCCTTAGGAAGAGCAGATATTGCTTCTTATGCTTTAAGAGTAAGTGATATTAATGATGATATGGAGTAGGATCTCAAGAATCATGAAGCGGAATTGGGAGTGATTTATTTTGCTGCCTTATAAGGAGAGAATAGAGAACCTTCAAGATTGCAAGTATAAAATCAAGATGGCTTATTCATTCGTATTTGAGGAACTTAGTTGAAGGATGAGAATCTAAGGAATTCATAGAAGGAACTGGGTGAAGAGAATTTCGAAGAATAGTATGAGGACTGTGTCATGTACAAGTTCATAAAGTGGAGATGTGGGAGAAGGAACCCAAATTCAACCTAAAATTAAGCAGATGTGAAGTAAATCCCAAGGAAGATTGAAGAGTGCAAGGAAAAAGGTATAACCATAAGGCATACGGGAATGCTCAAGTTGTTAAGAGATCAGAAGATGTATTAACAGAGAAAGTGTGAAGTCATCATACAAGAGTACTTCGTTGGTAAATCAAGTTTGGTATAGGCGGACTTGTTGATTCCTCAGTTACTAGACAGAAGAAGGAAATCAGAAAGTAATAGAACAAGACTTGGATATGCGAAACTTCAGTGAGATTGAGTAGTTCAGAAGTTTTTGAAGAGTATCTCAGATAGATAAGAAGGGTATGGAATACTGTAAGGGAAATCATTCCTGGAATAAGTGTGTGTGTGTGTGTGTGTATTTGAGAGTGGCACCCTTGTTCTGAATCATGTTAGCGTGATTGATCGTGCATGTTCTTGTTTGATTGTTGCACGGTTAATCAAGTTGACATTGACCAGACTGAAGATGTTACCTTCACGTATGGCACATCACCTGACGTTCCATATTTCCATGTTATTGAACTTGAGGAAAGCAGATAGAAAGGTTTCAGAAGTAATGGTATTCATAGATTCAACGATGTCAAAGGAAGTATGTAGACCGCAGTATATGAAAGTTATGTGCGATGAAGAATTGGTTATCGTGAAAGTGTTTGCTCAGAAAAGAAAGAATTGTTTTAGAAAAGTTGGGGAAATCCGCAAATCGGTTATTTGGTATGTACCGAGTTGTTAAGAGTTGAAATGGTTATCTGTTGACCGGAACTTCTTTTAGTTATGCTATTGGTGAGCCGATTTTGCGTAATCTTATATCAGACCCAGTATGATAGAACTGCTGAGACCAGAAAACTTGTAACCCTATTTAGCCTATCCTAAAGTCATTTGCGGATAGGTGAGCACCATATCAGAAGATTGGAGAAAAGGAAAAATTTGTAAAAGTTCAAGTATTTGGGGAACCATCAGTTGTTTTGACACGGGCAGATGAGGATAAGTTCAGAGTTGGTTATCTTAAACTTCTTGCAGAGACTCCAGTGTTCAGTAAAAGTCTGTACAGCTATGTTTTGAGAATTCGGGGACAAATTCTTTTAAGGGGGGAAGAATGTAATAACCCTCACGAGCCAGTTAATTTTTGGTCGAGAAAAACTCCGCTCGACCAGTTTGGAGTTGGTCGATCAGATTTAAAAATAAAGTCGACCCGGTGAATTAATACCTCGACGGGACTGTCTTGTGGTCGAAAGGCCTCTCATTGATAGTTCTGGTAGAGTGTTAATAATGTTGGTCGAATTTTATTTAAGCTAGGCAAGCTTAGTTGAAAGCAAGACGAGATTCGAAGGATGAGAAATTTTAGTCGAAAACTGTCTGAAATTGTCGTTAAGTTTCTTAACTAAATTCCGACCAGTCTAATACCTTCACCAGCTATTCTGCTTGCTTTCTCAGTAAATCAGTCACATGAGCTGCACCTACCTGCTTGCTTGCTTCACTAAAGTCACATGAAAGTCACAAGCTGGTTGCGTGTTTAATAAAAACAAAATAATCTTTCTTCAAAGGAGGGAAAGGACAGCAACTTGCTTTGGTTTAAGTAAACCCTCAGCTGAAGCAACCCCTCATGCTATAAAATACCTTCTTCTCTCTTCTGGACATCCTGTTGCACAAGAAAAACCAGAGAAAATTTCAGAGAGAAAGAGAGAAAGAGAGAAAGAAAAGAGAAAAATCTGTGAGAAAAACTCATGCAAAAATTCAGAAAAAAATCAGAGAAGAGAAGTGAGCATGGACGATCCTTTCTCACCGTTCTGTGAATTTAATCAGTGAGTTTTGGAGTGTTTAAGAGCTGAAGATTTGGCGTCCTGAAGTAGAGAATCACCCATGTTCTTCAGCCTTTGATTTTGATCGGTAAGATGGTTGTGGATCAGTTTCTGTGAGAAGTTTTGTTGGTTTGCCTACACTGGAGATAAATTCTGAATAAATCCAACCATGGATTCTTGTGGTGTTGATCAGGTTAATTCGTGGTTAGCTTGAAGAGAGACATCCAGTCAAGTTTAATTAGTTGAGTAAAACCGGTAAGCTTCAGCTTCTTGATTCAGCCATGTTTTGATGAGAACCAATTGCTGTATGTTGGTTAACCTGTCAGGATCAGTTGTCTAAGGTCTTGTTCTCTTCAGTCTTGGTTGGTTTATGATTTAATCAGTCTCATAGAACCAGTAGACGAACTGATAAGAATTATGGGAATTAAACCGAACTGATTTGATCTTGTTTAGAACTGAATTGAGCTGAGTATGTTCTGTCTGATCTGAGCCGAGCTGTCTATGGTCTGAAATTGTCTTGAACTGATGTCGTCTGAGTATAACCGAGTTAAGCTGTTGGGAACTGATTAGAACCGGAGTTAGCTGAGCATGAACTAAGCTGATATGAACCGAGTAAAATTGTTAAAGCTTGAACCGAGCTGAACATGGTATCAATCTGTCTTGAACCAAACTGATATGAGAGAACTGAACTGAAATGTTATAAACTGAGTTGAGTTTCTTCTTGAACCAGACTAGTGAAACTTATGTTCCAACTGTTATGTTTTGAATTCAGATGGCCAAGGAGAGTATTCGGATCAGACGGATCCTTGTGATGGTTCTGAACCGAGAGTGATCCAGAAGTGAAGTGTGATTAGCTTGAGCTCGAGTCTAGTCTTCCTTAGCCAATCTCATGGATTTAAAGGTGAGTCTAGATAGAATGAATGAATTATGAATGAGTATGCATGATTGCATATTGAACATGGTTTATTAATTAAGAATTAATCATGAATTAATTAAGGGATAATCATTGATTAATTAAGGATTAATCATGGATTAATTAAGGAGTAATTATGGTTGATTGATTAAGTATTATCCCTTGATCTATATTTATATATGAAGTATTTATCTAGTTTAAATACTTAAGAATTAATAAAAATAATTCTTTGAGGTTATCCCGAGCCTTAGTACTTGCTCTCAAGTACTAATCTATAAGTATTCTATTAATAAGTGTGAATCATGTGAAGTCTTATTGTATACTCACTCTCCCGAAAGTCCCGCATTGCCGTGAATTGGTCCTGCGATATGGATCAAGGTCATGAAGACACGATGATGGGGTCGCACCCTGGAGGCCGTGTAACTGCATGCAGCGTTGGATGTTCTATCTTGGAATATCTGATGGAGATGATGGTTATATTTATTCCCCGTTAGGCTCGGTTAGCCTTGGTGGTTTTCCGGGTTTAGCATATATATATATTAAGGGTTTGACTGGTTTCCCCGCTACCACCCGCAAACGCAGCTTTTGCGGTTGATAGTGGTTGACAGCGTTTCAAAACAATCATACAAACCGCTACAAATCCCTTCAAACCGCTCCGAACCTCTTAAAATCAAAAGCTGGTTCCAGCTAGCGTTTGCGGTTGTGGGCGGTTGCGGTTGGATACAAAAATATAAAATTATTTTTTTCTAAATATTTTAAAATTAAAAATTAAAAATCAAAAATGGAAATATTATAAATAAAAATACATACACAATTTATATATTAATTTAAGTTCACAATCAATGTCATAATTTGTTTTATAAAAACTTTAAACTATCTATTCATGATTAGATTTTTGTAAAACTTAATATATATACATTTATAAAGATATATACATATACAAAACGAAACAAAATATTCTTTAAAAGTTTTTAATATAAATCTTCAAAAATATATATTAAAATTATAGTTTTCAACTAATTAAAAAATTAAATAAATAACATAATATTATTATTAATCATATTATATTAATAATTATTATATTTTATCACAATAATATGTTTTTTTATATTTTTATATTTTTATAATGTTATAATATATTTATATTGGTAATTTATTATTAAACAGCTGTAATATTTCATAATCAACCAGTCATAAACATCCCGCAAACGCAACAATTTTCAAACGTTGTGCAAGTCATACAAAATGCAACATAATGCTTGAAACCGCAATCACCCGCATCCGCAAACTCCGCAGCCGCAACCGCAACCGCTGCGTTTGAACCAGTCGGGCCCTAAGAGTATGAGTGATTGGCGGGTATCGTGGAGGTGATGTTTAAGATATATTCACATGGATGGATTGAGAGGCCTTATAATTATATTAATTATGGAATATAGTTCCACTGCATTCAAATGGTGTCGCTTGCTCGGGATACTATTGATATGTGTTTGGGTGTGGGATTAGACTCACTGAGTAAACTAGTTACTCATGACTCATTTGATATGCAGGTAACCAGTAGGTGGGAGACCTTTACTCTAGGACGGGAAGGAACAGCATTAGCCAGCGGTAGTTTTATTATCCTTGCAGTTGTTTTGATATACTTTATGTATAAGGTTTGTTGACCGAAAACCTCGAGGTTAATCTATAAGATTTTGTAAGATTCTTTTAAATGACAAGTATATAGTGTATAAAGAATGTTTTTAAAGTACGGGTTCCAAATGATATTAGTCCTTGTCTGGACGAACCAACTATTGGGTATTACTCTTAAGGTTGTAAAGTCTCGGGTTGTACCTAATAGGATATGTGTACTTAGGCGGTTGGCCTAAGGTACCTGGATTTATTTCGGGAACTTCGGGTTAGTCGTTTATGTACACATTGTGGCTTCTCGGTTTGGTTTCAGTTACGAGTGATCGGCTGTGCATGTTCTTGTTTGATTGTTGCACGGCTGGTCGAGTCAACTTATACTTAGACCAGATCGGGGGTGTCACACGACCTGTTCACTAAGGCCTTACCAACCGCGACGTTGAAAAAGCTCATACATTAGCTTGGGATGCGTCAACTGAAAGACATTCAGTGATGCATTCATCAGAGGGAGTAGTGTGTGTTGTACTCTTTTTCCTTCACCATGGTTTTGTCTCACTGAGTTTTCCTGATAAGGTTTTAATGAGGCAAAATTAAGCATACTACGAACCCTGAACGGTTATGGCGTTCAAGGGGGAGTGTTATAAATCATATGGTGGACGGCTCATAACCACATGAGGAAGGAAAGACGGTACATACTATGTTTTCTTTTTACTTATCTACTTTGTACTTTTCCATATTTGTATTTACCTTTTCCTAGTTAGAGTAGAAATTGTTAGTTTTCTATTTATTTTATGACGGTCTATTTATGACGGTCTAAACCTTGTATATATATGGAACCTTTAGATTATAGAATAATATAAGTTTTCTCGCTGATTCACAATATTAATATATTTATTAATTATTTACTTTATTTCATGTCTTACTGTAATTAAGTTATGTATTTATGTATAATTTACTATTTATACATTAATTTTAATTTTTTTTTGTTTTATCTCTAATATAGATAACTAATCATTAGTTATGTATATGTTCTTTATTTTTTAATAATTAATAACTTTATTTTTTATATTTCTCTTTTTTGTTATTTTGGAATTAAAAATATATTTTTATATTTCTCTTTTCCTGTATTTTTTTAAGAAAAATCTTATATTTCTCTTTTCCTGTGACTCTTTAGAGTGAGAGAAATTCCAAGAGTCAGAGAAAAAAAAAAGCCCTAAATCCTAAATCCACCAGGACGGCAAACCGAACAAACATTGTTCACTGTCGTCTCGTCCAAAGTTATCACCGACGAATCGAATTGTAATCTCCCTTTCCTTTAGGATATAATCTTTCCCAGGTAATTTTTCTTCTTCCGATGTTATAAATTGGCTTCACTTTCGCTCCAATTGCATCGTTTTGTCATTTTCGAATCAAGTTTCTTACTTTTGTTACACAATCTCATTCGGTAACTAAAAACCCCCGCAATTTTTGAAGTGACTCCGTTCAATAATGCCGCCGAGGAGAAAAGCAAAGAAGGGTGTCAAACGCACTGAAGAAGATAAGAAGGAAGACAAAGAGATTCAAAGAGAAGAGAAGAGAGAGGACTTGGTGGACGAAGAAGAAGGTATCATCTATCTTGTTTTATCAAATTGTGTTCATTTCTTGAAGTCGGTATGTCAAATTCGATAATTTTTGTGCTAGCTGAAAGACAAGCTGCTGCAATTAGGGCGATTCGTGATGTGGAGATTGAACACACTTTAACTGCACTGAGCTTGCTCTGCTCCTATTTTACCGAGGAACAGATTCAGACCCCTGTCTTGGCCTTCTTTAAAGACAATCTTCCTGATTTGTCCATGGCGAGAAACGAAGAAAGTGGGGAGATTGAGTTAAAGTGGAATGATTCAGATGGTGTTGAAAACGTGAATGATTCTATATTGAAGCGCTTGTCCATGGGTTTTCCTGATTTATACAACTCTAGGCCTTCTCTTGGTGGCTACAATAACGGTATGATTAGGTTCATAGATGGATTTGGGATTTTGATCGTTTGTTTCTTCTATTAAACATTTTAGTTTTGCTTTGGTTTGGTATTAGTGGGAGGAAGCATGTTAGGAACTGGTTACACACACCTCGAGAATCTTGTAAGTTTATTATATATATCTTCTTCTTCCTCCATCTTCTTGTGGTTTCTGGAATCTTTCGTATGCTTCTCTGCCTCGTAGAACTAAGGTTTGAAGCACAGTTTTGAAAGAGTGGGGTTCAACTTTTGTAGAAAAATTCTAGTGGATTTGCAAGCTTTTCTTGGTTTAATAAATGTTATGATACACTGAATTGTAATATGGGTTTTGTTTTCAACCTTTTATTTTCTTATGGCATCCAAAATTATGCAAAGTTACTTCAAGAGAACCGGTAGAAAACTATATTTTGCTAATTTGTCCCCTTGTTGTTTGTTCTTTCAGGGGACATCTGCGAATCAAATGCTTGCAAGCCATGATGCTCTTCGGACTCCTGTGGTAAGCATTTTGAAAAGATTCTCTAGATTTCACATTTTGGAATGTTTTTTCTTTCCTTGGGTTCTTTGTTTGTGCTTCTGATCCTGAGAGAAAGGAACCAGTTTATGGTTTCAAAACTTATCATTCATGTTCCTTGTTCTAGAATGAGTTACGTTTGTTTCAGTGATTTGGATTTTCCGCAGACAGGCACAGACTTTAGAATGATACTTGTTTAAATTATTTTGCAGGTAAATGGGCAGAGGCTCTCTTTTGGAATGACACCAAAGACTCGGAGGCAACCAAAACCTGGAGAGACAATGCTTTCTGTACATGGCTCTCCTTTGGGTGTCTATAAAGAAGATGACAACATGGGAGCTATTAATGGTATGCTACTAGATAACACTTCGTTCCCAGTTCTTGCTCCAAAATATTTGTTTCTTATGTAGAATTATTTGATTCTGCAGAAGAAGACAGTTGAAGATAGCTTCAAAAGGTTCAGAAACTTGCTGATTCTCATTTAGTCTAAGCTAATATTTGCTGTGCATGTCTATTCCGATTCCATGAAAGATATTTGTCTTGTTAGTATATATATGAAACTTTTGCCTTGTAATTTACCAAATTGTGTACAAGACCATTTGTTTCTTCTCTTTTATCTAACTAGTTTATAATCTTGATCTGTAGGAAAAAAGCCAGCTCATAGAAGTAAGGCATTACACACAATGTCTGGTGTGGATAATAAAAATGGACAACACTGCTTCACTTAATAACCTTTTCTTCAGTATTAATATATCCCCAATTTATTATCAAAACTGAAACTGTTCAATCAACGATAGAGCCAAGGCAAATGACACAACCAACAAAACCGAAAACAAAAGAAAAATCTAAGGGTTTGGTTGAAATGCTTCAGCCATCTTTGTTACCAACCTCATGAATGAAACAACTCTTTTGCGAATAGAACTTGAATTCTCTAATCTGCAACGCTTTCCTTTGCACCCCGAATCTCTTTTTTATCTCCTCTGCTGCAAGCTTAGCGCAACCTTGTTGATCAGCGAGATCTTCCACACCAAAACAAGCTACTGACTCAACAATGGACACAAACTGTTGCTTCTTCACAACAGACTCAACTTTAGGCGAAGAAGAAACAAGCTCCTCATGTTTCTTAGACTCCCTCTTATTGCTCTTGTTCAACTTGCCGTTAGAACAGCGTGAAAGTTACAAAACCAGACATTGTGTGTTATGCCTTACTTACACGTTAAGTTACTATTAGAACAAGCCAACTTCATCCTCATGTCGGGATTCTTCTGGAATATCCGTGGGTTCAATAAAAAGAAGAAGCACTCGGTTGTACAGAAGTGGATACAAGAAAATGATTTTATGTTTGGAAGTCTGTTAGAAACAAGAGTCAAGGAGGGGAGAAGTGAGAAAATACTCTCGACAGTCTTTAGAGGTTGGAGTATGATCTCAAATTATGAATTGAATACACTTGGGAGAATCTAGTTGATTTGGAGGCCAGATGTTAGAGTAACTCCATTTTTTTATGAGTGGACAGTTACTCACAGTTTCAATTGATATGGAAGGGGAAGAGGAGTTGTTTTACTCTATCATCTACGCTATTAATACTATGGAAGAGAGGAAGGAGTTATGGAAGGACCTAAAGCACCACCAGGATTCACCAATCATTCGCAATAAGCCTTGGTTGATTGCGGGAGATTTTAACGAGACTCTCGACATAGAGGATCACTCTTTACATGGGGTCACGCCGATGGTGACGCAGGGAATGCGAGATTTTGGGGAAGTAGTGCAGTACTGCTCGTTCATGGATTTAGGTTCTCATGGACCGCATTACACATGGAACAACAAACGATCAGATGGTATTATCTCGAAGAAGCTCGATCGTGTCATGTTTAATGATCACTGGCTTGCTGCTTATCCTCAGTCGTATGCCGTTTATGATAGTGGAGGATGCTCGGATCATCTTCGTTGTCGGATCCAGCTTGCGTCTGAGATAACAAGGCCAAAGAGACCTTTTAAATTCGTAAATGCCATCACAAAGTTGGAAGAGTTCTTTCCAACTGTGAATCAGCATTGGGAGAATACGGAGCCAATATTCTTATAGACATCTTCTCTGTTTAGATTCTCAAAGAAGCTCAAGACTTTAAAGCCGCTAATCAGGGAGTTAGGAAAGAAACGGATGGGGAGTCTTTCAGAAAAGTCAAAGGCTTCTTATGAAGATCTCTGCATCAAGCAAGAAGAAACGATGAGAAATCCAACACAACAGAACATGGAAACCGAAAGTGAAGCATACAAGAGATGGGACTTTGTTTCTGGCTTGGAGGAGAGGGTCATAAAACAAAAATCCAAGATGCACTGGCTTGACGTGGGAGATAAGAATAACAAAGCGTTTCATAGAGGAGCAACAGCAAGGGAAATTACAAACTCAATCAAAGAGATAGAGTGCGTGAATGGAGACATAGTGAGATCACCTAAGAAAATTAAGAGTGAAGCAGAGAGGCATTTTAGAGAATTCTTGCAGCACAAGCCTCCAAACTTTATCGGTATGGATGTAACCGAGCTGGAATCTCTCCTATCTTACCGTTGTTCTGAGTTAGACAAGGAATGGCTGGTAAAAGAGATCACTGCTGAGGAGGTTATGAAAGTTTTGTTTGGTATGCCAAGTGAGAAGTCGCCTGGTCCCGATGGTTATTCAGTAGAGTTCTACAAGTCAGCTTGGTCGATTATTTGTCCAGAATTTGTTATTGCTGTTCGATCCTTTTTTGAGAAGGGGTTTCTGCCTAAGGGAGTCAACACAACAATCTTGGCTCTCATACCAAAGGTAACCGGCGCAAAGAAGATGAAGGACTATTGCCCTATCTCTTTCTGCAACGTTCTATACAAAGTGATCTCAAAGATAATAGCAAACCGACTCAAGAAGCTCCTCCCAGACTTCATCAGTTGGAATCAGTTTGCATTTGTAAAGGATCGGCTACTGATAGAGAATCTGCTGCTGGCAACAGAGCTGGTCAAGGACTACCATAAGGACTCGATTTCAAGTAGATGCGCCATAAAGGTTGATATTTCAAAGGCTTTTGACTCGGTGCAATGGCCTTTTCTCCTTAACACGTTGACAGCATTGGGGTTCCCAGAGAAGTTCATTCACTGTATCTCTCTCTGCGTAACAAGAGCATCATTCTCCGTCCAAGTTAATGGAGAGCTAGCTGGGTTCTTCAAGAGTGATAGAGGACTTCGGCAGGGGTGTGCCCTCTCGCCATATCTGTTTGTGATTTGTATGCAAGTATTGTCGAAGCTTCTAGATAAGTCTGCAGCGGAGCATCACATGGGATATCATTCTAAGTGTAAAAACTTGAGACTTACACACTTGAGTTTTGCAGACGACATCCTAGTGTTTTCAGATGGCCACTCTCAATCCATTGAAAGCATTATGGAGGTCTTTAAGAAGTTTGAACTATACTCCGGCCTGATGATGAGTGTAGAAAAGTATACAATTTATTGTGCTGGACTACAAGATAGTACAAGACAAGCAATTCAGGATTAATTTAACATGGAAGTTGGTGTGCTTCCAGTTCGCTACTTAGGACTTCCCCTCCTAACTAAGCGAATGGGAAAGCTAGACTACCAACCACTTATTGAGAAAATAAAGAAGCATATCAGTTTATGGACAAACCGATTCTTGTCGATGGCTGGACGGCTGCAACTTATCAAGTCGGTACTGTTGAGCATTGTGAGCTTTTGGATGTCAGCGTTCTGTCTACCAGGAGAATGTCTGAAGGAGATTGATAGCTTATGTTGTGCCTTTCTCTGATCTGGTCCAACTCTAAACATGAAGCGAGCACAGATAGCGTGGGAGACGGTCACAACGCCAATAACCGAGGGAGGGCTTGGTCTAAGACCACTGAAGGAGATAAATGTAACTTGCTGCTTGAAGCTCATACGGAGGATCACATCATCACAGTCTCTCTGGGTTAGATGGGTGAAAACTTCAAAAGTGAAACGTTCTGGTCAGTAAAAAGAAGCACAACGTTGGGGTCGTGGATGTGGAGAAAACTTTTGAAATATAGGGATAAGGCAAAGGATTTTCATCGAGTGAAGGTGAAAAATGGACATATTTCTTTGTTCTGGTACGATGCTTGGTCTGATTTAGGGCGTCTCTTGGATCTCACGGAAGTGAGAGGATGTGTCGACATGGGGATCTCTCTGAGGGCAAGTGTAGCTAAAGCTTTCTCGCGAAGGCCAAGGCGACATCGATCGGAGCTCTACACTATGATTGAGGAAGCACTCTCAGAACAGCGAAGAAAGATGACAACGGGAGATGACATTCCGGTATGGAAGTCTTCGGCAGACATCTTCAAACCAAGGTTCAGCACCTGTAACACATGGATGCTTCTGAGAAGCTCTGCCCCTACTGTTAGTTGGCATTCAAGTATCTGGTTCTCTCACGCGACGCCAAAGTATAGCTTCGTGGCGTGGCTAGCAGTGCATAATAGACTAATGACTGGTGATAGAATGCTATCATGGAATGTAGGTATTGACGCAAGCTGTGTTCTGTGTAAACAACATCTGGAAACTCGGGATCATCTATTTTTTAGCTGCAGTTACTCTCATGAGGTTTGGTCGGGACTAGGGCAGGGAATTCTTCCCTCCCATTTCTGTGATCAGTGGCACGGTATCATGCTGCTTCTTGCGGATAAATGTATCGCGACGTTGAAGCTCTACCTTCTTCGTTACACATTTCAAGTTACTCTACACTCCATTTGGCGGGAAAGAAATAATCGGTGTCATGGGTCTCAGCCAACTCTTGCGAAGCAGCTGATATCTATGATAGACAGGACACTCCACAACCAATGTCTAACCCTGGACTCCAAGGGAATTCGGCACCATAAGGGTGTTTTGCAACTATGGCTCTCAAGTAGATAGTTAAAGATGCATTTGTGCTGAAATTTTTCAAATTCCAGTAGCCATTGGCTGTAAACATTACTTTTTCTAAATAAATTTAACATATTATCCAAAAAAAAAAAAAAACTTCATCCCCTCTTGGGAACAGCGTGTAAGTTACTCTTAATGTTAACACTCCACGACGGAGCCTGTGTTCGGGCTCGGTCGCTATAGCGACCGAGCCTGTGCTCGAGCTCGGTCGCTATAGCGACCGAGCCGGGCGTGCTGTTGGCTGCTTTGCGATGATCGAGCCGAGCCTTCGCCGTTGTTGATCTTTCGTTGTTTCGAGCAATCGAGTTTTTAACGAAGACACGATTTGGTCGTAGAGTTCCTCCCAAGGATTCGATTTTTACGATTTCTTTCAAAGATATATATTTTTATCGAACGTTTCGATACTAACTTCGTCGTGACGGTTTTCGACCCCAACAGTTAGTCCCCCAGCTCGTTAGAATCGTGTAGAGATTCTAGCGTGCGTTATGGCGAGTCGGACGAGATAGTCGTATTGGACGAAGTTCGTACTCGTAAGTTTGTAAAAATATTCACACGAGAAGGGAATTCGTATCCAACATATGAATACAAATATATATATATATATATATATTTAAAAAAAAAAAATTATACACCAATACCTTTATAAATGTTGGGATCCTTTCCTCATTTTCTTCACACCTGTTCTTTCTCTCTCAATTTCTCTCTCAATTTCCTCTCAAGATGTCTTCGTCTCAAGATGGCAAGAAGAGTTCTGATGTTGAGATGACTGAGGCTTCGCCGGCTCCGGCCGTCGAACCCACCTCCGAGCCTGCTTGTGTCGCCGGCTATCTCTCCTTCCGCGAGAAGATGGCTCGCCGCAAGGCCGAGAAGGAAATCGTCCGAGCTGTCGACGAAAATCACGCTCCTCCTGCTGCAGCGGACGTCCCGGCTTCCGGTTCTGAGGTTCCAATTCCGCCTTAGGTCGAAGAGCAATCTGAGCCGCATTTTTTTCGGAGTTCTGACTCAGCCCTCAGGGTCATCGATGGTTCTGATTGTTGTTGACGACAAGGAGGAGGCTGTCGAGCCAATGCCTCCCCTTCCAGCTAGGAAGGAGATCGTTCTGGCGCTGCGCGCTTCTAGCGCTGCTCCGGTCGCTTCCGCTCGGACTCGAAAGAGGAAGTGTGTGACGCCCGCCGAAGGAGGTTCTTCGCTGCCGGAGGGGTTTCGTATTGCACCGGTGCTCCGCGGAAAGGTATGTTGCATAGGCTTTAACTTACCCTTACGTTTTGCCTTACGCTTATTAATATGATTTTATCCTTGCAGTTCATCTCCCTGATCGATGGGATGATCGGCGACTGCAGCACTGAGGCCGCTCGCCTTGCCAGGGAGCTCGGAGAAGCGCAGGGCCAGATATCTGAGTTCCGGGCCACGATGACGGCGCTGAAGGATTCCTACTCCGCTAAGGTATCCAAGCTCGAGGAGCAGATTAGCGAGCTTGAGAGGGATCTCGGGAAGACAGCGAGTGCCTTGATCAAAGAGAAGAAAGCCAGGAAGGCTAAGGCTTCGGAGGTTCGTCGACTTCAGCGCCAGACCGAGGCCAGCGAGGAGCTGATGAGTCGCAGCGTTGAAGACGCCATGGGTGCTTTGCGTACCGAGTTTCAGGCCCGTATGACGGGTTTCACTGAGATCCTGAGTTCCCTTGAGAGTGTTTATAGCAGGGACCTGACCTCGGCGGGCATCGATGGCAGGATGGCGGTTATCCGCGCGCTCAAAGGCGAATCCCCTCCGTCTCTTCAGTTCGAGGAGGATGACTTATCAGTCCGTAAGGCTGATTTGGTGGCCGTGGACAGGGGCTTCGAGCTTTTGTTGTCTGACCTGCGATCCGAGTGTGCATTGGCACTATCTGCAAAGGATCCCGAGAGGCGAGGTTCCGTGGCTGGAGAGGATGGAGATGAGGCGGCCCCGAGCGAGGCAGGTGAGAGAGAGGTCTAGGTTTAAGGTTGTGGTATTTATTTTACGTGTTTTCTGAGTTTGCGTTTGTTCCGGCCTCTAATGGCCGTGTTTTTATTTTCGGGACTGGCCGCTTGTGGCTTTGAATCCCTTCCGCACTGCGGCTTTTAATGATTGAACATTGGATTTGCGTTTTTCATGAGTAGGAGAAAATTTATGAGTTGTCATCTCATAATTTTTTTCCAAGGTGGAATGTGGTATTCGAGGTCCGTTTCGAGAGTTTTTCCGCGACATCGGGATGTCACGGGATTTCCTGAGGACATTTGATATACGCACAGAGGCATGCTTTAGGATCTCGTATCTTTGATATCATGCCTTGAGATGTTAGAGACCAGTGTGCTGGGTTTAGGGCAAGACCTAGGTTTACTTCTAGATTTAGGGGGTGCGATGACTAACTCGTCTTACGTATCCCATTATATTTTCAACCTGATTCCATACCGATTTATAGTTCGCGATAGGTTCTCGGCTTATATGACTCGTCTGGTTGGAATCAAGCATCTCTCTAAGGACAATTTTTAAGTCTCCTAGAAGTGCTGACCAAAATTTTGGATTTCTTCTATTGCGCTATTATCCTTGTGTCGGATGTACGAGAGTCATCTTTGTGGGACGATTTTGTCTGTTTAGGACGTTAGGAGTTCGAGGTGATCAGCAACGAACTTGGTGGTAGATGTTACCGTTTATTACTTGTAGAGGAGCGTGAGTTTTCGGAGAGGAGTTTAGTGAGTTTTTTCTTTGGGAAATAATCCTCTTTAGGCGTTTGCGATGTCTCACAGCTCTTAAAGTTGATTTTCCCTTATTAGTTGTCGAGGTTTTTTAGGACCTCACTGTCGGTTAGGCGTGGTAAAAAGTTTCAAAAATGTCTCGAAACTGGTCGGACATCTGGATTTTTTTTGGTGGAGTATACGAGTGTACGTATACGACCTACTCCCCCCCCCTTTTTAGAGAGGGGGGGCAGCTGAGTTTGTCTTTCGACAAAGTGCCTACGTACCCCTTTCGGGGATCAAGCCGTCTCGTAGTTCAGTGATTGCGATGTTTTAGTGATAATATTTTTTGAGATGCATGACGTTCCAAGTTCTCGGAATTTTCACGCCTTGCATATTGGCTATTTCGTAGGAACCTGGTTGGACGATTTTTATAATCTTGTAAGGTCCTTCCCAGTTTGCTCCTAGCTTTCCAGCGTTTCGTTCGGCCGTGTTCTGGAAGACTTTGCGCAAAACTAAATCTCCTACGTTGAATCGGCGATTTCGGACATTGGAGTTATAGTATTTTGCGGCCGCGTGTTGATAGTTTTGAATTCGGATTAGGGCTCGGTCTCGCTGCTCATTGACGAGGTCGAGGTTGTCCAATAGCATGGCGTTGTTGATTTCTTCCCGTTCTGGGAGTAGTCTTCTACGGATTCCGGGAAACTCGACCTCTGCGGGGATCATACATTCTGTTCCGTATACAAGGGCGAAGGGCGTTTCTCCCGTTGCGCGCCTTGGAGTCGTGCGATGTGACCAGAGGACTCCTTCAAGTTCTTCTGCCCATTTTCCTTTCTTTTCGTCCAAACGTTTCTTAAGTCCGTCGAGGACAGTCTTATTAATCGTCTCCGCCTGTCCGTTGCATTGTGGATATCTGGGAGTCGATTTGTTTAATCGTATCTTCCATTTTTCGCAAAATGCTTCAAATTGAGTAGAGATGAACTGGGAACCGTTGTCTGTTACGATTTCGTATGGGACTCCATGTCTGCACATAATGTTTTTCCATACGAAATTTTCTACTTGGACGTCCTTTATACTTGCGTACGATTCCGCCTCCACCCATTTTGAAAAGAAATCCGTAAGGACCAGTAGGAAACACTTCTGCTTAGAGTTGTGGAGGGGTCCCACGATGTCCATGGCCCAGCGCATGAAAGGGTGTGGCGATGTGATGGAAGAAAGTTCTTCCGCTGGTCGCCGGATAGTCGGAGCGTGCCTTTGGCATTTTTCGCATTTCCGTGTGAATTTGTTACAATCTTTGATCATCGTTGGCCAGTAATATCCGTGGCGTTTGATTTTCACGGCGAGGGACCTTCCACCGGAATGGTTTCTGCAGGATCCGGAATGAACTTCCTCCATTACCTTCCTTGCCTTTTCCCCCTCCAAACACGTCATGAGTGGTCCGGAAAATTTCCACTTGTAAATTTCTCCGTCGACCGTTACATAACGAGCGGCTTGGGTTTGGATTTTTCGGGCCGCCCACTTATCGGGGGATAATTTTCCGTCGACGATATATGCTCGTATAGTCTCCAGCCATGGTGTGTCGCAGCCATATTCAGGTTTCTCTTCTGATTGTACTGCGACTTCCTCCTCGTTATCATCCTGATCTTGAATGAGATTGATGACGACGGGCGGTCCAATGCTTGGATGTTCGATGAACTCGACCGGGATTACTCTTTTAAGTCCTGGATCCGAACTCGATGCCAGGGCCGCGAGGGCGTCGGCTTGGGTATTCTCGGAACGAGGAATTCGCGTGAGGGCGAAGCAATCGAAATCTTGGGACAGATTTTGGACCAGTTTGAGGTACGCGTCCATCCTTTCGTCCCTAGCCTCGTACTCTCCGCTGTAATGGCTTGCGACTAGCTGAGAGTCGCAATAGGCATGGATGTTTCGTATTTTCAAACCGTGGGCTAACCATAATCCTGCAATAAGGGCTTCGTATTCGGCCTCGTTATTCGACGCGTGGAACTCCAATCTAAATGATTGTTCGAGGATTTCTCCGGTTGGCGATGTAAGGCGGATGCCGATGCCAGATCCTTGCTTGGAAGACGATCCATCAACGTGAAGGAGCCAAGTCGAATTCGCCTCTTTGTTGGTTATGGATTTCGTTGGTAGTTCCACCAGAAAATCTGCGAGTGCTTGGGACTTTGCACTTGTCCTGGGTCGATAATCTATATCGTACTCGCTGAGCTTGACGGCCCATTTGGCTAGCCTTCCCGACTGGCTTGGACTATGCAAGATAATTCGGAGAGGGAAAGTCGTGAGGATGACGATGGTATGGGATTGAAAATATGGCCGAAGCTTTCGTGCTGATGCTACGACCGCGTATGCTAATTTTTCCATCAGAGGATACCGTGTTTTGGCATCCAACAATGTTTTGCTCACGTAGAAAATTGGTTTCTGTTCTCCGCGCTCTTCCCGGATCAGGACGCCGCTTACGGCCGTCGCTGATACTGCTATGTATAGAAATAGGGGTTCCCCTTCCACAGGTTTTGCGAGAACTGGAGGAGTCGCCAGATAATGTTTCAGCTGTTTGAAAACATTCTCGCATTCGTCCGACCACTCAATTCTTTTGTTCCCTCGCAGGATATCGTAGAAAGGTAAGCACCTATCCGTCGAGCGGGATATGAACCGGTTAAGTTCTGCGACTCTTCCAGTCAACCTTTGCACTTCTCGCTTGTTCTTAGGGGATGCCATCTCGATGAGTGCATCGATCTGTTTGGGGTTGGCTTCGATCCCGCGATAAGTTACTAGGTAACCGAGGAATTCGCCCGATGCTACGGCGAATCTGCACTTAGCTGGGTTGAGTTTCATGTTGTGCGAATTCAACCGAGCGAAACACTCCTCGAGATGGGTAACATGGTCGTCTGCGTGGAGGGATTTGACAAGCATGTCATAAATGTAGACCTCCATAGTTTTTCCGAGTTGCTCGGAGAACATCCGATTGACGAGTCTTTGATACGTCGCGCCAGCGTTCTTAAGGCCGCAAGGCATCACTTTATAGCAATAATTTCCGCGATCCGTAATGAACGCAGTTTTTTCGCGATCATTAGGATTCATCATGATCTGATTGTATCCTGAGAATGCGTCCAAAAAGGATAGGAGTTCGTTTCCTGCCGTTGCTTCGACTAACTGGTCGATGTGCGGCAAAGGGAAACTATCCTTCGGGCAGGCTTTGTTGAGATCAGTAAAATCGACGCACACTCGCCATTTTCCGTTCTTCTTTTTGACCACGACGAGGTTTGCGAGCCAATCAGGATACCGGACTTCCGTTATGGACCCTACTTTTAGGAGTTTTTCGACTTCCTTGTTGACTGCGGTTGCTCGTTCGGGTCCCAACTTTCGCGTTTTTAGCTTGATCGGTTTGAACGTTGGGTCGATATTCAATTCATGACAGGTAATGTTAATGTCGATTCCTGGCATATCTTCCACGGCCCAAGCGAAATTATGGAGATTCTTCTTCAGACAAGTTATGAGTTTTGTCTTCAAAGGCTCGCAGAGATTGGCTCCGATTTTGACGCACCGTTCTGGGAATGCTGCATCGAGACATATATTTACCAAGGGTTCACAGGTTGGTTCGCGTTTTTCTTCTTGGGCTTCTGCCTTTCGAGATTTCCAGAAGAGTTCAGCCAAATCCTGAGTGTCTTCGTCTGAAACCGTTTTCCTTGCTTTTTTAGGAGTGGTTTCGGAATCGGACTTCCTTCGCTTGAATTCCGCAGCAAAGCACACCCGTGATATTTTCGGATTTCCCCAAATCGTTTCGATTCCGTGGGGAGTTGGAAATTAAGGCACAAATGATACGTCGAGGGAATCACTCTCATGGAATTCATCCAAGGAGTACCCATGATCGCGTTGTACGATGCTGGGCGATCCACTACTTGAATTCCGTGAGTTTTACTGCCGTTCCGGCTTTGACTGTGAAGCTGATCGATCCTAAGGCGACGGTAGGTTCTCCCGAAAGCCCTACTAGTGGACAATCCTCCGTGACTCTCGACGGATCGACCTTCATCTTTGCGAGGGTTTCTTTGAAGATGATGTTAACCGAGCTTCCGGTGTCAATCAGTACCCTCGCGACGTCGATGTCGTGAATTGTTAACTCGATAACAAGGAGATCGTTGCGAGGTTCGGTCTGTTCGACCGCTGCTCCCCCCTTGAACGAGATGTCGTCTGGAGAATTTGAGATTCTCATCTCGTTTCTGATCGTTGAGCGGCTTTTGCGAGTGAGATTGATCCGTACTCCCCCTCCCTCTAGCGCCAAACTGTGGGAACCGAAATTTGCACCGTCAATATTTCGTATAAATAAGGAAAGTAGGAAAACCCTAATTTCCCTGAGGTCCCGAATATATGAGAAACCACACGCCAAGCAATCAGAACACGAGTATAACAGCGATAAAAATAAGAAATCAAAAAAGGAGAGCAAATTAGATCTTATTCCGAATCCGCGTATGAGTGTTACAACAAGGTAATAGCCTTGGCTCGAGAGCTGTCGGCGAGATTCCTAGTTCTAAAACGTTGGACTAAAACCCTAATTGAGTCGCAGCTCGATTAATGAAAACGGAAAATTGCCTAAATTGCTCTAAGTGCTAAGTTTGCTGTGAAAAAAGTTCTCTCTCTTTGCCTCTCTTCTTGAACTCCTTATATACTCCCTTCTAAGTCGGTTTACGCCTTCCTCTTTTGCCCTTAAGCCGTCATAGTCCAAAAAATGGAGATATTCCATTTTTCCGATCTTCATGATTATCTGCGGAAACTTTCCATTTATCCGCGGAATTTGATGTTTATCTCACCAAGCGTAACCGTCATAGCGTTTATGGGTTTTAAGAAATCGTAAGTGGGCCTCGAATCAAGTTTTAGGACTCTTTGGACCGTCTTTTGATTCGGGACGTTTATTACGGTTTCTTCGATAAAGATAATTTCTGCGGTTTTTATCGTAAAACCAGACCAAGGATTCCATTTGATGGAAATCAAGAAATGGTTAAGCCGTGGTTTGCGGAAGGTTGTAATGAGGACAATCTAGAGTTCATAGTTTTACATCGTATTGTCATTTCGGAAGATGTCGGATGCTACGGAAGGACCGTGACGCATGCATGTTTGGTCGCTATAGCGACCGAGCTCCTCTTCAAATAAAAGACGAATCAAACTTTTCTCTAGAAAAATAACGAAATAACAAATCATGAATTATCCATCGAAAGAGAAGAAAAAACGAACCCAGAATGGTATAACTTAGTAAAACTTGATATAACTATAAAACTTTGTACAACTTAGTAAAACTTTAAATAGTTTAGATTGTATAATTTAGTAATACTTTGTGAATTTTATGATGATGACTTAATTTGATAGTTACATTTTTCTATGAAGTGTTGTTCTTAAAGAACGAAAATGAAACCATCCGACCTCTGATGGTGGAGACATGGAATATAGTGAGAAGGATGGTGGTTTAGATAGTGGAGAGATGAAAATAGAGTGTGGATAAAGGTGTAGGAGAGAAGGACGATAGAAGTGATAGTGGAAAAATATCGTGAGGATCAGCAAAGAGAGAAAGAAGCAATGAAGAGAAAAATCAATCATTGGCAACCAATACAAGTGGCAAAGAAAAAAATCAATCATTCTCAACCAATACAAGTTTTTGTAATTTGGTAACTCGGTAAAAAATTTATTATTTATATTTGTGTAACTCGGTAAAACTTTGCGAAAGTTTTCCATTTTTGTTTGTTAGTTTGTAGATTTTGAGATTACTTTGTTTTGTGTTTGTTTAACTTGGTAAAAATTTGTCAAAGTTTTATATTTCTGTTTGTGTAAATTTGTTAAAACTTGGAAAAACTTTACATTCCATCAAGGTGATACAAGTTTTGATTAGTAATTCATCCAAATTTTTTAACTACTAGAAATAAAACATCATAGAAATATCATTATTTTCAATGCAATGTAGGGTTTCTCAGTCTTAACAGTTGCCATAAGAAGTAGAACTTCTTCTTCTAACACACTAACTTTATTGTTTGTGTTTATGTTACTTGGTTTCTTTTTTTATGTTCGTAGAACTTGGTTTAACTTAGGATAACTTTGGTTAAGTATTTTTCTGTTTGTATAATTCGGTAAACTTTGTCAAGTCAAAGTTTTCATTTTTCATATGTTAAACTTCGAAAACTTAAAAAAAAACTCGTCACTAAATTAATTTGATAGAAGTTATGATTAGCTGTACAACCAAAATCTCAAAAATACAATGACAGTAGGAATCAGACAACTATCAATATTTTTCTTCCATTATTGGGTCCTTCAATCCGCATGGTCATTTGAGAAACCAAACAGAGACATCGATAGTATTGACGATAAGGATTTGGATCAGATTTGGAGAATTTCTCGATGATACCCTCGTCGCTGCATCAGCACTTAATAAATAGTCTCAGAGTTTTGACTCTTGATTGACCACCATTTTTTGGAAAAGAACCTGAAGATTGCCCATTAGGTGAAGAAAGATGGAAAAGAAAAAATGAAATGAGAGAAACTAGATTGAGAAGATTGAGAAGATAGTAGAAATGAGAAAACCCTAAAAATTAAGCCATTTATAGTTACCAACTTCGTTTCTGGGATCTGGATAAAATAGAATTTTGGGACGGAAAATTTCTGAAATTAGGGCGGGAAATTTTTTTACAGCATTTTTGGGGTCGAAGTTTTACCAAGTTTGTAGTTTTACAAAAAGCTTCAAGTTCTACTTTTCTATTTTTGACAATTGTTTTTTTAGTTTTACCGTACTCTAAAGACTTATATTATAGTTATACCACTTATATTTAGTTTTCTATAATCATTTCCCATCAAATCATGTTGTAATATAATTAATTTCGTAGTATATATATAAGTTTTGTAATGTCACAAGGTCAATACTAAGAAAAAAGGCATAAAAACAAGGTATTTGCTCTATTATAAATAGTACACACCTAAATGATGAAAATTTTGACTATAGTTATTTTGAATTTAAATCAGAAAAATACTAACAAATAATAAGCATAATATTTGTAAATAACCAAACAAGTTTAGAATTTTGTATTTTCAATTTTTTTTTGTATTTTATCAGGTTTACTAAGTTTTACTTAGTTTTTCTATCGTCTTGAAGAATCATCTTGAAGAATAGATGCAACTAATTGTGGTGTGCATATTCTTCTGGTTCTTGAAGTTAAACTTGTTGAGATGAGAGGAGTTACATGATGTGTGAGATGATGATATGAAGAGTGGAAGGCATTTGGAAGGGAATGTAGTGAAGTGAATTGTGTCCGTACAGGCCGTACAGGATGGTGCGTACATGGGCGAGTTACTCGACCATGAAGAGAAGAAAGTTACCCGGGTGAATGTAACTTAGAGTGGTTACTCCTTCTTCTTACTACACAGCATGTGACCGTTGGGAAGAGCTTGAGGCGCGTCTGACAGCCTGGCACAGGCTGTCAGGATCAAGTCCAAAGATGCCAAGATGCTTAAAACGTGTGGAGGCTCTCATTGGTCTGAATTCAAAATGGTGCTCCTCCTTAGTTGACTATACATGATTTGCCTTATCCCTTTAGCTTGAAACCCTTGTATTAGTCTCTCTATATAATGTAAACTCTTCTCCTGAATAAAACTAAGCGAGTTTATGAGTCTCTCTCTCTTTTGTTCCTGATGTTCATCATGATAATCTACTAAACTCTCATAAATCTTCTTCTAATCTCTTTAATCTCTCTCAATATCTCTTAATATCTCAATACCATCTCTCATTCTCTCGAAATTTTATGGCATCAGAGCCTGGTTGGCTTTGGTATTGAGATCTCATGTTCTTCAACTTCATTTCAAGCTTAAATCTTTGCGTGTTCTTTGTGTGCTAAGCGATGGATGGAATAACAACAACAAGATGGTGTATGTTCCAGTTTCTTTGAAAGGTGGGGAAACTACCTGTTGTGGTCTCGGCTTGTGAAGACTGCTGTTGGGAGGCTAGGGCTGTGGAGTCACATCACTGATGATGGTCCCGAGCCAGTGGGTAAGGAAACCAAGGAAGGTGAAGGTGAAAAAGAAGGTGCAAGTGAAGGTGGAAAAGCTCTTGCTTTAGCTGACGAGAAGAAGTGGATTCAAGATGACTTGATGGTGCTGTCTGTGCTACAAGGCTCGCTTGAAGTCCCTATCCTTGAGGCCTACAGCTACTGTGAGACTCCTAAGCACCTATGGAAGACGCTCCAGAAGACTTTTGGTAACACAACCAATCTGAGCCGTGTGTTTGAGTCGAAAGGAGCTATCAACTCACTTGTGCAAGATGGTGAGGAGTTTACCAAGCATTTGGGAAAGTTCAGAGATTTATGGCCTGAGCTTGAAAGCTTAAGACCCAACACTACGGATCAAGAGATTCTTGCGAATAGAAGAGAGCAAGATCAAGTGTTTGGGCTGATGATGACATTGGATCCACCTTTCAAGGATGTTATCAAGCACATACTGAAGTCATCAAGTCTTCCATCCATGGAGGAAGTGTGTGCGCAGCTACAGAAGGAGGAGGGGTCTCTAGGACTCTTTGGTGGTGGCAAGAAAGATCTCTCCACGGCGCATAAGGCAGAAGAAAGTCAAGCAAACAAGGCCATGTACCGGTCTGGAGAAAGGAAGTATGGTGAGAGGTTTACGGGTGAGTGTGATCATTGCAAGAAGACAGGGTACAAGAAGAGCCAATGCTGGATCCTCCACCCACATCTCAAGCCATACAAGTTCAACAAGGATAGAGAAGCAAGAGCTAACCTTTCTGCTGAAGCAAGTGGAGCTGGTTCATCCGAAGCTGGTCCAAGTGTGAAAGTGGGTGAAAGTGAAGGTAGAGATATGGCTTCCCATCAAGTGGGTGGAAAGAACATGGAGCATGAGATGATCAGGAGGTCAGACATTGAGTCCCTCATCAAAGATCTTAAGGAGTATGGTGGTAACAAACTCGGAAACACCCTTGGCTATTCTTATACTGCTCATATGATGTCTAGTACTCCTGATAGGTTGCTGGATGTCTTAGAGAATGCTTATACTGCTGATAAGATGACTAGCATTCCTGATAGGTTGCTAGAATTGATTGAGACCTTGCATAATATAAATGGATCACCTAGGACTCATATTGCTCAAAACATGAAAAAGCCATTGATTATTGATTCTGGTGCATCTCATCATATGATTAGTGACAATAAGCTCATCAAAGATATAGAACCTGCTCATGGTCATGTTATGATTGCTAATGGAGCTAGAATCCCTATTAAAGGAATTGGAAATTTGAAACTGTTAGATAAGGATTCTAAAGTCTTTTACATGGCTGGGTTCACTTCTAATCTATTATCTGTGAAGAAATGCACCACTGATCTTCGTTGCAATGTTATCTTTAGTCCTAATGATATAAAGTTTCAGGATATTGAAAGCAGTAAGTTGATTGGGTAAGGAGTGACCAAGGGAGATCTTTACTTACTTGAAGACATTACCCCTGTCTCTAGTTCTTGTTACTCGTTCAGTTCTGTTTCTTCTTTGAATAAAGATGCATTGTGGCATACTATGCTAGGACATCCACATGTTAGAGCCTTAAGTTTAATGTTACCAGGTGTCATTTTTAAAAATAATGAGTGTGAAGCATGTATTTTGGGAAAGCATTGTAAGACTGTCTTTGAAAGATCTTCTACTGTTTGTGAGAATTGCTTTGATTTGATTCACTCTGATGTTTGGACAGCTTCCTGCTTATCTAGAGATAATTACAAGTATTATGTTACATTCATTGATGAAAAATCTAAATACACCTGGTTAACACTCATTAAGACCAAAGATAGGGTGCTTGATGCATTTAAAAATTTTCAAGCCTATGTGACTAACCATTATAATGCCAAGATAAAGATTTTCAGGTCATATAATGGTGGAGAATATTCAAGCATGCATTCGAGCACCACCTTACTCAACATGGGATCCTGCATCAAACAAGCTGCCCTTATACTCCTCAACAGAATGGAGTTGCTGAGAGAAAGAACAGACATCTCATGGAGGTTGCCAGATCTATGATGTTCCAAACGAGTGTTCCAAGGAGATATTAGAGTGATGTTGTCCTTGCTGCTTGTTATCTGATCAACAGGATACTAACAAGGATATTAGAAGATCAGTCTCCATTTGAGATTCTGAACAAGACCAGACCAGTATTGAATCATTTGAAGATATTTGGATGTGTTTGCTATGTACAGGTGCCTGGTGAGATGGGGAACAAGCTTGAAGCAAAAAGTACCAAGGCTATGTTTATTGGTTACTCTACAACACAAAAGGGATATACGTGCTTTGATCCAGATGCAAGGAGAGTGTTATTGTCAAGAGATGTAAAGTTCATGGAGGAAAAAGGGTACTATAAAGGAAAGAATTGGGGATCTGAAGGATTTGTCTCAACCATCTGACAAGGCTACAATTCTGAGGATAATACTGGAAGGAATTGAGATTGGTGTGTCCCAGGACCAGAGTAGGCATCACACACCTATGTCTCATGAAGTTGAAGAACCAACACAGCTTAAACATGAGGGGGGGAGAGGAGCTGAGGCTGGAGGTCAAGGAGATCAAAGCTCAGCTAGTCCTGGTCCTGATCAAAGTGTGGGTGAAGAGAATCAGGAACATGAAGAGGAGAGTCAGGTACAAGAAGAAGTACCAATGGAGGAACCAGAACAAGCTGAACCAGAACCAGTTGCTACTGTTCCATTGAGAAGAAGCACACGGGTGAGTAAGGATCCTTCCAACTGGGTAAAAACGAGAGTGTACTACAATGCTCAGGCTGTGAAGCATCCTTCTCAAGCCGTGTGTTCCTTTGCCGAGTATCCTGAAGAGCATTGTGCCTTCATGGTAAGCTTAGATGAGAGCTTTGTCTCGAGGTCTTATGCAGAAGCAATGATGCATGAGGAGTGGAACGAATCTGTTGGAGATGAAGCTAATGCTACGATTAAGAATGATACTTGGTATGAGGGTGAATTGCCAAAGGGTAAGAAGGCTGTGACTAGCAGATGGATCTTCACTATCAAATACTTTCATTATGGAACTGTGGATAGGCGCAAGACAAGACTTGTAGCAAGAGGATATACTCAGACCTATGGAGAGGACTACATTGACACCTTTGCTCATGTTGCCAAGTTGCACACAATCATAATTTTTCTTATCTCTTGCTGTGAATTTTGAGTGGGATCTTTAGCAGATGGATGTGAAGAATGCATTTCTTCAAGGTGAACTAGAAGATGAAGTATATATGCATCCTCCTTCAGGTCTAGAAGGTCTAGTGAAGCCAGGAAATGTTTTGAGGCTAAAGAAAGCCATCTATGGTCTGAGGCAGTCTCCTAGAGCTTGGCACAACAAGTTGAGCACCACATTGAATGGGTGTGACTTCAGGAGGTCTGAGCTAGATCATACTTTATTCAGTTTCACCACTCCCTCAGGTATTATCTGTCTACTTGTATATGTTGATGATATCATCATAACAGGTAGTGATAAGGTTGGTATACAAGCCACAAAGGACTTTCTGAAATCTGTGTTTGAGATTAAGGATCTAGGAGAGATGAAATACTTCCTTGGAATTGAGTTGCATAGATCCAAGGAAGGCTTGTTCATTTCTCAAAGGAAATATACACTTGATCTTTTGAAAGATGCAGGTGGACTTGATGGCAAGACTGCTAAGATGCCTCTTGAGGATGGGTATAAGATCCCACGTGAGGGGGAGATTGAAGACAGCAAGCCATTTCATGATCCAAAGATTTATAGAAAGCTAGTAGGTAAGCTGATCTACTTAACTATCACACGGCCTGATATCTGCTTTGTTGTGAATCAAGTGAGCCAGCATATGCAAGTCCCAAAGGAGCACCATGGGCGCATGGTGGAAAGGATACTTATGTATCTGAATGGCACTACTGGCCTTGGTGTCTGGATGGGCTGCAATGGAAGTACTGAATCTGTTGGATACTTTGATGCTGATTGGGCTGGTGATAGAGCAGATAGAAGGTCTACAACAGGCTATTGCACCTTTATTGGTGGGAATCTAGTGACTTGGAAGAGCAAGAAGCAGAAGGTGGTTTCTTGTTCCAGTGTTGAGGTTGAGTACAGAGCAATGCTGAAGCTTACAAACGAGCTGGTGTGGATAAAAGGGATAATGAAGCACTTGGAGATTGAGCAAGCAACTCCAATGACAATGCATTGTGATAATCAAACTGCTATACACATTGCAACAAACTCTATGTTCCATGAGAAGACCAAGCATGTTGAGGTGGATTTTCACAAGGTTAGGCAGATGATAGTCATGGGAGTGATCTTGCCTTGTTACACGAGGAGTGAGGATCAACTAGCAGATGTTTTTACCAAGGCCGCAAGACAGAAGACTATAGAGTCCATTCACATCAGATTGGGACTCATAGATATTTCACCAAAGAAGAGCTGATCCCCTTGGTCATGAGGTCTTTACTCTTTTTCCCTCATCAAGGTTTTGTCCTAATGGGTTTTCCTTGGTGAGGTTTTTAATGAGGAATATCTCATGGCTTTCCAAGCTTTAATTGTTTCATATGGTCAAGCTTGAGGAATGGGAAATCGGCCAATTCCTACATCAACAAGGACCAGCGGTCCCGATCAGTACATAAACATGTCACCTGTGCGAAAACATACATCAACTAGTACAAAATTTAAATTTCATACATGAATTTCCAAAATTTGGTTTTAACATACATTGACCTAATTTCCGTTAGTCAAACGTTGATTTGTGGTTAACCAGTAACAAAAAATCGGTAAATTCCTACATCAAGAGGGGCCAACGATCCCGATCAATACATTAACACTTCACATGTGTGAAAACATACATCAACTAATACAAAATTACATGAACTTCTAAAATCTGGTTTTAACATACTTTTACCTAATTTTCACTAGTCAAATAATATCAAAGATAAATTGTCTATCATGTGTTGATTAAATAAAGTTTTTATTGTATTATGTGATAATTAAACCGTATTATGTGATAATTAATTGAGAAAAATAAATCATTTAGGTCAAAACGATTTCATTCTCATAATTCATTACTTAGCTTTTCTCTTTAATTTTTTGTTCTTCATATTTTTCGGCAAAAACACTAATACAGAGAAGACAAAAGAGGACAAAATTGAATAGCGAGAAAGAGAATGTCTTCGATAAGTTAAACATTCTCGTTTCTCTCTGTCAGTTCCCACACGTAATTCGGTTTAATTACCATATAATACAATAAAAACTTTACTTAATCAACACATAACAGAAAATTTATCTTCGGCATTATTTGACTAGTGAAAATTAGGTAAATCTATTTTATTAAAATTGAAGTACAAAATAGAACTAACACTATTTTCAATAGATTTATAACATCTTTTCTTTCCTTATTTTCACTCATCTTAACTACTTTATTTATTGCATTTTTTTTCTAAATAATTTGACATAATAATTTTACATCGTTTATTTTTTGTATTAACCATAATAATTCCATATGTTTGAATGAATTTTGTCCATGCGCGACAAGAATTCAAACCAGTTAACAAAAAACTTTTTATTTGTTTACATAATCAGTTAGGTATGGATACCAGATACATATTTGGGTCTGGATCGGTTCTTTCGGATATCGATTTTTAGAGTTTTGAGATTATACTTTGTGTGGGTATTAGAAATTTTCTGGTGGGATTCAAGTAGGATCCTTCCAGATCTGGGTGGGTTTGGTTGTGATGTATAGGAACATAAAAATTAACAAAAAAAATTCAATCAATTATCACGTAATACGGTTTAAATACCACATAATACAATAAAAACCTTATTTAATCAACACATATAGACAATTTATCTTTGATATTATTTGACTAGTGGAAATTAGGTAAATGTATGTTAAAACCATATTTCGAAAGTTCATGTATTGAATTTAAATTTTGTATTAGTTGATGTATGTTTTTGCACGGGTGAAGTATTTATGTATTGATCGGAACCATTGATCCATGTTGATGTAGGAATTGGCCGATTTTCTGTTACTGGTTAACGATAACTCAACGTTTGACTAACGAAAATTAGGTCAATATATGTTAAAACCAAATTTTTGAAATTCATGTATAAAAATTAAATTTTGTATTAGTTGATGTATGTTTTTGCACAGGTATCATATTTATGTACTGATCGGGACCGCTGATCCTTGTTGATGTAGGAATCGACTGATTTCCCCTTGAGGAATAGTGTTGAG
Organism: Brassica juncea; assembly: GCA_018703725.1. NCBI lineage: Eukaryota > Viridiplantae > Streptophyta > Magnoliopsida > Brassicales > Brassicaceae > Brassica > Brassica juncea. The sequence goes on along the minus strand of CM031935.1, from coordinate 35,197,979 downwards.
ATGAGAGGAGTTACATGATGTGTGAGATGATGATATGAAGAGTGGAAGGCATTTGGAAGGGAATGGAGTGAAGTGAGTTGTGTCCGTACAGGCCGTACAAGAAGGCCAGACAGGATGGTCCGTACATGGGCGAGTTACTCGACCATGAAGAGAAGAAAGTTACCCGGGTGAATGTAACTTAGAGTGGTGACTCCTTCTTCTTACTACACAGCATGTGACCGTTGGGAAGGGCTTGAGGCGCGTCTGACAACCTGGCAAAGGCTGTCAGGATCAAGTCCAAAGATGCCAAGATGCTTAAAACGTAGAGGCTCTCATTGGTCTGAATTCAATATGGTGCTCCTCCTTGGTTGACTACACATGCTTTGCCTTATCCCTTTAGCTTGAAACCCTTGTATTAGTCTCTCTATATAATGTAAGCTCTTCTCCTAAATAAAACTAAGCAAGTTTATGAGTCTCTCTCTCTTTTGTTCGTGATGTTCATCATGATAATCTACTAAACTCTCATAAATCTTCTTCTAATCTCTTTAATCTCTCTCAATCTCTCTTAATCTCTCAATACCATCTCTCATTCTCTAGAAATTTTAAACTTTTTCAAGAGCAAGTATGCACTTTTATGTGTGTTTTAATCGAAATAAATCAGAATTCTTAATATTTGGAGCACACACATATCCACAATTCAAAATAATAATTTCAAACAGTTATGGTGTGATGTTCAATCAACTAATTCTTTCACATTTTCTTTATTTGTAAACTTTAACCGATCTCAGTACACATACCATCTTCAATTCCATCACACATCGAATTTAATGTACAACATGTGGAAGCTCAACATATTCACATATATCAGCATTGTCACAAGGTTATCCATGCTCTCCACGTTATCCAAACCAATACCTACATTGTCTCTATCTCGAATAACAACATCATCCACTGACTCTGTCATCTTAAGATGTCGTTATGCTTCTTCAATTGCCTCTTAGATTTTACTACCAATGAAATATAACTCAAATTCAGCTTCTTTGTACATGGATTTATGGTCATCTTTCTGCATATCCTATCCACTAGCATACAAGCTACCTGCGTTTGAAATCCATTCATAACCATCTCCGGCTTTATAATAGTATTTTCATGATCAAAGTGTATGTTTGTGAAAGAACTCGTCGTCTCCTGTAAAAATCAAAATGATTAACAATCAATTTAAATGAAGTTGCACGATCTAACCATAAAATTTTACCAAGTTATACAGTTTTACCAATATAGTTATACAATGTTATACAGTTTAGACAGCAAAATTTTCCCTTGTTATACAGTTTTGCTAGTAAAATTTTATTTAGTTACTAGGGCTGAACCCGCGCTTCGCGCGGGATTTTAAATTAACATGTGTTTAACTTTAAAGAGTTGGTTATGTATATGTCTTGGTGTCATAGTTACGCCATGGTAATATGTTCTAAAGCTTTTTAGATCCAGTTTTTGTTCTCTTTAAATTTATTATTCACATGCACTAGTTTTCTTCTCTCTGACCTGTGGGAACCGAAATTCGCACTGTCAATTTTAATGAATAAGATTACGGAGGAAAGCCAAGTTAACCCGACTTTCCTTGAAGGTCCGGATTCTCTGCGTTGCCACACGAAATCGAGAAAGTTAACAGATGACAAAAATAAAAATTGTGATAGTTGCTCGAAGGCGTTTTATTAAATGAAAGATATGAATACAAGGATTCTCCGAAAGACAGAGAGATTTGCGATTAAAGAAAAAGATAGAGTCGCAGACAGCCAAACGTCCTATGCCTTGCTCCGCTAGTCTAACCACTTAAACCCTAATTCTTCTAAGCTAGCAAAGTGCTCTAAGTCTAATTTTCGGATCCCCTTCTCCTCTGCTCTTGCTCTCCTTATATACTCACTTCTAGGTCGGTATGCCTTAGGATGATGGACTTCGCTTTTGGGCCCAAGTTTATCTCTTCAGGAAATATTCCGTTTTCGTCGATCTTCGTAATTATCCTCGAGTTTTCCCCTATTTTTCGGTGACTTGATGTTTATCCGATGTTCGGGAAATTGGATAAACCGTCATAGTCTGATTGGGCCTGAATTCTTAAAATCGTAAGTAAGTCCGTGGACTTGTCTTAAGTCGTTGAACGTTTTATACGATTTCTCGGAAAGATTATCTTTCTCGTAAAATAAACCGTATAGCCTAAAGGATCGATGTTCGAGTTAATCGATCTTGTTTTACACGATATCCTCTACGAGAAATCCAACCTTTCTAATTTTTGTCGTAAAACACCGAGGATGATTCCAATCGAGTCGAATCGAGAGATGTCAATTCCGTAGCCGTGATCGTATCAAACCCACGAGGATTGATCCAAGCAAGCCAAGACGGGATCAGACCGAGCACGATGGGACCGAGACCAGGACGAGGACCGAGACCAGGACGAGGACCGTCGACCGGCGCCAGGGGACCTGCCGCCGGCGCCAGGCCGGCCGCGTCGCGCTTGCCGCCGGCGCCAGGGGGCTTGCCGCCGGCGCCAGGGGGCATGCCGCCGGCGCCAGGCCGACCTCGGCACCAGGCCGGCTGCGTCGCGCTTGCCGCCGGCACCAGGCTGGCTCCGTCTCGCCTGCCGCCGGCGCCAGGGATTCTTGTGGGAACCGAAATTCACACCGTCGATTTTAATGAATAAAAACGGAGGAAAGCCAAGTTAACCCGATTTTCCCTGAAGGTCTGGATTCTCTGCGACAGCCAACGACAAGTGGCCGAATAAATGCGGAAAAGGTTTTGTTAAGATTTGGGACTGGACCTTAAGAAAGGCTGCGTACGTACCCCTTTCGAGGATCAAGTCGGACGTAGTTCAGTTTAGAAAGAGTTGAACAAGAGATCGAACCGTCTGGGCGGGTTCGATCTAGTATGAGCGTTTGTCATAGAAACAGGCATGTCGAAGATAACGCCTAGGGTTTCTATGTGCGGAGCTCTGAAGTAAAAGAATTGTCCGATCCTTCCGAGAGGAGCGGAGATTTGCGAGCAGGAGGCGGCCAGACGTTCTAGGGCCTGGTTCTTCTAGTATGAGCGTTGGTCATAGAAACGGGCATGTCGAAGATAATGCCTAGGGTTTCTATGTGCGGAGCTCTGAGTAAAAGAATTGTTAGATCCTTCCGAGAGGAAAAAGGGTCTGCGGAGAAGATAAAACTAGAACAAGAGGCTGCCAGACGTTCTAAGTCCTGCCTCGCTGGCCTAACCGCCTAAGTTCTAAGTTCTCTAAGCTAGCAGGAGTTCTCTATGTCTAGATTCTAGGATTTTCGGATGTCCCTCTCCTCTGCTCTTGCTCTCTTTATATACTCACTCCTAGGTCGGTTTGCCTTAGGATGATGGACCTCGCCTTTGGGCCCAAGTTTATCTCTTCAGGAAGTATTCCATTTTCGTCGATCTTCGTAATTATCCCCGATTTTTTCCCTATTTTTCGGTGACTTGATGTTTATCCGATGTTCGGGAAATTGGATAAACCGTCACAGCATGATTGGACCTGAATTCCTAAAATCGTAAGTAAGTCCGTGGACTTGTCTTAAGTCGTTGAACGTTTTATACGATTTCTCGAAAAGACTATCTTTCTCGTAAAATAAACTGTATAGCCAAAAGGATCGATGTTCAAGTTAATCGATCTTTGTTTTATACGATATCTTCTATGAGAAATCCAATCCTTCTAGTTTTTGTCGTAAAACATCGAGGACGATTCCAACCGAATCAAAAGATGTTCATTCCGTAGCCGTGATCGTACCAAACTCACGAGGATCGATCCAAACAAGCCAAGATGGGATCAGACCGAGCATGATGGGACCGAGACCAGGACGAGGGCCGTCGACCGGCGTCATGGGGTTTGCCGCCGGCGCCAGGCCGGCTTGCGGGACGCGTGCCGCCGGCGGCAGGCCGGCTTGCCGCCGGCGCCAGGCCGGCCTGCGTGACGCGTGCCGCCGGCGCCAGGCCGGGGTGCCGCCGGCGCCAGGCCGGGGTGCCGCCGGCGCCAGGCGGGCCCGCGTGACGCGGGCCGCCGGCGCCAGGCCGGCCCGCGTGACGCGTGCTGCCGGCGCCAGGCCGGCTCGCGTGACGCGTGCCGCCGGCGCCAGGCCGGGGTGCCGCCGGCGGCAGGCCGGCTCGCGTGACGCGTGCCGCCGGCCCCAGGCCGGGGTGCCGCCGGCGCCAGGCGTCCGGTGCCAGCACGGGCGTTTTGAAGAGCTCGGCGAGGGCTTCGATTTGATATCTTTATCGTTTTCTGGTTCCTCACGGTTTGAGAGAACGACCTCTTCGAAGTTTCGAAGCAGATTCTTTTGTGTTTAGGGTTTTTGTGGTGATCGAATCTTGATGTCCTTGGGCGAGCGGACCGATCTTTCCGGGGACTCTCGTACGCGCACGCCCGTAGTCTTCCGATCTTACTTTCAAGAAGTATTTCACGAAGAACCCATAAGTAAAAAATAATCCTAGCCGTTGATTTCGAGATAACCGTTTTCGATCCCACCAGAGAGTGGATATTCTAATTTGAGAAAATCTCGTATAACTTCTTTTCAAATTATATGAGACTTTTTGTTTCAAGAAATACTTTCCAGAGACTTTCAGTCATTGATTCCGTCGTGACCGATTTTGACCCCAACAGTTAGCCCCCCAGCTCGTTAGAACCTTCGTGATGTTCTTGCGAGCGATAAGACATGTCAGGTAAGATAGGCGGAATTAATGGTTGAAAGGCTCCGTTGAAAGTGGTAAGATTGGGGCTGCGCCTTTCGAAGGCTGCCTACGTACCCTTGTTGTAGGGATCAAGCCTTCCGTAGTTCGTTTTGGAGTTTAAGACCCTTGTGATCTGTTTTCCAGCGAGACTTATATGGTCTGGTTATGTGTCATGAGAGACTTTCGAGCATGATGCTGTTGATGTATTTGTTTTTCGATTATTTATGAACTTCAGTTTTTTCGAAGTATGAGAAAGAGGGTGTGAGTTGTCGTCTCATTCCTAGTTCCCTGATGATCACCGTACCTATTGTTTGCATAAAGCGAGATTTTCCGCGGTTTACCGACTTACGCGAAAAGTTCGTGAAACGAATAGGCTTAAGTGAAGAGACAAATTTTTGGATCTCGTAAACCATACTATGTCTGTGAGATGTCAAGATCCAGCGTGGTTGGGTTTAGGGCAAGACCTAGGTTTACTCTCGGACTGAGGCTTTGCGATGACAAATCGGCTTTCGTTTTGCCTGTTTGCGATTTTAACCTGACTCGTACCGTTTAAAATCCGTGAATTGTTGTCGGCTTATATGATTTGTCTGGGCGTGAGTCGAGCTACTTCCTTTACGAAGAGCTAAACCAAAATTTGGATTTCTTGTATAGCGTGCTATGTTTATCCTTGTCGGATGCAAGAGAGCCTACCCCTTGAAGGGCGGCTATTTGTCTGTTTAGGACGTTAGAGTTCGTTTGTTGTGATCAGCAACAACGAAATGATGCCAGTTTAGAGGCATGTTACCGTTTAGAGGTGTGTTTGTATGTTTTGAGTTCTAGAGACGAGGATTTCGTCTGGAATGTTTTGAGGAAAAGAATGTCCTTCGAGCGTTAGCGACGTCTCGCAGTGCTGAGGTCGAGTTTCCCTTGTGCCGCATTTCGTGGTTGAAATGTTCGCGGGCTTTGGAGATGTTTTGCGAATGTTCGCAGCCAGAAACTGTTGTTTCGGTTTGGACGCAGGACCAAGAGGTCGCGTAAGTTCGACCCAGGGAGAAGCGTCTACATTCACAGTGCTTCGTGAAGTGTTGGCCTTCCGGGATTTTTTTGTATATATTAAGGATGACTCGTATAACTCTTGGAGCCTTGTCACAAGTGTTTCTTTTCATGCCGTGTTTACGGGGCATATATAACTTAATCCATTGACGATGAGTTTAAATCTTCCGTTAACCATATGGTTGTTAGGACTGAGTTTTGGTATGAAGAGTTTATCGTATGATTTCCGATTCTGGGTTATACGACAAATTGCTTGCGTAATAGTCACTTGGCGTTCTATGAACAAATCGTGGATTGTTGTTTTTAGCTGTTAAGTGATTGAGCGGTGGTCGCTCAGTAGCTTTGGATTGGCATGGAGGCTAGATTCAGCCGTATCGCCAATGAAGTTGTTGGTAAACGATCAGACCATGACCCTTATTAAGGTCATGTTAGTTTACGATTGTCCTTAATGGGGATGCCGAATTCAGGTCCGGGCTTTACGGAAATGCGTAGTTGGCCGAGGGCCAAATAGCGTTTGCCAAGATAGACATGCCAAGCATAGCGGAGTTTTCTGAATTATGGCTGATGGCTTTTAGAAACGATCTTCCTCTTTAGGTCTCAGTTATACGATGAATGGTTCGTATAAAATTTTTTTGTTGCATGAAAATCGTTTCATTTTATCCGAGGGGGACAAAGTTTAAGGGATCGATGCAGGACACGTGCGGGTTCGTCTGCGTGATTATTTCCTGCTCGGACGTAACCGCGGGGAGTGAAAGCAGGAGCCAGAGACCTTGTGGAGCGAAAACTGTCTATGTCAGTTACCCGTTGGACCCATTATGTTTATTTTACGAAAGTTGCTTTGCATGAATTGACTCGACCATACAGAGGATTTTTCGTAAAAGTGATGTAAGGGGGTTTTCGCAAAGGTAACCGGAGAGCGTTTCTCACAAATTACTTGCGATATTCGCGACCACAGATTATGTTTTCCTCATTCACTTTTGCGTACTGCGAAATTGTTTTGCATGAGACCGATCATGTTTTTTCCATAGGCTGTTTTGTTTTAAAATGTTCTTGTTATACGAAAGTAATGGATGACCGGTTTCATGGAGATAGAAAATCGCAGATTGTTAAAGTAGCGATGTTTCCGCGGATTACACGGGAGATGTTTCCGCTATGATTTCGATCTTTGGACGAAAGCTGCTTCGAACTACTTATGGAGTTTTACCGAAGGTTATTTCGTTATTTTCGTAGTTCACCGTCGTGCTATTAGTCTGACGTTGGGACACGTTTCTAGTCGCGAGTTTGCGACGAGAGGTGACATAGAGTTTTCAGGACTATGTTTGTAACGGTTGGGCTATGCCGCTAGCGTTTTTAAGACGAATCTTATTGCTGCGAGAGTTTGCTTTTTCAAAAGCGTTGTCTTGATGCTGAAGCAAAAAGTTTTAGAAGATGGGATTATACGGGTATAGTATGCGTACCTACTTCCCTTTTCTTTTTACGAAAGAAAACGGGTTAGCCGTTCTTTCGAAGGCTTGTGTACGTTTTTTCTTTCTTTTAGGAAGCGGGATGAGTATGCTTTAGAATGCGTGGCGATCGTTTCTCGGTTTTTCGAGAGACTAGATCGGTTTGCATGTTCTGCCTGGACAATCAAGGAACGATGGAACGAGACTGGAAATATTTCCTAAGACTTAGCTTGCTAGACTATCCACCTAGGTCCTAAGTTCCCTCAATTCTACGGCAGTTTTCAAGACGTTTTTGTTCCTGTCCTACGAAGAATTAAAACCTTTACAAAATTTTTCGAGAAAATAGTCTTTTGAAGGTTTCGGCATTTCCGAAGGAATCCCATTTCCTCATATAGTCGAGATGATTGGTGTTTAGAATAACCGTGATCATTTAATACGATGAATCAAAATCCATTCATCATTCGAACCTTTTATGGCCTTCCAAGATTTCTCGAGTATCGGGATCGAGATTGACTTGGATTCGTAGACTTCCCGTCTTCGAGGGTTTGAGTAATGAGGTTTCAAACTTAGATTCTAGAATATGAGCTTTGTTAAACAATCGAGAAAGCTTTGCGGAAGAATCGTCGTGTTTCTCGAACAATCCGAACATGGGTTTAAGGGACCAAGATGTTGCCGTTGCCCGAGATTTAGAAACGACTACACGGATGGGCGCCAGGACCCTTGCCGCCGGTGCCAGACGGGAAACGACGGGCTTGCCGCCGGTGCCAGACGGGAGAGGACGAGCCTGCCGCCGGCGCCAGGCGCAGCGTGGTCGGTCTGCCGCCGGTGCCAGGCGCGGCGTGGTCTGTCTGCCTCTGGCGCCAGGTGCCTTGCCGCCGGCGCCAGGCGCGGCGTGGTCGGTCTGCCCCCGGTGCCAGGCGCCCTGCCGCCCGTGTCGTGTCCCGCGTCCGCCGATGCTGCTGTTGCTCGCCTTCGTCAATCCCCGGGGCTCACGGACTCAAAGATCAAGTTACAAAAACTCAGGCAAAGATGCATGGTACTGAGACAGAACCGGTCTCGTCCTATGACGGGACAGAGAGATCCTTCTCATGGGCGAGGTGGTCAAGACAGCGACATTGTTTTCTTCGTAAAATCTCAACGGAAGCTCCGATTGAGACGAAACGAAAACCATCTTGACCTAGAATCAAAGGAGAGCAAAGTGAGGTTTTCACAGGTGAGGTGGCCATGGGCGAGGTGACCTTGGTGATGGTTGTTCTTGTCCACGGGCGAGGTGGCCGGGAGAGTGATTTTGTTCCCTTCGTAAAATCTCAACGGAAACTCCGATTGAGACGAAACGAAAGCCACTTTGATCTAGACTCAAAGGATAACGAAGGTGAGTTCTAGCTGTGGCGAGGTAGCCATGTCGGAGGGTGAGGTGACCTCGGTAATGTTTGTCCTTGCCCACGGCGAGGTGGCCGGGACAGTGACTTTGTTCTCTTCGTGGAAACTCCGATTGAGATGAAACGAAAGCCATTTTGACCTAGACACAAAGGAGAACAAAGTGGGCTCTTACTAAGGCGGACTGGGAAGACTGATCTTACCCTATGGCAAGTCGTCCTGGTAAGATCAAGCTCCGACCTCCTTTCGTTTTCCCGTTTGTTCCTCGAGAGTTGTTTGTAAGAAGTATGGCAGTGGGAATCGGTGAACCGATTTTCCGTGCTTCTGTTCCGCGAGTAATATAGAGTTTCCCCAAGGTTTCGAGGAGAATAAGTTTTATTTTTCCGAGAGGTTCTCGAAAGAAACGTTTTTCGTAGAAACCTTGCTCGTTGCGATTTCTCTAACTTGGTAACAAGACGAATTTTTGGGGTTTGATAGATTTTATCGTTGCCCTTTCTGTTTAGATAGAGAAATTGCGAGCTCGTTTTCGTGCTCTTCCTGTGGCGGAAAGCTGTTGAGGTCAAAAACGGTTATCTCGAAATCTACGGCCAAAGATCCTTCCAAACTCGAAGATTTCCCGCACGAACGACTAGCGGGGGAAAGATCGAGCAACGGAAAACCCACGAACGGCAAGACGGCCTGGCGCCGGCGGCACGCGGGACGTGGGCCGGCCTGGCGCCGGCGGCACCCGGCATGGCGCCGGCGGCACCCGTCACGCGGGCCGGCCTGGCGCCGGCGGCACGCGGGACGCGGGCCGGCCTGGCGCCGGCGGCACCCCGACCTGGCGCCGGCGGCACGCGGGACGCGGGCCGGCCTGGCGCCGGCGGCACCCCGGCCTGGCGCCGGCGGCACCTGTCACGCGGGCCGGCCTGGCGCCGGCGGCACCCTGGTCTGGCGCCGGTCCACGGCCCTCGTCCTGGTCTCGGTCCCGTTGTGCTCGGTCTGATCCCATCTTAGCTTGTTCGGATCAACCCTCGTGAGTTTGGTACAATCAAGGCTACGGAATAAACATCTTTCGATTCGGTTGGAATCGTCCTCGATGTTTTACGATAGAAACTGGAGGGATTGGATTTCTCGTGGAAGAAATCGTATAAAACGTTGAACGACTTAAGACAAGTCCACAGACTTACTTACGATTTTCCAGAATTCAGTCCCAATCAGGCTATGACGGTTTATCCGATTTCCCGAAACATCGGATAAACATCAAGTCGCCGAAGGATAGCGGAAAACTCGAGGATGATTACGAAGATCGACGAAAATGGAACATTTCCTGAAGAGATAAGCTTGGGCCCAAAGGCGAGGCCCATCACCCTAAGGCAAACCGACCTAGAAGTGGGTATATAAGGAGAGCAAGAGCAGAGGAGAAGGGCATCCCGAAAATCCGAGAATTAGACTTAGAGCATCCTGCTAGCTTAGAAAAACTAGGGTTTAGGTGGTTAGACTAGCGGAGCAAGGCTTAGGACGTTTGTCTGCCTGCGACTCTATCTTTTTCTTTAAATCGCAAATCTCTTTGTCTTTCGGAGAATCCTTGTACTCGTTTCTTTTATCTAACAAAACGCCTTCGGGCAAATATTTCAATTCCCATTTTTTGTCTTCTGTTTACTTTATCGATTTCGTGTGGCAACGCAGAGAATCCGGATCTTCAAGGAAAGTCGGGTTTACTTGGCTTTCCTCCGCAATCTTACTTATCAGAAATTGACGGTGTGAATTTCGGTTCCTACAGTTTGGCGCTAGAAGGAGGGGGGGACGGATTCTCTAACTCGAAAACCACCGATCGATCGAAGTTCAGTATGACTTCTTCGTCAGCCCGCAACATCGTATCTTTCGAGGATCGAGCAACGGCCCGTACGGTCAAACCTCACAACGATCTCCTCATAATAGAACTCACGATCCAGGATATTGACGTAGCAAGGGTATTAGTCGACACCGGATGCTCGGCCAATATTATCTACAAAAGCACCCTCGAGAGGATGGGCGTCGATCTAAGCATCCTTACAGATGACCCCAGCCCAGTATTCGAACTCTCGGGAGAAATTATGACCCTCGGCTCAACTAACCTCCTAGTCAAAGCCGGGAGCGTCGCCAAAAACACGGAATTCCTGGTGATCAATGGTCCAACATCCTACAATGCGATAGTTGGAACTCCCTGGCTAAACTCCATGAGAGGGATCCCATCAACATTTCACCTATGCCTCAAGTTCCCAACGCCTTTCGGGGTCGAGACAATACATGGTAGTCACGGAGCAGCGCAGATCTACCTCGCTACCAAACTAAAACGGAAAAACTCTGAAATCGAAACCTCTCGGAAAAAGCAAACGATTCACGACTCGCCGGAAACCTTCTGGCAGTCCCAAAGAGCTGAGGCCCTGGAACGGAAGCGTGAACCAACCTGCGAACCGGTGGTCTCAATCTGTCTCGACGATTCTTTCCCGGAACGGTGTGTCGAGATCGGAGCTAACCTCCGCGAACCAATGAAAGCAGAGCTCATCGCATGCCTCAAAAAGAACCTCAGTACGTTCGCGTGGGCTGCGGAGGATATGCCGGGAATCGACATTAGCGTAACATGTCACGAACTTAACATCGACCCAACTCACAAACCCGTAAAACAAAAGAGACGAAAGCTGGGACCTGAGCGTGCCACCGCAGTCAATGAGGAAGTCGAAAGACTCCTCAAAGTAGGGTCGATAACAGAAGTCAGGTATCCGGACTGGCTTGCCAACCCTGTCGTGGTAAAAAAGAAAAACGGCAAGTGGCGAGTCTGTGTCGATTTCACGGATCTGAATAAAGCCTGTCCAAAGGATTGCTTCCCGCTCCCACACATTGACCGACTGGTCGAAGCAACCGCGGGAAACAAGCTTCTATCATTCATGGACGCTTTTTCCGGATACAATCAGATCATGATGAATCCCGACGACCGCGAAAAAACTGCATTCATCACAGACCGCGGAACGTATTGCTACAAGGTAATGCCTTTCGGTCTTAAAAACGCAGGTGCAACATATCAGCGACTCGTCAACAAAATGTTTGCCGAGCAACTCGGAAAAACTATGGAAGTATACATCGTGATATGCTCGTAAAATCTCTTGACGAACACGATCATATAGCCCACCTAGAGGAATGTTTTGCACGACTCAACCAGCATAACATGAAACTCAACCCGGCAAAATGTAGATTCGCGGTGGCATCGGGAGAATTCCTCGGATACCTCGTAACGTATCGCGGAATCGAGGCCAACCCTAAAAAAATCGATGCACTGATAGAGATGGCCTCCCCGAGAACCAAGCGAGAAGTCCAGAGGCTAACCGGAAGAGTCGCGGATTTGAACCGTTTCATCTCGCGCTCCACGGATAAGTGCCTACCGTTTTACGAGACATTGAAGGGAAACAAGAAGTTCGAATGGTCCGAGCAATGTGAAAAAGCTTTCCAACAATTGAAACATTACCTGGCCACTCCACCAGTCCTCGCAAAACCGGTGGAAGGTGAACCTCTTTTCCTCTATATCGCAGTTTCCGCAACGGCGGTCAGTGGCGTCTTGATACGAGAAGAACGCGGCGAACAAAAACCAATCTTTTACGTAAGCAAGACGTTACTGGATGCGGAAACTCGATACCCTCTAATGGAAAAATTAGCATTCGCCGTCATAACCTCGGCAAGAAAACTAAGACCATACTTCCAGTCTCACACTATAGTGGTTCTCACCACGTTCCCGCTGCGGATAATCCTGCATAGTCCGAGTCAATCCGGTAGGCTCGCAAAATGGGCAATTGAACTGAGTGAATACGACGTCGAATATCGCCCAAGGACGTGTGCAAAGTCCCAAGTACTTGCGGATTTCTTGGTAGAGTTACCCACTAGAAACATGACTAATGAGGAACCAAACTCAACTTGGGTCCTCCACGTCGACGGATCTTCATCCAAACAAGGATCCGGAATCGGAATACGGCTCACCTCTCCTAACGGGGAAATCCTAGAACAGTCTTTCCGATTGGCTTTTCATGCTTCAAACAATGAGGCAGAATACGAAGCACTCATCGCAGGCTTGCGGCTGGCCCATGGGTTAAGAATCCGTAATATTCATGCTTACTGCGATTCTCAGTTAGTCGCCAATCAATACAGCGGAGAATATGAGGCAAGAGACGAAAGGATGGACGCATATCTAAAACTCATCCAAGAACTGGCTCGAAATTTCGACCAGTTCGCCCTGACCAGAATTCCTCGCTCGGAAAACATCCAGGCCGACGCCTTGGCTGCCCTCGCCTCAAGCTCAGATCCAGGGCTCCAAAGAGTAATCCCGGTCGAATTCATCGAGCATCCAAGCATCGGACCACCAGTGGTCGTCAATCTAATCCGGGACGAGATTGAAGATGCGGAAGAAGTCGAGGATCAGCCGGAAGCGGATGTGAACCCGACCGAGTATGAAGGGGAAAGAGCGAGAAGAATCATGAAGGAGGTCCATTCTGAATCATGCGGAAATCATTCTGGCGGAAGATCTCTCGCGGTTAAAATCAAACGCCACGGTTATTATTGGCCAACCATGGTAAAAGACTGCGAGAAATTCGCCCGGAAGTGCGAAAAATGCCAAAGACATGCTCCAACAATCCATCAACCCGCGGAGATCCTCTCCTCAATCTCGTCCCTCTATCCTTTCATGCGATGGTCCATGGACATCGTCGGACCTATGCATCCATCAAAACAAAAGCGCTTCCTCCTAGTCCTTACGGATTTCTTTTCCAAATGGGTAGAAGCAGAATCCTACGCAAGTATCAAGGACACACAAGTCGAGAACTTCGTCTGGAAACATATCATAACTAGACATGGGGTCCCGTACGAAATCGTAACAGATAATGGATCTCAATTTATCTCTACTCGATTCGAAGCATTCTGCGAAAAATGGAAAATACGACTTACAAAGTCAACTCCCAGATATCCGCAATGCAATGGACAGGCAGAAACTATCAACAAAACCGTCCTTGACGGACTCAAGAAACGCCTAGCCGCCAAGAAGGGGCGATGGGCAGAGAAGCTCGAAGGAGTTCTTTGGTCGCATCGTACAACCCCAAGACGGGCTACGGGTGAAACTCCATTCACCCTCGTTTACGGAACAGAATGTATGATCCCCGCGGAAGTAGAATTCCCCGGAGTACGGAGAAGATTCCTCCCCGAAAGAGAGGATTTAAACGACGCTATGATGCTGGACAATCTCGATCTCATCAATGAGCGCCGCGACCAGGCACTCATTCGAATCCAGAATTACCAGCACGCTGCCGCAAGGTACTACAACTCAAACGTACGCCATCGCAGGTTCAAAGAAGGCGATTTAGTCTTACGCAAAGTCTTCCAAAACACTGCCGAACGAAACGCAGGAAAACTGGGAGCAAACTGGGAAGGACCGTACAAAGTCATAAAAGTATTCCGACCAGGCTCATACCAAATCGCAAACATGCAAGAAGTCAAAATCCCGAGAACTTGGAATGCGATGCACCTCAAAAAATACTACCACTAAACGATAAAACGTGGTACAAAAGAACTACGAGATGGCTTGATCCCTAGACAAGGGTACGTAGGCAACTCGCCAATCGGCGGATTCAGCTATCCCCCCAATTTAAAAAAAGGGGGGGAGTGGGTACGTATACTCGTATACTCCCACAAATTTCGAAGACTCTAAAATTTTCGAAACTTTTTCACGACTTTTTCAAAATCAGCCGAAACGGCCACAACAACGGATCTAGTATCCACTAAGCGATTATCACATCCAAAAACTAATCCCGGATAGCCAACACTTCACGAAGCACTGTGAATGTGGACGCTTCTCCCTGGGTCAAACTTACGCGACCCCTTGGTCCCGCGTCCAAAACGGAAACGACAGTTTTCTGGCTGCGAACATTCGCAAAAGACATCCCCAAAGCCCACAAACGTTTCAACACGAGATGCGGCATAAGGAAAAATCAACCTTCAACACTGCGAGACGTCGCTAACGCTTGAAGGACATTTTTTCCGCAAAACATTGCAGACTAAATCTTCGTCTCTGAACATACAAACGCACCTCAAAACGGTATCATTTCGTTGTTGCTGATCACAACAAACGAACTCTAACGTCCTAAACAGACAAATAGCCGCCCTTCAAGGGGTAGGCTCTCTTACATCCGACAAGGATAAACATAGCGCGCTATACAAGAAATCCAAAATTTTGGTCTAGCTCTTCGTAAAGGAAGTAGCTCGACTCACGCCCAAACAAATCATATAAGCCGACAACAATTTGCGGATTTTAAACGGTACGAGTCAGATTAAAATCGCAAACAGGCAAAACGAAAGCCGATTTGTCATCGCAAAGCCTCAGTCCGAGAGTAAACCTAGGTCTTGCCCTAAACCCAGCCACGCTGGATCTTGACATCTCACAGACATAGTATGGTATACGAGATCCAAAAATTTGTCTCTTCACTTAAGCCTATTCGTTTCACGAGTTTTTCGCATAAATCGGTAAACCGCGGAAAATCTCGCTTTATGCAGACAATAGGTACGGTGATCATCGGGGAACTAGGAATGAGACGACAACTCACACCCTCTTTCTCATATTTCGAAAAACTGAAGTTCATAAATAATCGAAAACGTTTCATAGATTGAGACTGCCGAAATTCAAACAAAACCCCAAAAAAGGGGCAGGGATTCGAAGCCACCAACGGCCAGTCCCGGTA
Source organism: Brassica juncea (assembly GCA_018703725.1). NCBI lineage: Eukaryota > Viridiplantae > Streptophyta > Magnoliopsida > Brassicales > Brassicaceae > Brassica > Brassica juncea. The sequence goes on along the minus strand of CM031935.1, from coordinate 35,182,699 downwards.
AATACATCATGGCCTCTTAAACGGCCGAAACACATAAAAAATAAACGAAATCCCAGAAGGGATTGATAAACCTAGACGCTCCCAGGAGCGTCATCTTCATCCTAACTCGCGACAGGGACAGCCTCGCCATCGCCTCCCTCAGTCGCATCGCCACTACCCGCCTCGTCCATGCCAACCTCGCAATCTTCTCCCGCGCGCTCCTGATCTTCTGAGTTTTCGGAGGTCGGAGCTAGGGTGCATTCGGCTTGCAGGCCGGCGAGGATCGAATCGAAATCTCCCTCGGTGGCCGCCCACTCTCCTTTGCAGGACGATAATCTGGCTTCCTCCAAGTCCAAAGACGGGGCCTCATTACCTCGAAGCAACTCGAGCTCATTCAGACTCCCCTCGATTCCCGCTAAAGCCAAGCCCCTCTTGCGGACGGCTATCAAGGACTCAAACAGGATGGCCATCCTCGTCAGACGACCATAGAATTTGTCGCTGGCATCGGCAACCTCCGAGGATCTACGGGCGTTCATCTCCTCGTGAGCCTGAACCTTCTCCTGAAGACGGCGGACTTCCGAGGATTTACTCCTCTTCTCTTTCTTCACCTTGAGTAACGAACTCGCGGTCTTCCTAAGGTCGCGCTCAAGATCGCTGATACGAACCTCAAGCTGGGACGTCTGGGCAGCATGGGTGTCCTCGACAGTCTGCAATGCAGCCTTAATACGCTTCAGCGCTTCCTGCGACGACTCCAGTTCCTTCGATAGACGAATGACTTCCGACCCGCACTCGCCAAGCATTCCGTCAATCAGCGACACAAACTGTCCGCAAAAAGGAAAGAGTAAGTATCATCGCAAAAAAAAAAAAAAACGGTGCAAGAATTACGGACAAATCGAACCTTGGAACGATGACGCGCCAACGGCTCTGAGAGGTCGCTTTCCTCGCCCTTCGCACCCCGCTTCTTTTTCGCTCCGGACGCCGCGCCAGACCTTGCCCTTCCCTTGGGCAACGGCGCGGCACCAGCCGCTGGCAGTCCCAAGACGAGTTCCCTCTTCGCCGGGGGAAGAGGTGCAGATTCTATCGCCTCCTCACTTCCGGAGATCACGATCGGAGCAGTCGAAGAACCCGATGGATGGATCTGAACATCAAGAGTCTGTTCAGGAACAATAACCCCTTCTGTAGACGGGAGGGCATCGGATGGGACTTCGTAGCTGGGAACCAAAGGAGCAGGCAAAGGAGTTGGAGCCGCGGAAGGAACATCGGGCGTCTCAGTCCTCGCCCGCTTTGAGCCTTTCGCAGCACTACGCCGGGATAGCTTAGCCTTGAAAGAATCAAACCCATCAGTCAGGGACGGAGTAGCCTCTTGAACGGCCTGAAAGGCGGGAGCTTGACTGGCCGGAACCGACGGAGCTTGGCCGGCCTCGCCCATCTCAACATCAGAACCACTCTTTTCAACTTGGGATGAAGACATTTTCTTTCTTGAGAGAGAAGAAGAGAGAATTTGGAAAGATGTGAAGAATGAGAAGGGAAGGTTGGCTACTTATAAGAAAAAAGGAGGAGAAGACACAGGTTTCCTGCGGAAAAATCCTTAGCCGAAAATTTCGATTTTCAAAAAATTCAAATCACTCGCCCGCAAAATCGTCTCCGATCTTACGAGCTGGGGGGCTAACTGTTGGGGTCAAAAACGGTTATCTCGAAATCTACGGCCAAAGATCCTTTCAAACTCGAAGATTTCCCGCACGAACGACTAGCGGGGGAAAGATCGAGCAACGGAAAACCCACGAACGGCAAGACGGCCTGGCGCCGGCGGCACGCGGGACGCGGCCCGGCCTGGTGCCGGCGGCATCCCGGCCTTGCAACCGGCGGCAACCCGGCCTGGCGCCGGCGGCACCCGTCACGCGGGCCAGCCTGGCGCCGGCGGTACCCCGGCCTGGCGCCGGCGGCACCCGGCCTGGCGCCGGCGGCATGCGGGACGCTGGCCGGCCTGGCGCCGGCGGCACCCGGCCTGACGCCGGCGGCACCCCGACCTGGCGCTCGGCGGCACGCGGGACGCAGGCCGGCCTGGCGCCGGCGGCACCCCGACCTGGCGCGGCGGCACGCGGGACGCAGGCCGGCCCCTGGCAGCGGGGGCACCCCGGCCCTGGCGCCGGCGCACCCCAGCCTGGCGCAGGCGGCACGCGGGACGCGGGCCGGCCTGGCGCCGGCGGCACCCCAGGCCTGGCGCCGGCGGCACCCCGGCCTGGCGCCGGCGGCACGCGGGACGCGGGCCGGCTGGCGCCGGCGGCACCTGGCCTGGCGCCGGCGGCACCCATCACGCGGGCCGGCCTGGCGCCGGCGGCACCCCCGGCCTGGCGCCGGTGGCACCCCGGCCTGGCGCCGGCGGCACGCGGCACGCGGGCGGCCTGGCACCGGCGGCACCCGTCACGCGGGCCGGCCTGGCGCCGGCGGCACCCTGGTCTGGCGCCGGTCCACGGCCCTCGTCCTGGTCTCGGTCCCGTTGTGCTCGGTCTGATCCCATCTTAGCTTGTTCGGATCAACCCTCGTGAGTTTGGTACAATCAAGGCTACGGAATAAACATCTTTCGATTCGGTTGGAATCGTCCTTGATGTTTTACGATAGAAACTGGAGGGATTGTATTTCTCGTGGAAGAAATCGTATAAAACGTTTAACGACTTAAGACAAGTCCACAGACTTACTTACGATTTTCCAGAATTCAGTCCCAATCAGGCTATGACGGTTTATCCGATTTCCCGAAACATCGGATAAACATCAAGTCGCCGAAGGATAGCGGAAAACTCGAGGATGATTACGAAGATCGACAAAAATGGAACATTTCCTGAAGAGATAAGCTTGGGCCCAAAGGCGAGGCCCATCACCCTAAGGCAAACCGACCTAGAAGTGGGTATATAAGGAGAGCAAGAGCAGAGGAGAAGGACATCCCGAAAATCCGAGAATTAGACTTAGAGCATCCTGCTAGCTTAAAAAAACTAGGGTTTAGGTGGTTAGACTAGCGGAGCAAGGCTTAGGACGTTTGGCTGCCTGCGACTCTATCTTTTTCTTTAAATCGCAAATCTCTTTGTCTTTCGGAGAATCCTTGTACTCGTTTCTTTTATCTAATAAAACGCCTTCGGGCAAATATTTCAATTCCCATTTTTTGTCTTCTGTTTACTTTATCGATTTCGTGTGGTAATGCAGAGAATCCGGATCTTCAAGGAAAGTCGGGTTTACTTGGCTTTCCTCCGCAATCTTACTTATCAGAAATTGACGGTGTGAATTTCGGTTCCCACAAAAGCCGCAGCTAGGTTTTTGATTTGCTCGAGCACCGTGGCGTTTGCGTAAGCGTTGGCCGTAGGAACAGTCGCTGCTGGAGTTGTTTTACCATCGTTGACGCAAACTGCAACTTTTTCTTTCATATTTCCGGACATCGGTTCGATCAAGCGCTTTGCGGCCGTATGAGTAAGAGTAATCCGTCCCCCCCCTCCTTATAGCGCCAAACTGTGGGAACCGAAATTCACACCGTCGATTTTAATGAATAAAAACGGAGGAAAGCCAAGTTAACCCGACTTTCCCTGAAGGTCCGGATTATCTGCGACAGCCAACGACTAGTGACCGAATAAATGTGGAAAAGATTTTGTTAAGATTTGGGACTGGACCTTAAGAAAGGCTGCCTACGTACCCCTTTCGAGGATCAAGTCGGACGTAGTTCAGTTTAGAAAGAGTTGAACAAGAGATCGAACCGTCTGGGCGGGTTCGATCTAGTATGAGCGTTTGTCATAGAAACAGGCATGTCGAAGATAACGCCTAGGGTTTCTATGTGCGGAGCTCTGAAGTAAAAGAATTGTCCGATCCTTCCGAGAGGAGCGGAGATTTGCGAGCAGGAGGCGGCCAGACGTTCTAGGGCCTGGTTCGTCTAGTATGAGCGTTGGTCATAGAAACGGAAATGTCGAAGATAATGCCTAGGGTTTCTATGTGCGGAGCTCTGAGTAAAAGAATTGTTAGATCCTTCCGAGAGGAACAAGGGTCTGCGGAGAAGATAAAACTAGAACAAGAGGCGGCCAGACGTTCTAAGTCCTGCCTCGCTGGCCTAACCGCCTAAGTTCTAAGTTCTCTAAGCTAGCAGGAGTTCTCTAAGTCTAGATTCTAGGATTTTCGGATGTCCCTCTCCTCTGCTCTTGCTCTCCTTATATACTCACTCCTAGGTCGGTTTGCCTTAGGATGATGGACCTCGCCTGTGGGCTCAAGTTTATCTCTTCAGGAAGTATTCCATTTTCGTCGATCTTCGTAATTATCCCCGAGTTTTTCCCTATTTTTCGGTGACTTGATGTTTATCCGATGTTCGGGAAATCGGATAAACCGTCACAGCATGATTGGGCCTGAATTCCTAAAATCGAAAGTAAGTCCGTGGACTTGTCTTAAGTCGTTGAACGTTTTATACGATTTCTCGAAAAGACTATCTTTCTCGTAAAATAAACCGTATAGCCAAAAGGATCGATGTTCAAGTTAATCGATCTTTGTTTTATACGATATCATCTATGAGAAATCCAATCCTTCTAGTTTTTGTCGTAAAACATCGAGGACGATTCCAACCGAATCGAAAGATGTTCATTCCGTAGCCGTGATCGTACCAAACTCACGAGGATCGATCCAAACAAGCCAAGATAGGATCAGACCGAGCATGATGGGACCGAGACCAGGACGAGGGCCGTCGACCGGCGTCATGGGGCTTGCCGCCGGCGCCAGGACGGCTTGCAGGACGCGTGCCGCCGGCGCCAGGCCAGCCTGCGTGACGCGTGCTGCCGGCGCCAGGCCGGGGTGCCGCCGGCGCCAGGCATGCCGCCGGCGCCAGGCCGGGGTGCCGCCGGCGCCATTCTGGCCCGCGTGACGCGTGCCGCCGGCGCCAGACCGGGGTGCCGCCGGCGCCAGGCGTCCGGTGCCAGCACGGGCGTTTTGAAGATCTCGGCGAGGGCTTCGATTTGATATCTTGATCGTTTTCTGGTTCCTCACGGTTTGAGAGAACGACCTCTTCGAAGTTTCGAGGCAGATTCTTTTGTGTTTAGGGTTTTTGTGGTGATCGAATCTTGACGTCCTTGGGCGAGCGGACCGATCTTTCCGGGGACTCTCGTACGCGCACGCCCGTAGTCTTCCGATCTTACTTTCAAGAAGTATTTCACGAAGAACCCATAAGTAAAAAATAATCCTTGCCGTTGATTTCGAGTTAACCGTTTTCGACCCCACTAGAGAGTGGATATTCTAATTTGAGAAAATTTTGATAACTTCTTTTCAAATTATATGAGACTTTTTGTTTCAAGAAATACTTTCCAGAGACTTTCAGTCATTGATTCCGTCGTGACCGATTTTGACCCCAACAATTCTCTGCCTCCCGTGGGTTCTCCGTCGCCCGATCCTTCCTCCGTTGACCGTTCGTGCGGGAAATCTTTGAGTTTGGAAGGATCTTTAGCCGTTGATTTCGAGATAACCATTTTTGACCCCAACAGTTAGCCCCCCAGCTCGTAAGATCGGAGACGATTTTGCGGGCGAATGATTCGAGTTTTCTGAAAATCAAAATTTTCGGCTAAGAATTCTTTTTCGCAGGAAATCATCATCCCCCTCTTTTTTTTTTATTAATAGCCAGCCATCCCTTCTCATTCTTCACATATTTTCAAATTCTCTCTTCTTTTCTCTTTTTCTCTCTCAAAAAGAAAAGAAAATGTCTTCCTCCCAAGTTGAAAAGAATGATTCTGATGTTGAGATGGGCGAGGCCAGCCAGGCTCCGTCGGTTCCGGCCGTTCAGGACGCTACTCCGTCCCTCATTGATGGGTTTGACTCTTTCAAGGCTAAGCTATCCCGGCGCAGTGCTGCGAAAGGCTCAAAGCGGGCGAGGACTGAGACGCCCGATGTTCCTTCCGCGGCTCTGACTCCTTTGCCTGTTTCTTCGATCTCTTTGCCTGCTCTTTTGGCCCCTTCACCTGTTCTTCCGGTTTCCAACCCCGAAGTCCCATCCGATGCCCTTCTGCCTGCGGAAGGGGTTATTGTTCCTGAACAGATTCCTGAACAGGTTCCTGATGTTCAGATCCATCCATCGGGTTCTTTGACTGCTCCAATCGTGATCTCCGGGAAAGAGGATGCAATATAATCTACGCCCTTTCCCCCGGCGAAGAGGGAACTCGTCTTGGGACTGCCAGCGGCTGGTGCGCGCTGTTGCCCAAGGGAAGGGAAAGGGCTGGTGCGGCATCCGGAGTGAAAAGGAAGCGGGGTGTCAAGAGCGAGGAGGGCGAACTTTCAGAGCCGTTGGCGCGTCATCGTTCCAAGGTTTGATTTCGATCTATCTGCAATTCTTGCATCGCTTTTCTTTTTTTTTATAATGATACTTACCCCTTCTTTTGCTGAAAGTTTGTGTCGCTGATTGACGGAATGCTTGGAGAGTGTGTGTCGGAAGTCATTCGTCTATCGAAGGAGCTGGAGTCGTCGCAGGAAGCGCTGAAGCGTACTGAGGCTGCACTGCAGACCGTCGAGAACACCCATGCTGCCCATACGTCCTAGCTTGAGGTTCATATCAGCGACCTTGAGCGTGATCTTGGGAAGACTGCGAGTTCACTACTCAAGGTGAAGAAGGAGAAGAAGAGCAAATCCTCGGAAGTCCGCCGCCTTCAGCAGAAGATCCAGACTCATGAGGAGATGGACGCCCATAGATCCTCGGAGGTTGCCGATGCTCGTGACGACTTCTTTGATCGTCTGACGAGGATGGCCATCCTGTTTGAGTCCTTGATAGCTATCCGCAAGAGGGACTTGGCTTTAGCGGGGATCGATGGGAGTCTGAGCGAGCTCGAGTTGCTTCGGGGTAATGAGGCCCCGTCTTTGGACTCAAGGAAGCCAGACTATCGTCCTGTAAAGGAGAGTGGGCGACCTCCGAGGGAGACTTTGATTTGATCCTTGCCAGCCTGCAGGCCGAATGCACCCTTGCGCCGACCTCCGAGGACTCAGAAGATCAGGAGCGCGCGGGAGAGGATTGCGAGGCTGGCACGGACGAGGCGGGTAGTGGTGGTGCGACCGAGGGAGGCGACGGCGAGGCTGTCCCTATCGCGGGTGAGTTTGAGGATGAAGGTGACGCTCCTGGGAGCGTCTATGTTTATCAATCCCTTCGGGGATTTTATTTTATATGTGTTTCGGCCGTTAAGAGGCCATGATGTATTTACCGGGACTGGCCGTTGGTGGCTTCGAATCCCTGCCCCTTTTTGGGGCTTTGTTTGAACTTTTGCGGTCTCAATCTATGAAACGTTTTTCGATTATTTATGAACTTCAGTTTTTTCGAAGTATGAGAAAGAGGGTGTGAGTTGTCGTCTCATTCCTAGTTCCCTGATGATCACCGTACCTATTGTTTGCATAAAGCGAGATTTTCCGCGGTTTACCGACTTACGCGAGAAGTTCGTGAAACGAATAGGCTTAAGTGAAGAGACAAATTTTTGGATCTCGTATACCATACTATGTCTGTGAGATGTCAAGATCCAGCGTGGCTGGGTTTAGGGCAAGACCTAGGTTTACTCTCGGACTGAGGCTTTGCGATGACAAATCGGCTTTCGTTTTGCCTGTTTGCGATTTTAACCTGACTCGTACCGTTTAAAATCCGCGAATTGTTGTCGGCTTATATGATTTGTCTGGGCGTGAGTCGAGCTACTTCCTTTATGAAGAGCTAAACCAAAATTTGGATTTCTTGTATAGCGCGCTATGTTTATCCTTGTCGGATGCAAGAGTTCCTGTTTAGGACGTTAGAGTTCGTTTGTTGTGATCAGCAACAACGAAATGATACCGTTTGGAGGTGTGAAAAGTTTGGGAAAATGTTTGTTCGAGCGTAAAGCGACGTCTCGCGGTGCTGCGAAATTTTTTTCTTTATGCCATAGTAAGGTCTATGGGTTTTGTAGGAGAAGTCCGCGAATTATTTCGGGTGAATTTTTGGATGTGGTAATCGCTTTGTGGATACTGGATCCGTTTTCGTGGCCGTTTCGGCTGATTTCAAAAAATTTGTGAAAAAGTTTCGAAAATTTTAGAGTCTTCGAAATTTGTGGGAGTATTCGAGTATACGTACCCACTCCCCCCCCTTTTTTAATTGGGGGGATAGCTGAACCCGCCGGTTGGCGAGTTGCCTACGTACCCTTGTCTAGGGATCAGGCCATCTCATAGTTCTTTTGTACCACGTTTTATCGTTTAGTGGTAGTATTTTTTGAGGTGCATCGCATTCCAAGTTCTCGGAATTTTGACGTCTTGCATGTTTGCGATTTGGTATGAGCATGGTCGGACTACTTTTATTACTTTGTAAGGTCCTTCCCAGTTCGTCCCCAGTTTTCCCGCGTTTCGTTGGGCAGTGTTTTGGAAGACTTTACGCAAGACTAAATCGCCTTCCTTGAACCTGCGATGGCGTACGTTTGCATTGTAGTATCTGGCGGAAGCGTGCTGGTAATTTTGTATCCTGATGAGCGCTTGGTCGCGACGTTCGTTGATTAGGTCAAGATTATCCAGCAGCATGGCGTTGTTCAGATCTTCTCGTTCGGGGAGAAATCTTCCGCGTACGCCGGGAAATTCTACTTCCGCTGGGATTATACATTCTTTTCCGTAGACCAGGGCAAAGGGAGTTTCTGCCGTTGCCCGCCTAGGAGTCGTTCGGTGAGACCAGAGAACTCCTTCGAGTTCTTCGGCCCACCGACCCTTCTTGGCTTCTAAGCGTTTTTTCAATCCGTCTAGGATAGTTTTGTTTATAGTTTCAGCCTGTCCGTTGCATTGCGGATACCTGGGAGTTGACTTTGTAAGTCGTATTTTCCACTTTTCGCAGAATGCTTCGAATCGAGCAGAGATAAACTGAGATCCGTTGTCTGTTACGATTTCGTACAGGACCCCATGTCTAGTTATGATATATTTCCAAACGAAGTTCTCGACTTGTGTATCTTTGATACTTGCGTAGGATTCTGCTTCTACCCATTTGGAAAAGAAATCTGTGAGGACTAGGAGGAAACGTTTTTGTTTTGATGGATGCATAGGTCCGACAATGTCCAGGGACCATCGCATGAAAGGATAGGGGGACGAGATTGAGGAGAGGATTTCCACGGGTTGATGGTTTGTCGGAGCATGCATTTGGCATTTCTCGCACTTCCGGGCAAATTTCTTGCAGTCTTTTATCATGGTTGGCCAATAATAACCGTGGCGTTTGATTTTGACTGCGAGAGATCTTCCGCCAGAATGATTTCCGCATGATCCAACATGGACCTCTTCCATGATTCTTCTTTCCCTTTCTCCCTCTGCGCATGTCATGAGAGGACCGGAGAAACGCCACTTATAAATTTCTCCCTCTATCGTAACGTACCGTGCCGCTTGGGTTTTCACTTTACGGGCCACCCATTTTTCGGCGGGTAGGGTTCCATTCACGATATAGGCCCGGATTGGTTCTATCCAAGGGCTGTCGCAGCCATACTCGGTTTGGTCCGCATCCGCTTCCGGTTGATCCTCGACTTCTTCTGCATCTTCAATCTCTGCTCGGATTATATTGACGACCACTGGTGGTCCGATGCTCGGATGCTCGATGAATTCGACCGGGACTATCCTTTTGAGCCCTGGATCTGAGCTTGAGGCGAGGGCAGCCAAGGCGTCGGCCTGGACGTTTTCCGAGCGAGGGATTCTGGTCAGGGCGAACTGGTCGAAACTACGAGCCAGTTCTTGGACGAGTTTCAGATATGCGTCCATCCTTTCGTCCCTTGCTTCATACTCTCCGCTGTATTGGTTGGCGACTAACTGAGAATCGCAGTAAGCTTGAATATTACGGATTTTTAATCCATGGGCTAGCCGCAAGCCTGCGATGAGTGCCTCGTATTCTGCCTCATTGTTTGAAGCATGAAAAGCCAATCGGAATGACTGTTCTAGGATTTCTCCGTTAGGAGAGGTGAGTCGAATTCCGATTCTGGACCCTTGCTTGGACGAGGATCCGTCGACGTGGAGGACCCAAGTTGAGTTTGGCTCCTCGTTAGTCATGTCTCTAGTGGGTAATTCTACCAAGAAATCTGCAAGCACCTGGGACTTCGCACATGTCCTTGGGTGATATTCGATGTCGTATTCACTTAGTTCGATTACCCATTTAGCGAGCCTACCGGATTGGCTCGGGCTGTGCAGGATTATCCGCAGAGGGAATGTGGTGAGAACCACTATAGTATGAGACTGGAAATATGGTCTTAGTTTCCTTGCCGAGGTTATGACAGCAAATGCTAATTTGTCCATTAGCGGGTATCGAGTTTCCGCATCCAGCAACGTCTTGCTTACGTAAAAGATTGGCTTTTGTTCGCCGCGTTCTTCTCGTATCAGGACGCCACTGACTGCCGTTGCGGAAACTGCGATATAGAGGAAAAGAGGTTCACCTTCCACCGGTTTTGCGAGAACTGGTGGAGTGGCCAGGTAATGTTTCAACTGTTGGAAAGCCTTTTCACATTGCTCGGACCATTCGAACTTCTTGTTTTCCTTCAATGTTTCGTAAAACGGTAGGCACTTATCCGTGGAGCGCGAGATGAAACGGTTCAAAGCCGCGACTCTTCCGGTTAACCTTTGGACTTCTCGCTTGGTTCTCGGGGAGGCCATCTCTATCAGTGCATCGATTTGTTTAGGATTGGCCTCGATTCCGCGATACGTTACGAGGTATCCGAGGAATTCTCCCGATGCCACTGCGAATCTGCATTTCGCCGGGTTGAGTTTCATGTTATGCTGGTTGAGTCGTGCAAAACATTCTTCAAGGTGGGTTACATGATCGTGTTCGTCAAGAGTTTTTACGAGCATGTCATCGATGTATACTTCCATAGTTTTTCCGAGTTGCTCGGCAAAAATTTTGTTGACGAGTCGCTGATACGTTGCACCCGCGTTTTTAAGACTGAAAGGCATTACCTTGTAGCAATACGTTCCGCGGTCTGTGATGAATGCAGTTTTTTCGCAGTCGTCGGGATTCATCATGATCTGATTGTATCCGGAAAAAGCGTCCATGAATGATAGGAGCTTGTTTCCCGCAGTTGCTTCGACCAGTCGGTCGATGTGTGGGAGCGGGAAGCAGTCCTTTGGACAGGCTTTATTCAGATCCGTGAAATCGACAAAGACTCGCCTCTTGCCGTTCTTCTTTTTTACCACGACAGGGTTGGCAAGCCAGTCTGGATACCTAACTTCTGTTATCGACCCTACTTTGAGGTGTCTTTCGACTTCCTCGTTGACTGCAGTGGCACGCTCAGGTCCCAACTTTCGTCTCTTTTGTTTTACGGGTTTGTGAGTCGGGTCGATGTTAAGTTCGTGACATGTTACGCTAATGTCGATTCATGGCATATCCTCCGCAGCCCAAGCAAACGTACCGAGGTTCTTTTTGAGGCATGCGATGAGCTCTGCTTTTAGTGGTTCGCGGAGGTTAGTTCCGATTTCGACGCACCGTTCCAGGAAGGAATCGTCGAGGCAGATCGAGACCACCGGTTCGCAGGTTGGTTCACGCTTCCCTTCCAGGGCCTCAGCTCTTTGGGACTGCCAGAAGGTTTCCAGCATGTCGTGAATCGTTTGCTTTTTTTGAGAGGTCTCGATTTCAGAATTTTTCCGTTTTAGTTCGGTAGCGAGGTAGACCTGCGCTGTTCCGTGACTACCATGTATCGTTTCGACCCCGAAAGGTGTCGGGAACTTGAGGCATAGGTGGAATGTTGATGGGATCGCTCTCATGGAATTAGCCAAGAAGTTCCGACTATCACGTTGTAGGATGTTGGACCATCGATCACCACGAATTCCGTGTTTTTGGCGACGCTCCCGGCTCTGACTGAGAGGTTTGTCAAACCGAGGCTCATAACTTTTCCCGAGAGTCCGAATACTGGGCTGGGGTCATCAGTAAGGATGTTTAGATCGACACCCATCCTCTCGAGGGTGCTTTTATAGATAATATTAGCCGAGCATCCGGTGTCGACTAATACCCTTGCTACGTCAAATCCTGGATCGTGAGTTCTATTACGAGGAGATTGTTGTGAGGTTTGGCCATGCTGGCCGTTGCTCGATCCTCGAAGGATACGATGTTGCGGGCTGACGAAGTAGCCATACTGAACTTCGATCGATTGGTGGTTTTCGAGTTTGAGAATCCGTCCCCCCCTCCTTCTAGCGCCAAACTGTGGGAACCGAAATTTGCACTGTCGATTTTAATGAATAAGATTGCGGAGGAAAGCCAAGTTAACCCGACTTTCCTTGAAGGTCTGGATTCTCTGCATTGCCACACGAAATCGAGAAAGTTAACAGATGACAAAAATAAAAATTGTGATAGTTGCTCGAAGGCGTTTTATTAAATGAAAGATATGAATACAAGGATTCTCCGAAAGACAGAGAGATTTGTGATTAAAGAAAAATATAGAGTCGCAGGCAGCCAAAAGTCCTAAGCCTTGCTCCGCTAGTCTAACCACTTAAACCCTAATTCTTCTAAGCTAGCAAAGTGCTCTAAGTCTAATTTTCGGATCCCCTTCTCCTCTGCTCTTGCTCTCCTTATATACTCACTTCTAGGTCGGTTTGCCTTAGGATGATGGACTTCGCTTTTGGGCCCAAGTTTATCTCTTCAGGAAATATTCCGTTTTCGTCGATCTTCGTAATTATCCTCGAGTTTTCCCCTATTTTTCGGTGACTTGATGTTTATCCGATGTTCGGGAAATTGGATAAACCGTCATAGTCTGATTGGGCCTGAATTCTTAAAATCGTAAGTAAGTCTGTGGACTTGTCTTAAGTCGTTGAACGTTTTATACGATTTCTCGGAAAGACTATCTTTCTCGTAAAATAAACCGTATAGCCTAAAGGATCGATGTTCGAGTTAATCGATCTTGTTTTACACGATATCCTCTACGAAAAATCCAACCTTTCTAATTTTTGTCGTAAAACACCGAGGATGATTCCAATCGAGTCGAATCGAGAGATGTCAATTCCGTAGCAGTGATCGTATCAAACCCACGAGGATTGATCCAAGCAAGCCAAGACGGGATCAGACCGAGCACGATGGGACCGAGACCAGGACGAGGACCGAGACCAGGACGAGGACCGTCGACCGGCGCCAGGGGACTTGCCACCGGCGCCAGGCCGGCCGCGTCGCGCTTGCCTACGTTTTCTTCTTTTCTGGTTCTAAAATTCTTCATCTCTGTTTTTTGGTCACGTCTCTGTTTCTGGTCAAGACTTGCATAGTCTCAAGTGGTTGGTCACAGGTCACTGGATCTGTTACTCTCTTCACTGCTCCCATCGACGCCGCACCTTCACCAGCTCCCCACGTCATCACCAGGTGTATTTGCTGCTCCTCTATCCACGACATCTACTCACTTCTCCAGCGGCTTTGCTTTGGCTTCTCGAGCGCTTACTCTAGATCCGTTAACAATGGCTCTCTTCACACAATTAAGACGAAGCCTTCCGCCGGAGTGCCCCTCAGGACAGCTCTATCTCAGCCAATGCAAGAAACTCTCCCCTCCGTAAAGCTCGTGGTCAGAGCCTCGAGTGGGATCGACGAGACTCGTTCCTCAAGCCACATCCTCGACTCGTCTCCAAATTGTTTCGCCGGACTCTCTGACTTCAACGACCAGTTCCGAGCCCTACTGCCTCCATCTCGTGTTGCCCTCTGCTCAGCCGTCGACAGTTACTCCGATGAGATTGGGAACCGAGCTACCTCTCCTACGCCTCCCCTCTATTCGGTCACTCTCTCCCCTCTCGACTGCCGCTGCTTCGAGATTCACGTTGGAAAGTGTTTCCGTCCACGGGTTGGTACTCCGCCACCGTCACCTGCCGCTCACCTTTGTCTCATCTTCGTAACCAAACAAACCATGATCTGTTGCTCCGAAGGTATCACACGGGCATGGGCTTATGCATCTAAAATGAGCCTGAGGCTCAATCAAAATGCTTTGTGTGAGATGCTCTTGGACTTATGCTTCTTTTCTACTAGTATAGAGGCTGTACCATCGACGACTCTGTGTGTAGTCCTACTCCGGCAGCCTCTCCATATGTCACAGCAATATCAGGAGTTCCATGCATCTTCAGAGACGGTTTTTGATCGCTCTCAAAACCCACTGGTTGGGTTCTTCAAAGTCGATTTCGACGTTTGTGCGTTTCTTCGAACGCGGGTTTTAGGATTACAAGTGAAGTTTCTCTTTAGGTCTCTTCTCTCCTTTGCCACATCTATCTTTTGTCTTGTTTTAATTGTTATCGTCGCTTCTCTCCAGTTGTAATCGAGTTTAATTTTAATATAATCATTTGGTGTTCAAAAAAAAAGTTGGTTATGTATTGGGATTTTAAATTAACATGTGTTTATCTTTAAAGAGTTGGTTATGTATTGGTATGAATAATTATTTGTACGTGATTTTGTTACTATAGGTACTTACGATATTGAGAGATAAATTATTCGGATTAAATTCTATAATATCATCTTTATGATTATTTGAATGTGATAATATTTTATTTTTTAAGTGTTATATTTACTCTTTGACAAACAAAAAGTGGTATATTTACTCTATTTTGTTAATTTATTCGTTATTTACAATCATTGATATTCTTAGGCATTCTTTGTGAGGGTTGTTGTGAATACGGGCAAATTTCTAGATTTGTCTTTAGTTTTAAAATCCGAAAGACGATGTTGTGGTGTTTTTTTTTTACTTTGTTTAGTATATGGATGCTTTCATTTTTTTTTTTAATTTTTATATATTTTGGATGCTTTCATTTTAATATTTGTAGTGTATATGGCATTTTTAATTGTTTTATTTATTAGATCTTGTTATGTTCTAAAAAAATATATTTTGATAATGTATTAGTTTATTATTGTATTTTCACAATTTAAATTTTAACTTCTCTAAGGTTGATGTGATAATCATTTAAAAATATCTGTGAGATTTTCTCTTTTATTTGTTATTTTGTCAGGGTTTGAAGAAACATGAAAAATTGTAATATCGTAAATGTAATTTTTTTTCTTTTTAATGATTTTTATATTCATTTTTAATATTATTTCTTTAGATTAAATTTCACAATTATTATTTGTTAAATAAATTTTTAGTGATGAATTTTTTTCAAGTATATAAGGGGTATTAGTCTTTTTTTTTTTGCCGGAAAATAAAGGAAGAAGGCTGATGTTATTAATGAAAAGAGAATTGTAAAAGAACTTTGGAGAAAATGATAATAGTTTGAGAGCTCAAGCCTTGCTTTGCAGAATAATTATTTTCATTTAACAATGTAAAAGAGTTTGGTCTTTCCGGTTCTCAGAAGTAGGACAATACAATTTTGGGGATTTCAAATTCATCATTTCTTTGCGGAAGTACATGTGCAGGTGGATTAAGGTGATGGTAACCGGCTGTTAGAAATTATGAAACTATATTTTAGAAAACACAGCCAATTGGTGTGAGATACAATGAACTGGTTGCAGAAGATTGGTGACCATTTACCCGATCTAGGAGGTGAGATCCTTTTTGAGTCTCTCACTTTTTTCCTAACTAGCCTCACAGCTTTTCCGAGGTGGGCTGTCCAAACACGTTATGCAAAGGTTTTCAATCATGGAAACCTAATATACAAAGTGTACTTAAATCCAGAGATTGGGAACATGATTCCAAACCTGCTGCTTGTCCATTTTCTAATGTTGTAGCAGGGTCATAATATATTTATCTTTTAACCATGACATTTTGCTCCACAGCCTCTGAAACATTAAAACATGGAGAACACATAGAATATTAGCTAAAGTTTTGTGTGTATAGGTATTTACTAAAGATTTGTTTCAGTACCTCTCCATATCCTGGTAAACCGTGAAGGTCCCGTTGATACCTTCATGAAATGCTGTTCTTGGCGTGTAATTACTCTTTCAGGAAGGGTTGTCCGGCGTTACTTCTCTTCCTTTTTATTTTTGTTCACCACCTCAAAGAAAAGGCTGCCCTGTGTTTGAAGCCAGACTTTGTTTAAGTTGTTCTAGCTTTAATCTGGCTGATCTGCAACAGAATCAAACACACTCACACATAGAGTAGCCCCAAGCAGAGTTGAAAAAGTTTATAATTAGACGAACTCCATTGGGTAACCCAAGAAAATACAAATTTAAAACTTTCAGACCAACGCATTCGGCTACCGTACCCGTGAATTTGGATTGTAACCATTACAATCTGAATGGCCTCAGACCCATCGTTGAAGATGTTCTTAATGCCACAAGCATCAAGATCATTTTTAAACAAACGGTGGCTGACTCAAGCTGTGATTATTTCCAACCCAAAAAGCGATAGCTTAATAGAAACATGAGAATCATAACAATTCCGGTAAGTCGACGTTTGTATTAGCCAAAGCCATTAGCTGCGCATATTTTTGAAACCTAAACTTCTCAGTTGGGATGAAGGATGTTGTTTCAGCTAGCTCAACAAAATTGGTCTGGTCGTTAAAGCAAATAGAAACGGGTGAGCCCAACAATTTGAAGTGGCTATTGCTTCTAACGACGTCAAATACGCTCAGCTCATAGATTCCTCCTTCCTTCAGCAGATACGTCGACTGATAACAAATAAATAAATAAAACGATTCTCAGGTGGCTACTTTCGGAAAAGGAATCATAGACTAAATAAATGAATGAATTTACAGAACAATAAAACAATTACCTTCTCATCTAGGAAAACCAAGTCCAAACCATGAGCTATTCACCTTTTCAAAGTCCTAGCCTCCCCAAACCTAAGAAACACAGATTCAGAGGATCGAATTAGCTTATCATCTACCAGAACCATGTTGATCCCCATAAGCTCTCAACCTTTCTTCACATTCCTAGATTCCCAGAAACGAAATAGACGGGTGACAACAGTCTCCTTACTCCGATCAACCTTCAACTCAGACATAAGAAATTGAGGATTCACCAATTTAGAAGATTGCGATAAGAGCGGAAGATAGGGAAACGAAATGATGAACTAACTCTTTGTCTCATATAAGAGGAACCATTGAAGCTGGACGGATGACGATATTGTTTATTGTGATGACTAAATGACATCAGTTGAATCGAATATTAAATCACGGAGGAGTGGAGAACAATCCTAACAATAAATATCACAACTATAGCAATTATAGACTGGGGCTAATCCCTCATATCCTATTTAAACCCTAAATCTAACAAGTAAATCTACTCAGACATGGCTAAATAGTTCATAGCAACAAGGTAATAATAGAAGTTCATAGACCTATTAGAGGGTGAACACTTAGGTTCCAATCACAAATATCTTTGGATCTCTCCTCTAGGTCTAGAATTCTATAACCTTTGTTAACAATTAAAGAACTGAATAGAACTTTATTGAGAACTTGCAAAGTAATGAAACAGTAAAAGAAAATGAGTAGAAGAAGAAGAAACTCTTAGAAACTATGAAAACTTGTATTACTGTAAAAAACTTGTCTCTAACTTATAAAAACTTAGGCATATAAATATATGAGTTTCATTAGGTTAAAAAACTCGTCAGGGGCATTCTTGTAAAATGTGATATTTTGGGCTTCAAGTTCGGCCAGGTCCAACTTGTCTTTCTGCCGCCTCGATGTATCGTCCTTCGGCTAATGTGTGTCGATCGATTGCACAGAGTGTGCATCGATCGATGTGTAACTCTTGTGTCGACCTCTGGTCTTGATCTCGGGTGAACTCTTCTTTAAGCTCCAAAAAGGCACCTAAAACATCACTTTTCTCCAAAATGCTTCTGAACCTGAAAACATACCTAATAGACTCCAAAACATAGATAATAGTAGTAAAAACACTCATATACCAGGGATAAAAACGGGTAAAATCTATGGTATATCAACTCCCCCAGACTTAACCTTTTGCTTGTCCTCAAGCAAACACACAGGCAGTCTTTATGAAAGAGGATTTGAAAAGCAGGGACTAAATCAAATTCAAACTTAGAATCATAACCTCTACTTTGTTGCAAACCACATCTAAGAGTCTGTCAATCACAGAAGCACATTATGCAATATTCTAGTTAAGCAACCTTGATCATTTAGCCAACAACTTAGCAATCATGTTTGACTAACCCCTCTACTGATTTCATTTCTGTACATAAAAATAAAAGTGAAGGCTTTACCTTGGGAGTATCGATCACAGGATGCAAGGTTGCTCAAACAAGTATCTGGATCAGCAGGTAAAAAATTAGTTCCTATCCTCTCTCTCTACTATTTCTCTCCTAGTCAAGTATGCTTTCATTTGCAAGACATTGACCAAGATTGGACAGGCTTCCATGAATCAAGCCTTAATGGTTGCAGTCACCAAGTCCTGTTCACTTCTTTTTGACCTATATCCTAGGATTCATTGTGAAGCAAGTCTTGAAGGGGGTAACCACCAAGCCTTGTTTGAATCCTTTACCTATAGAATTCTTATGAATCAAGTCTTGAGGGGGGTAACCGCCAAGCCCTGTTCGAATTCCTTCCTAGTTAGTATCTAACTAATCCCATAACACAAATTTAAGCTTATTTTCGATTTTTTTTTCTTTTTTTTAACTGAATAAAAATTAAATCTAGTTTCGAAAATGAGAGAGAGGGTGATAAAATTATCTACACAAGGCTTTTACCTTCCAGACTTGTTTGAAGCATCCGATCCCATGTATACCAAGCCCCAAGACAAGCAAAGAATTTTCAGGTTAGGTTGGAAATCAGCTTTGGTTCCTCCAGACAATCAATGAAAGCGTTGTCATAGCTGATAGGTGATCAACTTTAGCATCTATAGTACATTCTGCATCAACAAATCTAAGAATAGTGCCTAAAAGATTGGTTAGATAAAAAGTGAAAATTAAAATTATCATTATCCCTTTCTTGACTCAATAAAAACCATTTTGAAAACATTTTTGGATGAAATCAAAAGGTAAACAGCATCAGTAACATCCCCCCAGACTTAAATCATACACTGTCCCCAGCGTATAACAATTACAGTGAAGGCATAGGTAATAATAAAGTACACTGATATCAAAAAGTTTAGAACGATATACCTGACCGTGATGCGTATCGATCGATGTTGAGTCGCATTCGTCGATCGCTTCTTTTTGGTTCATGTCGATCGATATCGACAGTGTCATGTCGGTCGATTTCATTGGCAATCGTCTAATTGTAACTGCAAAGAAAAACAAATACGAAAAATAAAATCCTAAAGATAAAAATAAAATGAAAAACTACCTAACATTGGGTTGCCTCCCACTCAGCGCTTTGATATAGTCATCTAGCTTGATCTTGGATGGGATGAGCTACTGAGATGAAGTCCAGGTACTTGTTGAGAAACAAGTATCCTCTGTATCTTTCTTCTCACCGAACCATGCGTCAAATAGGCTTCTTGTGGCTTCATATTCTCTGGTTCGTTTCTTCTTTAACTCAATCAACTCATCAGTGATCCTTTGAATCCTTTCTTCATGACTTTCAATGCTGACCGCGTGCCATCCTATCTTCCTGTAGGCATGTTCTGAAAGGTCACTAAGCTCTGTTTGCATTGAATCAAGGCGTTGGATCATCTTATCTTGGATGGAGCTGGTATCGATCGATTCCGTGGTTGAAATATTGGTCGATGGTTGTTGAAGTCCATCGATCGATGCGCTGGTTGCTCGGTCGATCGATTCTAAAGGCGCAGTTCTGCTCGCAAGCTGTCTCTGAATTGCTTTAATTTCTTTCTTCATTCCTTCTATGCTAGATTCCATGCTTCCAACCTCGTTAAAAAGCAGGAAATACGTTTGGTCTAGACGTCTATCTTTTGAATCATCCACGTTTGTTATTGCTGTGTAGACATCATCGGCTAATTTATCCAAATCGGCTCTGGTACAGATCTCTGAAGTCTGTATGTCGATCGATGCAATAGATTGCTTATCGGTCGATTTTTGCTTCTGCAGATTCTCGTGAAGCTTCTCTGCAAAGAGCTTCATCTGGCCGTCGATTTCCGTCAATCGCCTATCGATCGATGTAAGCTTGATCTCGTCGATCGATGCAAGGTTGATCTCGTCGATCGATGCAATTGATGCAGCCTGATAATCAAGTTGACGTTGGAACTTCTCAGCCTCCTGCTGCATAGTATATATGCGTAGTGCGAGTTCCTCCACTTCTTTGTCTACTAAGAAGTATATATCAGCAATTTTCCTCTCAACTGCTTTCAGACGAGTCAATCCTCCAAAACGATTGCAAGGTGCAGCGGGGTTCATATCTGCATGTGCTTCATTGATAAGGCGGATAGATCTCCTCATCTCTTCTCTACAGATTCTTAGATCTGCTAGGTTGTGCAAGATCCCCTCACAGGTTGTGGTTTGTTTGATGTTGAGACGAGCTTCTCTTTCTTCAATTCTTTCCAGATATCTTCAAGAGACTCATCAACCTCACGTTTTGAGTAAGTGGTCGATGGTGTGGGCTCCGTATCGATCGATGTGGATGTTACTCCGTCGATCGATATTGATCTTTTCTGGCTATGGTTCTGTGCGTTGCGAAGATCTTCAAGTTCCAGCTCAAGACGTTGAACCTACTTTTATAATCCTTGGTCTGCACTGAACATCCAGTTCATCTCACTGCGAAGCTTGTCTGTGGCCTCTTCCAAACTCTTTTCCATGGAGAGATTTTCCCATTTGCGTTCTCCAAGTAAACCAGTGAACATCTCGTTGATCTCGTCTTTGGTGTAGGTTTCTTGCACCAATTCTCTTCTTGTAAATGAACTAGCGTGCTCTGGTAGACAGATGTATGAGCGCTCGTCCATTGAAGTTCTTTGGAGCAGTTTCTTGATGTCGTCTTTAGAAATTCTGATGACGTCACCATCTATTCCTCTAGCAAAACCATTCTCGTCTCTGTAGACCCCATACTCATCTCTATGCTCACAAAAGAATTTTCGAACTCCATATCGAAAGGCTCTCTTTCCGAATTCGGGACACTTATCGATTCGATGCAACACAATCTGTATCGATCGATTTCTGTTGAAGATGTGGATCCTTCCTGTTGAGATGGTTATCCTCAGCTTTCTTTGGCTCGGTTGTTGTGTCTGCCTCCTAGTGCTGATAATGGTGGTCTGGTTCGTAGAGTTGTTGTTGGAATAGGTTGTGGGATCCATTGGCTAACTGTAGGACGTCTGCAATGTCTTCTTTGGATATGTGGAGTGTTCGTCCATCCATTGAGCGTGCAAAGCCATGTGAATCCCTGAAAATACCAAACTCATCCGGGATTAGATTACCGAAATTAAGTACATTTGAATTTGTTACCTGGGATGGTTGGTTGTATGTATCGGTCGATTGCATTGGTTCTGAATCGGTCGATGGTTGTTCAGGCCTATCGCTCGATTGTACTCGTGCCGTGTCGATTGATGAGACTTCTTAGGGTTGGGTGATGTATGTTGGTGTGGCGGTCTCGACCGCGAAGCTCTCGTACTGGTAGTCGCCTGCCCAGCTCCCGATTGAGTAGTCTTACTCTCGCGTGTTGTTGACTGTGTTGTCGAATGATGCGAGGCAAGTAGTATCGATCGATGGGGAGAAGTCCATGTCGATCGATGTCACGATTCTGAGGTTGTGGTGGAGAAGTCGATCTTCATCTTCTCGAAGGTTTTGACATTCTATAGCTCTCTCCTCCTCGTAATCATCAATATACTCCTAAATGTGAGTAGTATTTGCAGCATATGGTGGGATGTAGTAGTCCCTTCTTCCACGTGTTTACTTTGAAATCACCTTCTGGAAACTCCTCCTCGATCTGATTTAATATTGAATCGATCGATGACCATGTGTGACTGTCGATCAATGTCGGTTTACCAGAGATGATCGATGAGACAGTCCTACTATCGATCGATTCTGCGGTCTCTGCCTCGTATTCGCCTTGTGAGTCGTATTCATCTCCACAATAGCAAACAGCTACAAGGTCTGAGTCGTCTTGGATCTTCTTAGGGACCTTGATGACTCGTACTGGATCATAGTAGATCGTAGGGTTGATCAGGGTTAGGCACAGTTTGTTTGTCTGAAGGTTGCAGACTGCTCCAACTGTGGCTAGGAAGGCTCTTCCAAGTAGCAAAGAAGTAGGTAGGGTAATCTTGACGTCCAGGACATGGAAGTCCACTGGAATTAGGGCTTCTCCTATGGTGACCTCAAGGTTTCTCACAATTCCTCCAGAGTTCTGCTGAGAACAATCCACAAAGATAAACGATTCTTCAGTAGGCTCTATCTTCAGACCTAGATGGTCTGCTATCACCTTGGGTAAGATGCTAACTCCAGATCCTATGTCACATAGGGCACGTGGGAAATTGATCCCATGGACTGAGCAAGGAACAACAAACTTCCCTGGATCACCCTTCTTCTCTAGTTTGATCCTCTTCTTCATACTTTCTCTTACTTGGTTGAACATCCTCTTGATGTCTTCTTCTGTCTCCTTGGTTTCTCTGAAAAACATCCACAATCTGTGTGAAAAGTAGGCTTCTTCAAAGGGTTTCTCTGTAGGTATTCTTAGAACTCTCTTTCTGAAACTTGCCAACTCTTTCTCATTAACTACTCTTTTAAGGTGTTTAGGAACCTTCTCTTTCCTTTTTCTGAGAACTCTTCCATCTTTTTCCTTTTCTATCTCCATTGGATCAATAATATCCGTGGGTTTCTTCATTATAGCGGTTGGTGGGTTTCTGGAAGGCTTAGATTGCTCCCGGAGTGCATTAAGTCGTGCAACATCTATTTTGGGAAGTTGCACTCGGCGTGTGATAACTGAATATCGATCGACAGCTTCTGGAGTGTGTCGATCGATTTCTTTATCATTCGGTCGATCGATGGGGCGTCTGTCCTGTCGGTCGACGTGGTAAGGGCTGGGCGGATGTGGGTGTTTTTCTGCGAACTCCTCGTGAGTAAGTATCTTCACGGTATTGCACTCGTTGGTAAATCCTTCAAGATCCATTGGTCGATGCTCGTCTTGTTGAATCGATCGATTGGTGTTGGCGTACGTCGATCGATGTGGTGATTCTGACATCGATCGATTCCAGTGGTTGCCGCCAATTCTTCCGATCTGGAAGTCTTCCTCTTGCAGCTTCTCTTGCTTTACCACTCTCCAAAAATCATCCTCTATGATAGCACTGACGTTGTGGCATGTTGTTTCTTCTCCAGTCCTTTTTCCTAAAGCTTCCTGCTTCTTAACAGTTTCTCCTGTCTGAATCACTTGAGTCTCTAGTTTCTTCACATGGGTACTCAAAGCATCAAGCTTTGTGTTTAAAGTGGTGTAGACAGCGTCGATCTTTCCATTGAAGTTCATCTCTAACTGCTGCTGGCTTTCAAGAACTTTGCTGAGCATGTCTTCTAGCTTTCCTTCTGGGGTTGGTGTGGGTGGCTTCATGTAAGATGAGTTTCCATAACTCCTATTGTTGTTGGGTTTGCTACTGTTGAAGTTTCCTCTCTGTCCTGTGAAGTTTCTGTTTCCTTGGTTTCCAGACCTCTGAAATCCGGTTCCACTGATCCAGTTGACTTCTGCTTCTGTGTAGTCATCTTCTTCATCAGCTTCTGCATCCTCCACTGAGCAGATTTGCTTTTTTAGCAACATTGTCAAGTGTAGCTTGTACCTCATTTATCTGTTCTTTTCCAAGGAACGCTGCAGATCTTGCTCTTACAATGTTCTTTGTGCTGTTGTTGGATGCTAGGTTGTCTATTAGCTTCACAGCATCTTCAGGATTCCTCGTGGTGAAGTTGCCTTCACTCGCAGTGTCTAGAGCCATCTGATATTTCAGTGTGATGCCTCTGAAGAAAGTGCAGAGCAGCTGCACTTTGTTGAATCCATGGTGTGGGCAGTCTCGCTGGTAAGACTTGAATCTGATCCAGGTATCCTTGAATGACTCTCCAGGCTCCTGATTGAATGTGGCAATTTTCCTACTTAAGTCTTCAGCGCGCGCATCATCAAAGAAGTTACGCAAAAATGCGTTTTCGATGTCGCTCCAGGATGTAAGAGATCATGGTGGTAGCTGCTTAAGCCACTGAAAAGCTTCTCCAGATAAAGAGTGTTTGAAGAGCTTACAGAGAAGGTAGTCCACAGGGACTCCATTGGCTTTGATAGCAGATATGAGATCCTCGAATCTCTCCAGATGGTCAATGGGATGCTCACTGGACAGCCCATAGTAAGGTATCTGTCCCACAAGGGTGTAGTACTGCGGCTTGAGCTCGAAATCGCCTCTCTGAATAGCAGGGGGACGAATGGCTGATCTGTTGGTGTAGAACTGATCTGGACGGTTGTAGTCAGCTAGTGTTCGAGCAGCCTCTTCTACAGGTTGAACAGCTCCTGTAGGTGCAGTTTCTGGCTCAGGGATTACTTCATTCTGAGCGTTGAGTTTCTGACATGCTTCGTTACGAAGGTGACCTTCTTGGTCACGCAAGTCTCCATTCTCATCTCGCGTGAGAATAATAGGTGAAACCATGACTCGCGGAGTAGTATCGATCGATATACGGTTAGGGGTATCGATCGATGTCGGATGAAAGATGTCGGTCGACGGTGAAGTAGTGTCGGTCGACGTGAAGGTGCGAGTGTCGGTCGACGAAGACGGTGTCTCGGTCGGCAGGGGTGCGTCGGTATCGGTCGACAGGCAGTTGTTGGTGTCGATCGATGCGGAATGGATTTCCTTGCGGATTGAACGTTCCAAGCTAGCAGGGTCTTCTGAGAACAAAAGTTGGGATTCCTTGTTGCTTCTGGTGCTGCTGGGCATGTACCTGAAAAGACAAGAAAAAAATTTTGTGTCAGAAAACAAATTAAAACAAAAATAGAAATAACCTAGACCTAATCAGATTAGATCCTATTGTATCAAAACTCCCCGGCAACGGCGCCAAATTTGATATCACTCAAATTACCCTAAGGAGCGACTTTACTCTCTCAAATAAGAGGTTCAGTTGTAGTACTTAGGGATCGAATCCACAGAGAGCTAGTGTACAAATAAGATGTAATCTTAATGACTATGCTAGGTTGAAAATAGTTTAAAGTAAAGTGTAGGTTTGCTGAGTAAGGATGAGATTACTCAGTTGAAAGGATTTGGTTTTGAAACAATAAAGAAAAGTAGTTAGATTCAGGGTAAGTATTCAGGAATTCAGGATTATAAATACTATAAAGGCTAACAAGTTGCTTGCATGATATGTCAGAGCTCAACACTTATTAAATGAATCCATCAGCTCTCGCATTATTTAGACCATCTATTACTTAGATACTAAATGGTGTTGCGGTCGGCTACTTCTCCCGCTGGTATCGCTCGATAGTTCGATAGGAATATCGACCGATACACCTCTAGCTACGTCGATCGATTACTCTATAGGAGTATCGATCGATACGGCTCCAAGCAAGCTTTATGCGCGAGTTGATACAATGCTCACCATGATCTTAGATCGGCTTTCGCATATCTCAAGAGGGTCATAGCATGTTTAGGATGTTATCAGGTATTGCATGTAATGAATCAATGCAATCCAAGTTCATGTTCTAGGTAGCTAAGCTAGAAAAGCATTAGTGAACAATCCTAACAATAAATATTACAACTATAGCAATTATAGGCTGGGGCTAATCCCTCATATCCTATTTAAACCTTAAATCTAACAAGTGAATCTACTCAGACATGGCTAAGTAGTTCATAGCAACAAGGTAATAATAGAAGTTCATAGACCTATTAGAGGGTGAACACTTAGGTTCCAATCACAAATATCCTTGGATCTCTCCTCTAGGTCTAGAATTCTATAACCTTTGTTAACAATTAAAGAACTGGATAGAACTTTATTGAGAACTTGCAAAGTAATGAAACAGTAAAAGAAAATGAGTAGAAGAAGAAGAAACTCTTAGAAACTATGAAAACTTGTATTACTGTAAAAAGCTTGTCTCTAACTTATAAAAACTTAGGCATATAAATATATGAGTTCATTAGGTTAAAAAACTCGTCAGGGGCATTCTTGTAAAATGTGATATCTTGGGCTTCAAGTTCGGCCAGGTCCAACTTGTCTTTCTGCCGCCTCAGTATCGATCGATAGTCCAGGGTGTACATCGATCGATTATGGTCTCGATGTATCGTCCTTCGGCTAATGTGTGTCGATCGATTGCACAGAGTGTGCATCGATCGATGTGTAACTCTGGTGTCGACCTCTGGTGTCGACCTCTGGTGTCGACCTCTGGTCTTGATCTCGGGTGAACTCTTCTTTAAGCTCCAAAAAGGCACCTAAAACATCACTTTTCTCCAAAATGCTTATGAACCTGAAAACATACCTAATAGACTCCAAAACATAGATAATAGTTGTAAAAACACTCATATACCAGGGGTAAAAACGGGTAAAATCCATGGTATATCACTTGTCGAATGAATTAATGGAGAAGATTAATGCCAAATTGAATGGAGCTTGAACAAATCTGGGTTGGAGATCTACAGTAGAGAGAGAAAGGGAGAAGATAAAGTAGGAGAGAGAATGTTTTTGATTGGTTTAGCCAGAAAGAGTAATTTAGACATTGGCCACGTTTTTGAAGAGTATGAGATAAATGAGGAGTATGTGAGAATTAGTAAAAGTATGTCAGAATAGATTTTGTCTCATTAATAGCATCTGAGATTATTACTCCTCGTCTTATGGATAGGATGCCTTCAAACGTAAGTTAGTAATGTAGAGCTATAGAGGAACTTTAAAATGCAATTTTGTTCTTAAGTTAGAATTGTGTATCACTTAGTTATATCAGTGTAATTATGTATATTGTTACATTAAGAACATTAATATAGTCAGCTATACGAGTTAGTCATATACACATTAATATTGTCAGCAATATATACAGACATTAATAAAATTCGGAACACAAAACAATAAATTTAAAAACTAAAGCTTATCACTTTTTAAATTCCTCAGAATGTCTTGTGATAGCAGAAAACACAACATTTTATATGTTTGTAGTACTGCTTGAACCTTTTTGGACATCCTTACCTCTCTTAGTTTGTAGCCTCACTGACCACGAATTAACTCGTCCATTAAGTCGATCATGTACAAAGGAAAATACTTTCATCTTTGAACCACATATTTGATCTGGTAAACCTAGATACATTCTCATACTTCTTTCTTGAAATAAAATATATTTCCCTTGATTCAAAATATAGAGGTAACAATCTAAATCTACACAAGGTAGTTGAGTTGTTGCACTACACGAGGAAACTAATCTAACAAAACATATGTCATTCTAGAAAATCATAATCGCTTGTTGGCATATTCAATCACCCTCACTCAGTCTAAACGTTGGATGCTTGCGTGAATATACTTGTTTGAACTTGTTGAACAAAAAAGATGAGAGGCAATTAGTAAAGATTTATGCAAACTGTTATGATGATGGGACATGAAGAACCCAAACTTGACCCATGGGAACCTTTTCACGAACCAAATGGATTTCGATCTCTACGTTTTATTCACTGATGCTTGACTGGATTGTTTGACTAGTATATTATGCTTATGTTGTACACTAGTGTTACTCCATATATTGGGCAACGAAGATCAAATAAGTTGTGTATCCATCACGTTTTGGTTACCCGTGTTTGCTATGTCTTTGTATTTAGCTTCATAATCACTGGAGGGAGATGCATTTTGTTGGTGAATTGAAGACCATGAGATGAGTTTGTTGTCTAAGTATATGCAATAGCATGTTGTCGAACATCATGTATATGGGAAAGTAAACCAGTCCACATCATCAGAGTATGCAGCAAAGTCTTTGATGTTGACTTGTATAGTTGAAGGCTTTGATTCAAAGGTCCTTGAAGATAGCGCAAGACTCGTTTAATTTGTAAATGAGAAACTCTTTGATCATGTATAAATAGACAGAACTGCTGGAACGCGTATTAGATGTTTGGGCGAGTTAAGATCGGATATTGAGGAGTACCCATAGGCTTATATATATATTTGGATACTCAATCAGATCTCCATTGTCTAGAGAGAGATTTGATTTGAGTTCAATAAGTATTAGATTGGCATGCAGTTCTGCATAGATGCACGTGTGAGAATATTTTTTTTCATAAGCTGATTGACTCAGAAACAAACCTCGTGAATTGTAATCCACTTTGATAGCCATCATCTAACATGTGTTTCGAGGGATTGGTGTACATGCAGTGATGAGGATGTTGTCCACATGCTTGTGCTGATCTTTTGTTCTAAATGAACATCGATGTGTCACTACTACCCTTGAAAAATCCAAACTTGGGTTTATCAAAAAAAAAAAAGCTTGGCCATAGAGTTACAAAATCATGCATTCCAAGCACAAAGTTCTTGTTTGGTACATACATGGCATTCTACTGTTTGCAAAGAAGATTAGGTGCAAATTAGTCGATCATTCCTGGGGGTTGATGCATATAAACAGTTTCATCTAGCATATCATGCAGAATAACATTTTTGACGTCGAGATGTTGTATTTCCCAATCCTTCTCTAAAGCCACGTGAATAACCAATCATATGGTTATTGGTTTTACGATTGGGCTGAAGGTCTCTTTATATTCTAGACCCGCCTCTTGTGATTTTCCATTGGCGACCAAACGAGCTTTGTATCGAGAAAGAGATTCATCTGCATTAATTTTATGCTTAGACAACCACATAAAATGCACAATGTTAGCATCAATGGGTTTAGGTACAATGTAAATGTCATATTCTAAATCAAAGAAACATATTCAGTAGTCAGAAATAGGTTTCAGAGGATCTGAAGGAGCTTTGAGACGGCTAGTGGGTATGGGAGATATCGTAGATATGTATAAGTAAAGAATAGATTTATGTTTTCGCATCCCATATTTACTCCTTATAGTCATATGATGATGATGTGAGGGAGTATAAAAGGGAGAAATTATGGTGAGGAGGAGGAGGAGGAGGAGGAGTTGAGTTGTTGCACTACACGAGGAAACTAATCTAACAAAACATATGTCATTCTAGAAAATCATAATCGCTTGTTGGCATATTCAATCACCCTCACTCAGTCTAAACGTTGGATGCTTGCGTGAATATACTTGTTTGAACTTGTTGAACAAAAATGATGAGAGGCAATTAGTAAAGATTTATGCAAACTGTTATGATGATGGGACATGAAGAACCCAAACTTGACCCATGGGAACCTTTTCACGAACCAAATGGATTTCGATCTCTACGTTTTATTCACTGATGCTTGACTGGATTGTTTGACTAGTATACTATGCTTATGTTGTACACTAGTGTTACTCCAGATATTGGGCAACGAAGATCAAATAAGTTGTGTATCCATCACGTTTTGGTTACCCGTGTTTGCTATGTCTTTGTATTTAGCTTCATAATCACTGGAGGGAGATGCATTTTGTTGGTGAATTGAAGACCATGAGATGAGTTTGTTGTCTAAGTATATGCAATAGCCTGTTGTCGAACATCATGTATATGGGAAAGTAAACCAGTCCACATCATCAGAGTATGCAGCAAAGTCTTTGATGTTGACTTGTATAGTTGAAGGCTTTGATTCAAAGGTCCTTGAAGATAGCGCAAGACTCGTCTAATTTGTAAATGAGAAACTCTTTGATCATGTATAAATAGACAGAACTGCTGGAACGCGTATTAGATGTTTGGGCGAGTTAAGATCGGATATTGAGGAGTACCCATAGGCTTATATATATATTTGGATACTCAATCAGATCTCCATCGTCTAGAGAGAGATTTGATTTGAGTTCAATAAGTATTAGATTGGCATGCAGTTCTGCACAGATGCACGTGTGAGAATATTTTTTTTCATAAGCTGATTGACTCAGAAACAAACCTCGTGAATTGTAATCCACTTTGATAGCCATCATCTAACATCTTAATTAAATTCGCTTTTCAGAAACGATGTCAAGGTGTTTCGAGGGATTGGTGTACATGCAGTGATGAGGATGTTGTCCACATGCTTGTGCTGATCTTTTATTCTAGATGAACATCGATGTGTCACTACTACCCTTGAAAAATCCAAACTTGGGTTTATCAAAAAAAAAAGCTTGGCCATAGAGTTACAAAATCATGCATTCCAAGCACAAAGTTCTTGTTTGGTACATACATGGCATTCTACTGTTTGCAAAGAAGATTAGGTGCAAATTAGTCGATCATTCCTGGGGGTTGATGCATATAAACAGTTTCATCTAGCATATCATGCAGAATAACATTTTTGACGTCGAGATGTTGTATTTCCCAATCCTTCTCTAAAGCCACGTGAATAACCAATCATATGGTTATTGGTTTTACGATTGGGCTGAAGGTCTCTTTATATTCTAGACCCGCCTCTTGTGATTTTCCATTGGCGACCAAACGAGCTTTGTATCGAGAAAGAGATTCATCTACATTAATTTTATGCTTAGACAACCACATAAAATGCACAATGTTAGCATCAATGGGTTTAGGTACAATGTAAATGTCATATTCTAAATCAAAGAAACATATTCAGTAGTCATAAATAGGTTTCAGAGGATCTGAAGGAGCTTTGAGACGGCTAGTGGGTATGGGAGATATCGTAGATATGTATAAGGAAAGAATAGATTTATGTTTTTGCATGAGGAGGAGGAGGAGGAGGAGAGATATGGTTCTCAAGAATTGACTTGATAGAGGCGATGTTTCAGTTAGTTGAATCAAGGAATTGGTAAGTGATTTGAACATAGTGTTTCACTGAAGGGAAAATTGTTTCATCAAAGACCATGTGATGATAGATAATGATTTTTCTCGTTTTCAGGTCTAAAAATCAGTACTCTTTATGGTTTGTTAGGTAACCCATAAGAAATGAGGGACAATAACACACGAAAGCTTATGAAGAGAGAAGTGGTTGATTTTAGGGAATCACATACAACCAAAAGTTTTGAAATGGTAATAAGATGATTGTTTATTGAATAAAGTATTGTATGAGACTTTGTTGTTGATTGAAGCAGAGACAAGTTTATTGAAAATGTGGAAGGCTTCCACCTAATAGATGGGCAATACGTGAGCTTGATAAAAGAGGGTACAAATGGTATTGTTGATAGTATCTATCATTCATTATGAGTGTCCAATTTCTATAGATGTGTGAGGACAAAGAGAAACAAACATGAATACCATTTGAGGAGAAGTAGTTCAGAAATAGATCATTATTGTATTCTCCACCGTTATTGCATTGAAATATTAAATGAAACATTTGAACTACTTTTCAACAAAAGAATCAACATAAGTGAATTTGGAAAACACTTCTGCTTTTTGTCTCAGCGGATATGCCCATAAATATGAGAGAAGTGATCATGAAAGAGAACATACTAGTGAATACCACTTATGTTCGGAATGGGCGATGTCCAAACATCTGACGAAACCAATTTAAAAGGTGAAGAAACAATGTTTTTTTTTTGTTTCATAGAAAGGAAGTTTTAAGTGTTTACTCAATTGACAAGCTTCACCACAAGTCGAAGCTATCCTTTATTACATAAAAGAGACTGAGAAGAAATTAAGAATGAACACTACAGGAAATGTGGGTATTAATAGTATAGTAGCATAGCGTCTTTGGCATTTCTGTTATTGTATACCAACACTGGCATTTATAATAGCGTTTATAAAATTTAAAAGCTATGTTTGTAATCGCGGGAAAATAAAGTAATTCAGCCGCGTTAATTTGGTAAGTGGAGGCGCCTTACCATTGCAAATCAAAAAATAAATGCTATCGTATAAGAAAAAATAAATTAAAAAAGTACTTAAGTTAAAATCGAAACCCATTTCTCTTCACTCTCTTCACATTCCCTTAGAATCGAAACCCTTTGTTCCTCATAGTTTTGAAGAAAATCTCGAGAGTTCTCTCGAATCGAAGCTTCAATTAGTATGAGTTTCAATTTGATTATGAGTTTATATTAGAAAGTTTCCTCCATGATTTTGATTGGTATCTCTTCGATTAGATTCTATGTTTGTGTGAACATGCATGTCGATTGGTATCTCTTCGATTCGAATCTCTTTTGATTTTAGGTTTCCATTTTGATTGTGGGTTTCGATTTTGATTGATGTGAAAGTTTGTGATTTTTCCGATTTTGATTTTGGGTTTCTATTATTAGTTTCTGTTAACACATGCATGTCCGAGTTTGTGATGTTAGGTTTAGATTTTGATTTGAATTTTGGGTTTTGATTTTACTTTGATCGAATCTGTTCTTTGTTTACCAGTTTCAGAAATTGCAAAGACAAGAGGAGGAGGACAAGTTGGTTCTCGTCGGAGTAGACGTAATCAAGGCTTGGAGGTAGTAGATCCAACTCCGTAAGTTGCTTCTGCAACAACACTAAAAGTGAAGAAAAGAACAGGAAAGAAAACGGCTTCCCTAAAAAAGAATTTAGTTCTAACGCCAACGAGAAGAAGTAGTAGAATCAAGAAAGTGGCTGCTCAAGATGATGAGGTAGAAGATGTAACACCTGCTCAAGATGATGAGGTAGAAGATGTCACACCGGAAGATGGTGGTGTTGTGGAAGAAGATAAGGCTGGTCAGGCTGAGAAGGCAATGTCTGAAGATGATAAAGACGATGCTGGGATAGAAGGACAGGATGAAGAAGATGGAGTACTCAACGGGAAAGAGAATGAAGAAGAAGCGGCCAATATGGAAGATGATGGAGTTCTCAATGAGAAAGGGAACGAAAAAGAGAGTAAGGTGAGTAGGAGTAAGGTATGGATTGCGGGACACACTCATGCTGATGGTAGACCTGTGAAGCCCCAGTTTGCTGAGACTATTTTAAGAATTATGCAAGTTGTATATTGTGTATAATTAAAAGATTATGTCAATTGTGGGAACCGAAATTCACACCGTCAATTTCTGATAAAGACTTTGTGGAGGAAAACCGAGTTAACCCGATCTTCCTTGAAGGTCCCGGATATCTGCTGGGCCGCACACGAAACAATCAATAAAAATAGAAGTTGCGAAAATAGAAATCGTAAAAGATGAGCGGAAGAAAGATCTTATTTCTGAATTCGCGTTTTGAGCGTGAACAACAGGTAAGAAGTAAACTACAAGAGCTGTCGCTAGTCCGGTCGCCTAAGTCTATCCTAGTTGAGTCGCAGCTCGCTAGTGAAAACAGAAAAGAATGCTTAAATCGCTCTAAGTGCTAAGTGCTCGAAAATTTGTGATCTGGTTTGCTTCTTGCTCAAAGCTCTCCTTATATACTCCTCCTATGACGGTCTATCTTCTCGCGGGCTGAGTTGGGCTTTTTCCATTTTCGTCCATCTTTGTGTTCATCGGGAAACTTGACATTTATCTTCGGAAATCTTGACATTTATCTTCTGGAAACTTGATATTTATCTTCTGGAAACTTGACATTTATCTCTTATGTGAGGATAAGGATAAACCGTCATAGTTATCCTTTCTTTTCGGAAAATCGTACGTGGGCCGTTTTGGCCACGTTGGGCCGTTTAGGCGTTTTTACGGTTTCTCGAAAGGACCGTCTTTGAAGGTCTCGGTGTTTCCGAAGGAACCTCAATTCCTTGTTTAGTCGAGGAAGTGGTGTTCTAGAGTAACCGTGATCATGCCAAACTTGCGTAGATTGATCCGAACAAGCTAAGATGGGATCGAACCGGACACGATAGGAACGAGACCGGGATAAGGGCCGTGGACCGACACCAGGCCGACCCGTGCGACGGGTGCCGCCGGCGCCAGGCCGGGTGCCTCGCCGCGCCAGGCCGGCCCGCGTGACGGGTGCCGCCG
Organism: Brassica juncea; assembly: GCA_018703725.1. Lineage (NCBI taxonomy): Eukaryota > Viridiplantae > Streptophyta > Magnoliopsida > Brassicales > Brassicaceae > Brassica > Brassica juncea. The sequence goes on along the minus strand of CM031935.1, from coordinate 35,149,146 downwards.
GCGCCAGGCCGGGTGCCGCCGGCGCCAGGCCGACCCGTGCCGACGGGTGCCGCCGGCGCCAGGCCAACCGCGTCCCGCGTGCCGCCGCGCCAGCGCGGGTGCCGCGGCAGGCCTGGCCGAGGCGCCAGGCGAGTGCGGGGGCCGCGGCGGGAAGCTTGTTCGGGTTGCCGCCAAGGCAGAGGGACGGTGCCTGGCCCCGCCCAGGAAAACCGGGAAAGGGCGTTGCAGAACGGAGCCAGGCCGGGGGTGCCGCCGGCGCAAGGCAAGCCCGCGTCACGCGTGCAGCCGGCGCCAGGCCGGGTGCCGCCGCGGAGGCCGGCCGCGTGACGGGTGCCGCCGGCGCCAGGCAACCACGCGTCCCGGTGCGCCGGCGCCAGGAGGCCGCGTCCCGCGCCAGGCAGAAGGCCAAGCGGGTGAGAAGGGAAAGGCACAGCACGGAAGGGGTGCAGACGGCGCAGGCCGGCAGCGCACGGTGAAGCAGGCGCAGGCGTCGGTGCCGCCGGCGCAGGCCAGGCCGCGTCACGGTGCCGCCGGCGCCAGGCCGGGGTGCCGCCGGCCGCCAGGCCACCGCGTCCCGCGTGCCGCCGGCGCCAGGCCGGGTGCCGCCGGCGCCAGGCCAGCCCGCGTCCGCGTGCCGCCGGCGAGGCCGGGGTTGCCGCCGGCGCCAGGCCAGCCCGCTGCCCGCGTGCCGCCGGCGCCAGGCCGGGGTGCCGCCGGCGCCAGGCCAGCCCGCGTCCCGCGTGCCGCCGGCGCCAGGCCGGGGTGCCGCCGGCGCCAGGCCAGCCCGCGTCCCGCGTGCTGCTGGTGCCAGGCCGTCTTGCCGTCTGTTGGTTCGTTCGATCTTTCCCTCGTCAGTCGTTTGCGGGAAATCTCTCGAGTTTTGGGAGGGTCTCTAGTCGTAGATCTCGAGATAATTGTTCCAACGAGATTCTGCGAGTATCGGGATTTTGAGATGGACTTAGATCTTCAGACTTTCCGTCGTCGAGGATGAGAGCAATGTGGCTCCGAGTTTTAGATATGTTTAAGATGAATCTTTAAAACAATCGGGAAGGTTTTACGGAAGACTCATTGTAGATCTCGGACAATCCAGACATGGATTTCAAGGGACCAGGATGCTGTCATTGCCCGAGATCGCGAGACGACCGCATTGATGGGCGCCAGGACCCTCGCCATTGGCGCCAGATGGGAGTGGACGAGCCTTTCGTGAGTTTTATCGAGCGACGACCCGTTTCTTGGATTTGATCGTCGCTTGGCTTTTCTTTCGAGGACTTTCGGGTGACGATTTCGTCATTGACCGATTTTGACCCCAACAAAAGTCCATCTCTGTTTCTTCTGTTCTTGACTCTTAAAGAGCAGAAACTTATATACGTGTGTTTTCCGTGTCTGTGTGTTAATTAACAGGGAATGCTCAAAGGTTCTCCAGCCAAGTCGCTATTGGGTTCTGCTGCTGCTGATTCCAAGAAGCCTTGAGTGATTTTTTTTTGTGTGTGTTTGATTCATCAGATGTCTTGGAATCATGGCAGAAGAAGATAGCTTGAGAAGGACAGGCTTGGAATCATGGCGGAAGAAGGCTATGGGACAAGCTTTGGAAGAAAGAGACAAGAAGAAGACAACGTAGAGTTAGGTTTTGGTTTATTAGGTTTGGTTCAATGTTTTTGGTTATCAAGTTTTGGTTAATTAGATGTCGGTTTAATTTTTTTGGCTAATGTATAAACTGATTTTATTTGTAAACAGAATTTTAATAATAAATAAAATTGTACTATTAACTATAGCATATAAAGAATTCTCTATTTAATTATAATCTGATCAATTGTTTTTATACAAAATTCAAATAAATATTACATTTAAATAATAAAACCGATTCACTATTATAAATATTAACAATTGCATAGAAATTATGCTATTATTGTACTATTAACTATAGCATAAACGAAAACCGCTATTAAAAGTGCCGGACTTTTTATAACGGGCGATGTCAGAGTGCTGAAAGAAGCGCTATTGTTCAGGATTCATAGCGTTTTCCGTCCGCTATTACTACCTTTCTTTCCTGTAGTGAGATTTGATCTGGACGGTTGTAATCAGCCAAAGTTCTTTTAGCTGCAGCTTCAGGTTAATGGATTACAGTCCCCTGAGCATCTAAATTTTGACCTGCTGCATTATGCAGGTGACCTTCTTGATCATGCAGGTCCCCATTCTCGTCCTATGTGAGAATCAATGTCGCAGCCATGTCTCGCGGCTGAGTATCGATCGATGTAAAGACTAAGGTATCGATTGGTGTCGGATGAGAGATGTCGATCGACGGTGATGAGCGAGTATCGTTCGACGAAGAAGATGTCTCGATCAATGTTGGTGTGCAAACGTTGGTCGATGAACTGGTGTTAATGTCGATCGATGTTGAGTGTTTGTCTTTGCGGATCGAACGTTCCAAACTTTCAGGATCTTCTGAGAATAGCAGCTGAGTTTCCTTGTTAATTTTGGTACTGCTGGGCATGCACCTGAAAAGACAAGAATTTTTTTTCACAGAAAACGATTAAAAATAAATAAGTTAGACCTAATCAGGTTAAATCTAATGGCGATCAAAGCTCCCCGGCAACGGTGGCAAATTTGATGTCACTCAAATTACCCTAAGGAGTGAATTACTCTCTCAAATAAGAGGTTCAGTTGTAGTACTAAGGGATCGAATTCACAGGGAGCTAGGAAACACAAAAGATCTAATCCTTAGTGACTAAGCTAGGTTGATTATGATTAACTTTAAATTGTAGGTTTGAGCAAGGCAGTTGCTCAGTGGGTCTGATTGAGGGTTTTAACAATTAAAGAAAATAGCTAGACTTACGGTTTCTATTCAGGTGATCAGGTTTATAATCCTATAGATGCCTAACAAGTTGCATGCATGATATTAAAAAGCTCAACAGCTTATGAACAAATCGATCAGCCTTCGCTTTCTAGATTCGTCTGATGACTAGAACTAATGATCTCACCGATTGGGATGATCAATTAGAAAGTGTTGATTGATGACTCTATATGAGTATCGCTCGATACACTTTTCACTCCATCGATCGATTATTCTATAGGAATATGGATCGACGCGCTTCTAGCAAGCTTTATGCCCGGGTTGAATTGATGCTCACTAAGACTCTAGATCAGCTTTCGCCTTTCTCTAGTGATCTTAACTTGAATAGGATGGATTCAAGATGAAGTCATAACAAACAATCCTAGGTCAAGATTCTAGTTAGCATTAAGAACATCCTAACAATGAATATCAGAACTTAGCAATCTATAGTTGGGGCTAATCCCTCACAAATTATTTGAACCCTAATTCTAACAATGGAACTACTCAGACATGGCCAAGCAATTCATAGAAACAAGATGAAAAAAACTCATAGATAGATAGATAGATAGATAGATAGATAGATAGATAGATAGATAGATAGATAGATAGATAGATAGATAGATAGATAGATAGATAGATAGTAGATAGATAGATAGATAGATAGATAGATAGATAGATAGATAGATAGATAGATAGATAGATGATAGATAGATAGATAGATAGATAGATAGATAGATAGATAGATAGATAGATAGATAGATAGATAGATAGATAGATAGATAGATAGATAGATAGATAGATAGATAGATAGATAGATAGATAGATAGATAGATAGATAGATAGATAGATAGATAGATAGATAGATAGATAGATAGATAGATAGATAGATAGATAGATAGATAGATAGATGATAGATAGATAGATAGATAGATAGATAGATAGATATAGATAGATAGATAGATAGATAGATAGATAGATAGATAGATAGATAGATAGATAGATAGATAGATAGATAGATAGATAGATAGATAGATAGATAGATAGATAGATAGACAAATAATGGAATTCCAATCATAAATCTCTTTGGATCTTCTCTCCAACTCTAAGAATCTCTAAAAACCTTAAGCAATAAAACTAGAATAATAGAAAAGCATGCTTTGTCTTAAACACATAGGCAAGCTATAAATATTGAGTTCATTAGGTTAAAAAACTCGTAAGGGACAATCTTGTAATTTGGTGAAGACTTGGGTTTAAAGTCGGCTGGAACCATTCTGTCTTTTGCGAGACTCGGTATCGATCGATGTCACAGGATGTGCATCGATCGATTATAATCTTGATATGTCAACTTGCGGATACTGATGTCGATCGATGGCACATAGTGTGCATCGATCGATTGTTGTCTCTGAATATCGACATCTGGTCTGGTTTGATGGTCAGCTCGGATGAAATCTTTACTAAGCTCTAAAATGCTCTAAAATCATCACTTTACTCTAAAATGCTCCTGAACATGAAAACATACATAATAGACTCCAAAACATAATATATATTGATATACCATGGATTTTACCCGTTTTTACCCATGGTATATAAGTGTTTTTATTACTATTATCTATGTTTTGGAGTCTATTAGGTATGTTTTCAGGCTCAAGAGCATTTTGGAGAAAAGTGATGTTTTAGGTGCCTTTTTCGAGCTTAAAGAAGAGTTCACCCGAGATCAGACCAGAGGTCGACATCTGGAGTTATACATCGATCGATGCACATTCTGTGCTATCGATCGACACACATTTGCCGAAGGACGATACATCGAGATCATAATCTATCGATGTACATCCAGTACTATTGATCGATATCGAGCGGCGAAAGAAGACAAGTTGGACTTGGCCGAACCTGAAGCCCACGACATCACATTTTTACAAGATTGCCCCTGATGAGTTTTTAACCTAATGAACTCATATTTATATGTGCCTAAGTGTTTGGGCACCAGACAAGCTTTTTCACCACCATTTTTTTACGCATTTCTTTTACCATAGTTTCATTACTTTGCAAGTTCTCAATAAAGTTCTATTCAGTTCTTAATTCTTTACTTGTTCTTCTTAACAAAGGTTATAGGATTCTAGATCTAGAGGAAAGATCCAAAGAGATTTGTGATTGGAACTTAAGTGTTCATTCCTCTAATATATCTATGAACTCCTATTATTACCTTGTTGCTATGAATCACTTACCCATGTCTGAGTAGATTCACTTGTTAGATTTAGGGTTTAAATAGGATATGAGGGATTAGCCCCAACCTATAACTGCTATAGTTGTGATATTTATTATTAGGATTGTTCACTAATGCTTTTTCTAGATTAGCTAACTAGAACATGAACTTGGATTGCATTATATATTTAATATAATTCATGATAACATCCTATACATGCTATGACCCTCTTGAGATAAGCGGAAGCTGATCTAAGATCATGGTGAGCACTATATCAACTCGCGTATAAGTTCTGCTTAGAGCCGTATCGATCGATACTCCTATAGAGTAATAGATCGACGTAGCTACAGGTGTATCGGTCGATATTCCTATCGAATAATCAATCGATACTGTTGGCGATATAGCTGATCGCAAACACCATTTAGCATCTAAGTAATAGATGGTCTAAAATTGCGAGAGCTGATGGATTTATTTAATAGTGTTGAGCTCTGACATATCATGCAAGCAACTTGTTAGCATTTATAGTATTTATAATCCTGAATTCCTGAATACTTACTCTGAATCTAACTAATTTTCTTTATTGTCTTAAACCAAAACCTTTCAACTGAGTAATCCTACCATTACTCGAAAACCTGCACTTTACTTTAAACCATTTTCAACCTAGCATAGTCACTAAGATTGCATCTTATTTGTACACTAGCTCTCTGTGGATTCGACCACTAAGTGCTACAACTGAACCTCTTATTTGAGAGAGTAAAGTCACTTCTTAGGGATAAACATTTGAGTGATATCATATATATATATACATATATATATATATATAAAACACCTATATACCATGGGTAAAAATGGGTCAAATCCATGGTATATCATCCGTTGGATTGAGGATGTCTGGGAGTGGCGAAAGTGAGCTTTATGCCCCAGAAGTTGTGGCTCGTGAACTGGGGTCTGTTGTCGCTGACGATTTTTTTTCGGAACCCCAAATCGTGTGATCACATTCGTCCATAGGAACTTTCTGATATGGATATTGGTTATCCGGCTGAGTGCTTCTGCTTAGATCCATTCGAAGAAGTATTCAGTTACTACCAGGAGGAAGACTTTTTGCCCTCGCGCTGTTGGGAATTTTCCCACTATATCCATGCCCAACTTCCTGAAAGGCCAGGGAGAGCTTATGGATTTGAGGTTCTCCGGAGAGAGTTTGGAGACAGGAGCATGTCTTTGACATTTGTCGCAGTATTTGGCTTGCCAGTTGGCATATTCAGCCATCGTTGGCCAGTAATAACCTGCCCTCTTGGCCCTTAGTACCAAACTTGTGCCGCTGGAGTGGGAGCCGCAGTCTCCTTCGTGTAGCTCCACGAGGATCCAAACAGCTTCTTGGGGCGTGACGCACCGTAGGTACGGGCCGGAGAAGGACCTTCGATATAGTATTCCTTGAGATATGCAATACCTTGCGGCTTGGTTTTTGATCTTTCTACTTTCGTTGCGGTCCTCAGGGAGAATATCATTCTCTAGGTACCGAACTAAGGGGGTCATCCAAGTCTCGGTCTCTGTGGGAACCGAAATTCACACCGTCGATTTTAATAGATAAAAACGGAGGAAAACCAAGTAAACCTGATTTTTCCTGAAGATCCGAATTCTCTACGTAATCACTTTAGAACGATAAAAAGATAGACAGCAAGATGAAAATAAATGGTCGCTCAGAGACGTTTTATTAATCGAATGGTATGAGAACAAGATTTCTCTGAGAGAGGAGTAAAGATATACTAACTATCGGAACAAAAGAACAAGAGGCCGCCAAAACGTCCTAAGCCTTGCCGTGCTTTTCTAACCACCTAAGTCCTATGTTCCCTAAGCTAGCAGGAGTTCTCTCATTCTAGAATCTCGGATCCTTTTTCCTCTGCTCCAGCTCTCCTTATATAGTTGCTTTAGGTCGGTGGCCCGTTTATTCCTTTGCCTTCGGGCCCAAGTTTATCTCTTTTAGGAATATTCCGTTTTTCGTTGATCTTGATAGTTATCTTTGGAAACTTAGCATTTATCGTATTTCCGCGAGTTAGGACAAACCGTCATAACTTTTATGGGCTCAAATCCCTTCTGCGAGCGTAGATGGGCTTCTAGACCAGTTTAGACCCTTGCGGACCGTTCTAAGGCCTTTTGGCGTTTATACGATTTCTCAGTTTTAGTCATAAAACTTCGAGAATAACTTTAATCGAAACGAAACGAGAAGTATGTGGTCCCGATGGTCGGATATCACAGCTATACGGAAGATACGGGACTCGAAGTAAGTCGGACAGGCCAGGATCAGGTCGAGCTCGCCGGGCGAGACGACTAGCGTGACGGCTGAGCTCTCCGGCGAGCTAACCCACGATGTGGTTGAGCTCGCAGGACGAGTACATCCACGCCGTGGTTGAGCTCGCCGGCGAGCTGACCCGTGTGATGGTTGAGCTCGCCGGGCAAGTACATCCACGTCGTGGTTGAGCTCGCCGGCGAGCTGACCCGCGTGATGGTTGAGCTCGTCGGGCGAGTACACCCACGCCGGGGTTGAGCTCACCGGACGAGTACACCCACGTCGTGGTTGAGCTTGCCAGCAAGCTGACCCGCGTGATTGTTGAGCTCCTCGGGTGAGTACACCCACGTCGTGGTTGAGCTCGCCGGCAAGCTGACCCGCGTGATTGTTGAGCTCGCTGGACGAGTACACCCATGCTGGGGTTGAGCTTGCCGGGCGAGTACACTCACGTCGTGGTTGAGCTCACCGGCGAGCTGACCCGCATGGTGGTTGAGCTCTCCGGGCATGTACACCCACGCCGGGGTTGAGCTCGCCGGCGAGCTGACCGGCGTGGTAGTCGCACTCGCCGGGCGAGTACACCCACGCCAGGGTTGAGCTCGCCGGCGAGCTGACCCGCATGAAGGTTATACTCGTCGGGCGAGTGCACCCACGCCAGGGTCAGCTCACCGGCGAGCTGACCCGCGTGATGGTTGTACTCGCCGGGCGATTACACCCACGTCGGGGTTGAGCTCGCCGGTCGAGTGGCTTTTGTACGGGATTCGCTCATTCGTCCACTTCCGATCTTTCTTTCAGTGAATGTTTTGCGGAAAATCCGTGAATAAGATATAATCTTAGCCTCTGATTTCGAGATAACCATTTTCGACCCCAACAGTTAGCTCCCAGCCTGTAAGACTCAGAGAAAATTTTGCGGGCGAATGATGTAAATTAAAAATCGAAATCTTTGTTTAAGAATATTTATTACAGAAATCCACGTCACCCCCATATCCTTATAAGTAGCAACTCACCACTCCTCATTTTTCACACATCTCTTTCTCTCACATTCTCTTCTCTTCAAACTACCTATCAAGAATGTCTTCTTCCCCATGCGAAAAGAAGAACTCCGACGTTGAGATGGGTGAGGCCAACTCGGCACGTCCGACTCCGGCCATGCATGAAGCCACTCAAACCTTCGTCGCCGGGTTTCTTTCTTTCAAAGAGAAACTGTCTAGACGCAGTGCCGAGAAGGAAGTGACTCGGAACCATGCCGAGTCGCCGGCTGTCCCTTCTTCTTCCGCAATGTCGTCCTCGGCTGAGGGAAAGAAATCTCCCGAACATGCCGCGCTCTTTGTTGGGGCGGACACGGCTCTTGCGATGGTGCCGGAGGTCTCAGCTCAACCTTCCGGTTCTTCTACCACTTCGGCCCCGGTTCCGAAAGAAGAAAAGGCGACGGAGATGATGCCTCCCCCTTTGGACAGGAAGGAGATTGTTCTAGGGCTTCCCGCGACTGGCACCCCTCCCCTGCCCAAAAGTCGCAAGAGAGACAGTGCCGCGACTGAGCCTGCCAAGAAGAGGAGGTGCACCAAAGGCGCGGAAGGGGAACCTTCGGGGTTTTTCACACACCATCGAACCAAGGTTTTTCTTGAACATTTGGCATAGAATACTTAGTCTCTCGTCTTTTCTGATGATTTTTCTCTTTTTTTTTCCTTGTATGCAGTTTTTGTCGCTGATTGACGGGATGCTCGGCGACTGCAGCTCAGAGATAGAACGCTTGACTAAAGACCTAGCCTAGTCACGGGAAGCGTAGAAGAGATCGGAGGATGCGTTGAAATCCATTGAGGAAGCTCATACTGGTGAGGTTTCTCGATTGGAAGCTCAGGTC